>CM065814.1:11878000-13078000 GCA_033398695.1 Orobanche coerulescens
ACGAAACATCAAACGGAACATCTCAAAACGCATAATAACATAGAATGGATCCACGACAATCCCGAAGCGGCGGTTCCGAACAACAATTTCGAGAATCAGATCAATAGATGACGGAAGAACCAATAAACGTAGAACTGGATGACAAAAAGTCTCGAAACAATTATTCTCAAAAATTAATATGGTTACACGAGGGTCGCTAAAAACGAGAAATACACCGAAAAATGAAAATATCGGGAAAAGAAAATGCGGATATTACATTCTACCCCTCTAAAAATAAGTATTGTCCCGAAACTTAAGAAACAAACAACTCGGGGTACCTAGCACGCATGCTATCCTCGGTTTCCCAAGTTGCCTCATCAAAACCATGCCTCGACCACTGCACCTTGACCAAAGGGATGGTCTTATGCCTCAGTCGCTTCTCACGATGCTCCAAAATCTTCAAAGGACGCTCCTCAAAAGTAATATCCTCGGCGGCATCAATCTCACCATAATCGATGACGTGACTAGGATCCGGAACATATTTTCTCAGTTGGGAAACATGGAAAATGCTTTGAACATGACTCAGGGTCGGGGGTAATGCCAAATGGTATGCCAACCCACCGACTCGCTCGAGAATCTCAAAAGGTCCAATAAATCTCAGACTCAACTTCCCCTTTTTCCCGAAACGGAAAACTCCTCTCGTCGGCGACACCTTTAGCAAAACGTGGTCTCCCACCTCGAATTCCAAAGGTCGACGACGGACATCGCCATATGACTTCTGTCGACTCTGAGCAGTCAACATCCGTTCACGAATCAGTTCCACCTTCCACCTCGTCTCTAAAGCGATATCCGGCTCGGTCCCGACCAAATCGGACGCCTCATTCCAACAAACCGGTGATCGACAACGCCTCCCATAAAGTGCCTCATACGGTGCCATCCGAATCGACGCGTGCCAACTATTGTTGTACGTGAACTCGATCAATAGCAAATGCTCCTCCCAGTCACTACTCCAATCGAGAGCGCAAGCACGCAACATATCCTTGAACGTCTGGATAGTGCGTTCCGACGGTCCATCTGACTGAGGATGAAAAGAGGTACTCAAACGCAAACGAGTACCCAACGCCTTATGCACCGCCTGCCAAAAGTGCGATACAAAATGGCCATCACGATCCGAAATAATAGACTTCGGAGTACCATGTAGCCTCACAATCTGCGCGGTAAACACACGAGCCAACTTCTCCGGGCTCCAAGTGTCCTTGATGCCCAGAAAATATGCCGACTTGGTCAGACGATCAACAATCACCCAGACCATATTCATGCCCGACCTCGATCTCGGCAAACTCGTAATGAAATCCATCGATATATCTTCCCATTTCCATTCTGGAATAGGAAGTCACTGCAATAACCCGGCCGGTCGTTGATGCTCGATTTTGACCTGCTGACAAGTCAAACATCTCGCTACAAACTGTGCGACCTCCTCCTTCATATCATTCCACTAGAAATTCCTTCTCAAGTCCTTGTACATCTTACTCGAACCAGGATGAACGGAGTAAGGTGTAGCATGGGCCTCACGCAAAATAATCTGTCTCAACTCTGAGTCGTTCGGTACACAAAGCCAACTCTGGAATCTCAAAACACCATCCTCGTAAATCACAAACCCAGGAGACTTTCCCTTAATAACGTTCTCTCGGATTTGAGTAATCATCGGATCCTCCAACTGCTTCAGCTTAATTTCATCGATCAAAGATGACGAAATCTCTAAAGCACAAAGTTGCCCGACAGCTCCAGGCAACAAAACCTCAACATCCAACTCGATCAAAACCCGCCGAAGCTCAGATTGAGACGTAAGGGTCTCAAATGTTCGCAACGCAACCGGTTTCTGACTCAAGACGTCGGCCACGACGTTTGCCTTGCCCGGATGATAAAGGATTTCGAGGTCATAATCCTTAATCAACTCTAACCACCTCCTCTGCCTCATATTCAACTCCCGCTGAGTAAATATGTATTTCAGACTTTTATGATTAGTAAAAATCTGACATGCAGAGCCGAAAAGATAGTGACGCTAAATCTTGAGCGCAAAAACAACTGCCGCTAACTCCAAATCATGAGTAGGGTAGTTAAGCTCATACGGCCTCAACTGTCTCGACGCATATGCAATGGTCTTGCCGTGCTGCATCAATGCGCACCCAAGACCCTGACCCGAAGCATCACTATAAATAGCAAAAAACCCATTGCCACACGACAATGCTAAAATTGGGGCCGAAGTCAACTGCCTCTCGTCATTCCAGACAAACTTCTCAGACTTATGGAGCAACTATGTAAGTGGCCGAGCCAGTTTCAAGAAACCCTCGACGAACCTACGGTAGTAGCCGGCCAAACCCAAGAAACTATGGATCTCCTTCACATTCTTGGGCGGTGCCTAATCCAACACTGCCTCAATCTTCTGTGGATCCACACGAACACCCTCGGATGAAATCACGTGACCTAGAAACATCACTTCCTTCAGCCAGAACTCACATTTCGAGAACTTTGCATAGAGTTGCTCGGTCCTCAAAATGTCTAACATTACTCGCAAATGATGGGCATGCTATTCCTCGTTCCTCGAATAAATAAGAATATCATCAATGAAGACGACGACACACTTATCTAAATACTCGATAAAGACTTTGTTCATCAACTGCATGAACACCGCCGGTGCATTAGTTAACCCGAAAGGCATAATTACGAACTCATAATGCCCGTATCTCGTCCGAAAAGCTATTTTCGGCACATCGGACTCCCTCACCCGGAGCTGATAGTACCCTGATCTCAAATCAATCTTCGAGAATACCGCAGCTCCATGCAACTGATCGAACAAGTCATCAATACTCGGCAAAGGATACTTGCTCTTGATGGTCACCTTGTTTAGTTCGCGATAGTCGATACACAAACGCAGTGAACCATCCTTCTTCCGCACAAACAGGACCGGTGCGCCCCAAGGAGAAGCGCTCGGTGGAACATACCCCGACTCAAGAATCTCACTCAACTGCTTCTTCAACTCGGCCATCTCTGAAGGTGCCATGCGATACGGCGCCTTCGAAATTGGAGCCGCGCCCGGCTCTAACTCTATAGCAAACTCGACCTCACGATCCGGTAGCAATCCCGGTAACTCGTCAGGAAATACATCAGGAAACTCACTAACGACTGGAATCGACGAAAGCTCGACCCCAGCATCCTCCGCCCTCAAGGCATAGCACCAATAACCAGTACACCCCTTTCGCAGGAGTCTCATCGCCTTCAAGGCGTTAATAACGAACTTCTGGTTTCCTCTCTTTCGCCCCACGAAAGAGTGCTCAGTGCCGTCCTCGGATAATATAGTGATGATTCTCGTGCGGTAGTTCATGATTGCGCCATGCCGCTCGAGCCAATCATCCCCAAGAATCAAATCCTCACCCTCAATATTAACGACAATAAGATTAGAGAGCCAAGCTCTCTCACAAATAAACACAGAGCAGTCTCGGACCTCTCGATCGCCAACGATCCTATCACCGCTAAGAAGTTTAACGATGAAAGACTCGCAAGGCGACAAACAGTCAAGACTCAAATGGCGTACACACTCCAATGATATGAATGAATGTGTAGCACCATAATCGAAAAGCACACTGACAGGATGAGAATGGATATGAACGGTACCTGTCGCCACAGTGGCCGCTGGATCATCGGCCCTCCTCATCTCGTAGATACGCGGCTGGGCGGAGCCGACACTGGAAGCTCCTCCTCTAGCGGGCTGAACCTGACCTCTATCTCGGCTGGCACTCGGCGGAGACTGTGGAGCAAATAAGCCCTGGTTCACACTCGGCTCTCTAGGTGCTGGAAAAGAATCACGGGACTCGCGAATCTGTCTAACTTGTTCACAAAAGAGAGCCTTGTGGCCCGACTGACCACAAGTATGACAAGTCAACTTCTGACGAGGACACTGCCGGTTCCTATGGCCCGGCTGGCCACAGTTAAAGCATGTGGGATCACGAACGGCGGTTCTGGTGGCAACTCGAAAACTCCCATAGAATCGAGCCGAACCGCCAGTAGAAATATTCGCAGCCTGAGATTTCTGTTGGCCTCCACCCTTCGGACCAGAAAAATTTCCGACTGACTTCTGCCTCTTGCTCTCAAGAGCCGCTTCACTAGCCGTCACTAACATATCGTACGCAAGAGCCCTACTCTGATAATACTTCAAAGTAGTGCAGACGAGCCCAGACATATAGTCCCGAAGTGACAGTTTCATCCGCCTGGAAAAGTGAAAAATTTTGTTGTTCTCCTCGACAACTTGGGTCTTCACGTAGCCCAACTCCTTGTTGAAATCGGCAATAGCTTGAGATACAGGAACGTCCCGCGGTTGAGCATCATAGAAGGCATGGACTCGAGCCTGTCTAACCGGCCACGGGCAATACTCGGTCTCTATTAGGTCCTTGAACTCCACCCATGAAGCAACGTGATCCTTAGGCCCAACGACCTCCCACCAATCAGTGGCGTCCCCAATGAGAAAGTACTGGGAAATAGGGACCTTACGGTCCTCGGGACAGTTGGTGGCAACGAAGACTTTAGATATCTCCTTGATCCACCCCTCCCAGCTGATCGGGTCAGAGGCTCCCGTAAACTGAGAAGGATGCATCTTGATGACATCTTGAAGCCAACAGTCTGCTCCGCCCCGATTAGCATGGGCCAGATTCGGGTTCTGAAGCACCTGAGCTATAGCCGCCATCTGGTTCACCATTTGCTGCATGACAGCCGCAATACCAAGGTCGGCGCCATCTTGAGAAGAAGCATGGCTATGACGGTCACCGGTACTGCCGGCTCCCGAAGAATGCGATGTGGCTGCCCCACCGGCTGCCCCACATCCCCGGCTGCATCCATGGCCACGACCACGACCACGACCCCTTCCAGCATCCATGCTGGTGTTAAGAGGTGGCAAAAAGCAACTCGATGATAAGTAAAAGAGGGAAAATAACCACAGTTCAAGAAACGGAAATACGGTACGAGAAAACAAAGAATCGAGTAAGAAAAACTTACGAACACTGGAAGTACTGAGATCTTTGGCGGTGTGACAATGTGCAAAACAAAACACAACTAGACCCAAATAACCGACAAGCCTAGGTATCCATAAACCTAGTACTCTGATACCATTTTCTGTAATACCCCCGAGATATTCGAAGTATATTACAGCGCCGTGGACCCCTACATGGGACCCACTAGGATAAAACAAGAAAACACCAGTCGACTAACCATCTCAGTTAGCGAGGACACAAATTTAAATAATACAACATATAAAAAATACGCCCGGAGCAACCGGCGTAATAAACATCAACCGATAATATAGCAATTTTAGTTAATACAAGCCAAAGTTCGGAGTGAAAAGCCTAAGTACTCGCGAGTACAATCTATAAGTTTATAAATGTGGAAAACAACCATATCGAAGGGACAAGAGAAATAAGAAGACTCGAATGCAAATGACAACGACCCTGGCCAACATCCTCGTACTGTCCCAGCGCCCGCTCGTCCGGCAGAATATAACCTGAAATCCATAACAAGAATTTCCCCAAAACGGGTCCCCAGAGGGGTTAGCAATTACGCTAGTACAAGTAATCAAGGCAAACCATTCGCTTACACATTTCATAGTACAATACACCAAATCATTTCAAAACCAAAACCAGACATGTCTTTTCCGGAAACAAACAGTCAATCACATTTGCCTAGGACTGAGACGAAGCCACAAATCCCACTCGAGGCCTCTAAGGACCCTCCCGAGCTGGCCATATCATAAAACAAATCATGCACGTGCATCGCCTAGGACCGGGACGAAGCCACAAATCCCACTCGAGGCCTCTAAGGACCCTCCCGAGCTGGGTAGCTGAACAAACTCATGAATCTAGGGCTAAAATCATTGGATTCCCTCCGTGGCCCCATCGGACCCTCCCGAGGTGAGCAAATCACACACAATATACATTACCATTTCACGTTAAGCATAAAGTTTTCCAAAAATACTTGCCTTGAATAATTGACGATGCAACGAACGGAAAGGAAAATCACCGACGAACGCTAGGAACCAACGGAACCGAACCTAACGATTCGAAGAACATAATCACAACCAACTCTAAATGAATACAGAAATGAAATACACCCGAAAACCCGCCTACGATTCATGTATATTCATATAAAAATAACGAGGGCGGACCACAACCAAACCCTCTCGAATACGCAACAACCACGAAATATACCATGAAACCGTAGGGAAAACAAGAATACTAGCAAGATTAATCATATTCAGCATGAATTAATCAACTGTATGGAATGAATCGAAGAAAAACCCAAAACCCCCCAATTTACTCAAAATTAGGGTTCTTAGAAGATTTACCTTGGATTAGGATGAAAGATTCGTGTTGATGTTGTTATTACACACCAAAAACTCAAAGAAGATGATGGTTGAGATGATTGGAGGAAGAAATCGCCAAGAAATCGCCCAAAATCGCCAAAGCTGCGGAGGAAGGAGGTGAAATGAGAATTAGATCCGTCCAAAGTCAACTCCTCGGTATTTATAGCCACACGGCTTAGCGCGCGCTAACGGCTAAGGGTTAGCGTGCGCTACCCAGTTATATTACAGTCCAGAACTCACTGTCCTGGACCGTTAGCATGCGTTACTACTATCTGGCGTGCGCTAACAACGAATCGGTAGCGCGCGCTATCGAGCTATAGCGTGCGCTACCTGGGCACCTGAATGAGTCCAGAACAAACTGCCCAGTACTGGACAATCACGTTAGCGTGCGCTACCGGACACCTAGCGCGCGCTAGTCCCCCGACCTTAGCGTGTGCTAGACAATGTAGCGTACGCTAATCCGCTAGTCCAGAGGACTAGAATCAGAAATAAGTTCACTGCCACTCCCAGGGCTCACTCGCTAGCGCGCACTACGAAGCAGACGTAGTGTGCGCTACTAAGGGACCCCTAGCGTGCGCTATGCCGAAAGATTAGCGCGCGCTAGGCACGGAATATTAACGGCCCAAAACACCGGAACATGGACGAAACATCAAACGAAACATATTAAAATGCATAATAACATAGAATGGATCCACGGCAACCGCGAAGCGGTAGTTCCGAACAACAATTTCGAGAATCAGATCAATAGATAACGGAAGAACCAATAAACGTAGAACTGGATGACAAAAAGTCTCGAAACAATTATTCTCAGAAATTAATACGGTTACACGAGGGTTGCTAAAAATGAGAAATATACCGAAAAATGAAAATATCGGGAAAAGAAAATGCGGATATTACAGATACAAAGCTAGACTCGTAGTGAAGGGATTTAGTCAAAAGAAGGGCATTGATTTTGACGAAAAAAATTTCCGATTGTGAAGATAGGATCGATTCGATTGGTCCTTGGTATAGCGGCTAGTCTTGACCTTGAGATTGAGCAAATGGATGTCAAGACGGCATTTCTCCGTAGGATCTCGATAAGGAGATATATATGAAGCAACCGGAAGGGTTTGAGGTCAAAGGGAAAGAGGATTATGTTTGTAGACTCTGAAAGAGTCTATACGGTTTGAAGCAATCACCATGGCAATGGGACAAAAAGTTAGAGTCGGTTATGGGGGAGCAAGGCTACCAAAAGACGACCCTGGACCATTGCGTATTTTTTAAGAAATTTGGAGATGGTGATTTTATCATCTTATTGCTTTATGTGGATGACATGTTGATCGTTGGCAAGAATGCTGAAAGATTGCCAACTTGAAGAAAAAGTTGAATAAGTCTTTTGCCATGAAAGACTTGGGGGCCGCATGATTCTTGGGATAAAAATCACTCGGGATAGAGCAGCCCGGAAATTGCACATGTCACAAGAGCAATATATCGAGAAGGTGCTTAAACGCTTCAACATGGACAAAGCTAAAGTTGTAAGTTCGCCTCTTACTAACAATTTTAAATTGACGAGCAATGGATAAAGTTCCTTATACCTCTACGGTCGGGAGTTTGATGTATGCTATGGTGTGTACGGGGCCCGACATTGCTCATGTCGTGGGTCTGGTGAGCCGTTTTCTATCAAATCCGGGAAAGAAGTATTGGGAAGCCGTAAAGTGGATATTTAGATATCTACGGGGTACTTCCAAATTGGGAATTACATTTAGAAATGGGAAAGCAATGCTTGTTGGATATTCCAATTCGGATATGGCCGGTAACGAAACAACAACAACAACAACAACATCTAAGCCTTAGTCCCAAAATGATTTGGGGTCGGATAACATGAATCAACTTTGAAACCGTCAATGATCGTTACATAAATAACATAAAAGGAGAAAAAGAGGGAAAAAAGTAGAGAAAAAAGCAAAAAAAAAAAGGAATGAATGTTAAAAAAAATAAAAAATCCTGAAAAATAAATTAAAAGATAACATGAAATAAAAGAAAATAGGAATAAAAATACAGATAAAAAAAAGGAATCATATTCCATCCAACATCCTATTCTTTCCCGCCACATCCGGTAACGAAGATAACCGAAAATCCACTTCCGGATATTTGATGACGTTTGCGGGGGGAGCCGTGTCATGGCAATCAAGATTTCAAAAGTGTGTTGCCTTGTCTACAACGGAGGCCGAGTATATTACGGCGGTGGAAGCGTGTAAAGAGCTCTTATGGTTGAAAATATTTTTATGAGAGCTAGGCTTCCGATAACGACGTTACATGGTTCTTTGTGATAGTCAAAGTGCGATTCATTTGGTGAAGAATGCGACTTTTCAAAAGAGAACAAAACATATCGATGTGAGGTATCATTGGATTCGAGATGCATTGGAGAATGGTTTATTTGAACTTGATGAAGTTCATACCGATGATAATGGTTCCGATATGTTCAAGGCGTTGAGTAGGCTGGGAAAGGGGGAGATTTGTAGGAGTTATTTCCGAAATATAGGCCTTCTCGGAGTCGACTGGACTCCGGGCCACGGCATAAACCCTCTGGTCCGCGGCACTACGCTTTGAAAATGCCATACCCAGCAACAACACTTAGGGCCGCGGCACAAGGCAGCCGGGCCGCGGCCCCCGGAAACCACCATCAAATGCATGACACGATTGTACTCTGGGCCGCGACCCCTGCCAGTCGGGCCGCGGCCCCCCGTGAATTTCCTGGGCTGTTGTTTTGAACTATGCCGCGGCACACCCTGCTCAGGCCGCGGCACCCGAAGTCAAAAGGGGTTGGGTTCCCTTCTTAAGCTGTTTTTCTTACGGGATTTTTGCACTTCGCCACTTTGAGAGAGACATACACATAGAGAGAGAAGCAAGAGAGAAAAGAGAGAGAAACAAATACTTGTTCGATTTCCCGGAGGTTTATCGATCAGATCGTCGTGATTATTTGATAAGAGCTTGGTAGCTATTGGGCAAACTTTTTCACCGGAGTAGATCGAGGGTTTGAGTCCGGAGTTCGGGTATTTCTTCGTTAGCTTTTTGTGTAAGTTATTTACGGTATTTTCTTTTCTCGATCTTGTTGTTGTTGTTGTATTCCAACTACTTGAAGATTGTTATTACCAAGTATTTGAAGATTGTTGTTGTATACCTCTAGTTTGTACTATGGACGATTGTGTATTGTGCATTGGTGTTAGTGAATTTAAGCGGCTTCGGTCCCGTGGTTTTTACTCTCGTCTTGAGGGGTTTTCCACGCTAAAATTGTGTCTCGTTATTTATCGCTTTTGGATATCATTTGTATTAATTGTCGAGTTGTAATTGTTTGCTCTACTCGTCGGTAACCTCGAAGTTACAATTGAAGATTGGAAAATTGTCAAACGAGGTTGCGCATTTTTTGTTGTGACGTCATTACTTTTCCGGTGTTTTCCCAACAAACCCGCACCAAGGGAAGCATGGGTTCTACAAAGTCTTTATGTTCTCCATTTGATCAGCCTCCCCTTCCAGAGGGTAAGCAAATCTGATAGCGTTGTTTTTCTGGTTAATAAGAGAGATCTTAAATGAAATCGGTTTCCATTCCACCGAATTCCCCTCCAAAATACATTGCATATTTGTGTGCGGTAGGAAGGATCATTTTTGTGGATGAGTTAAGCTAACAATTTGTGAATTCTGAGACTCAGGACTCTCTATTTATTGGACAGTTGATATATTCAAGTATTTACTAATGCCAGGTACCTTGTGCTTCGCGTCTGGAAAGCCGGATAATAAGTGGATGTACTGGGGAAGAAGTTACTGATTATTTTATTTATATACTTCATTGCCTCAGATTTCGGTGGGACGGAGGGACCATCAAGTTTTTTCGGTTTATCCTTTTCTGGTTCTTGTTCGATCTTATTTTTTTGCATTAAAAGGAGAGATCTGAAGCATAGTTGATTTTTTTTGGCTCCGTTCATATCATCATGGAGATCAGTAATAATTTTTACCAATATTAATATTTCCACCAGCAGCATAAGCAAACGTACTGTACTTCTAAAAAGGATATACCAGAGATGAACTCAGATCTTTTTTTGTCTGGTACTATGGCGTTCTATTCTGTGAGCCGAGACCCACTACTTCTGTCCCATTCTCGGACATATAAAAGCAAATGCTTAAGGGAAAAGAACATTTCGTCGGGGCTAAACCAGTCTCGACAACAACAAAAACACCACGGACAATCAAATTGCATGGCACGAGGCGCACAGGTCCAAAATGAATCGGGTCTCAAATGAGAAGCTTCTTTGATCGCAAGAGCTTCTTTGAACACTATCCGATAGAAGAGTCTAAATGCACCATCGAGTCTGATAGTTCTGTTCTTATTAGGGTGTGGAGCATAACTGCTATTTTTTACATTGCCTTTTTTCGATTGGATCTGTCTACATATGAATTAAATACAAATCGAGTAATGCAGACTGCGAATGTGGTCACTGTTAAGCCAGAGATATAAGCTGAAAAAATAGCACAAGAGAAGAATAAAATCATCACGGAACAAACTGTAATAGTAAGAAAATATGAAAGAAATAACTGCGTCGTAGAAATGATTTCGATACAGGTCATTAAGAACTCTTCCGATAATCAAACATAGCTCCTGTTGGGAATTTTGGCTAGAATGAAAGAAAAGTTTTGAAGTGTTTGTCCCACATCGGTGGAACAATGGAAGGTGAAGGGGACTTCAAGCCTATAAAAGGAAGTCCAAGGCTTTGGTTTTAAGGCATCCCAATAAAATACGCATTAAGTATTTTATTCTTTCTTTCTTGTTTCCTTGTTTTAGAGAGTACAAAGATGTGAGTTAAATCTTTGAGAGTGTGTTATTGGGTGAGGCTTGAGAGATTATAGCTGTGTGAGTGTAATAAGTTTTCACATAATGGATTTTCTTCTCTCTGGAGGCCCGTGGTTTTTTCTCCGGTTTTGGAGTTTCCACGTATATTCTTGTGTTATTTATTTTTCTCTATTATTGTTCTTTAGGATGGTTGTTGGGGATCTTTGAGATCTGATTTTTTCCAACAAGTGGTATCGGTACAGGTTCGGGGGAGGTCTCGGTCTTAGAGGTTTGGAGTATGATCTGTGGTTGCAGCTTTGTCTGATCTTTCACATCAGAAACAAATTTCTATTGGTCGTATTGGAGGGTGTCTCGATATTTCAGAGGTTCGGAGTATGCTCTGTGGTTGCAGTTCTATCTTATCTTCCACATCAGAAACGAGGATTCTGTTGGGTTTAAGATACGGATACGATGTCATGGTTCAGTCCCATGAGGTTCGATGTAGAGAAGTTTGACGGAAGGATCAATTTTGGCGTGTGGCAAGTTCAAGTCAAGGATATGTTGATACAATCCGGGTTACACAAGTGAATGAAAAGTATGCCGTGTTTGAGTAGTTCTGGAAGTGCGGAGAATATGGGCATATTGTTTGGTCTATGAAGATCAAGGTGGAGCTGGTCAGGCAAATAGCTCCGTTGCTATCATCATGATTGAAGAAGGTTTCCTCTTGGGAGGGAATGTGCATTCTTATGGCATGTTGGAGTTGTCATGAAAAAGGATGCGATGGTGTTAGCTGGTCCACAAATTACACACATGGAATTGGCTTGGCATAGATGCGGGGTGTGTGGTGGATGTTATGTCGATGGCTGAAGGACTTCCATGGGAGCCAAGAGATGGGAGTAGCACCATAAATTTTCAGCAAGTTTTTCGACATGTTCCGAGGTGAAATTCTTAGAAGGGATCTTTCTAAGTGGTGATACTCTTTTATGGTGGAGTATGATACTTCTCTGTTTTTGAGAATTATGATTGTTGGTTCAGACAATGGTTGTCGGTGTCGGAGAGAAGATTTTCTTTTATTTACCCAGGGTGGAGTTTGTTGGGAATTTTGGCTAGAATGAAAGAAAAGTCTTGAAGTGTTTGTCCCATATCGGTGGAACAATGGAAGGTGAAGGGGACTTCAAGCCTATAAAAGGGAGTCCAAGGCTTTGGTTTTAAGGCATCCCAATAAAATACGCATTAAGTATTTTATTCTTTCTTTCTTGTTCTCTTGTTTTAGAGAGTAGAAATATATGAGTTAAATCTTTGAGAGTGTGTGTGTTATTGGGTGAGGCTTGAGAGATTATAGCTGTGTGATTGTAATAATTTTTCACATAGTAGATTTTCTTCTCTCTGGAGGCCCGTGGTTTTTTCTCCGGTTTTGGAGTTTCTACGTATATTCTTGTATTATTTATTTTTCTCTATTATTGTTCTTTGGGAGGCTTGTTGGGGATCTTTGAGATCTGATTTTTTCCAACAGCTCCAGCTCTACAACAAAGACTAGGGTAAAGCTTGAAAAACAAATTTTGACTATACAAAATTCAAGTAATAACAAAGAAGGCAAAATAGCTCTACTAGGGACTGAAGTTTGTCATTTTTATCACTTAAAGGACTAAAGTTTTAAGTATTTCAAACAAGGGACTAAAGTTTAATCCGTTTCACCCGTTAGGGACTCCGTTAGTTTGGTCCCGTTAAGTTTGAACGGATTGATGACATGGCCGCTAAGTGCCACGTGTCAGCATTTTATTGGTCGGTAATGATAAAATAATAATAAAAATTTTCAGATTTTTGTAATAATAATAAAATAATAACAAAAATATAAAAGTCTAAAAAAATATAAAAAATAAAAAAATCTGTATTTTTAGAAAAAAAATGAAACTTTAGTTTTTAAAAAAATATGGAATATTAATATTAAAAATTTAATGCTTTTATTAATATTAATTTAAACTTTATCCCCCTGCTTGATCTTCATCATGTGGTGGGGGCCTTCTGGCCGAGCGACTTTGGCAGCGAAATGCGACGTGAAGTCGTTCGCCAGTCTCTCAAAGTAATTGATCGAGCGAGGTGGTAGTGAGATGTACCACCTGTGGGCGAGATCGCCCAATGTCAGTAGGAACATCCGACATTTCGTCGCGTCCGATGCTCCGCATCCGGTCATGTAAATCCGGAATTTGCTCAAATGGGTCTCTGGATCCGATCTCCCCTCATATAGAGGCGTTTGAGGGGGAGCGATCGTTGGTTGAACTGGGGCGAGCTCGATCTGGACCGCGAGTGGTTCACTTGGTCCAGCGATCGATCTCCTGGCACCTGCCTCGGTTTCTAGGAGCGCCTTCATTTCGTCGAGCCGGCGCTGCATTGCGGCCATCGCTGTAGCCTGACTGCTCGCTGATTGGCTCCCGGAGCGCGAGCCAAGGCGATCATGTACTGATCCCCTGGCCCCATGGTGGATGATGAGTTCTCTACCAGCGGGCTCATTTCTTGGGCGAGTGGGGGCCCGTTGACCGGCTTGTCTCCTGGGAGTCGGATATGCCGAACTCCTGGTAACAGATTCGGATTCCGATATCTCCCGGCTGGGGCCCGAGTGCCCGGGTCGCCATGAGGGATCGCTCCCTAGGCAGATGAAGACGGAATCATCCCGCCTTACGAGAGCCTTTTCCTGTGGCTCGGGGCTTTCTGTCGATTTCTCAACATATATTCCCTTGAGCTTCCGCTTGCCTGCTCGGCGGATGGTGGACGGAGTAATGGTGGGCGAGTCGCATGCCCTCCATCGCTCCCTGAGGATGGCCATAGCCTCCTCAACTGCATTCCATGATGCAGGGCGATCGAGTGAGAGGCTAGGACCGTCCCTCGAGGCGGAGTGAGTCTAGCGTCACCGCGGTCACCTTCCGCGGCAGGCTGGGATTCGGTCTGGGCCGGAATGAGATTTCCGACAGATCGCAGGGTGGCTCTTTTGGATGTCGTGGCAGACGTCATGTTTCTGAAGGCTTTTCTTTGTAGAACAGTGAGTGTTTCTTCAAGTATTAGTCTGGAGAACAGTGAGTGTTCTTCGAGACAGTAGGAATAAAAATGAAGGTTTAGATGCCCTCCTTCTAGCGCCAATTGTTGTTACCCAAAATATTATCCGGAGACAATATTGCTGGAATGATCGAGTAACAAACAAATGCGAGAACACTTCCATGGAAAAATAAATAACACAAGGTTTGCCGGGGTTGTTAGTCCCGGGCTTGAATGCTCTCGTGAGATGTTATTGATATAGATACTTTGGAGTACAAATATTAATGTTAGAATCTATTACAATGAGTGTAAAGACTTCTAGTTATCTAAGCTGTAGAGCGTGTAGATTGCCGGAAGAACCAGATATGAAGCTCTGTGAGTTATTGCTTTGGATGTTTTGTAAGTGTGTATGAATATCACTACGAATGTGTAAGTAATTGCCAGATGAGTTTTTAATCCTCTCTCTGTGCGTTTTTCACTGTATTCACGATGATTGTGTGATGCCCTAGGCCATTGTTGTGAGCCTCCTATTTATAGGAGACAAGGTTGCTGGGACCTCTCCGGCGATCGCGGGCGACCGCCGTTTTCTATAGTATAATAAGGTGGCCGATCATCCCGTCACGTGGGAACATTACCTTAAAGTCGAGATTTCTTCTTGGCAGCCAGCTGTGCGGGCCAATGGGAAGCCTGCACGCGTCCTGAGTCGCTGTCCGGGAAGGACCCACTTTGTACCTTTCGGCGGCCCTGTCGGTAGGTGAGGTAGGTGATAGGCTGGGGTCAAAGGTCTTATCTTGCCGGCGCCTTTTGTGGATCTGCACGTGGGTCACCGTCCAAGATTCGGTCTTCGACGACTTTGACGGATGTTGGATTCATACGTGGCACGAGACAATCATCTCTGGTTGGACATCGTAGACGATCGCCAGATACCAAAAGACGATCGCCGTGGGTGCCGACTGCGGGGTATTTGCCCAGAGTATGTCTTCTATGGTTGGCTCTCAGATCATTATGCCGATCGCCATCGAGGCGTATTAATCGTCGTACAAGTTGAAGTTCATAACAAACTGTGATAAGGAATCAGGGAGAGACTGAAGGATAAGGTCGGTTTGGAGAGAAGTATCCATTTTAAAATCAAGTGCCTCCAATCTCTCGATCATGGATATCATTTTGAGGGCGTGTTCCCCAACCTTCTCACCTTCCTTCATCCTTGCACCGAACAGTTGCTTGGATATCTCATATCTAGTAGTTTTGCTGTGCTCACCATAAAGTTCGGTTAAGTGAGATAGAATCTGCCTAGCAGAAGTCATTTTCTCATGAGCTCTCTGAAGCTCATTAGACATAGAAGCCATCATGTAAGCACGGACTTTTATCTCATCCTTAACCCACTTTTCGTGGTTTTCGATCTCTTCCTGATTGGCTCTGGTCCGCACAGGAGGCGCCGGAATGTCCGTCTCCAAGACGTATCCCAGTGCCTCTATACTGAGGCCAATCATCAGATTGCGGAGCCAGTCCACAAAGTTAGGTTCAATCAGGGTGTTCTTCTCGAGTAGAATTGCGAGTCGATTCATTATCATATTGAGAGTTATGTCTGCATTAAGTACGACAGATTAATTAGTGACTCGTTCAATTATGTTCTGAGTATGGAATTAAGGTCTTTTTTATTTTGTTACCCAGCTCCCACTATTTTTATCGGAGTAACACACTCCCTTGTGAAATCCAGAAGTATCGTCGCTCTACTTCATAGTGGTGATCGAGTGCTTTATAAATCTTAATAGAGGGCAACCGAACAGGTTTCTGGTCTATTGATTTTCATAAAGTGGTGTCCGACACCAACTCATCTAATGGATGATTCGATCTTCTTTTTTCCCTTGTTCACTCCCCTCAACCTATATGGTTTCTATGGTTCGTGAACAAGTTAAGTTTATACCATCGACACAAATTAGTGTCACAATTGAATCTTATCCGGCAACCTATCAGGTTTCTAGGGATAAATTTTTCTCCAACTGAAGGCATCCAATGCGCTCCCGGTAATTTATCCATCCTCCTCGAACGACTACCCCGATAACTCGGAAGCATAGCACATCCGGTTTGGATTTCAATTTCCCGAAAGCTCGATGGAGGGAAGGAAAACCTTGAAACCTTATAAACTTAATAATTTGTTGTGGGAGAATTATCGCGATTAACGTTACACTTTGCACATTAATCATTTAAGCGCATTTGTGGTATTCATACAATATGAAAAAACATTCACAACCTAGTTGCTACCAACATGTGGTTCATGGACCGTTCCTAGAAAACATAAAACTCTGTAATCTAATTACAAGTCTTCGTCTTGAATCTTTGTCTTCTCGAAATGGATCTTCCTACGGTCTTCGTCATTACATATAAATTTTACATTGAAAATTGCATCCTAGATACAAATTTTTCTAGTAAAATAAATAGGCTCAAAACGGCCTTTACAACCCAATCGAATAAAACGAACGATTCAAAACTAAGTCCACGAACCACATCCCCATTCAAAAGCATTCATCCAATAAATACTATATAAATGGAAAGCGTAAAGATACATTGATCTAATCAACAATACGAACCGATCCAATCGATTCACACAATCGGTAATATGATAACGTTCAAAATAATTCGGGCGACCATAATTATTCCAATTAATCGAATTTCCCTTATAAAATGAAATACCATAAATCATTTTAATCATATTAAATCTAATTTAACATGCGGGGGACTAATTTTCAAGAATACATGAAAAATCGAGCCGGGGCAAAAATGGCCTGCCATGGCCGAGTCACTGTCGGCCAGACATGGCCCGTGTCACCTGACACGGTCGGGTCGTGCCGGCAGTGTCCTAGACATTCCTGTCAGACACGGTCGTGTCGCCTGACACGGTCGAGTCACCTCCGGAAGCATGCCGTCCAGACACGGCCCGTGTCGCCTGACACGGTCGGGTCTGCCTGGCAGTGGCCTGGCCACACTGCCGGACACGACCGAGTCACCCAGGACACGGTCGAGTCACTCTCGGCCAGATTACCTTTTTTGTCCAAAAAGTCGTCCGACGATGATTCGAGGCTAGATTTTCGACCGAATATCTAATATCAATATTTTCCGACCTTCATATATTCAATATAAATCATATTTCCCAGAAATTTAAGATTTATATTTAGACATAAACTTACAAAAAATACAATTATTACGAACGAAAAACATATACCAGGATTATGACTAAAATGATTCCAAATCATTCACCATCTAATCGAGCATTCCAAATGCCAATATCGTATATATGATCGCAAGACCTACGCTCTGATACCACTGTTGGGATTCAGTGCCTAAAACGAAGTCCCAGCGGAGGCGGTAAAATGAAAATTAATTCGATCTGAATCCCTACGAGGATCGATCGAGCTACGTATATATGAATATATATAAACGAAAAACAAGAGTTATAAGAAACTCACACTTGAAGTCCGTTGATTAAATGGTAACCTTCTCTTGAGCTATTCCCCAAGCTTCGATTGATCTCTACGAATCCAATCCGTTCCAAGCTCTTGAACGATCCAACGCCGAAAGCACCGCGTCTCTACTTGCCACGCGCCGGAAAAACGACCGGAATGACAACACTCGATTAACCTGTAAGGTTACGGTTAGAATCAAGTGATGAAACCTTTTATTATTGCACTCTAAGTGTATAATATTTATCTCTCAATGTATCTTGAATTTTCTCCAAGAAACTCAAGAACAAGGATGAAGAACAAGATGAAGACAATTTGAGAAAACTTTTTCTCTCTCTCTCACTAATACTCACGTTGGAATTGGTGGTTGGAGAAGTGAGGAATAGTCTTCAATATATTCTTGTTCCAAATCCCACAAAATCAACTATACCTTATTATTATAAGGGATATGATATCTCTTAGGTGATTAGTCTTCACCCACCAAAGGAAGACAAAGACTAAAGGTAAGAAATCAAAAGTGGGGCCGGCCTCTAGAAAGAATCCGACGAGTTTGGTTCGTTTTGGACTTCCGAGAGTCCAAACAGATAAACTCCGATTCCGTTCCGATGTATTTATATCGATTAATTAATCCAATTAATTAATCATATTAAATACATAATAACATAATTATTTTCTCCAAGAAATAATTATATTCATTAATTAAATTAATCACCCGGTAATTTATTTAATTAATTAGGCCGTAAATTAATTTATCCAACAAATCAATTTAGACATCCAATGTCCCAAATTAGATATCCAATATCTAATATTCATAATGAGAGATTAAGCTTGATTCATTCCGTCTTCAATCCTATTGCGCGACTCGGTAGGTTCGTCTCAGTCAGCAATGGGAGGAACCAAAGAGTAGTAGCACCACCTAGCCAGCCTGGCGGCCTACACTGTACTCCAACTGAGAACTAATGATAGGGATCATTCAAGAACCATTCTGTCGTGAATACCAGTAAACGTATAAACCCTTCTTTCAAATGTCCCGATCAAGTTATAGGGTCACGGTCAGTCAAACCCTATTTGTACTTGACGCTATGCATGTGTTAATGCAAATCGAGATCATTGAGCTCTCGTGTATCCAATACAACTAGCTCCAATGCTTTGGTCAAAGACTTATGATCTCATCTGCCAATAACCGCATAGGACATATAACCCGCTCACTAACGGGAGAAGGAATTCTATCTTGGTATTCAGTAGAACCTGCTACTTACCCATCAAGATGCACGTCGAGGTTGACCCCCACCTTTCGGTTTACAGGGTCGAACTACTCTAATGAAAATCTTGACATCACAAGCACATCCCTACTAAATCCTCAAGTCGAAGGTTCACGAATACCTATCACTAGGGGTGTTCATAACCGGGTACCCGTTTTTTCGGGTACCGAATTTACAAGTACCCGGTTATGCGGGTAATGAAAAATTCGGCCCGTGACCCGACCCGAAAAGTCGGGTACCCGAAGAAGCGGGTACCCTATTTTTTCGGGTCGGGTCATAGGGTACCCGGCCCAAAATTTAATACAACTAATTTTAAATTTTTATAAATGATTTGTAATTTTAATATAAATTTATTTTAGAATTTATTATATAAATTAATTCCCCAAGTACTAAATACATTATAAATATTTTCCGTACAATAAGTAAATTTCAAAACTAACTAAATTTTTTTATATATATCATTTTTTATTATATAATTATGCTTAATTCAATATTCAATTATATATATGAAAGAATATATTATTTTTTATTTAAAGATTTTATCTTCTTGTAAATTCCAAACTAGTGAGAATAAATACCATTACTGAAAATACATGAATTTTCATATTAAATATAATTCGTATTATTTGAAAGATAAAGTTTCATATAATTACAAATTAAATAATTAAATTTATAAAAAAAATAACCATTAAAAAATAATCGCGTTTTCGGGTACCCGAATTTACACAACAAGTCGGCCCATGACCCGGCCCGATTATATGATTTTTTTCCGGGTCGGGTACCCGGCCCGAAAAAAAATTTAAATTTTTTAAAAATACCCGGAATATTTAGTTCGGGTCATCGGGTAGTTGGGCCGGGTAGTTCGGGTCGGGTATTTTTGAATACCCCTACCTATCACAACCTTTCGATTCCGTCATTGACTGTCCCAGAGTGAAATCCGTGTGACGAATCGAGGGTGAGTCGGTTCGAGTATACTAATCCAATTAGCATACTTATAACTTGTGCTCCCACTAACCATTAGTGTTCGACAAGCACTCTCCATGTCAAAGAACACGTCATACAAGTCTTCACATAAACTTAACGTCCATTCAAGTTTCATCGACTTGCGAACGATTAAGTATTTGAGCTATAAACCTTTCCTGTGCCGACCCCCTTATCCAATAAGGAGTGGAACGTTTTGCTCTCAAATACACGGACTAGTTTCTATATATATATATTTACTAGTTAGGAATGCCAGTAACTACCAGTAAATAAAGAAACTTCAATTGCCTTATATTAATGATTTACATAATTACAAGTACAATGCCCTCGCTCAACATCCTCTGAGTGGCATTCGAGGGCATACTCCCAACAGTCTGAAAATGAAAAAGGGTGTTGTCCTATATATAGAAAATAGTTATTAGCGCGCGCTACGGCTATATCTTTAACGTGCGCTAATGGACTAGCAGTCTACTGTCTCGGGCTGGTCTCGGCTTAGCGTACGCTAACATCCTTTACGTGCGCTAAGTATGGCAATTAGCGTACGCTACCACACCATATAGCATGCGCTAACGACCATACGAAGCTTTACTGACCTCACTGTACTCAACTTTAGCGTGCGCTATCCTCATACCAGTAGCGTGCGCTAAGCACCGTTGACTCGACTTTTCTAAAGCCGTCCAGATTCATTCCGACATATCCCGACAACGATCCGCGGTCTGATCTCACCTACCGCCCTGTCTTAATCAAGTTGACTACGCATAGCGCGCGCTAAGGCTCATACATAGCGTGCGCTAGGAAACTCAATTAGCGTACGCTACGCTCGGACATTAGCGTGCGCTACTAGTGCACAAATACAATTATAAACAACAACATTCATAAAATTATACGCTCAACAGTACAAGATCATGAAATACGAAGGATACTACTCAGATCAAATACAACGTATACAATGGCATAAGGTTCAAAATACATATTAGAATCTCGGGTATTACAAGTGTTGTACAAGGTTATATGTTACAACTGATAGAATAAGTTAGTACTGTTAGGCATTTTAATTAGTACTGCTTATGAGATATGCATTGGAATTCGTTGCTTTATGAGATTTGAAAAATAACTTATACATTGTATCATTTATTCATTATTAGTTATTACATGTTTAAAAAACAATTCCAAATTTTCAAACAAACACTAAAGGGGATGCAATCATCACAAAGAAACATCAAAAGTTCCCACATTGTACATCAAATATGGTGTAAAAGTCTACCACATTTATTTTCCGATTAAAAGAAAAAACTAAGTGTTCATAGACAAGTAAAGTCTAAACTATAATGTTCTTGCCAGGCAATAGTGACAAATCTTGTAAATCATCAGGGGTACCGCTTCCAAGGTTAAGGCGTGTGTTACTTATTCATATTGAATATCTCGGTCAACGTACCTAAACAGGAGAGTAAAAGCATTCAGGTATCAACATTTGAAACACCCTCAAGTTAGCATTATATATTTGATTCATTTTTAACCTTCTCCTTTTTTTCTGGATCCCAAGCTCGTCATCACAATCCATTGGTTCCTAACTCCCAACAGTTACATCGGTGTCTGAATCTTCAACAACAGTGCTAAAATAAACATCCAAAAGCGACAGGTTAGTTGCCAATGTTGAGAAAATAGGACATAAGTATATTGATGTTGAAATGTACACAGACACTCTCTCTAACCTCTTGTATGTGAGCCTTAACCTTTTCCTTTTTTTATGGCTTCCAGGCTGATCATCATCAGCTTCTTCTCTCAAACTCCCAGCACTTACAATAAAACAGACATAAGCGACAGGTTAGTAGGCCAAATTTGAGCAATTGGACGTAAATATATTAATGTGGAAGTGTGGGTCCACTCTAACTTCTTGTACCTTTTGTTTTCTGAAGGTTTTGATGGAGTCAAGAGCAATGGAGCTTTGGACAATCTTTTCAGTTCCGACTTTCCATCATCTACACTTTCAATAAGACTGCTTCAACCTGCACTTTCATCAACTGCAGCTGGTTCTTCCACTGCATCTGGTTCACAAATAGTCCAGAAGGTGAAGCTCTCATAGTTACCATGCTCATAATATGTGTGTGATTTTAACTCCAAAGTGTGGGTGGTCCCTATGATATCTAGAAGAGGCTGTGGCAAAGCCGGTAGGTCATCCTCATCCTGTACATGAAGGAAAGTGAGCAAAACATTTATGAATTGATTCAAGTATGTAAATATACCTGATTCTCTCCTGCCAAAAGTGCCTTCGCTGAATGTTTAACCAACTGTGTTGCAGTCTCATCAAACATGACTACCACGGCCTTTGATGTGTCATCAGAAACATTTAACTCAAGCCGGTATCTGCCAAGACAATATTTGCCATGCAAGGTAAGCTTTTTTTCCATGATATTGTAACCCATATGTAATTGAATATACTAAAAAAACATGGCACCTCACAACTGGATACTCGGCAGGCTTGTTGCATGCATCACACCAGAATTTGCCTCCTCTTCTTGTAGCTCCCTTCTTCCACTTTTCACTGCCACATGAGGGGTAGTTACAGCCTTTCCTTGTGTTAATATCGTCAATTGTGACTTGACAGATGAACGTCACAGACTGTGGGAAAAAAGGAAGCGATGATTAGTCGTGGAAGAGAAGAACAAGAGAAATTGTTTGGCGAAAACGGCATATATATCATTCTTTCTGTTGCGGCCCCACAGTAAAAGGTTCTTAAGTGTCCCGGGCCTCGATGCAGAGTAGTCAGTCTGTATGCCATCTTTGACAATCTCTATTTTACTGTCATTCATATGAACATACATATTAAGTGGGTTGCAAAAGGTATGTACAGTATATAAAAAATGTATTACCTGGCTTGTGATGTAAACTCCTTCAACACAGGGATTTCTACATCGTCGAGTATCATAGTAGATGAACTGCTCGATAGATAAAGCCTATCTGCAAAGTAAAGGACGGCAAATTATGAGTTTTTTTATGCTTTAAAATAAGTAAAAAAAATTAATGTTCGTGGGTTCTCATTGTTGTAAATTTTAACGTTAACCGAAGTTACAATCACAACATGGAGGCCAACACTCTTTGTTTTTTTCTCAATCAATACATCACCTAAGTTTCCCCACAATGTTACCCTAACTATTTGACCCCAGTTTTATGGAAAAAGAAATTAATAGTGAGACAATCATTATAGATATACTTTATAAAACTCATAGCTTTAATGACAACAGCAATAACCTTTGATTACTCAGGTAGAAATCCAGCGTCCTTGAACCTGTCCTTTGTTGAATAATCCTGCCCACATTTGTTATATAGCCAACAGCATCTGCAAGGTACACATTTACTAATAATCATTGCTCTTATCTAAAATGGTACACGAAATATTGCAAAGATAGCACATTACCAATCAAATACTTATTATTTGTAACTTCCAAGTCATCAAAATCAATAAGCTCAAAAGGATGCCTCACAAAACCATCTGGCTTGGCTAAAGATCTTCGAATGGTTGTGCCACCATGGAATTCAAGCATGTAACGACTCTTTCATTATCCGGTATTCTTCTGTGTTGGGCACAACAGCAAAGTCAATTATAGTGTATATCAGGCCCTCTTTAAACCTATCAACAAAATTGTGTGATATCTTGGACTTTGCGGTACAATGCATGAGATTACCCTGCAACAAAAAGGTACATTAGGTAATTTTCACTATACAACAAGGTATTTTAGAAATGAATGTTCACATTTACAACAATTAACTTTCATCAGACCTTCCCATCAGATATTAGGAAATCGGTGCTAACGTATTGGCCAGTAGTAGAATTGACATCCCACTTACGACAAATCATGGCAACAATGGGGCCCGAGACATTCAAATCCAGCTGATTCAACAAAACTTGGGCTTTGGGCTGTGTGATTGCCTTAGACATGATATTCTAGTTTTACTGATGCTTGAGTAATTGAGGAGGGGGGAGAGAACATGTGAAATTGTAACAGCAGCCATGGTATTTATAGCGTGGGAAGCCTTTGGATTGTAACCTATGAGTATTAAAAGAGTACATGGAGAGACATTTTAACAAATTTATTGATATGATAACGTACTGAAGTTAGTTAGGGAATTTTGATGGACTAATCGATGGTTGTATGAGTCTGCTCAACTTATTTTACATTCCAGAATTATGAGGTACATTGAATTCGTAACTTTAGCTATGAAGGCTGATTGTTTTACATTCCCTGTAACTGAAGAAAAAATAGCTTGTAACCTCATGATTTGTATCCCCAGAAATAGCAATTATTGAGCTTATTCAGCTACAATTGTAGGTTGTATACAATTGTAACTGCCAATAACACCCATCAATGAAAACTGCCAGTATTGTTTTATATTCCAGTTTCAATGCGCAGGGTGTTCATATTTTTTGCAATTAATTCCGTGCATTAGGTAGCTTATACTCTATGCAGTCTTGAAGCCTAAACATTAATAAGAGTACTCAATATTAGATTAGGATAGATATGATGACCCAAAAAGATTAATCAATTTTAGTTAGGATCAGAATTTTCAAGAAATGAAAAAACTGACTGGATGTTGATTAATTAGGGTTTTGAGCAAAAATGGTAAAATGAATCAACTTAATCAATTATCAGCATATTTTTAGGCTTTTCTACCTTGAGGTTACGAACTTGGCCTGATGTTAGGCCAGTACTGAAATTACATATTTTTCATATTTGTCTATTTCAGTTTGTATATTCTTCTTGTTAGGGTTGAACTGTGTGGATTGGAATCAACAAATGAAAAAAAACATGCAATTTTAGGGGCCTAATATATGACCATATTTTTCTGACTTGACGATAAGAAAATACATCTTAATTAAACTACATATTTGTTCATACTTGTCGATTTCAGTATGTATATTCTTTTTGTTAGGGTTGAACTGTACGGATTGGAATCGACAAATATGAACAAATATGTAATTTTAGTACCGGCCTAGCGTCAGGTCAAATTTCCCTGACGGTAGAAAAACCCCTTTTTTTAACCTAAGTTGGATTGGAGAGTTTTTTTTTTTCTACGGACTTTGCGCAGTTGTGCTAAATTACAAACAAATTTGAGAGTTTTTATCGAAACGGTAAAAGTTGAATCCATTTAATTCTGAGCAAAAACTACCCAAATTTGAACAGACATAGGAGAGGAGGATTGATTCGGCCAAGTGGATCCCCTCCTGACTCAAATTCTCCCCAAATAGGGCTAAGTTACGGTGACACTTGCGCTTAGGGCTGAGCAACGGGCCTGACCCGATCCGGACCGACCCGGTTTAAAATGACCTGGATTATAAATGATCGGACTTTATTGACCCGAAGCCCGGACCTGTTCGGAACCGGGCCAACCCAGTCCGGACCTGGTAAAACCTGGTCGATCCGGGCTAGCCCGGTTGTAGCCCGATTTAGAAAAAAAATTGCATATTAATTATTAACTGTCCTGTTATGACATCTAAAATGCTTTCTTCTTTACATACTCCCATAAAATATAGTTATCAATCTTAATATCTTCATTTAGTCACCAAACTCCAAGTTCAACAATATTTTAGGATAAATAAACTTAATTAGAATAACGTGGAATCATAATCGAGCCATTAATCATCATTATTTCATCACCACCAAGGGTAAATAATAATAATATGTTTTATGTATTTGTATTTTTACCGGGTCGTTCCGGGCTGGACCCGAATTTTTCGGTTTTGACCCGGTCCAGCCCGGAACCCGAATTTAGCCAAAATGCAGACTCGACACCCGGACCTGATTAACAGGTCCGATCCGGGCCTGGTCCGAATCCGGATAAAAACTGGGTCTGGACCATTTATGTTCATCCCTTGTGCTTACTGACCTCGACCCATTGATATATTAGTACAAATTACAAAAAAAAAAATATTTTAATATTACAATTGATAAAATTCCAACAAACAACTGCATCACTAAAACCTATTTTTCTTATACGTTAGTATAACATCGTCGAATCTCGTAGGAAATTACTTGATGTTGCAACTTATAAGTAGAAACTAAACAAATAATTTAAAATGTGATTAAAATGTATTTTCACTACTCATTTTCATCCAAACGCACATAATAATACCCGAAATAGTGAGATTAGAGTTCAGCCACGCAGACCAATTTGAAAATGATATATTCGTAGTCATCCCAAACTCGATTAAATGTGACCGTATAACCACTCATTATCCAAATCGAGTTAAACTTATAAAACCTAAATAATTAAATACTCAACAAACACCAAAAATAACAAAGTAAATATTATGAACGGATAGTACAAATGTCAAAAATTTAAAAAATTACGATCATAAATATGAAGGTTATACAATCCACGAAATTTTATAGGATTTATATTCATGTACCTGTTCTAAATCCGAATAAAAATGTTATTCACCGTGGTCAGCAACAGTAACTTCTTCATCGTATTGGATCAGCATTATATTCTCCTTCACATTCTTCTCGAGTCTCATCTTCTTCAAATACTTCATAGGCTTCTCCTTTGATAATTGTAATAGTTCTCCGGTTTGGACAGTTGGAAGCAATGTGACCAAAACCTTGGCATTCAAAGCATTTGATGGCCTTGGTTTTGTTTTCTGTAGAAATGGGTTTGGAAGGGGGTTGGTTGGAAGAACTTGGTTGGTTGGTAGGTGGTTTTCGAGTGTAAGGTGGTTGATTTACTGGGGAAAATTTTTTATATGTGGGTCTTTTTTGTAACAGATTCTCTACTCGTGTAGCAAGACAAATAACATCTTCTAACGACCAATATTGTTGAAGTTCAACACGATCAACAATATCAGTGTTTAGTCCTCCAAGATATCTGGCAATCGTTTGCTCCTTTTTTTCTTGTATATCACACTGCATCATCAGCTTCTCAAATTCTCGTGTAGTCTTCGACTGATAAATTCTTCTGACGAAGATTTTGCAGTTGGATGAATTTGTCTTGGTAGTATTGAGGAGGAAGGAACATTATCGTTAATTCCTTTCGTATTTTTCCCATGTTTTGATCTTGCTTTTTCCTTCTCGGCCTCGCCTTTTCTTAAGATTTTCCTACCAAATGGAAGCATGTTTCTTTAATTTCACAGCAATAATCTTCACCTTTTTCTCTTATGGAATCTCCATGTATTCAAACACCTTTTCGACTGTATGAAGCCAATCGATGAAATCATCTGGTTGAAGTCTTCCCTCAAAGTCACGAATGTCAACTTTGATGTCATCATGTCTGACTGGTGGTCTTTGAGGACAATGATTTCTAGGTGTTGAAGAATCACTGGAGTATTCTCCATCTTTGGTTTGACGTTCGTTTAACAAGACTTTTTGGGCTTGTAATGCGTTTTGGAGTTCTTGAATTTGTCTCTGCATGTCCGCCATTTCAATGCCTCGTAGAGGTTGTCTTCGCGGAGGCATGTTGCAAAATGAATAAATTTGTAAAATACTTTAATAATACGTTTTTGGTGTGGAGTTTTTTTTTTTCCGGGTCAACTCTGACTACGACTGGTTAAACTTTGACTGGTCATTTTGACTGATGACGTCACAGTGAGGTGACAGTGGCAATGAGGTGGCGCTGAGTGGCTCTCTTGACACATGGCGTGAAGAGAGTGGTTGAAGGTGTGACGTGGCACAATAATGTGGTCGGTGATGTGGCGTCGTCTTCAACCTCAATTTCCGGTAATGGTCCGGCGGCGGTCAGGCGGCAGCTCTGCACTTTCCGACGACTGCAATTTTTACGGCGGGTTTTTCGACTACAAGAAAATTTCGGTGAATTTTTTGGTGACCCTCTTGGCGGGGGGTGGAGGCTCTGTTGGACACAAAACTTGGGTTCCAAAGGTTTTTCGATGCTCCGGACGTGATGGCAGTGTTAGTTTTGTGTAAAGATGGCCGCAAAGTGGAGTTTTTGGCAGACGACTCTCTTTCTCACCAAAAAAAAACACTCAACTTTCTGTTGATTTTTTTCACTCAAACTTAACTCCGGGATCTAAGAAATTGCTCCGGTACCAATATGGTATAGAAACAAGAGAGAACTCATCCCCCTTATCTCTAAAAACCTTTTCTATCCTCCCAACCCTAGGGTTAGTGAAGGTCACACCCTCTGTAATGGAGGCTTTTCTCTCCGACATGGAGGCCACCCCTTATGCAATGGAGGCTCCTATCTCTGTCATCTCTACTATTACCGTGAGGTGACCTTCGAGATTTCGTCCACCATGACCATCCCTTCTTCTCCGGCTGCGCGACCACCACCTGAGCCACCTCCACCGCCTCCGATTTCGCCCTTGGCCTTCACTAAAGCTTCTCCATCTACTGATCTGACTACTCCGCGGCCAGATCCAAAACCACCATGTTTGCTGTCTTGTAGCTCGACCCCACCATCAACCTGGTTATGCTTTAAAGTTTGTATCTTTAAGTCTGATCGTGTGCTTTTCCTCTTGTTTTATGGCCTATGTTTTTTACTTTTATTCTGTTTTTTTAGTGTTTTGTTATGGGTTCTTGTGCTTGGTAGTAGTATGGCCAGAGTCTACCTTCAAGGTCTTTGTTGAAAGGTCTATGCTTTGCTGGCTTTGTTGGAAGGGCTTTCTTCACCCAGAATCTTATAGGGCAGGAACTTGGGTGACCACCAACAACTCTTCTACCCTTTTTTCCAACAAGCTTCTAGCGTTATTGGGTTAAATCTGGACTACCGTGAGACCACTCATAGTCGAACGACACATAGAAATGATCTGTAGTCGGATAGACCTAAAGAATGTGGATTCTCCTTCATTGTTGGCCATTTACCATATGCGAAAATGGATTGGTTGGTTAATTGGATCAGTTGTTAGTTCGGTTGTAAATCCAATGTGATCTGTAATCTATTTGTGTATAGAAGCTCGTACTTTGTATTGTCTAATAGCTAGTAGCAAACCTAATTTGTGGGTGGGGTCTCTCCCAACACTCACCGGTCAAAAAAAAAAACTCATCTCTAAAACACACTCAATTTATTTCTTTAACTTCAAGATGATCTTTACATAAATTGAAGGACCTATTTATATTGTTCATAAGGCCTTCAAGTAGGAAGAAACAATGGGTAATACCATGGTAGAAATTCAAATACCATTTGCTAACAAATTAATTAAAATATTAAGGAAGGTGCATGCATGGTTGTTCTTTCAACATTGATGGCTTTGAATTGTTGAGTGGATGGTGTGAATGGTTTGAATTCTAAAATGGTGGTTTCTAGATGGTTGGTTGTGTTGGTCTTTGGATCATCTTTTTATGTAGAAAATATTAATTTTAAATTTTAAGTCTTTAAAATAGAATGAAAAACTTATTTCTAAAAGAATCACAATAAGATTGTTTAAAATCAAGTTGTTTATGTTCCGGGAAATCCTTCCCGTATTGGTGTCTTTCCTAATACTAGTTGTAGGGGGATAAGAGTTATGGAAGGTTCTGGACTCTTCCATAAGTAGTTGGATCCTGTTAGATGTCTTACCTTAACTAGGAATCCTATGTATGGAAAGACTCTCTTTGTAATGCCTATATAAAGGCCCCTCTATTCATTGTTATCAATACAATTGATTTGCTGTCTTTACTTTTCTCCTCAAATACGTTATCAGCACGTAGCTCGAACGAAAAAAAAAGAAGAAATCGGCCGAGCACCACAGCCGCCGCCCAGAGCCGCCGGACCGCCGCCTCCGCCGCCGGACCGCCGCCTCCGCCGCCGGACCGCCGCCGCCCAGATCCGCCCAAAGCCGCCCAGCACAGCCGCCGCCCAGAGCCGCCGGACCGCCGCCGCCTCCGCCGCCGGACCTCCGCCGCCCAGATCTGCCCAAAGCCGCCCAGCACAGCCGCCGCCCAGAGCCGCCGGACCGCCGCCTCCGCCGCCGGACCGCCGCCGCCCAGATCCGCCCAAAGCCGCCCAGCACAGCCGCCGCCGGACCGCCGCCGCCTCCGCCACCGGACCGCCGCCGCCGACCAGCTCCAGTCCACCCTAGTCCGACCCAGTTCCGACTCTCGGACCAAAACTCGAACATCAACTTATCTTCGGAAGCCGCCAAAATTGCGCCTCCGGTTTCACGTCGTCGCATCGAGTACCAACCGGTAGATCGAAGCACACCATAGATTCAGCACGTGCCTAATTTTATAATCGAGGTAATTATCTGACTCGTCCCTATTTCAATTCTCTCCTTTGGGAATTTTTCTTTTGGGGACACGGGTTTTGGGTTCTTAATCTCCCACGCTACTTTGCGGTGGATGAGACCGCGAGAGAAGTCGGTATCTCTGCGTGTCGAAGAAAACTGTGTGACGGTCCTTGGGGAGTCACGGAATTGTTGAAAAGTCAATACTTGTGGTTGTTGCATACACCACGTATCTGGGTGCGATCTGATATCGCCGTTTTTTTATCGACTTTACTAAACAACAATTAAGGGAAGTAAATCGAGTAACGGTTATGTTACACGCTTTTAAAAGCATCGATTGTGACCGTTTACATTGTCACTGAAAATCCAACAAGACTAACTTCCTCTTGTTTATATCTTGTAGATGGCACAAAGCTCCAATGTTCATCCGGAGTTTGACATCCTTGACCATGCTGGTAAGGAGTACCATAGGTGGGTCTCAGACGTTCGCTTGGCGTTCGTCGGAAAGAGATTTACCACCACCATCTTTCCCTCTAACGAGCCTACCGCTCAAGAACCGAGCGAGGAAATCAAGGCTAATGCACTAATGTACTTGCGTAGACATATACATCCGTTGTTGAAAAAGTGTTATATGAACTTGCAAACTTCCAAAGAACTATGGGATACACTCGAACAACGATTTAATAATGTGCAAGATCAGCGCTTCCCCGAATTGCAACTTCAGTGGGAGCAAATCCGATTTTTGGATTATGCGAATGTGGAAGCCTATAATCAAGCTATCCTCGATCTTCGCGCTGATCTTGGTTTTTGTGGTGTCAAGAAGTCTGATCAAGATTTGATCGAGAAGACTCTTAACACGTTTCCCGTGGGAGCAAGTGTAATTGCTCATCAGCTGCGCGTTGCCTATGAGGAAGGGAGAATTAAGAACTTTAGTGACCTATCTCCCACCTCGCGAAAAAAGAAAGGCACCATGAGATTATTCTCAATAGCAATGCGCGCCCAGCTGGTACGAAGCTGATTCCGGAAGTGAATCAGGCTACCCACAGGAAAGCACCACGACAAAATAGAAAAGGCAATGCTACTCAGTTTTTGCAAGCACCACGGATGCATGACTCGAGCAAGCGAGGGAAAAGATGAGGTCGTCGTTCCAATGTGTGGAAGAGGCAAGGTGGCTCGGCCACGGGACCTAGTGGAACCCAACCACGTGGGCCGCCTCCTGCCGCCGGGAATGGAACCACTCCAAAAGAAGGCCGGAATTGCTATACTTGCGGATCGAAGAAGCATACTTACCGCAATTGCAAAGCGCCAAAGAACATCCAAGCTTACTACAAGCACTATAAACAATATTTGACTCAAGAGTTGAATTACATGGAAGAAGATAATGAGAATACGGAGGTGAACCATACTGAGATCCAGACTGAGATCCCTCCTCTCACCATTGCGGACAAAGACCAACATGTGGATGTTGCCGACTTTGACTAGTTTTACGCTTTGGTTATGTTTTGTCTTGTTTCTAGTTCCCGAGAACTACTTTGGATTTTCATGAATGTAATAAAGTTGGCCATGATGAATAAAATTCTTTTAATTGCTGTGATTGTGCAAAGACGAATTTTATTTTTTCCCTTCGAAAGCATGTTTGGTTTATCACAAAATAATTGCTAGCAATGAATTGCTTGGTTAAAAATTTGATACATTGGTAGGATTTCATCAAAACTTTTGATCAAGACTAGGCGCATCCTCCTTAGTATTTTGTTTATGCTTTGAGAGTTCAAACGGAATCAGTGGTTTTTAAACAGCCTTAGCTGTACCGACATTCCTACTTTCTCTGCAAGTCTACCAAGTTGGAGTTACCGAAAGGATCATTAGTAGAGAGATAAATCGAAAACCAAGATGCGTTTTAAAGTATTTAAACGCTCCTATGGCCATATTTCCATAGTATTGTATCAACAATAATGCCTTTGAAAAAAGGCTTCAACCTTGCTCTATCACTCAACAATAGGGAAATACCAAAATACAAAATTGAAACGAGCACTGAGATCTGAGTTTAATGATCCAGAAAGTGCACGACCTATGGACAGAAAGAGACGGAAGTCTAGTTTCCAAAACAACTGACCGTTTGTCCATAGCCTTCTGAACGAAGAAGTTATTGCTGTTTTAGTGAACAAAGGTCAAGCTGCGCGGAAATTATTTCCAGCGATTGTGCTAACTTTGATCCTAACCAACTTGGTCGAATTTCCCCAAACTCGATGTTAATGAGTTTTCGCTATGTCTCTAATCATAAGACTAATCGAGTTTCATGTCTTATTGTAGATGTCTCGTGGCGAAATTGAGTGCCTTGCTGATAGTGGAACAACCCACACTATTCTTCGGAATAGGCAATTATTCAAGGATATTGTGCCATACATATCCTCAGTGACAACAATGATTGGTTCCTCCCAAGTAATTCAAGAGAGGGGACCTGCTCATTTCTTGCTACCTAATGGTACGCATATTAATGTCACAAATGCTCTCTATGCCCCAAGAGCAAACCGAACCTTGCTAAGTTTTAGGGACATCCGTGCCAACGGTTATCACCTTGATACACATTGTGAGAATGGGACAGAATTTTTGTGTGTTACTCTGGCAGAATGCGGAAGACGCCGCGTTCTCGAGAAACTTATGAGTCTAAGTAGTGGTTTATACTGCATCGCAATAAGGGTTATTGAATCCTATCTTTGTGAGTCACGAATCGTGTGATTCGAAGCATACCAACTATGGCATGACCGACTCGGTCACCACCGACGCGACATGATGATTCGCATTTTGAAAAACTCACATGGTCATCCGTTTTCAAGTCCGAAAAACGATTGGAAGCACCACTCGATATCGGCATTGATGTGAGTGAGCTTGATACCGTATCACCGGGACTAAAGATCGCACGCCCTGATAAGGTTGACAGTGCATCTCTTGTAAATCCCGAGGCTTCCGTGGCAATTTCTAAATGCCCATAAATCGTTTTGTAAAGCCTGTTCACTAGCAAAGTTGATACCCTCTCCGTCCTTTGCTAAAGACTCAACACAAAATATTCGCTTCTTACAAAGAATTCAAGGGGACATATGTGGACCTATTCAACCAGAGTGCGGACCATTCAGATATTTTATTGTTCTGGTTGATGCATCGACGCGATGGTCACACGTCGCTCTGCTATCCACGAGAAACGCTGCATTTGCTAAACTCCTAGCACAAATCATCAAGTTACGGGCTAACCACCCCGACTTCCCAATCTCGTCATTAAGATTGGACAATCTTTGGAGAGTTTACGTCAAAGTCTTTGACGACTATTGATTGTCGATTGGGTTTGATGTTGAACATCCCGTCCCCACGTTCATTCGCGAGAATGGCCTTGCGAGGCTATGATTAAGCGATTCTGACTTATCGCCCGAGCATTGGTATTACGCACCAACTTGCCGATTTACGCACGGGGTTATGCAATTTTGCATGCGGCTATACTTATTCGCTTTCGACCCACTGCCAATCAACCGTTTAGTGCGTACCAGTTGGTAACTGGATATGAGCCTGATATTTCACACTTACGCATTTTTTGTTGTGCGGTATATGTGCCAATTACGCCTCCACAACGTACTAAAATGGGTCCGCAAAGACGATTAGGTATATATGTTGGCTATGAATCGCCTAAAATTATCCGCTATTTGGAACCTTTGACAGGAGATCTGTTTACTGCAAGATTTGCAGATTGTCACTTTGATGAGACAAACTTCCCGTCGTTATGGGGAGAGAGGAATCGAACGATTCCAGTTGAACGCCAGGAAATTGTCTGGTGTGCTCCCTCCTTGCCTCATCAAAATCCCAGCACAGCTCAATCCAAGCTAGAAGTGCGGCGTATTCTCAGTCTTTAGAAAGTTGCGGATTCGATGCCCGACAGCTTTACTGATACTGCGAAAGTGACAAGATCTACCATTTCCGCTGCGAATGTTCCTGCAAGGTTAGAAGTCCCAGTTATAGGGCAAGGTTCAGCCGCCCAAAGGAATGATGCCACCGGCGTCAACCTTAGTGGTGGGATGGCTGCTTCGGCTGCTCTTATCCCTGCTCGAAAGAGGGGGAGGCCAGTGGGTAGAAAGGATACCGAACCTCGAAAGAGAAGAGGAACGGAGGCACAAAATCCTCTCATCATCGACACAGTGACTCCGTCACACGAGATTATCTCTGACTATGGATATGTCCTCGAATCAACAATGGAACAATCGACGGACGCGTCGGAAACTTTGTTGATGTCAGAAAATAAAGAAATCTCGATGCAGTAATGCAGTGAATACGTCTTATTGGGCCATGTCGTCCACGCTAGTCGACGATGCTTTTGCCTACTCGTCGCTCAAGAAATTATTGAAGACGACGACGCCGAGCCGCTCGGTTCTTTGAGTGTCAACAACGAGCCGATTGGCCGAAATGGAAAGATGCAATGCAGGCTGAACTAGACTCAATGGCTAAACGTGAGGTATTTGGCCGTATCGAGCCAATACCCGTGGGCGTTAAACCAGTTGGACATAAATGGGTCTTTGTTCGTAAACGCAATGATAAGGATGAGGTCATGCGTTACAAAGGGAGACTAGTTGCCCAAGGCTTCTCGCAGCACCCTGGCATTGACTACAAGGAGACGTATTCTCCCGTTATGGACACCATCACTTTCCGCTACTTAGTCAGTTTGGTAGTGTCCGAAAAACTGAACATGCAGCTTATGGATGTGGTTACAGCGTATCTTTATGGGGATCTAGATACGGATATCTATATGAAAGTCCCCGAAGGGATTTCATGGCCCAAATCAAGTAGCTCTAAACCACGGAGCGCGTACGCTGTGAAATTGCGTCGTTCACTGTATGGGTTGAAACAATTCGGAAGGCTGTGGTACAACCGCCTAAGTGAATACTTGGTTGGGAAGGGATATAAGAACAGTGACATCTGTCCATGCATATTCGTGAAAAGAACAGATGCAGGATTCGTGATTGTAGCCGTCTATGTAGATGACATAAATGTCATCGGTACCATAGATGAGGTCAATGAAACGGCCCGCTACCTTAAATACGAATTCGAGATGAAAGATCTGGGGAGGACTCGATTCTGCTTGGGCTTAGAGCTAGAACATCGAGATGATGGCATACTCATTCATCAGTCTGCCTATGTCCACAAAATGCTCAGGCGATTTAGCATGGACAAGGCACATCCTCTTGCTACCCCCATGATTGGTCGAAGTCTGGAAATGAACAAGGATCCGTTTCGTCCTAAAGAGGAGGATGAAGAGGTCCTTGGAGCAGAAACACCGTACCTTAGCGCAATCGGTGCGTTGTTGTATCTGGCTCAATGTACTCGTCCAGACATCGCATTCTCTGTGAATTTGGCGAGATTTAGCTCCGCTCCCACGATAAGGCATTGGAATGGAGTAAAACACATCTTTCGATACTTGAAAGGCTCCAGTGACCTTGAATTGTTCTTTCCCTACGCAAAAGAGAGCGATATTCCGAAAGGAATTGTTGAGGTTAAGACGATGCATACCGACCGTCGATCTTCCTCTGATATTGCAGCTAAGCATGGTAGCTTGACTACCATAAGTGCTAAAGCGAGCAAGCTTACCCCTTATGCAGAGAATCCTAAAGACACGTTAGTTGGATTTGCTGATGCCGGTTATCTCTCTGACCCGCATAAAGGACGTTCCCAAACTGGTTATGTGTTCACCATTGGGAATACGGCGATATCTTGGTGATCTACCAAGCAGACCCTGGTTGCTACTTCCTCGAACCATGCAGAGATAATTGCATTGCACGAATCCGTAAGGGAGTGCATTTGGCTACGGTCAGTCATAGACCATATACGAGGAACGTGTGGATTAGATCCCACTACAGCAACCCCTACTTGCATCTTTGAGGACAATGCGGCATGCATTGAGCAGATGAAGTTAGGTTTCATAAAGGGTGACAATACCAAGCATATTGCGCCGAAGTTCTTTTATAATCAGCAGCAGAAATTGTTGAATATCGAAGTGAAACAAGTGAGTTCCGATGAGAATATCGCAGACTTGTTCACTAAGTCTCTGCCGAAATCTACATTTGAGAAACATGTGAGAAGCATCGGCATGTGTCGATTATCCGAGCTCAACTAAAGATGGCTCGATGGAATGAGCTGTCATGTATACCTCAGGGGGAGTATACTTCACATGATTCTGACATTTGTAGTTGGTGCGTTGCGCTCTTTTTCCTCACCAAAGTCTTTGTTTTTCTCACGGGGTTTTATTTGACTTGGAAAGGTTTTTTACCGAGGCAACACCGTGTGCACCATGTTAGTATTAGCGTTCGACACAGGGGGAGTGTTCCGGGAAATCCTTCCCGTATTGGTGTCTTACCTAATACTAGTTGTAGGGGGTAAGAGCTATGGAAGGTTCTGGACTCTTCCATAAGTAGTTGGATCCTGTTAGATGTCTTACCTTAACTAGGAATCCTATGTATGGAAAGACTCTCTTTGTAATGCCTATATAAAGGCCCCTCTATTCATTGTTATCAATACAATTGATTTGCTGTCTTTACTTTTCTCCTCAAAGAGTTTAACAATTGTACCGTGTATATTTAAACAATCTTGTTGTTTAGATCTTCCTATGTCTTAATTCAAAGATATTAGAAGTCCTTCTACATTGAAACCATGATCGCTCTCACTCCTTCTCAATATTAATCGACCATTTTCATTAACAAACTCGTAAAAATGATTACATACTTCATACGAACATTTTAAAAGGATCTAGGATATAAAATTTATTTCACTAACAACATAAACAATCAACACGGTATGAACAAAATAAACAACTAAGACCAATAAATAATCTCAACAACATAAACAGTTTAAATAAACAAAAATAAACTTAAACAACTTAATAACATAAGCAATATAAACAACCTACACTAATAAAGAATTTAAACAACTTAAACAACCTATTCTAATAAACAATTTAAACAACTTAAACAACCTACACTAATAAACAACTCAAACAACATACGCAATAAACAACTTAAACTACCTAAACAACTTAATCAATCTAAACAATTTAAACAACCTAAACAATTTAAACAACTAAATATAAAATATATTGTTAAAACTATTTGATAAAAAGAGGGCCATTTTTTATCTTTTTATATAAGGAAGGTCATTTTTGATAAGTTGTCTTTTGACTAGGCCATTTATGAAAATAGCCTGACCTGGTCCTCCTCTTCGATTTCTCCGACCGGATTGTTATCCGCCATTTCTGTAATCGGGATTTCGTTTTGCCTTCTGTTGTTCGTTGTGTCGTTTTCTTAGTGGAGTGGAGCACATGTTCAAAGCTTCATAATACCTTTTGAAATTTTAATTTTCTCCCATATATTTTGAAATATTTCAGAAAAACGCCTCTTCTTTTATGTCATCTCATTATTGTTGTTGAACTTAAGAAATTTGGCTCAGTAGGAGCCTCAAACCAAACTTTTGTTGCTTTAAAAGTTGGATTATCAAATAATTTAACATAACATCAAAATTCTTCCCAACCTCTAAATGATATTTATTTAATCTATATTTTTTGTTTATTAAAATCAATGTTTTTAAAAATCGATTGAACTGGAAAAAACCCTTTCATAACCTATTGAACCGCTCAAAAACAGGGAACTGGTTGAACCGATTTTATTTTTTATACTTCTATTTTTAACTAATTTAAAACTTAATACTTATTTCTATTATTTTTATTTTAAATTTTAGCATTTTAAATTGTATTTTGTGGTGTTTTCTTGATTCTATTGTGTTTATTTCAATATTAAACTTATAACTTTATAATTTTATATTTTATAAGTGTCAATTTATTTTATTTTTTAATATAATAAAGTGAATATCATTTTAACGGTTGGACCGCTGATCCGACCGGTCCAACCGGTTGAACCGCCAACCGTTGTTCAATCCGATTTGGTTGCCGGTCCGGTTATGAAAATACCGATTAAAATCATAGAATTATTTGTATTGGCATAGATGGATTTCAATTAAGGTTAATCAGAATCTCTCATACCTATTAACTTTTGGAATAGTGGATGATAAAAAAAAAGTCAAAAGTATGCTTGAACTAAATTCCAACGAGTACTTTTTAGTGTTTGGCAAGTATTGTTGATGCGTAACATATTGAACATATGAAAAAATCACAATTTAAAAATTAAATATTTTTTAAAATTATGATATGATCCTTCAATCTGAACACAACCTTATGTTTGCTTTTAGAAATTCTATTGGACATGAATTATATGAACAGTAAAAATGTAATTACATTTTACACATCTTCGTGACTTCGGATTTCGAAAAATTTAATCTATACTTCTATTAAAAGAGAGTCGTGACACGTGTCACTCTCTAAGTTTTTTGATTTTTTATTTTAAAATATAGTTTATATATAGAGATGTATCCTTAAATTTCTTAAAAAAAATTCTAAATATGTATTGTGTGAGTTTTATTCCACTAACTTACACTCATCCACCAATAAAAAAATCCTTTATTTTTTTAGCTTAAAATTTTAAATGTTTATAATTTTTTAAATCAAGTTTATTTTTAATAAAAATATATCAAATTAATTTTTATTTCATAATTTTCAACTAGACATCCATATGAATATAATAAATTTGATGGATTTACAATAATAACCGATTGCACAAAAAAATTATATTATAAAAACTATGAATATTTATTTTCAGTAAAATTAATTGATGCAAAATAAAAATATATTAACTCATTTATTGCTTACATAAAAAATAAATTATGATATTTATTTAATTATAATAACTAAAAATAATAAAACATACACTGCACAGACACACATATATTAAGACTTAATCACATATTACTTTCGTCTGTAAAATTTGTTCCTACTTTTTTCGGTTTGTCCAGGAAATTTGTTCATGTAATGAACATTAATTGACTTAACACTCCGCTAATGTGGTACTCTTTCTTAAATTATATTACACCCCATAATACACTCACGCTAATATGATATTCATGTCGAAGATCATCAAAAATAAATTTAGAGATCGAAAAATTATTTTCTAATAAGAGAATATCTTATGCGGTGCATCGCACCGGAGAACATCTAGTTTATATAGTGATAACTAGTGCAATTATGAATTATTGAGTCTTGAAAAAGAAAATAAAAATGTATTATAAGAAATTTTATAAATTGAGATAACAATGAGGCCTGCACGAGAGAAAACCATGTAATCGATTTCAACACACTGGAGGGATCAAAATGTCAAAATTGAAAATCTCAATTTGGAAAAAAGTTAAGAACGAAAAAATGCATCTCCAGTAAACCTCTTATTCCAGCTATCTGTTGCTATCTACCATCAAAATCCAACACAATACAATTTAACAAAACGGACCCGTCTCGGCCACACATCATGGTATCTTGAATAGTTTTTTCAATTTAAAAAGCAGTCGCTCTTCTTCGGTAGACAAATCATCCTGCACATATTCAATTGAAAAAAGAACTTGAGAAAAAATATTGAGTTCATGAAACTCAAATTCAATTTTGTACAACAATAACGATGGAAATGAGATCATAAATGTACAAACCGCGTAGTTTTCTTTGAGTGCATCGAGTGAATGTCTGGAGATTTTGCTGAAAAGCTCAACCCCAATCCCAAAATCCCTGCCAAACACCTTTTGTTGCTCCTCGGAATTATTGCTAATTATCTGTGACCAAAGATTCAGTAAATTAAGAAGCAGAAGAATGAAATAAGCCATAAAATAAAGTGGAAGAGAGGTTGCGTTTCCAACAAAGACAGTGATTATACAACTAAGAATATATATGATCAAATCTTCCCATAAAAAGATAATGAGAAGCTGTCAAATTCATTATCACATACCTTAATGGCCACCTTCTGGCCTTTCTTGGCGTAATCAACAGGCTTGTGATTATTTTCAATAGAAGCAATACGACCAATATCGATAAATTCCCTCTGACGAACGCATATAGGAGTTCCAACCTGAAAGACACAGTTTTTAAAATTTTAAAGATAGAATATAAGAATAGGATATTCCAATTGGCATCAGAAACAAATTTACAGACACATAATTGCACCATGTCAGTTGAAAAACCAGAGAAAAACGAGTTCACACTAAGAACTCCTATTAGAAGCATTAATTACAAGACAAACTAAAATATAGAAAAGAATACACAGTAAAAGAAACAAACAAAAAGATAAGTTTATTAAGAGCACCCATCCATCCTTCTAAAATTGAATATCATGTTTGGAGAATAAACGACACACCGAAATGAAAAGATAGTGATACTTTCTTTAAACAATGAAGAACAGAAAAATATTAAAAGGACTCTACAACAACAACAACATTACCCCAATGCCTCAACGGCTCCCGCAAAAAGCGGGGTAAGGGGGGATCGGATGTACGCAGCCTTACCCCTGTCTTAATACAGAGAGGCTGTTTCCGGATGATCCAAAATGAAAATTGCATCGATAATTGCATGGAATGACTAGTACTTCATGAGAAAAAGAAGTGCAGCCAGTTTAGTGAGTCATTTTGTTTACTGTCTTAAATAAAAAAGCAGGTTAACTAAACTAGAAGGGTGGATATTATGTGTTTCTTCCTCATTCTTACTAGAAATAGTTACGTATATCAGTCCAAATTACTATTTAAGTATATACATGTTACAATCTAAAGAAAACTTAGGTTCATTTATTAACAATTTACCGTTCTGATCAAAAGGCAACACTATTTAGATTGATTCATTTGTACATGAAAAGAAACATAACAACCACAATCATAACGCACTACATACACCACATGCACACACACACACACACAGAGCAGTTTTCTAGGATGAAATCGTGTACATCGAAAGGCAGATATTTTTAAGAGTTAGATCTGAAATATATTACCTTTAAAATGCCATCAAGGACATCAACACCCAGAACAATGGGATCCTTCTTATTGAATACACAGTTTGGCATGATCTTGAGAACACAGGGAAAAACCGCTTCCGCAGCAGACATAAGGCAACTAAAAGAAAAGAAGTTGTATATAAAACATGTAGTATATAAATAGTGGTCTCTTTTTCTAAATTAATAATTTTCCAGTTTTTTTGTTTACAATGCCAGAGAATATATAACAAAATAAGACATGTTTACCTGTGCAGTAATCTTGATTCCTTGGGCAGCCTTGATTTCTTTGTAATGCAAATAAGTTCCCTAGAAAGAAAAATGATAAAAATGTTACACTTTACTTAAAACAAGTACAGCCTTACAAGGAAGTTATTCAATGATTATCATATGATCATCAAAACTACATCCCCAATACCAAATGAGTCCCTACCAACAAGTGCCCACACCAATAATTTTATCACAAAATAAAAAAAAAAATCATACAGAAAATCGTTCTCCTATCCAGCATTAACGTCCCATAAGATCAAACTCACAGTAATTCACAATGGCGCAAACAAATTCTGAGTAAACACAGATAAAATAGTTCTCATGTACGATAAAGATAAAATTACGATAAGACTCACCTGGATTCGCGATACAACGATCGGTAACAGAGAAAAGAACATACAAGTCTATATACGTTACGAATATAATTGTGTGAGAACTGAAATTGGGAGGACTTGGCGTTGAAGGTGTGGAGAGAGCTTTTTGCAATTGTACGATCTGGAAATTAGGGTTGAGAAACCATGTGATTGGGCTTTTTATTACGCCGTAATACGGATCGGGTCAAATCTCGGAAACCCGGCTTTTATCCTTCTTTTTTTCGTAATGGCAACCCGGCTGTAGAAACTCGATAATTTAATACTCGATTATTTAATAAACTCTCTAAGATAATAGTTTTGGCCGGTCCCGACTCAGGAATAGGGTGCTAAATTAATAATTCGCTAAAATTATAAGATAATACATTTTTGATAATTTCTATAGGTCCCATATAAAATATAAATAAATAATTCCTTATATATTGTACATATTATAGGAATAATTTATGAAGGTTTCTTAAAAATTACTCAATTGTATTTCTTTTTTGTTGGAATCAATTTCATCTTAAATCGCATCTCTTATTTTACTTATCACTGTAAGAACTTCTAGCCACAGATTCTCATATAGCCAAAGAATAAATTATTCAATATGATGGTTGCTTTAATGTTCGCATATTTTGATTTTGTATTTATAGAAAAATATACACCGATATATTCAACACAGTGACGCATAATAAGATGAGAGATTGAAGGGTTATTTTAAATTGACCTTCATTTGATATGTACATGCATTGTACAATAATTAAGTGAAAGTTTGAAAGTTGTTTGTAAATTAAGTATTTCATTATAAATTAATAAAATATTAATTAATATATAAATTAATAATTATTAATTTATCGATTAATTAATAACTTTTTTAATTAATAAATTTTGGTTGTCCCAACCGTATTAATTTATAGAGTTTCTACCGTATTAGGGGTGTGTAACGGGAATCCAATGTCGGGATTCCCGATACCAAATCGGGAATCGGATACCGAATACTAGGCGTGTCCACGGGTTGGACCAAGCCGTCGTCGGGTCAATAAGGCGGACCCAACCCTAACCCGGAATAAAGACAACCCGCCGGTCACGGTCTCACGATTTTTTTATTTTTATTTTTTATTCATAATATAAAAATTATTTTTTGAAATACAATTTTTATTATATACTTTTTAATGAGGATAATAGGGTTGTTTTTTAAAAAAAAATAGGGGGGAGTAAAGTAGGAATGGACTTAAATCGGTTTCCCGATTGCCTATGTATCCTCTCGGGGAAGAGGAATCAAAGCCCCACGTAGTTCTCTTACCTTTCTTTGTATCCCTGCCGCCCTTACCTTGGTGGTTACGTGCTTCCCGCGGATACCTCTGATGGAGTGAGTGGTTCTTCATCTTCATCATCGTCGGTTGATTCGTTGTTTTTTTGTGTCTTCATTTCCGCTCTCCGTCAATCACTTAGTAGCACTTGAGCTTCCAACGTCTCGGGCAACAAGTTTGACCTCGTGGGATCGAGAACCTTTCCACCCCGGCTAAAGGTTTGCTCTACGGCTACCGTTGAGGCGGAAACGGCGAGAATTTGTGCCGCAATCTTGCTTAGAGTAGGAAACCTAGATTTCTCCGGTCGGCTCCACCATTCCAAGATGTCAAAGTCTTCTAACTCTTCTTCATGTCCAAACTCAAAGGTAATGGTTAGATAATCGTCGAGCTCTGAATTGGAACTCGACGTGGTTTTTGCCCTCTTTGGGGCAATTAAATCTCTAGCAATTGATGTCAAACATCTACTAGTAGATGATGAAGAAGAAATGGGAGGTGGTTGTTGAGATGATTGAGCTTGATCGGAAATATGATAATGAGCATACAATTGTTCAAGTAAATTCCTAACGTTCGTAAGTATAGTACAAACAATACATGCGGGATCATTTTGTATTTGTAGAAGAATTATAATTTTCCAAAAATTGTTTCAAACCTTCCATTTTACGTCGAGGGTCCAAAACAAATGCAATAAGGTAAACATCCGGAATAATTTTGAAATAACTTAACCATTTAATTCTCATATCAGTTATGGCAACTTTAATGGAAGGTACGTTAAGACCATCTTTAAGTGCAAATGCAATATTAATTGCTACGTAACAAAATAAGTTCGAAGTTGGTTAATTTGTAAACATAACTAAGAATTTTAGTAGCCTCGTAGAAATGTTTAAAAACATCCATTACATCTCTTGCTAAAACCCAAGCTTCCCCGAAAATAAAATTACCATTTATGTGTTGTGCGGCAAAACCACTAAAAAGTTCTTTATAATCATATGATTCGGAAATCATTTTGTATGTAGAGTTCCATCTTGTGCAAACATCTTTTGGAAATTTTTTTGGATATACATTATGTTGTTTATAATATTGGTACCATTTACAACGAATACTTTTTTTAGTCCAAAGTTCATTAAGAATGCATCGGATAGGTTTTACTAATTCTCCAACATAAGCTAAACATTCTTGAACACATAAGTTTAAAATGTGAGCCGCACACCTAACGTGAAAAAATTTACCTCTAATAGACGGCGTACAATAAGTGATTAGTTCTTGAATCGAAGATGTGTTAGCGGATGCATTATCAAATCCGATGGAAAAAACTCGTGAAACTAATCTATATTCTTCTAAAATATTTGCAATTAAACGAACTATGTTTTGCGCAGTGTGTGGGTCGTTAAAAACTCGTAATGCCAAAACTATTTTGTTTAACACCCAAAACTTATCAATATAATGACATGTAATGCCCATGTAAGAATTTTTTTGAAATGAATCGGTCCAAATATCACTACAAATCGAAACTTGTAAATCACTATTTTCCATAAAATATTTAATCAATTTTTCTTTACTTGATTTATATCTATGCATCATTTTTCTTTTTGCGGTTTGTCGAGAAATTTGTTTATATGGGGGTTGAACATGATTTGTCACCCAATCATTAAAACCAACATTTTGTGCAACACTAAAAGACAATGAATCAACGGCTATCAATTCCGAAAATGCATCCATAGATGAAGAATGATCATATGAAAATAAAGAAGGAGGTTGGTTAGAGGTTGATGCGTACCCGGATAGTTGCGTTTGTCCTCGTGCCAATCCGTATTTTTCGGGATGCTTCGTCCTAATATGTCGGTAGTAATTCCCGTATCCTTCTCTTTTTTGTGCTTGTACTTTGAGCTACAAAATCTATATTTAACCATAGACACTTGATTAATATCGGGATCACTTTTAGTAAACCAAAATAGAAATACCGCCGCTCTAAGTTGAGGTTTTTCGATGACGTCCGTCTCCTCAGAGCCGGGCACTTGAGTCTCGGATTTGTAGGTGTTCAAGAAAGAAGGTGATTTCATATCGAACTCCTCCTCGTCCCTTAGTCCAAACCCGCTTGAAGAACCGCTCACGGAGTTACGTCTTCGGTTTGAAATTATGAGAATAATTTGAATTTGTAAACTTGAGAATTAAAAATTGTAAACTTGAGATTATGATAGAGTATAGACTATAAGTAGATGATTGTATGAATTGGTGTGAGATGAATGAATTGGATTTTGGGTATTTATAGGAAAAAATATGTATTTTTTATAAATTAAAAAAATTATGCACTGCAGAGTGCAGTGCAGACAGTACCGTTGCCGAGCAACGACTCTATTCCTAAAAAAAGTCTACTGCATATGCATGGTGTGGCGGGTGGGGCCAGCAGAAGGGATTTTTTTTTCACAAATGGATGACCCGGCAGGTCAGTGGCGGGTCGTGACCCGCTGGGTCAACGGGTAGGAATTAGGTCGACCCTAACCCTAACCCGCAACCCGTACAACCCTTGACCCGTATGACCCGTGACCCGGCGGGTCGGGTCGGGACAGGTTCCCGCCGGGTCCGGTCGACCCTTGACCCTTGGACATGCTTACCGAATACTGGTTTAATCGGTTCCGATACGATAACCGGTACCGCCTCTAATAATAATTCGGTATTCGGTTAACCGATACCGAACCGGTACCCAGTTAACTGGTACAGGATAAATTATATATATATATATTATTTTATATTTTGTTATTCAATTATATTATATTATAGTATTTTATTATTATTTAATTTTAGTTGGATGATTATTGAGTGTATTTGGAAGGATTGTTTTTGTTATTTAACTTATTTGTTTGATGTTGACTTTGTTTCGGTATTAAAAAAAATATGAATTAGTGATTTTTTGTATTGATTGTTGTTGGATTTATTTTAGGTATAAATAAAAGAAAATAAAAATTTTAATATCTTTTTTTTTAAACTGGTACCATAACCGGTTCCATCGGTTAACCGGTACCGGATCGGGAACCCGTTTACTTAACTGTACCGATACCTGGAAATGTGACAAATCTTGTAACCTAGAACTGGTTCCCGCATCGGACCGCTTGATGCATTTCGCATAATATGAAAAGATGTAATAAGCATTAAATTAAAATTGAAAATTCCAAGCCGCAATTATTTGCGCACTTAATTTATTGGATGTTTGGGACGCCATCGTCGGTGTTTTCATAATTCAACTTGTGATTGAATCGATTTGGTCATTGCCACTGTTCAACCGATAAAATAATTCCTACCTATATATTTTTTAAAATTCGTCCTATGTAACATAAAAATAATCCAAACAAACAGGGCATGTTTGCAACCACTACACTAGGTGTAGAAGCACTTTTATTTTGAAAAGTTGGGTCACACCAACTTCTGTAAGTACTTCTAAACATAGTTTAAAACCAATAACTAAAAGCTTAAATAAAAATGAAATCCCTAGAGCCATAAGTACAAAGGTCGTGTTGAGGCCCGTAAAATACCAAGTATTTTACATTATATAAATTATAAAGTAACTACTATTATATGCCAATATAATAGTCCCAATATTTTGACTCAATTTATGATTTAGTCCCAAATTAATTTTTTTTACGAAAAAAGACAGAATACTGCCTATTTTATTCATTCTAATCATTTTTTACCTTTTCAGCGGGTAACCCGTTGAGGTGGCGCGCCAAGTGGATTGCTGGGCTGACGTGGCAGCTACGTCAGCGCCCTTCCTTTATGAACAATATTTTGGGCCAGTTTACGGTTTAGCCATTTATTTTCTTTTTTTTAGAAAATAATTTTTTTTTGAAATATAATTTTTTTCCAGAAAATATATTTTTTTTTTCGCAAAAATAGTTTATTTTATTTTTTTCCAGAAAATAATTTTATTTTTTCGAAAAAATAATATTTTTTCAAGAAAATAATTTTATTTCAAAAAGATATTATTTTTCCAAAAAATATTTTTTCCTCTAGAAAATATTTTAATTTTTTCAAAAAAATATTTTTTTCCAGAAAATAATTTTATTTTTTCGAAAAAATAATATTCTTTTCCAGAAAATAATTTAATTTCGAAAAAATATTATTTTGCCAAAAAATAGCTTTTTCTCCAGAAAATATTTTTTTATTTTTTTCGAATTTTTTTTATTTTTTTTTCCAGAAAATAGTTTTATTTCTTCGAAAAAATAATATTTTTCCAGAAAATAATATTTTTTCCAGAAAATAATTTTATTTCGAAAAAATATTATTTTGCCCAAAAATAATTTTTTATCCAGAAAATATTTTTTAATTTTTCGAAAAAAATAAAAATTCCATAAAATGATATTTTTTTCGAAAAGATAATTTTTTTCCGAGAAAATAGTTTTTTTTTTCTCGAAAAATACTATTTTTTTCCAGAAAATACTTTCTTTTTTGGAAAAAATATTTTTTTCTAGAAAGCTTGAAAATTTATTACACTGAAGTCCAAAAGTATTATATATATTACAATGAGGTCCAGCATGGGCCACCCATGTGAGGCGAAAAATAAATGGCTAAACCGTAAACTGGCCCAAAATATTATTCATAAAGGAAGGGCGCTGACGTAGCTGCCACGTCAGCCCAGCAATCCACTTGGCGCGCCACCTCAGCGGGTTACATGCTGAAAAGGTAAAAAAGGGTTAGAATGAATAAAATAGCCAGTATTCTGTCTTTTTTCGTAAAAAAAATTTAATTTGGGACTAAATCGTAAATTGAGCCAAAATATTAGGACTTTTTTAGAGATTTCCCTAGTTTAAAACCAATAACTAAAAGCTTAAATAAAAATGAAATCCCTAGAGCCATAAGTACAAAGGCCGTGCCAGAGGCCTGTAAAATACCAGTATTTTACATTATATAAATTATAAAGTAACTACTATTATATGCCAATAACTAGTGAAATTATCTATAAAAGTTACATCTTGGTGAATCATTATGGTATTACTACATAATTTTAAAACCTATATTTGGATATTTTCTGGAAAGTATCGTGGACAGGTATCAACTTTGAAAAATCACCACGGATTTTTGGGATGTTCTAAAATTCTGTAAATTAAGAGCATTATAGAGAATTGAGCTAATTTCCAACGGTTCAAACGGCGAGTCAATCGGAATCCGAACGAAAAAGTTATGATCGATTTAGTGGATACTGCCAACTGCCGAGCATCGTGCGTCACTGCGTGCGCCAGCGGTCGGCAGGCGCCAGGAAGCTTTCGACAGGGGCCCATGCACGTGGCTCATCCAGGGCTGCCGATAGCGACTCGGCAGGGGCCCACGCACGTGGCTCGGCCAGGACTGCCGACAGTGACACGACAGCGTGACGTACGTGCTTACGTAGGGCGGTTTGGTCAAGGTTGATGTCATCCGTGTAGTTGACTGTGCACCTGTTTTGTGGCCTATAAATTTAGACCTCCACCACTCCATTTCTTCGCCACAATTACGTATCAGTATATGGAAATTTATCCTTTATAAATATACGTCTCTAAATTTCCGATTGGAGTCCATTTTGCCGTCGATACGGGGTCGTTTTCTGGCGAGTCAGACCATTTTTCGTGACAGACTGACTGGAACCTGTCCGATTAAAATTCCCAGTGAATTTCTGAAATCCAGATCGAGGTGATATCTTTGAGTTCGATTATCTACCAACCCGTAAGTGGTTTTTGATATATTATTCATGCGTTTTGTATATAAAATGCATCACTAAAATCTTAAATTTTGAAATCTCATATTAGACATCATTCAAACATGTAAAATGAGTCATTTTGGACAAGCCAAGGCTGATTTTAAGTATAGAAATGTAACTTAAATCGCGAATAACTTTTGATCCGTAAATCATTCTTCGATTCCGTTTCGTGCATTTTTCTCTTGACGCATTTATCTACATTTATTTATTTTTGTTTTAATTTTTGGATATGATAAAATTTCCGACTCCATTTCCGTGTTAATTAGACTTGAATAATTTAATGATAATAGACCATATGAATAATCAAACTAAGTGTCCACCCTTATGACGTACTTTAATTTTTAACGACAATTTTAAGTATTATTTTCTAGATATGCAAAAATAAAATAATTAAACCGGAATAAATGATTCATTATTATTCTTAGGAATATTGAAAATGGAGGAAATGGACTTTTATTTCAACTCAAGTTATTAAATATTACCTTTGTGAATACTTGAGGTCCATAAACTGAAATTATTTTCAAGGTTACTTTGTTAAATAAATTAAAAGAATTATCATTTGATTTAAAACCGTATAAGTAATGTTTATGTTATAGATTGTTAAAAATATTTTTTCAAATATTCAAGGATAATGTCTAAGAGCTATTTACCAAGGCACTTAATTTTTAGATGATAATTTTGTCAAAATTTAGTAAAATATAAAATAAAGGGCGAACCGTTAAATTAAATTGAGACGTCTTAACAAAATACTAATAGCATATTATTATTATTAGGAGGTCGAAACCTTGTCTAGGAGTGGACGACCGAACTCTCGAGATTTAATTGGAATCACCTTATCAACGACTCACAAGGCAAGTTCGTTCAACTTGCTCGGCCCTAGTATTATTGCAATTTTATATGTTCAGTGTGTATTGATTATGTTATGCCAATCGTGATACTGTGAATATGTGTATTATGTGATGAATGTCAAGAGATGCAAAGTTATGCCGTTCCAGTGGAAACAAAGAGAAATTTATAACGAACGTTCGTACCGCACCGGATATTGGGGCACTACAAGAAAAACACCTATCAACGACCACATATATCAGCGACCGCATAATCCGTCGCTAAATGTTAGAATCAGCGACCGTTTTCAAAAACCGTTGCTAAAAACATTCAGCGACCACTGTCCGTCGCTACACAGTTGCCAATGTTACTTTCCCTCCAGATTGAATACCGCGGAAAAATTTCAGCGACCACCTGACATCAGCGACCGCTTTCCGCCGCACATAGTTCCACGTGAGCAAAAATTTAGCGACCGACTGCGGTAGCTGATCCGTTGCTATTGTAAAAAATTTCCCGAAATACTTGAATTGATTTTTTCACGCTAAGTTTTAGCGACGGTGGCTTATCAGCGACCGATCGCGGTAGCAGAAGGTTTCACGTCAGCTTTCTCGCTAAAAATTAATATAATATATTTTATTACCAATTACATTACACAAAAATATAATTCATGTCGATTGTTAGATTAGAATTGATTTGTAAATTTTAATTATTATATTTATCTCATGCAAAACACAGCTCTTTTATAATAACAATTATTAATTTGATACAATTTAAAGTCTTAATTTTTTTAATTTATAGAGTTGATAATATAGATATTTTATTTTAATTTTGTATGTTATTAATATGATTTGAAACTCAAACTTATGTGAGTATGTTATAAATATTACACTTAAAATTTTTGTTAATAAACATCGAACCCTTAAATCTTTGTTAGTATGTTATAAATATTTTGTTAGTATATTATAAATATTAATTTTGAAATTATTTTTGTTGTTAATGAGTATCGAACTTTTGATATTTGACATGGTCGTCGTAAGATACCGGTTCTGTTAGACCCTAACCACACGGTTATGGTCGGGAACCTAACCACATTTACGGTTATGGTCCGGTTCTTGATAGGAAATTTGGAAAATTTTCGGTTTTCGTCTAACCGGAACTGTTCAGTTTAGAACCGAAAAACCAAAAATTTAAAAAAATTTTTATTTTTATTTTTATAAATTATAATTATATATTTAAATTTTTGGTTTTCGTCTAACCGGAACTGTTCGGTTTAGAACCAGCAACCTTTTCTTTTTCAAACGAGGAAGCTATTTTGTCTTCTTGGTAGAAAGATTTCGATTTGAAGGATATGTATGTATCCAAAACCCTAATTTTTCTTTATTATTTTGTTTTAATTTAAATTGACTAATTATTTAAAGAAAATTGCTCTGAATTAAAACTCCCTCACATTGTTTGTACAGTAGGTTTTGTCTTGGAAATCCGGAAATCAAAACAAATGAGTTTTAAACTTGTGAATATGCAGAACCGAAGTGCTGTTCTTGTTGATTATTTGAACATGCCTCGTTGTGGTGATTTAAATGCGACGCTATATTTGATGATAGAGGAGATACTGCTTGATTTTGTGCTCTAGATTACTATTGTTGTGCAACTCTTAGCTAGGGATCTGTCAAGGAAAAGAAAGCGAAATTTTGACTAAAGACCATATTGTATGATTGCTAGCTAGGATTCCTGCTCAGGTGAAGTACCTGAATAGAATGGTTGCCACTAGTGATACAGATTGTGTCAAAAACCTGCGTATAGATCGAAACACATTCAGTCTTCGATGCCAATAGTTCAAAAGCATCAATTTTTTTTCAGAATAGGACAGGCCCGATATCTGACTCAGCAGCTCGAATGCTTCCTTCCGTGCTTTCCCTAGTCAAACTCGTATCCAATGCGTTCAGCCAAGTTTGCAAGTCGAGCATCAGCCCTCTGTCCAATATCACTTAGGACCTCGCAAACGTCCTTCAGATCTTCACTTTGCTTGTCATTCTTCAGCTTTTGTTTTGGGATAGCTTCGACTTTCCGATTTTGCGATACGCTGTCACTAGTTTCATCATTCTCGGACACTTCCTCAGGCACTTCCTCAAATCTCACGTTATAATCCCCTCCTGTATGACCTTCACCCAGATTGTCGGACTCATTCACTTCATTAGCAGCGTCTAGAATGTCCTCAGCCCGCTCCCCATTAGCTTTATCTTTCCCGGAGATAACTATCCAATCATCATAATAAGGCCAACTCTTATACCATATAACTCATGCTTATTATCGATTTATAGTTTCAAAGAGAAATTCGCAATCAGTATTCGCAAGTATTATAAAATATGTTGAGAGATGCTTCATGCAACATGTTTTAAGCCATAAGAGTATATACAGATATAGGAATAAAAAGAATAAAATAAAACAAAAAAATGGAGCTCTAGGAAAGTTATGTAGTAGAAACACAGAACTTGTATGTTTACTTACATATAAATACCTATATGTTTATTTGATGAAATCAAAATTGCAATTCAGGCATCGTGGTATCATGAACCTCTCTTCAGACCGTAGTTGGATGGCACGACGAAAGTCAAGTACTGAGATAGGTGCTACGATCAATTGAGTTGGTTGCCAAGTGTTTTTAGAGTATGCGTATAATCACCCAGAATGTGTGAATGCTAAGAACCAGATACGATGTCTATGTTGGAAACATAAGAATAATACTTATCTGGACAGAGACATGGTAAACTTCCATTTACTTGTTTCTGGGTTCATGAGAAATTATGAAGAATATTGGTGGGCACATGGTCAGAAAAGAGATGGTGGCTGCACAAGTAATAAGTCAGGTAGTAGTACTACTCATCGTATGGATGAAATGGTTCATGATATTGCAGGGCCAGATTTTGATTGGGAACAAGCTAAGGAGAAGCCTATCAATTCTGATGCCAAGTCCTTCTCTAAGTTATTAGAAGAGGGTAGGGAGCCATTGTGGCATGGCTGTACCAAACACACTAAATTATCTGCAGTGGCGACATTACTTAACATCAAGGCTGATCACAACATGAGCCATGAGTGTTTTGAATCGCTCTTGAAGGCCATCAAGAGTATGTTGCCTGACGGTGAGAAATTACCTGATAATTATTACTATTGTAAGAAAATGGTGAAAAAGTTGGGTCTTGGATACCAAAAGATCGATGCATGCCCCAACGATTGCATGTTATTTTGTAAGGAAAATAAAAATATTACAAAATGCACAGTTTGCGGTCATGATCGCTTTAAACCTAATAAAGAGGGGGTGACTACAAAAAATCATCTATACCGTTCAAAATTCTAAGGTATTTTCCAATAATAGATCGGCTTAAAAGATTGTACATGTCTTCAAGAACAGCTGAACATATGACTTGGCATGCGAAATCTATGGCTAAAGATAGAGAACTAAACCATCCCGCAGATGGGCAGGCTTGGAAAGATTTTAACAAAACACATCCTCGATATGCATCAGAACCTAGAAATGTGAAGGTTGGATTGTCCACCGATGTTTTCAACCCATTTGGCCACTCAGCCATTCTGTACTCATGCTAGCCCATGATTGTTACTCCGTATAATTTGCCTCCTTGGATGTGTATGAAACAACCATACATGTTTCTTTCGCTCATGATTCCTGGTCCAAAGAGTCCTGGAAAGAACTTAGATGTTTACTTGAGGCCTCTTATAGACGAGTTGAAGGTTTTGTGGAATGATGGAGTACAAACCTGGGATGTTTCAGCGCCAACAAATTTCAACCTTAGAGCAGCGCTTATGTGGACTATAAGCGACTTCCCGGCTTATGGTGTGTTATCTGGATGGAGCACACATGGGAAGTTGGCTTGTCCATATTGCATGGAGCATACCAAATCTTTCACTCTACAAAAAGGTCGAAAGCCTTGCTGGTTTGACTGTCATCGTCGATTCTTGCCGGCAGTGTAATATCCGGTTTTAAATTCATTCATTTATCATTCAGTAAATTGTCACTCAGTAATTTTCACTCATTAATGATCATTCATCATTCAAATTCATTCATTGTATTCACCATTCAGAGTAATTTGTATCGTGTATCAGTTATTATTCGTCATTCAACCCGGTTGGAGAATCGGGCTGGGCATATCATCATTGTCATCTATGTAGTGGGCTGTGTGCAAGGAGTAGCGCACGCTATGTATTCTCTTTAGCGCGCGCTAATTGAGTACGGGTAGCGCAGGCTACCTCTCAGCATTAGCGCACGCTAATGTGGTTCAGGCAGACGGTCCAGAAGGCACTGAACTGAATTTAAGTTGTAGTAGTGCACGCTACGAATGGTAGAGCATGCTAGTAGTTTGGATAGCGCCCGCTAAACGATCAGTGTAGCGCGCGCTAAGGCTCGATCAGACAGCCCAGTAGGTACTAGACTGAAATGGAATAATTCATAGCACACTCTACGAGCGGATAATAACGTACGCTACAAATGGTAAGTAGCGCACGCGAAATTGGGTGTAGCACACGCTAACACGAGCAAGTCAGAGGACAGTAGGTTCTGGACTCCAGTTGCTGGGTATCAAACATCAGTTAGCGCACGCTAACATTTTGTATTAACACACGCTATGGGAAGGCATTAGCGTACGCTACCAAGTTCGTAGCGCACGCTAAAGAGGCAGTCAGAGCTCACTGGACTGCCCACTGAACCCACTAGCGCATGCTAATATCAGGACCTAGCGCGCGCTAAGCTGGGTTCAGTATATATAGGATAGTTCAGTCCAGTTTCGTCATTTTCACACCTCACCTCCTTCCTTGGGTGATTTCGGGTGATTTTGGACGATTTGGAGAAATCTCTTCGAGCTGCATTCACCTATCATCATTTCCAAGCTTCTAAGTCGGATTAATCATCATTTAATCCTCTCCATTATATTAAATCAAGGTAAATATTTCTTGGATCTAAAATTTTGGAATTTGAGTGTTTTTCTTCCGATCTCCTCATGTAAGCTTGCTATTATGTTGGAATATGTTAGATATGGATTATCTACCTTGGATATACGTATTCCTACAGTTTTATTGGTGTATATTTTCGGACTTGATGAATATTTGGGGAATTATTCAAGAATCCTTGATGTTTGACTTTGGTTATTTTGGGGTTTTCCGATTGATGTTGTCGTAACCTTGAGTTATGGTTTCCTATTGGATTATTGATATCATTGGAGGTGTTTTATTGGATTGTATTACTCATTTGGAGTTTGGTATCGATATTTTGGGGTTGGTTGTAACCAAAGGGAAGAATGTTTGCAACGTATTCGTTAGAATGCCACAATAAGTTTGATTATTGTTGTATCGACTTTTGAGTTGGTTATAATCGTGCTTGATACGTATATTGAGCGTTTGTTGGTAATTATGTTATTCAAGGTTGTTCGAGCGACCGATATTCCATTAAGGACGTTTGTTCGAGAGCGGACAGTTCATCACAGGTATTGTGTAAGTTAATTCTTACTCGGTTAAAAAGATATTCATTCCTTTCGTTGTTGTTCATTCATATTCATAATTCATTCATAGTGTATTAATCATGTTGAGACTTGTAATCATCAAACTAAGCATTCAATTCACGAGGAACGACGGTTCCAATCAATTCAATGAGCTATTATTCATTTCATTATCATTTCATCTCGGTGAGTCATTCTTGACCCTTTTCGGATTATTATTCATTAATACTCATCATGGTAACTTTTGTTCTTGTGACATTCTGGGCTCATATTGTGTGTCCGGGTGGTTATGTGTGGAATTTTTAGTCAGGCACACGATAGTCATGTGATCGGGTTCACCGACACAATGGACTGTGCACACGGAACGTGCCTCCGTGAGACTAATTAGGTATAAGTGCGGGTGTGTCCGGACACTCGTCTTGTGCACTTGCACGTCCCATTACGGGCATACTATGATGCCCCTCTTCAGCTTTATTTCATAATTAAGATATATAATGATTGTGCTTGTTCAACTCTTGAGGATTGTTGTTCTGTGTAACTAACCCCATTGGGGGATATTGTTTTCAGGTCATGGCAAGGCAAAAGCACGGGAAGAGAACGCTGACGGCGAGAAGTCCCAGTGATACTAGTAGGGGGCCCCAATCCTTTCAGTCTTTCATGTCTTCGTCATTTTTATTTCCGCTGCAAATTTTCGTTTGAATGTTCATTTTTTATTTATATTTTATCTTCAGATAAAATATACAAGTATTCTGTATTCCTGGGTATATTGTACTTAAAGCTCCTCATCGGAGTATTTGGTAATATAATGTGGTTCAGTACTACAGTTATATTATTTAATTTATTAATTTTCATTCGCCTGGTGGGTCCCAGTTGGGGGTCCACGAGATTGTAATAGCCGCCTAGTTTGGGGTGTTACAGAGTTGGTATCGGAGAAAAGTTTTGAATACTACCTTCCGAGTCATGTCTTATTGAAATCATTGTTCATCAGACTAGTATCATTGGACATTCGTGTCACGTGTGACCTGTGCAAACGCCAAGCTCCTCAGACCGAAAGAACTGTAAGATTTCTGACGCCATGGTATAATTTTTGGCAATAAGAATCACTCATTCATCATTCATCAGTCAACAATCCTGAATCATCATTTTCATTTTGATCATGTCGATCATGTTAACTTATTAATCATTCAGTCAACCTCATTATTCAGTTGTTGACCTTGTGGGTCGTATTATCAATCTTATTAACTTGTTCAAGATAATCATTTCAAGAATTTCATCAGATAATCATATCACCTCAGTTGATCCTTCATGTAATCATTATATTAGAGCGCGTATGCTCATTATTATCATTTCATAACGTAATCATAATGTGATATTCATGCGAGATCTATAATTATCATATGACTTTCCTACTTCAGTATGGCTAGAGCTGTTAGAGGACGCAGAGGAAGAGGCCGCGGTGCGGGCTGAAACCAGGGAGCTTGTGTGAATACACACGCAAACGCAAGGAATAATGTTAATTCATCGAGCAGCGACGCTGCCACTCATTCACTTGGAAATAATCATTCACTGTCAGGGAGTCGTACCTGGGACACAGCTCAATCAGAAGGTGTTTGGGTTGATCCACTCGCTTTTATACAGGGCATGATGGCCCAGATGACTCAGATGGCACGCCTGATGGAGACGATGCACAACTCAACCACTCAGAATCAGCAGGCTCCTCCGCCACCACCTCAGAGGCAAGAGAGGAGTGTGAGCAGTATTATTGGCGACATCTCTCGCTAGAGACCACCTACTTTCGAGGGCTCATCTGAGCCGGCGGATATTATTCACTGGCTTGAGCATTTTGAGAAGCTATTTGCTATGGTGGATTGCCCCGAAGGGCATAAAGTTTCGTTCGCGGCTTACTATCTGGGTAAGAGCGCTCACTCATGGTGGTTATCTTTGAAGCCCACCGACGGATCTTGTACTTGGGATCAGTTCAAGACCCTCATAATGGAGAGATATTATCCGGCCCCACACAAGGAGACCAAGTTATCAGAATTACTCATTCCCGACCCCTCAGCGGACGATGATGTTCTCGCCATCGTCGAGAAATTTCAGGAGCTACTTCCTTTCGCCTCATTTATTATCCAATCCGAGGCGGATAAGATCAAGTACTTCAGTAAGAGGTTGAAACCTCGTATGCGGATGCAATTGCTTAATCACAATTGCACCACCCTGGCCGAATTCATCGAGAAAGCTCTTACTTATGAGCTTACTGCTAAGGAGATTGCTAAGCAACATCCTTCATCTGCTAGCAAGAAGTCCAAAAATCGTAATCAGACAGAGGGCAGTCAGGCAACCTTCAAGAAGCCTCGTGCGGGCCCTACTTTTTCTGAGCAACCTCCTATGGCACCTAGACCCGTGGAATCTCAGTCCTGAGTGGCCAGTTCGGCCATCACCTGTTTCAACTATGGAGCCAGGGTCATTTCAGCACCAAGTGTCCGAGACAGACGATCACGTGCAACAACTGTGGAATTGCCGGGCATAAGGCTCATTTCTGCCGAAGAGACTCCAAGCATACTCCGGCAGCATCTCAGGCCCCGAAGCAGTCATCTATTCAGAATCAGGCCACTCAGTCCGCGTCGTTCAAGATGACGAGAGCAAACAAAGGCGGAACCCACAGCTATCAGACGGGAGCATCCGATTCTGGGGTTGGCAAGCCCCGAATTTATGAATGAAGAGGAGCGACGATTCGGAGGCCCGAATGATCTCAAGTACACTTGAAATTCTATCTCAACTTGTGTGTACCCTTTTTGATACTGGCGCATCGCATTCATTCATTTCCGAGTCATGTTTGAGTAGACTACACCTGGATAGTGCTACTAGTTGTGAGCCTTATGTCATTGGTCTACCAGACGGTTGAAGAATTATCAGAGATCGTTAGATTAAGAATTGTCCGATTCATCTTAATAGTCATGATTGGTCGGCGAACCTAATTGTGGTAGACTTACCTAGAGACGACGCCATCTTGGGTATTGATTGGATGGATCGTCACGATGCCATCATTAGTGTCCGTAAACGTATGGTCACTATCATTTCAGACGATGGAGTCGAATGTGTATTTCAGGGGGGTAATCCCAGCTATTCCGGAAGAATCATTAATATGATGAAAGCAGTGAAATTACTCAACCAGGGGTGTGTCGGTTATTGGTGCTATATGACCAAGACCTAAAAACCATCAGTGATGTTGGCAGATATTCCTGTAGTGAGAGAATATGCCGATGTATTTCCAGACGAGTTACCTGATCTACCTCCATGGAGAGATGTGGAATTCACGATAGAGTTGGAGCCTGGTACGTCCCCAATATCAAAGGCACCGTATCAGATGGCCCCAACCGAAATGCAGGAACTGAAGAATCAACTGGAGGAATTGTCCGAGAAAGGTTATATCCGACCACGTGCGTCCCCTGGGGGAGCACCAGCGTTATTTATCAAGAAGAAGGATGGTTCTTTTTGCTTGTGCATTGATTATTGAGATTTGAACAGGGTGGCGATCAAGAATAAATATCCCTTACCCCGTATCGATGATCTTTTGGATCAACTTCAGGGAGCTTCCATATTTTCCAAGATCGATTTAAGATCTGGGTATCAGTTGTAAATTCGAGAGTTGGATATCGCTAGAATGGCGTTTCGAACACGCTATAGTCATTATGAGTTTGTGGTAATGCCGTTAGGGTTAACTAATGCACCTGCGGTATTCATGAAATTAATGAATCGAGATTTCATCAACTATTTGGATCAGTTCGTGGTTGTCTTCATTGATGACATTTTGATTTATTCCCGTGACCGAGAGGAGCACGAATTTCACCTTCATCAGGTTCTCGACGTGTTGGGATGAGAGCAACTCTATGGAAAGTTTTCCAAATGTGAGTTCTGGATGTCCGAAGTGAAGTTTCTCGGACATGTAATTTCATCAGACGGAGTACGTGTCGACCCTCAGAAGACGGAGGCTATCCGAGATTGGCAACCTCCGAAGAATGTTAAGGAAATCTGAAGCTTTCTCAGATTTGCAGGCTATTACCGGCGATTTGTGGAAGGATTTTCTAAAGTCGCTCAACCTATGCCGAACCTTTTGCGGAAGGATAAGAAATACACGTGGTCCGATGCGTGTCAACAGAGTTTTGAGGAACTCAAAAGCCGGTAAATTTTAGCACATGTCATTTCCTTGCCACAAGGGACAGAAGGATTTGTGGTTTATAGTGATGCGTCCGGACACGGTATCAGATGTGTATTAATGCAGAATGGGAAAGTGATTGTTTATGCTTCACGGCAACTGAGGCCTTACGAGGTCAATTATCCAACCCACGACCTGGAACTAGCAGCCGTGGTTTTCGCGTTGAAGATTTGGCATGATTATCTTTATAGCATCACCTGTCAGATTTTCACCGATCATAAGAGTTTGAAGTATATATTTACTTAGAAGGAGTTGAATATGCGACAGAGACGGTGGTTAGAACTGATTAAGGATTATGATATCGAGATTCAATACCACCCGGGCAAGGCCAACGTTGTCGCCGACGCCCTGAGTCGTAAGTCCATTCAGGAGTAAATGCTTGCTCATTTAACTGTTCAAAATGAACTTCAACAAGAATGCCTAAAACCCGAGATCGAGGTTTGGTTACAGTGAATTCAAGGGCAACTTTGCATGTTAGAGATTTCATCGCTACTCGAGGAGGCGATCAGAGTGAATCAGGGTTCAGACCCATCTTTGTTGCGCATTCGAGATGATGTGGCTCAGGGGAAGTCCCCTGGATTTGTGGTCCACGAGGATAGACTTTTGCGATTTAAAAATCGGTTATGCGTACCGGCTAATGACGAGTTGAAAAACTCGATTTTGAGAGAAGCTCATGCTACCCCTCATTCCATTCATCCGGGGTCCAGCAAGATGTACAAAGACTTGAAACAAAATTATTGGTGGAGTAATATGAAGCGAGAAGTCGTAGAATTTGTTTCGAGGTGTTTAACCTGTCAGTAAGTCAAGATAGAACACAGCGACCCGTGGGTATGCTAAAACTGCTCTCTATTCCAGAGTGGAAGTGGGAAGATACTTCTATGGATTTCATCATGAGTTTGCTGACGAGTCGTCATGGCATGAATATAATTTGGGTAATTGTGGACCGTTTAACTAAGTCAGCTTATTTCCTTGAGATTAAGGATATGTGGGGTCCTGAGAGACTTGCCCAGTTGTTCATCAAAGAGATCGCGAGATTGCACGGTACTCCTAAGAGTATTGTTTCTGATCGTGACGGGCGATTCGTGTCACACTTTTGGAAATCCGTTCATCGTGCTATGGGAACTTAGCTTAATCTCAGCACAACTTTTCATCCTTAGTCTGACGGACAATCAGAGAGGACTATTCAGACATTGGAGGACATGTTGGGGGCGTGTGTTCTCGATTGGAAGAACGATTGGGAAGCCCAACTACCGTTGATCGAGTACACGTACAATAATAGTTGGCATGCTTTGATTAAGATGGCACCTTATGAGGCCTTATACGGTCATTGTTGTCGATCTCCCTTGTGTTGGGATGACTTATCAGAATCAATCAGCACCGAGCCTGATATGCTTATAGCCGCCCGCGAGAAGGTAGCTTTTATCAGGAGTCGGTTGTTGACCGCACAGAGTCGACAAAAATCATATGCAGATAATCGTCGTCGACCATTAGAGTTCGAGACAGGTGACACATTTTGGTCAAGGTATCCCCGAGCTGAGGTATCTTCCATTTCGGGAAAAGGGGGAAGTTGAGTCCGAGATTCATTGGACCGTTTGAGATTTTGGATCGGGTAGGCAGTCTGGCTTATCGATTGGCCTTACCTCCGGCATTGAGCCGAATTCATAATGTGTTTCACGTCTCTCGGCTGAGGAAGTATGTTGCCGACCCGAGTCACATACTTCAGTTCGATGAAATCGAAATCGCGAATGATCATTCGTATGAGGAGCATCCTGTGCGAGTCTTAGAGCGGCGCATCAAACGGTTGAGGAACAAGACGATTCCTTTGGTTAAGATTCAGTGGTCTAGACACGGAGTCGAAGAGGCTACTTGGGAAACTGGGGATAGTATACGGGAGAGTTATCCCGAATTGTTTAACCCTTAGTTTCGAGGACGAAACTCTTTTTAAGGGGGGGAGTATGTAATACCCGGTTGTAAATTTATTCATTTATCATTCAGTAAATTGTCACTCAGTATTTTTTCACTCATTAATAATCATTCATCATTCACATTCATTCATTGTATTCACCGTTCAGAGTAATTTGTATCGTGTATCAGTTATTATTCGTCATTCAACCCGATTGGAGAATCAGGCCGGGTATATCATCATTGTCATCTATATAGTGGGCTGTGTGCGAGGAGTAGGCACGCTACGTACTCTCTTTAGCGCGCGCTAATTGAGTACGGGTAGCGCACGCTACCTCTCAGCATTAGCGCACGCTAATGTGGTTCAGGCAGACAGTCCAGAAGGCACTGGAATGAATTTAAGTTGTAGTAGCGCATGCTACGAATGGTATGTAGCGTGCACGCTAGTAGTTTGGAGAGCGCACGCTAAGAGATCAGTGTAGCACGCGCTAAGGCTCGATCAGATAGTCCAGTAGGTACTGGACTGAAATAGAATAATTCATAGTGCACGCTACGAGCAGATAATAACGTACGCTACAAATGGTAAGTAGCGCATGCTAAGTTGGGTGTAGCGCACGCTAACGCGAGAAAGTCAGAGGATAGTAGGTTCTGGACTCCAGTTGCTGGGTATCAAACATCAGTTAGCGCACGCTAACATTTTGGATTAAAGCACGCTATGGGAAGGCATTAGCGTACGCTACCAAGTTCGTAGTGCACGCTAACGAGGCAGTCAGAGCTCACTGGACTACCCGGTGAACCCGCTAGTGCATGCTAATATCAGGACCTAGCGCGCACTAAGCTGGGTTCAGTATATATAGGACATTTCAGTCCACTTTCGTCATTTTCACACCTCACCTCCTTCCTTGGGCGATTTCGGGTGATTTTGGATGATTTGGAGAAATCTCTTCGAGCTGCATTCACCTATCATCATTTTCAAGCTTCTAAGTCGGATTAATCATCATTTAATCCTCTCCAATACATCGAATCAAGGTCAATATTTCTTGGATCTAGAATTTCGGAATTTGAGTGTTTTTCTTCCGATATCCTCGTGTAAGCTTGGTATTATGTTGGAATATGTTAGATATGGATTATCTACCTTGGATATATGTATTCCTACATATTTATTGGTGTATATTTTCGTATTTGATGAATATTTGGGGAATTATTCAAGAACCCTTGATGTTTGACTTTAGTTATTTTGGGGTTTTCCGATTGATGTTGTCGTAATCTTGAGTTGTGGATCATTGGAGGTGTTTTGTTGGATTGCATTACTCATTTGGAGTTTGGTATCGATATTTTGGGGTTGGTTGTAACCAAAGGGAAGAATGTTTGCAATGTATTCGTTAGAATGCCCCAATGTATTTGATTATTGTTGTATCGACTTTTGAGTTGGTTATAATCGTGCTTGATACGTATATTGAGCATTTGTTGGTACTTATGTTATTCAAGGTTGTTCAAGCGACCGATATTCCATTAAGGATGTTTGTTCGAGAGAGGACATTTCATCACCGGTATTGTGTAAGTTAATTCTTACTCAGTTAAAAGGATACTCATTCATTTCGTTGTTGTACATTCATAATTCATTCATAGTGTATTAATCATGTTGAGACTTGTAATCATCAAACTAAGCATTCAATTCAGGAGGAACGATGGTTCCAATCATTTCAACGAGCTATTATTCATTTCATTATCATTTCACCTCGGTGAGCCATTCTTGACCCTTGTCGGATTATTATTCATTAATACTCATCACGGTCACTTTTGTTCTTGTGACCTTCTGGGCTCATATTATGTGGCTGGGTGGTTATGTGTGGAATTTTTAGTCGGGCACACGATAGTCATGTGATCGGGTTCACCGACACACTGGACTATGCACACGGTAATGTGCCTCCGTGAGACTAATTAGATACAAGTGCGGGTGTGTCCGTACACTCATCTTGTGCACTTGTACGTCCCATTACGCGCGTACTATGATGCCCCTCTTCAGCTTCATTTCATAATTAAGATATATAATGATTGTGCTTGTTCAACTCTTGAGGATTGTTGTTCTGTGTAACTGACCCCGTTGGGGGATGTTGTGTTCAGGTCACGGCAAGGAAAATGCACGGGAAGGGAACGCTAACGGCGAGGAGTCCCAGTAATACTAGTAGGGGGCCCCAGTCCTTTTAGTCTTTCATGTCTTCGTCATTTTTATTTCCGCTGCAAATTTCCATTTGAATGTTCATTTTATTCAGTGTTGTATATTTTATCTTCATATAAAATATACAAGTATTATGTATTCCTAGGTATATTGTACTTAAAACTCCTCATCGGAGTATTTGGTAATATAATGTGGTTCGGTACTACAGTTATATTATTTAATTCATTAATTTTCATTCACCTGGTGGGTCCCAGTTGCGGGTCCACGACACTGTAATAGCCGCCTAGTTTGGGGTGTTACAGGAAGATCACCTGTTTCGAAGAAATAGAGAACACTTTAAGAAAGGGAAAGTGGAAAATGCTATAGTTGTACCACGATTGTCGGGAACGGATATGCGAGCTCGTGTGATGAGACTTCCGGTCGTTCCATTTGGTAAGAATGATAAGAAAATCAATGGGTTTGGCGAATCTCATAATTGGGTTTGAATAAGTATCTTTTGGGAATTGCCTTATTGGTCTACGAATTTGATTCGTCATAATCTAGATGTAATGCATGTCTAGAAGAATGTGTTCGACAATGTGTTTAACACCGTGATGAATGTTACAGGAAAGACAGAAGATAATGATAAGGCACGTTTGGACTTGAAAGATATTTGTAAGCGTCCTACATTAGAGCTTCAGGAATCTTCTAATGGTAAGACTGTCAAACCGCATGCAAGGTACATATTGTCCAAAAAGCAAGTTGAAGATGTGTGCACATGGATTAAGTCCCTGAAACTACCAGATGAATATGCATCAAACATTGCAAGGTGTGTTACGGATAAGACACTGAATGGGAAATTGAAAGGGTTGAAGAGTAATGACAGTCATGTGTTCTTGGAAAGACTCATGCCTATAGCATTTCGGGATCAGCTTTATAAACCAATATGTGATGCTTTGATGGAACTTAGTTGTTTTTCTAATGACTTATGTTCAAAAACATTAAATGACAAATACATGTCCATACTTGAGAAGAACATCATAGGGATTACGTGTAAACTCGAAAAAATCTTCCCACCTGGTTTTTTTGACTGTATGCAGCATTTAACAATACATCTTCCCTACAAAGCCCGTGTGGGGTCCGGTTCAATATATATGGATGTACCCTTTCGAGAGGTTGATGGGAATGCTTAAGAGGGCAGTGAAGAATATAGCTTGTGTCGAGCGTTCGATATGCGAGGCATACAATTTCAATGAGATATCTATGTTTGTCTCATACTATTTTCCGGACGAAGCAAAAACAGCATCATAAAATAGCAATCTTCGAGACAACAAAAAATTCCATCTTTTTCTCACAACTTTATAGCAAAACAGGCACGAATTCACTACTTATCTCGGACGATAACAAGCACCAACACTCTTTCACAATCATGAAATTTTGGATATTTAAAATTTAGGGTATTTTACAAAGAAATTAAATATTCATGAAACTTAATGTTGTACATGACATTGTAGTGATTTTGTAGACAACAAAATCGTGAAGTGCATCTCTCAGATGTGTCTTCAGAATTGGCCTACTCCCGCGATTACGTGGTCTAGCACACCTCTCGCCCACAAGGATGCAGTTTGGGCTGAATTTCAGGTACATAATCTATTGTAAATTTGTTGTCAGTTACAGTCAGTTGTCATTTTTATTGTATCTAGTAAATAAACTTGTCTTTATATCCCTTTGTAAGCTTTATTTGCAGAAACGTTATAGGTGGGCGGACAAGCAGGGTCCGGTGATATCTACTCTTTTTTGGCAGAAGTGTACTGCTCGCACGAAAGACAACCTTGCAAAAGATCATGGGAAAGCCCTAAACAATGCTGGTTGACCATCCATGCCGTGCAATGGAACACATGCACGAGTATAGCCCTTGGTGGTGTAGCGCTGAAATATGGGCTGAGATGTGTAACCAATGGAGAGACGAAAGTTGGGTGAAGAAGTGCAAGATTGCTTCGAGTAACAGAGCTGGAGGTGGCGAGAAGGCCAAAGGTACCTACAAGGGCGACAATATCTCCCAATTGCAGCATCTGACTGTCAAGGTATGTATGGATAGTTGTAATATGTTTACAATCATGAATTCTAGAATATCACATGTTTATTACTTTGTAATATTTGTTGATTGTCTTGTATAGGAGTCTCAATCTCAAGGTACTCCTATTCACTGGTTGGATGTGTATGTGGAAACTCGTGATGGTCTGCCCGATGCTGTCAATATAGCGATAATATGTTTTAATGGTTTTTGTTTTTTAGGTATTGAAATTGAATTTATGTTTTACATTAATGTATATCTATATTTTTTTTATTGTGGAGAAGTAAGAAATACAAACATTATTTAAAAATATTTCTAATAAGTAATGGTCAGCAATAAGGTTTAGACTAATATAATTATCACTGTATTAATGCATACTTTATATTATATTTTTATCAGTTTATTTATAACTATGTGTAATCATTAATATGATGACAGGATACTTATACATAGTCAAAACATATGCCATGTATATGTAATATTTTTTATTATTTTGTTACTTACAGGAATCACATCATGATGATCGTGATGACGGGTTTGGCGGATCTTCGTAGAGTGTCTTAGTCACATTTATGTTTCTTTTGTACTCGAACTTGGTAGCTTTTATGATTTCGTAATGTACTTTCTTACTTGGATGATACTCGAACCTATGGTTGCCTTGTTGGTTTTTTAGATGATGTAACAATATTGAACTTAGCAAATGTTTATAGGTGAATATGTCCTACCAAAGTATATAGTTGTATTGTTGTGAATGTTTTCGGAAAACAGGTATAAAATATTAAAAAACAATCCAATAAATTCTGAAGGTATTAGCGACTGAAATCGGTAGCCAACATTAGTCTCAAGAAATATTAGTTTTAGTGACAGAAAATTTGGTAGCTAAACATAGTAGCTAGAATTAGCGACCGAAATCGGTAGCTAATATTGGTCGCAACTATTAGCGTTTGACATCGATACCTAATGTTGGTCGCAAGAAATACTACTTTTAGCGACAGAAATTTGTAGCTAAAAATGGTCGCAAATAATATCGACGGCTTTCGAAGCTAAGATAGTCGCAAATGGTAGCGACAGCAATTAGTAGCAAAAACTAGTCACAACATTTAGCGACAGAATGCGATCGATAGAGGAGTCTCAGACACGTGGATTCTCCGTCAGACCAACACTGACTCAGCTTAGCGACCAGGTCGGTCACCAAAAGCCGTCGCTAAGGCAACGATCGCCAAAAGCCATCGCATAAGTGCTTTTTAGCGACCAGTTTTTCTACTACCGGCATTAGCTACCGTAGTCAGTCGCTGATGCCCTTCAGCTACAGTTTGCTGTCACTGATAGGCGATCGCTGATAGAGCAGTTTCTTGTAGTGGGGGTGGCAGAAATTGCACTATCCGGATATTGGGGATAGGTGCTTATGTGTTATTGTATGTATATGTGATATGTGTTGTGAGCTGATACTTTTTGAGCTGCAAAATTCGTACATATGAGCATATTGTAGTGATGTGCTATGACTGACCCGGGTATGGGCTGATATGTTATATTTGCCAGTTGCAGGAACTTTGGAAATACAGGCTTGGGAATGCGAGGGGATGGGGCATGCTTGACAATGGCGACTCGATAGAGTTAAAATTTCCTTGGCAATTATTTCGGAAATAAAAAGCATGCATTAAATTTTTAAATCGTGTGTACTTCGACTTTCCTGTTCGTATGATGAAAATTTATTATCAATTTCAATATTGTTATTTTTACCAAGTTCTTGTGAGGTAAGTCGAATAACCTTGCTTGGTGGGTCCCACGAGGGATCCACGACACTGTAGCTACCCAAAATTTTGGGGATGTTACAGTAGATGGTATCGGAGCGGTTAATCGAACTACACACTTTTTTTTTAAAAAAAAAATTGTTTTAAAGATCGAACCTTTTCAAGTCAAAAAGCGAGGCAACTACACACATTTTCAAGAATAATATATTTGAAGAAATATCTTTCGACTACACTGCAATCATTCCAAGCGCGTCAAGCATCCACTGACTTCGCATGGCCTGAACAAGTAAGTATTATATTTTGAAGTTCCTACATGATATTTAAATTTATTATGAGGACACCAACTGTGGGTATAAACTTGGCGAAAACAATAAAACTGCAAACTCATAATATGACTAGAACTTAATTTCAAATTAATCACCTTAGAATGTATAGAGGACAACATGGAATGAGAACTCGTGGCAATGAAAGTATGGCCGAGAGTGAGGACGCATCGATTCAGCAAGGCGGGAATGGGGAAGCATAACAAAATGTTCCCCATGGTTTCAACGCTGAAACCTTGCGGGACATCATTGCTGATGCCAAAAGTTCATAAAATGAAATCTGTCTGAACTGCTTAGCGCACGCTAAGTACTCTGTGTAGCGTGCGTTAAGTCTGCTCGATAGCGCACGCAAACAACAAAGCCTAGCGTACGCTAACCATGTATAGTCAGTACTTCACTGATCAGTCGACTGACTCGTCTGATGGCCTAGCGTACGTTACGTACCAAACGTAGCGTACGCTAACTCGTGCTCGATAGCGCACATTAATATTCATAGCATAGCGTGCGCTATCTGTGCATGGCAGTTTACTGCTGAGCAGTAAACTGTTCTCGCCATGATCGAAACAATGAAATCTTCCGTGATAATTCATGTTACCTCCATGAATACCATGTTCATACCCTTATAAATGATTTTACGGATAATGACAACTTCGGATTCAAGGATATGCATACCAATATAAAACCATATTCCATTTCGACTACAATTCTTCATACGACAATTCGAAAGGCTTAATGGTTGATATCAACACCTTTATATCAATCAATATTATCATGCTGAAGTTTTTAAACGTTCCATCTATACTAGATAAATCTTTCCATGATCAATCCTTTAGATATATCTAACAATAATGATGTTAAAGTCAAGTCCAAGATTGCTATGAAGTCATCTACTAGATTCGGATTTCCAATGATAGAAGCTTCATTTACATATTCAATGTTATAAGATTCGAATCATGAAGAGCATAATCGAGGTACTTAAGGCTTATTCATCTCAATATTCCAAACATGATGTACTTGAGATAATTCACGTATGAAAATCAATATCTCATTACTATGATAATCCAAATCGTTAGAATCAAACTCTAAGTCTGGAGATAGATTGAACATACCTTAATATGATGAAAATCACTGAACCGTAAGGTAGAATCCAACTCCAGTTGGTTGTATGCCACTTCAAGGTGCCATTCCACTTCAATGAATACTCCTAAGTGATAACCAATATATAAACACCAACAATATGTGTTCTAAGTATGTAGGAGGGTTATTTCAGCTCTCTGAACTCTCAAGGATGAAGAATGGGCGAAAGAAATGAAAGCCAAAACGGTTGTTGTCCCATTTATAATATTCTGCATTTTAACAAGTTAGCGCACGCTTCTAAGCATTCCTTAGCGTGCGCTAATAATGGTTGACTTCAGAATTGTCCGGGCTCATCCGCGGGAATCTTATCCGGACCCATGTCCCGGCTGGCGCATGTGCTAGCTGTCCCGCTCAATAATTGAGTTCTTAGCGCACGCAACTCCTATCTGCATAGCGTGCGCTAATAGTAGCCCGATAACGCGCGTTAAGATACATTCTTAGCGTGCGCTATCACGAGTTTGCATGAGAAATTTTGCATGCTTCTATACTTATGTACAATGATATCAATGCAAGAAATATCATACTCCAATAATCACAACCACCAATCCGAATAATACAGGGTTTGAATACAGATGAAATACACCGTAATAAATCCGGATATTACATACTCTCCTACTAAAAAGGAGTTTCGTCCCGAAACTCAAGATGAAAATAATTCGGGATATCTATACTTCATATCAGCTTCCGTTTCCCAGGTGGCTTCTTCCATTCCATGACGTGACCATTGAACTTTGACCAAAACGATTGGTTTGTTCCTCAGCTGCTTAACTCGACTCTCGAGTATCTTGACCGGTCTTTCTTCAAACGTCCCATCCTGCGCGACTTCGATCTCGCCGAAATCAATGATATGACTGGGGTCTGGTATATACCTCCGTAACTGGGATACGTGGAACACGTTATGAACATGGCATAATGACGGCGGCAATGCCAATCTGTATGCCAACTCCCCAACTCTCTCGAGGATCTCGAATGGTCCGATATATCTCGGACTCAGCTTTCCTTTCCTTCCGAAACGAAAGATTCCCCGAGTAGGAGAAACCTTCAAAAGTACGTGGTCTCCAGTACTGAACTCCAATGGGCGGCGGCGTACATCTGCGTAAGATTTCTGGCGACTCTGGGCGGTCAACAGCCTTTCACGAATCAAGGCTATCTTCTCGCGAGTCTGCACGATCAACTCTGGTTCTGTTCCGATCAAGTCCGATGAATCGTCCCAGCATAGGGGCGACTTGCACCTCCTCCCGTATAATGCCTCAAACGGTGCCATCTTAATGGATGCATGCCAACTATTGTTGTAGGTAAATTCAATCAACGGTAGATGAACTTCCCAATCGTTCGACCAATCTAAGGCACAGGCCCTTAGCATGTCTTCCACCGTTTGTATAGTTCTCTCAGATTGTCCGTCATCATGCGGTGATAAGTCAGATCAAGTTCAATTCGGTCCCCAAGGCCTTATGAACTGCTTTCCAAAAGTGAGACACAAAACGGCCGTCTCGATCAGAAACAATGGTTTTCGGCGTACCATGCAATCGAACTATCTCCGAGATAAATACTCGTGCCAACCTCTCTGGTCCCCACATATCTTTAATGCCTAGAAAATGAGCTGATTTGGTTAAACGATCAACTATCACCCAAATCATGTTCATTCCTGTCCTGGTTCTCGGCATATTGGTGATAAAGTCCATCGATATGTCCTCCCACTTCCATTCAGGAATCGGGAGTGGCTTCAACATTCCGGCAGGCCGTTGATGCTCAATCTTAACCTGCTGACAAGTCAAGCATTTCGAAACATAGTCCGCTACATCTTTCTTCATGTTGCCCCACCAGAAATTCTGCTTCAAGTCCTTATACATTTTACTGGTGCCCGGGTGGATAGAATAGGGTGAACTGTGAGCTTCCTTCATAATCGTTTATTTCAGAACATCATCATTGGGAATACAGAGTCGGTTCTGAAATCTCAAAACTCCATCATCATGAATTAAGAATCCGGGGGCCTTTCCTTTGATCACTTCATCATGTAACCGAATCATCAGAGGATCATCTGCCTGTTTAGATTTGATTCCTTCGGTTAATGATGAAGTTATCTCCATCACGCATGATTGTCCTCGACTCTTTGTAACCATACTTCAATTCCTTCACGAATCATCTCTCGTTGAAGGCTAAGTTGGGAGGTTAGCGTCTCCAGCATCTGAATAGAAATAGGCTTGCGGCTAAGTGCATCGGCCACTACATTTGCTTTGCCTGGATGATATAAAATCTCCAAGTCATAGTCCTTGATCAGCTCTAACCATCTTCTTTGCCGCATGTTTAATTCTTTCTGACTGAATATGTACTTGAGACTCTTATGATCCGTAAAGATCTGACAGTGAGTCCCGTACAGATAATGCCTCCAGATCTTCAAATCAAAAACTACTGCTGCTAGCTCCAAATCATGTGTCGGGTAATTCACTTCATAAGGTTTCAGCTGTCGTGATGCATAAGCGATCACCTTATCATTCTGCATCAATACGCACCCGAGTCCTTGGTTCGAAGCATCACTGTAAACTATAAATCCTCCAGCCTCGTGGAAGTGATAGAATCGGTGCCGTCGTCAATCTCTTCTTCAATTCATCAAAGCTAATCGACACAACTCATTCCACTCAAACTTTTGAGTTTTCTCAGAGTCGAGTAAGTGGGCGGGAGATTTTAGAAAACCCTTCCACGAATCGACGATAATATCCAGCAAGTCCTAAGAAGCTTCGGACTTCCTTCACGTTCTTTGGAGGCTTCCAATCCATAATTGCTTCGATCTTCTGAGGATCTACTCGGACTCCTTCAGCTGTCACTACATGGCCGAGGAACATTACTTCTTCTAGCCAGAATTCGCACTTAGAAAGTTTGGCGTACAATTGCTCGTTTCTAAAAAGTTCCAATACAATCCGCAAATGCTGCGCATGTTCTTCCGGGCTCTTAGAATACACCAGAATGTCATCAATGAACACGACCACAAATTTATCCAAAAATTCAATGAACACACGGTTCATCAATTGCATAAATACAGCAGGTGCGTTAGTGAGACCAAACGGCATTACTACAAACTCATAATGTCCGTAACAAGTTCTTAATGCTGATTTCGGAACATCAGATTCCTTAATCCTCAGCTGATGATATCCTGATCTCAGATCGATTTTAGAAAATACTGTTGCCCCTTGCAGCTGGTCAAACAGATCATCAATCCGTGGCAACGGATACTTGTTCTTAATCGTCGTCTTGTTCAGCTCTCGATAGTCAATACACAAATAAGCGATCCATCCTTCTTCCGACAAAAGAACCGGCGCTCCTGTGGTGAAACGCTTGGTGAATATAGCCCTTATCCAAGAACTCCTCCACCGCTTCTTGATTCGTACATCTCAAGAGGTGCCATACGATACGGCGCCTTAGAAATTGGTGTAGCTCCGGTTCCACTGATGGTAAATTCCACATCCCTTCGTAGAGGTAGTCCAGGTAACTCGTCAGGAAATACATCTGGAAATTCGTTCACAACAGGAATGGATGAAAGTTCCACAATTTCGTCTTCTTTCTTCATTGCATAACACCAGTACCCGGTACAGCCCTGTTTCAACAATTTGACAGCTTTCATCGCCTTGATCAATTTTCCTGAGCTTCCCGGTTTCCACCCCTCGAATAGAATTTCGGAACCATCGTCAGCGATCAGCGAGATATTCCTCCTTCGGTAGTTCACAATTGCTCCATATCGATTAAGCCAATCATCTCCGAGTATCAGGTCGTCTCCTTGCATTTCTATTACGATCAGATTTGAGAGCCACTCTCTGCCTCCAAATGATACAGGGAAATTTCTAGTTTCTAAGTTTCCGACAATTCTCTCTCCACTCGGTAAACCAACAACATAAGGTTCACAAGTATGAAATCCGGAAATATTCAAACGATTTACACAAGACAAAGATATAAAAGAATGTGTAGCTCATGTATCGAATAAAACGCTAACTGGCTGGGAAAGGATCTGGACAGTACCTGATGAGACAGCAGCATCCTGATCATCTGTCCTCCTCATCTCGTCCAGATGTGGCGGAGCAGATCCGGAACTCGATGTCCCCTTTCGGTCCCCTTGTCCTCTGCCTCGTCCGCGGCCAAAATTCTGAGGCATCTGAACACTTTGCTGCGTCTGTTGGATACTAGCTTCCTTCTGGACTGGCTGTGGTGTACGGGCTCTAAAAGACTTTGCAGCCTCTTCACAAAACACGGCCCGATGTCCCTCTCATCCACAATCAAAACAAGTCACGACAGGAAGAGGGCAATTCCGTCGATAGTGCCCCGTCTGGGCGCAGTTAAAGCATTTCCTGGTAACATCAGTAATAGTTGATGTCGATCCGAAGTTCTTTCCGCTCCTAACTGGGTGCGGAGGTTTCTTGAAAGAGTGAAAGGATGACTGGGCCTTACGGGGCCCACTGTTCTTGTGCTCTGTAAAAGTACCAGAGACTTTCTGTTTCTTGGATTCCGAAAATTTCTCCATGGCTGCTTCCTTGATCTCGTATGCCAATGCCTTATCCTGATATTGACGAAGTGTGGTATATTCAAATCCGGACATGTACCTATGGATTTCTGGTTTCATTCTCATATCGAAATGGATCATCATTTCTGCATCTGTTTTGACCAAATGTCGAACAAATGCCAGCTGTTGGTTAAACGTCTTGATCGCCTGGGATACTGGCACATCAGAAGGCTGAGCGGAGAAAAACTCCCGAACTTTGGCTTCCCTCACAGGACGAGGGCAATACTGAGCTTCCATCATCAATCTAAACTCTGTCCAATCAGCATCATGGTCTACAGGCCGGATGGCTTCCCACCACTCGGACGCTTCCCCTATCAGAAAATATTGAGCGATAGAGGCTCCTATTGCCTCTGGCGCTAATTCGCAAATATTTTCTCCAGCCTTTAACCAATGGTCCTGTGGGAGTCTCGTAAATACCGCTGAATTTGGGTGGTTGCATCTTCGCCACCTCTTGCAGCCACCGGTCACCTCGATTTCCCATGTCTGGGATCCCTTGCTGTCTCTCTCCCTGCTGTAGTCCCACCGCCACTTGCATTCGGTCCACGACCTGGGCGAACTGAGTCATCTGGTTCACCACTTGACGAAGGATCTCTGGTACAGCAGGATCTGGTTCGTTATTAATAGATTGTTGCGGCTCGCCTGAGCTATGACTGGCCTGGTTAGAAGGCGACGCTTCCCTTTCGGCATTTCTCTGTCCGCGTCCACGACCGCGACCACGTCCATGTCCTCCTCTCAACATACTGTAAGCATAAATACTCAATATATAGGAAACAGCATCGTTCTAATATTCAAGTATAAAGTGACACAATATGTAAAGAACGAGATAGAGTTTAGGAACTTACAACCACCGTTCACATGAAGACGTAGGCAGTGCAGTGATGTCATTCACGGCCGGTTACCTCAAAAGATATAAATGACCCCTATTTTAACCCAACGGCCAATATATCCATAATCTTAGCTCTGATACCATATTCTGTAACACCCCCGATATATTCAGGAATATTACAGCGCCGTAAATCCTTTACATAAGGATTTACAAGGCTGAAGAATTGAACAGACATAAAAAGGTACTAACGAACGGAAATAACGGAATTAATATACAACAGTTCTGACCAAATACTGAAAGTACAATTGTTCAACAGGAACTTAATAATACATCACCAAATTTAATTCATCATAAATGACTTCGTACTCGAGTACTTATTGAAATAACCAATAAACAACAGACAAATGAACCCGGCCGAAACATCACTCTGCACCCTCGTCGTCATGCAGCTCCAGTGGTTGTTTTCCCGCTCTCCTCGATCCTGAACATAAACAAAATGTTCACCCCCGAAGGGGTTAGCACAACGATGCTATTACAAGTACCACAACATATTATTCATATCACACGAAGAATAATAACGTAAACGACAAGAGAAATATCAACGAGTCTTCTCCTACGAGAAACTCAAAAATGACATGCGCAACTGATAATCACAACATGATATCATAACATACACATGGTAATTCCGTCGATCCAGCGTTCACTGCCTAGAACCCACGATGATCCCGTCAGACCAACCCGTGGTGGAAAAACCCGTCCGATGATCCAGCGCACGCTAGCATAGATCCCCCGATGATCCCGTCGGACCAACACGAGGTGGACATACAATAACGACATACATGCACGACAATATGTATAACAACAATACACAAAACAATTAATGTACTTGCCTCGATTTGAAGACAAGAACAATACTTCCACAAAAACGAACACTCGAAGGTCATCCTCCTCAATCAATCACGCAACAAGATCAAACCTTAACAAAAGAAATGATATAGGATTTATCTCACGTGCATTTAATGTTTAACAATTCGATTTACGGCCAAAAGTTCATAAAATGAAATCTGTCTGAACTGCTTAGCGCACGCTAAGTACTCTGTGTAGCGTGCGTTAAGTCTGCTCGATAGCGCACGCAAACAACAAAGCCTAGTGTACGCTAACCATGTATGGTCAGTACTTCACTGATCAGTCGACTGACTCGTCTGATGGCCTAGCGTACGTTACGTACCAAACGTAGCGTACGCTAACTCGTGGTCGATAGCGCACGTTAATATTCATAGCATAGCGTGCGCTATCTGTGCATGGCAGTTTACTGCTGAGCAGTAAACTGTTCTCGCCATGATCGAAACAATGAAATCTTCCGTGATAATTCATGTTACCTCCATGAATACCATGTTCTTACCCTTATGAATGATTTTACGGATAATGACAACTTCGGATTCAAGGATATGCATACCAATATAAAACCATATTCCATTTTGACTACAATTCTTCATACAACAATTCGAAAGGCTTAACGGTTGATATCAACACCTTTATATCAATCAATATTATCATGCTGAAGTTGTTAAACGTTCCATATATACTAGATAAATCTTTCCATGATCAATCCTTTAGATTTATCTAACAATAATGATGTTAAAGTCAAGTCCAAGATTGCTATGAAGTCATCTACTAGATTCAGATTTCCAATGATAGAAGCTTCATTTACATATTCAATGTAATAAGATTCGAATCATGAAGAGCATAATCCAGGTACTTAAGGCTTATTCATCTCAATATTCCAAACATGATGTACTTGAGATAATACACTTATGAAAATCAATATCTCATTACTATGATCATCCAAATCATTAGAATCCAACTCTAAGTCTGGAGATAGATTGAACATACCTTAATATGATGAAAATCACTGAACCGTAAGGTAGAATCCAACTCCGGTTGGTTGTATGCCACTTCAAGGTGCCATTCCACTTCAATGAATACTCCCAAGTGATAACCAATATATAAACACCAACAATATGTGTTCTAAGTATGTAGGAGGGTTATTTCAGCTCTCTGAACTCTCAAGGATGAAGAATGGGCGAAAGAAATGAAAGCCAAAACGGTTGTTGTCCCGTTTATAATATTCTGCATTTTAACAAGTTAGCGCACGCTACTAAGCATTCCTTAGCGTGCGCTAATAATGGTTGACTTCAGAATTGTCCGGGCTCGTCCGCGGGAATCTTATCCGGACCCATGTCCCGGCTGGCGCATGTGCTAGCTGTCCCGCTCAATAATTGAGTTCTTAGCGCACGCAACTCCTATCTGCATAGCGTGCGCTAATAGTAGCCCGATAGCGCGCGTTAAGATACATTCTTAGCGTGCGCTATCACGAGTTTGAATGAGAAATTTTGCATGCTTCTACACTTATGTACAATGATATCAATGCAAGAAATATCATACTCCAATAATCACAACCACCAATCTGAATAATACAGGGTTTGAATACAGATGAAATACACCGTAATAAATCCGGATATTACATAGGATGTACTGAGTCTCAACTCAGTTCCCAAAGCTCGATGAACAGCCTGCCAAAATGTGATACAAACCGGCCATCTCGATCCGAAACAATACTCTTAGGAGTCCTATGCAACCACATGATCTCTACAATAAACACTCGTGCTGGTCTCTCAGGCCCCCAAGTATCCTTAATGCCCAGAAAATGAGCTGATTTGGTTAGTCGATCAACAATAACCCAAATCATGTTCATTCCAGTCCGAGTCCTAGGCATACTGGTAACAAAATCTATGGAAATGTCCTCACACTTCCACTTTGGAATGGGAAGTGGTCGTAATAACCCCGCGGGTCGCTGATGCTCGATCTTAACCTGCTGACAGGTCAAACACTTCGCCACAAATTCGCTAACGTCCGTCTTGAAATTGCTCCACCAGTAGTTACTCCTTACATCCTTGTACATTTTGCTCGTACCAGGATGTATGGAATAAGGCGTAGTATGAGCTTTACTCAAGATCTTCTGTCTCAACTCAATATCACTCGGTACACATAATCTGCCGCGAAACCTCAAAATTCCATCATCCTGAACCACAAATCTAGGGGCTTTCCCCTTCTTCACGTCCTCCCTCAACTAGACTAAAAATGGATCATCATACTGTCTCGCCTTGATATCATCAACCAAAGACGAAGTGATTTCTAACGCACATAACTGACCCTGAACTCTCTGAACCCAAACATCGATATCCTGACAAATCATATTCCGTTGGATCCTTCTTTGAAGTGTAAGTACCTCTAACATCTATAGCGCCATCGACTTACGACTCAACGCATCTTCCACAACAATGTCATTGCTCGGATGATAAAGAATCTCGAGATAGTAATCTTTAATTAACTCCAACCACCTACGCTGTCTCATGTTCAACTCTTTCTGACTGAAGATATACTTCAGACTCTTGTGATCCATGTAAATCTTACACGATGACCCATAGAGATAATGCCTTCAAATCATGATGACCGCAGCTAACTCTAAATCATGCGTAGGGTAATTTGCTTCGTAAGGTTTCAACTGACAGGATGCATAAGCAATAACCCTATCTCTCTACATCAAAACACATCCGAGTCCGAGGCCCGAAGCATCACTATACACTACAAAATCCTCGTTCCCCTGAGGCAAAGCTAAAACTGGTGCGGTAGTCAACCGTCTCTTCAACTAATCAAAGCTATTTTGCCTATCTACATCCCACTCGAACTTCTGAGTCTTCTAGAGTAACTGAGTGAGTGGTCTAGTGATCTTAGAAAATCCTTCAACAAACCTACGGTAATAGCCCGTAAGTCCTAGAAAACTCCTCACCTCCTTCAAATTCTTAGGCGGTTCCCATGCCATCACTGCCTCTATCTTCTGCGGATATACTCGAACTCCCTCTGCTGAAATCACATGCCCAAGGAATATCACTTTCTTGAGCCAAAATTCACACTTATAGGACTTTGCATACAACTGTTCAGCTCTCAAAATGTCTAACACAATCCGGAGATGTAAAGCGTGCTCCTCCTAACTCCGGGAATAGATGAGAATGTCATCGATAAAGACGACCACAAATTTATCCAGATACTCAATTAAAAGCATAACAACAAACTCGTAATGGCCATATCTCATCCGAAAAGCAGCTTTCGGTATATCACTATCCCGAATCCTCAACTGGTAGTAGCCCGATCGTAAATCAATCTTCGAGAAGACTGTCGCTCCCTGAAGCTGATCAAACAAGTCGTAAATCCGAGGCAAAGGGTACTTATTATTGATGGTCAACTTGTTTAATTCTCGATAGTTGATGCATAAACGAAGTGATCCATCCTTCCTCTTAACAAAAAGCACAGGCGCACTCCAAGGCGATGCGCTCGGCCGAATATACCCTTTATCTAGCATTTCCCCCAACTTCTTCTTCAACTCTAACATCTCCGACGGAGCCATACGGTACGGCACTCGAGAAACAGGAGCCACGTTCGGCTCTAGATCAATAGGAAACTCAACTTCCCGGTGCGGTGGTAATCCCAGCAAGTTATTCGGAAATACGTCAGGATACTCGTTCACAACTGGAATCGACGACATGTCAACTCCACCATCTTCCATTTTCAAGTCGTAACACCAGTAGCCAACACAACCCTGGTTCAGAAGTTTCATCGCCTTCAAGGCACTAATCACATTTCCTGATCTACCCAGCTTACAACCGATGAGAGTATGCTCTGTTCCATCCTCGGCCACTATAGAGATAGTACAAGTCCGATAGTTCATAATAGCACCGTGACGATCCAACCAATCGTCCCCGAGGATCAAATCCTCACCCTTATGGTCTACCACAATGAGGTTCGAGGGCCAATCCCGGCTCCCGATCCTAACTGGGCAATCTCTAACTTCCCGATTCCCAACCATACGATCCCCACTAGGCATACCCACTATGAATGGTTCACACTCGAACAAGCAGTTAATACCGATACAACATATACAATCTGAAGCAATAAAAGAGTGAGTAGCACCCGAATCAAAAAGTACCGAAACTAGATGAGAAAGGATCTGAGTGGTACCTGATGCCACCGGGATGTCTATATTCTCCGTACGTCTCATCTAATATAACCGGGGGTGTACTGAGCCCGAACTCGATACCGCACGGCGATCTGGCTGACCCCGACCCCTACCACAACCTGAACTCTAAGGAACCTGAGTGACTGGAGTCTTCTGATCTACGCTAAGCTCTTTCTGAACGGCAGTGGTAGTCGGAGCTCTGACGGCCCTGGTAGCCCTCTCGCACAAACCGCCTGCATCTTGGCCTCGCCCGCATGTAAAGCAAGTAACTAAAGAAAATGGACAATCTTTCACCAAATGCTCGTATTGGTTACAGTTAAAACAAACTCTGCCGCCAGGTGCAGTAGACTGGACTGAATGGTTACTCTAAGACCCTCCGGCCTGATGAAACGTCATCTTCCCGTGACAGAGCATATTGAGACTTCAAAATCGACTACCCTTACCTACCAAAAACTTCTAGCAGTCTTCTGTTTCTTTGCCTCGGAACCCAACTCTGACTCCGGGACTGCCATCTCAATCGCTAGAGCGCGGTCCTGGTACTCCTTCAATGTGGCACACATGACTGGTGCCATGCTCTGTCTGGTATGCGGCTTCATGCACATATTAGAGTAGCGAATCTTGTCAGCCTCGGTCCTCATTTGCTCTTTCACATAACCCAACTGTTGCAGGTGAGTGATGATGGCCTCAGAGATCGGTACATCCTGAGGCGTAGCAGTAAAGAACTCCATGATCCTGCTGTAACACCCCTAAGATATTTAGGCAATATTACAGCGTTGTGGACCCCTATATGGGACCCACCAGGCTAATTAAGAAATACCACTCGTCTAACTATCTTAGTTAGCGAGAAAACATGCATCACCATAACGAAAAATAAATGAAACGCCCGGTATAACCGGAAAAACAGACATCACTGCCAATCACAAATAATATATAATAATACAAACCATAATCCCAGTAGAAATGCCTAAGTACTCGTGAGTACTTTCTATAAGTTCACAAGTTTAAAAAAAAACAACCGCATCAACAAGGACAACGGAAATAAAGACTCAATTGCACACGTCATCAACCCTGCCCAGCATCCTCGTACTGCCCCAGTGCCCGTTCGTCCGGCCGAACATAACCTGAAATTCATAACAAGAATTTCCCCAAAACAAGTCCCCAAAGGGGTTAGCAATTACGCTAGTACAAGTAACCAAATAAACAACTTACACCTTACACATATAGTCAAAGCATGCAAATGAGAAAACATTAGTTTGAAACACACATTTTCGGAAACGCCATAACCCAAAACATATTTATAAAATGTACCACAATTAACCGTTGATCCACGCCTCTGTGGACCCCTACCAAGACCCCGTCGGATCTAACCCGTAGTGGTTAAAAGCCAAGCTCGTCGATCCACGCCTCTATGGACCCATACCGAGACCCCGTCGGATCTGACCCGTAGTGAGCATACACACACAGCCATCACTCATGCAATACTATCATGTTAAGAGTGTAAGTTCATAAGAGTACTTGCCCTGATTATCACGACAAAAAGACGGAATGAAACAATCGCGGTTGCGAGAAATTGGACACACTGAACCTCGATGATTCATCAAACACCGCTATAACCAATTCGACAAGAATAACAATAACGGAAAACACCCGAAACCCCCTCCTACGATTCATGTAAGTTCGTACAACCAATGACAAGGATGGATCGCAACCGAACCCTCTCGATTTCACAAATACCACGAAACTTACCATGAACTCATAGGGAACATGAATACCATCAAGATTAATCATATACAACAATACGGACCGAATCGGACAAAAACTCAAAAACCCCAAATTTCCCAAAAAATAGGGTTCTAGGAGATTACATGGGATTAAGGATGAAGACCTAAGTAGATGTTGTTAATCTACACCAAGAACTCAAAGAAAATGATCTCTGAAGTGATTGGAAGAAGAAATCGCCTCCGAATCGCCTAAAGGATCGCCCGACCGAGGAGGAGAAGAAATGAGAAATGAGGCAGATCTGGGTCAAACTCTCTAGTTTATATAACCAGAGAGCTTAGCATGCACTAACGCCCATAGTTAGCATGCGCTGCCCAGCCAAAAACCAGTCCAAAACCTACGGTTCTGGCCCGTTAGCGTGCGCTACTAGAGAATAGCGTGTGCTAACAGCCCCTCGATAGCGCGCGCTATCGGGCCATAACGTCCGATACCTGGGCACCAGACCGAGTCCAAAAATATTCTGCCCAGTCTAGACTACCGAGTTAGCGTGCGCTACCGGTCACCCAGCATGCGCTAAGTCCAAACCGTAGCATGCGCTAATATATAAATGTAGCGTGCGCTAAGCTGCTTGTCCAGAGAGCATAGAGCAGAAACAAAACAACCCACTGCCACTGCTGTGCTCGAGCCGTTAGCGCGTGCTACTAAACAAATGTAGCGTGCGCTACTCAACGACACTAGCGTGCGCTAGACAACAGGAATAGCCCGCGCTAGTGGGTGCAGACAGCACCCAAATATGGAAAACAGCGAATTCCACCTCTGATGAAAACAACGTGCACCCGACACCAAACAACGGGCCGAAGAAGAGACATGAACAACAAGATCGAGTCAGAACCAAGACGCTAAAAGAAAACACGATTCTGACTACCCAAGGGTACAGAAAACTGCAACGTTAGTAATCACCCCAAAACTTTGGGAAATTACAAAACGGCCCAAAATATCTAAAACACACGATACATGATCGAAACAACATATGAAATCTCACAACATGCATAATAACATGAGATGGATCTGCAGTAACCCCGAGACAGCAGTTTCGAACAACGATTACGAGAATCTAATGAAATAGCGATGGAAAGGCAATAAACTTGGAATTGAGTACAACAGGTCCGGAACAAGCTCGGATGAAAAAAAGTCCAGTATTAAATATTCTCGAAATATTAATACGGTTACAAGCGAGTCGCTAAAATGAAAAATAAACCAATAATAAAAATATCGTGAAAAGAAAATTGCGGATATTACATTCTACCCCTCTAAAAATAAGTTTTGTCCCGAAACTTAAGAAACAAACAACTCGGGGTATTTAGCACGCATGCTATCCTCAGTTTCCCAAGTTGCCACCTCGGCACCATGCCTCGACCACTGCACCTTGACCAAAGGAATGGTCTTATGCCTCAGTTGCTTCTCACGGTGCTCCAAAATCTTCAAGGGGCGCTCCTCGAAGGTAATATCCTTGGCGACATCAATCTCACCATAGTCGATGATGTGACTAGGATCCGGAACATATTTCATCAACTGGGAGACATGGAAAATGCTATGAACGTGACTCAAGGCCGGAGACAATGCCAAATGGTATGCCAACTCACCGACTCTCTCGAGAATCTCAAAGGGCCCAATAAATCTCGGACTCAACTTTCCCTTCTTCTCGAAGTGGAAAACTCCCCTCGTTGGTGACACCTTTAGAAAAACGTGGTCTCCCACCTCAAATTACAAAGGTCGACGACGGACATCAGCATATGACTTCTGTCGACTCTGAGCAGTCAACATCCTCTCTCTAATCACTTCCACCTTCCACCTCGTCTCCATAGCGATATCCGGTTCGGTCCTAACCAAATCGGACGCCTCGTTCCAGCAAATCGGCAATCGACATCGCCGCCCATAAAGTGCCACATACTGTGCCATTCGAATCAACTCGTGCCAGCTATTGTTGTACGTGAATTTAATCAACGGCAAATGCTCCTCCCAGTCGATGTTCCAATCGAGAGCACAAGCACACAACATATCCTCGAATGTCTGGATAGTGTGTTCCGACTGCCCATCTGACTGAGGATGAAAAGAAGTACTCAAACGCAACCGAGTACCCAATGCCTTATGTACCGCCTGCCAAAAATGCAATACAAAGTGGCTATCACGATCCGAAACAATAGACTTCGGAGTACCCTGAAGCCTCACAATCTGCGCAATAAACACACGAGCCAACTTCTCCGGACCCCAAGAATCCTTGATGACCATAGAGTGTTCCGACTTAGTCAGACGATCCACAATCACCCAAACCATATTCATACCAGACTTCGATCTCGGCAAGCTCGTGATGAAGTCCATCGAAATATCTTCCCATTTCCATTCCGGAATGGGAAGCGACTGCAATAACCCGGCCAATCGCTGATGCTCGATTTTGACCTGCTGACAAGTTAAATATCTCGCTACAAATTGTGCGACCTCCTCCTTCATGTTTCTGCACCAAAAGTTCCTCCTTAGGTCCTTGTACATGTTACTCGAACCAGGATGAACTGAGTAAGGCGTTGCATGGGCCTCACGCAAGATACTCTGCCTCAATTCCAAGTCATTCGACACACAAAGCGGAGTCTGAAATCTCAACACACCATCCTAGGGAATCACAAACCCACGAGACTTTCCCTTAAGAACATTCTCTCAGATTTAAGTAATCATCGGATCCTCCAACTGCTTCAGTTTAATTTCATCGATCAGCGACGACGAAATCTCCAAAGCGCAAAGTTGCCCGACACCTCTTGGCAACAAAATCTCAACACTCAACTAAGTCAAATACCGCCGAAGCTCAGATAGAGACGTAAGTATCTCAAACATCCGCAACGCAACCGGTTTCTGGCTCAAGGCATCTGCCACGACGTTCGCTTTGCCCGGATGATAAAAGATTTCGAGGTCATAATCCTTAATCAACTCCAACCACCTCCTCTGCCTTATATTCAACTCCCGCTGAGTAAATATGTACTTCAGACTTTTATGATCGATAAAAATCTGACATGTAGAGCCAAAAAGATAGTGACGCCAAATCTTGAGCGCAAAAACAACTATCGCTAACTCCAAATTGTGGGTAGGGTAATTGAGCTCATACGGCCTCAATTGTCTCGATGCTTACACAATAGTATTGTCGTGCTGCATCAACACGCACCCAAGACCCTGACCCGAAGCATCGCTATAAACAGACAATGCTAGAATCGGGGCTGAAGTCAAACGCCTCTTCAGCTCCTCAAAACTCGACTGTCTTTCGTCATTCCAGATGAACTTCTCAGATTTCTGAAGCAACTGTATAAGTGGACGAGCTAGTTTCGAGAACCCCTTGACGAACCTATGATAGTAGCCAGTCAAACCCAAGAAACTACGGACCTCCTTCACATTCTTAGGCAGTGCCCAATCCAGCACTGCCTCAATCTTCTGTGGATCCACACGGACCTCCTCGGCTGAAATCACGTGACCCAGAAACATCACCTCCTTCAGCCAGAACTCACATTTCGAGAACTTTGCATAGAGTCACTCGGTCCTCAAAATGTCTAACACCACACGCAGATGATGCACATGCTCCTCCTCATTCCTCGAATAGATAAGGATATCGTCAATGAAGACGATGACACACTTATCCAAATACTCTATGAAAACTTTGTTCATCAACTGCATGAACACTGCCGGCGCGTTGGTTAGCCCAAAGGGCATAACCACAAACTCATAATGTCCGTATCTTGTCCAAAAAACTGTTTTAGGAATATCAGACTCCTTCACCCGAAGCTGATAGTACCCCGATCTAAAGTCGATCTTTGAGAATACAGCAGCTCCCTGCAACTGATCAAACCAGTCATTAATCCTCGGCAAGGGATACTTGTTCTTGATGGTCACCTTGTTTAGCTTGCGGTAGTCGATACATAAACACAGTGAACCATCCTTCTTCTGCACAAATAGAACCGGTGCGCCCCAAGGAGAAGCGCTCTGTCAAATATACCATGACTCAAGAAGCTCACTCAACTGCTTCTTCAACTCAGCCATCTCTGAAGGTGCCATGCGATACGGCGCCTTCAAAATTGGAGCCGTACCCGTCTCTAACTCAATAGTGAACTCAACCTCATGGTCCGGTGGCAACCCCGGTAACTCGTCAGGAAAGACATCAGGGGACTCACTAATGACTGGAATCGATGAAAACTCGACTCTACCATCCCTCGCCTTCAAAGCGTAGCACCAATAACCAGTACACCCTTTCCGCAGGAGTCTCATCGCCTTCAAGGCATTAATTACGAACTTCTGGTTTCTCTTTCGCCCCGCGAAAAAGTGCTCAGTGCCGTCCTCGGCTAACATGGTGATGATTCTCGTGCGGTAAATCATTATCGCACCATGCCGCTCGAGCCAATCATCCCCGAGAATCCAGTCCTCACCCTCAATACTCACAACAATAAGATTAGAGAGCCAAGTCCTCTCACAAATAAACACAGAACAGTCTCGGACCTCCTGATCACCAACAATCCTATCACCGCTAGGAAGATTAATGATGAAAGGCTCACAAGGCGTCAAACAATCGAGACCCAAACGGCGCACACACTCCATAGAGGTGAATGAATGCATAACACCCGAATCAAAAGGCACACTGACAGGATGAGACTGAATATGAATGGTACATGTCGCCACGGTGGCGGCTGGATCATCAGCCCTCCTCATCTTATAAACACGCGGATGGGCGGAGCCGACACTGGAAGCTCCCCCTCTAGCGGGCTGACCCCGACCTCTTCCTCGACTGGCACTCGGCGGAGACTGAGAATCAAATGACCCTTGGTTCACACTTAGTTCCCTAGGCACTGGGAAGGAAGTCTAGGCATCGAGAGTTCTCTCTCTCTCAGCACAGAAAGCAGCCTTGTGGCCCAGCTCGCCACACCGATTACACGTCAGCAAAGGACTCAGACAATTTCGACTGATGTGGCCCGGTCGGCCACAGTTAAAACACTTCACATCGCAGGAAGGAGTACTTGCAGCCCCTCGGAAACCCCCAGTAGAACGAGCTGGACCACCACCAGCGGAAAAGTTAGCAGACTGAGATTTCTACTGACCTCCACCCTTGTGGCCTGAAAAATTTCCGATGGACTTCTGTTTCTTGCTCTCATGAGCTACCTCACTGGCCGTCAAAGACATATCATATGGAGGAACTCTACTCTGATAATCCTTTAAGGTGGTGCAAGCAAGCCCAGACATGTAGTCACGAATCTTCAGTTTCATCCGTCTGGAAAAGTGGAAAATTTTGTCGCTCTCCTCTCTAACTTGGGCCTTCATGAAGCCCAACTCCCGGTTGTAATCAGCAATAGCCTGAGAAACAGGAATATCCCGAGGCTAAGCATCATAAAAAGCATTGACTCGAGCCTGTTTAACTAGCCATGGGCAATATTCGGTCTTCATTAGGTCTTTGAACTCGACCCATGAAGCAACATGGTCCTTAGGCTCAACGGCCTCCCACCAGTCGGTAGCGTCCCCAGTGATAAAGTACTGGGCAATAGGGACCTTGCGATCCTCGGGATAGTTGGTGGCAAAAAAGACCTTAGATATCTCCTTGATCCACCCCTCCCAACCAATCGGGTCTGAAGCCCCCGAAAACTGAGGAGGATGCATTTTGATGACATCCTGAAGCCAACGATCAGCTCCGCCCCGAGTAGCATGGGCCGGAGTTGGGTTCTGAACCGCCTGAGCTATCGCAGCCATTTGGTTCACCATTTGTTGCATCACAGCTGCAACACCAAGATCGGCGCCACCATCGGTTGCGCCCTCTTGAGTAGCACTATGGCTCTGATGACCATTAATACTACCGGCCCCAGAATTGTGTGACATGGCCGCCTCACTGGCTGCCCCACGTCCCCGACCACGTCCACGACCACGGCCACGACCCCCACCTCGGCCTCTCCCAGCATCCAGACTGAAGATAAGAGGTAGCAAATGTAATTCGAAGATAAGTGCGAGAGGAAAAACAGTCACAGTTCAAGAATCAGAAGTACGACACAAGGAAACAAGGAATCGAGTAAGGAAAACTTACAAGCGCTGGAAGTACCTAGATGATGGCACCGGGATGGCAATGTGCAAAAAAAAAACACAACTAGACCCAATTAACCGACAAGTCTAGGTATCTATAAACCTAGTGCTCTGATACCATTTTTTGTAACACTCCCAAGATATTCAGGGAATATTACAGCGTTGTGGACCCTACATGGGACCCACTAGGCTAATTAAGAAATACCACTCGTCTAACTATCTTAGTTAGTGATAAGTGTCAGTTTTGTACACTTATCCATGGTTTGTATCGATAAAATTCACCCATAATTGAGCTAGTTTACTCGTTTTTTGCTTTTAATTTTTTAGTTTTAATAATTTTATTTTTATCGGATGATGATCGGATTAAATAACTGAATTACTCAAGAAACAACATGTTTAATAAATATTCTATTTATTGAATTTTGATATATTCATGTTGTAGGGCTTTCCGAGACGAATTCGGCGGTCTTTAGGATTCAAAATCGAGTTATATATCAAAAGTTATCATCAGAAGAAGATGCAGGGCAAAAACGCAAAGTCGAGGAATTGGGCTAAAAATGTAACTATCAAAGCTTCAAATGAGCAAATTTACGAAGCCACGTTACGGCCGTAACATTCAGGAGTTACGGCCGTAAGTAAGTCACCTTAGTTACGGCCGTAACTCCGAATGTTACGGCCGTAACTCTTGACAGATTGCTATGATTTGTCTAATTTTTTATACTTTTTGTGTATTATTGAGGGATGGTGGCATTGATCCGATATAATGTAATAATGCTGGAGTTTTGGAGCTATTAGATGACTTTAGGTGTATAAATAGACCCCTTAGATCCTTCATCAATCGCCATTCATCTTATAATTTTCCATTTTTTGTAAACTTTTCTTTTTGTGTGAAGAACACACTTGTGTTCTTGAGTGATCTTTGTAAGTGTGGTATAGTATATGTTGTTCAGAGAGTTTATTGCTTCTATCTCCTTTATCTACTAAGGGAGTTAGGATCAATTCTTTCTCTTGATTCAACTAAGAATGACCACCAAAGCTTGTAATATGTGTAATAAACCCTTTATGGGCTAAGTTTCTTAAGTTGGGATTATAAACAAGGTTAGTCATGTTATTTATGTTTGTATAAAGATATATTATGAATTACTTATTATTGTGTGTGATTTTCATTGTTTTAACAATTTTTATTTATTTGGCCAATTAATGAAGATATTTATGGTCTTCATATGTTTCGAAAGAAAATATGTTTGATTAGATCAAATGATCTTCACTCTAAGTTGTTCTAGGGGATAGAAATATACCCCTAGTCCTTAGATGATTCATTGAGTTATTTTCACAAATCCTAATGCTATGTATTGAAGCCAATCAACATAGAAATATAGTGGATTGATTCAATATGTAAGGGGCGTTTTATAGTTCGAAAGAGAAACCGTCTTTTTAAGGAAAATCGAATCTACACAACATAATAAGTAAATTCATCTTATGATCTCCAATACATCTTTTATAACTAATGACGAACTAAGTTTGTAATCCCAACTATTTCATTTTATCATTAATCAATCTATTAATATTGCAATCTTTTTATTTCCTTATAATATTAGAACTATTATTGCAATTTCTTTGCAATTATTAAATCAAACTTTTTAATTGTGTGTTTCACTCATCTTAAGTATCTATAAAAATAGACTAATAGTGTATAATTCAAATTATAACAAAACTTCCTTGTGGGATCGATAAATCGGACTCAAAAAGTCCACTTTACTACTTGATACGATATCGTGCACTTGCGATAGTTACACTAAAAGCGTGTCAAGTTTTTGGCGCCGTTGCCGGGGAAGTATAAGTTATATTTGAAATCTTACATTATAAACTATTTTTGTAGGTACAAATTTCTCGACGTTGTAACTTAGTACTAAATTGTGTTTGTCCGGTCAAGTGGCGGATAACGGTACTCCGTGACTATTAAAGTCGGATTTTTCAGTTTCCCACAACAACTGATATTTGTATATATATATATATATTTTTTTTTAATTATTTTCATTGTCTTTTTATTTTTGTTTTTTTATCATGGATGAAACATTGTTTAAAATTGAAAAAAGATTTCCCTTTCTAAGCAAAAATGCAATTTTAAAAATTTACAAGACAAGGCTTGAAAGGATGAGGTTGCTTACTAATAAAAGCATACCTTTTGACATAAGATTCATTATCGAAGCCAAAGTAAGAATAGAAGGTGAATTCACAGAAACACCAACTAGATTTTTACCAGGGCTTGGAAAAAGTTCATATGCCAAGAAACGACGAGCAAAGATTCTAGCCGTTTGCTATAAATGTGCTAGATGGGCGTAATGCAAAATGTCGATCTTTAGGAATTCCATCTACAAACAGAGAAGATAAAATTCAGTTCATTAATGATGGTCTGAATAAGGAGAATTTAGATAATATCGAAATTTCTCTTGACACGCATCCTAGTGGACTTGTGTATTACGGAATTCAATGTTTGTGGAATAAATTCAAACCAGAATATGAACAACGTCTTGGGAATCTGACGTTAAAAGACCCTGTTTGCCAATTTGTAAGAAAATTGGATGGGAAGCTTCTCCCCGACTCATAGAAGGCGTTTAGGCCGTTTCTGAACGTAAAATCAGAGGAAGATGTGAGTCACAATCACAACTACTGTACATAGGCGTAAGTATCTTTTATTTTTGTCGTGTGGTGAGATTTTTTGAATAAAAAATGTGATACGCGATAAAAGCTTTCATTATTCTATTGAGAAGTTGAAGCACAATCAAACGCAATCACAAACTTGTTAAACAATTTTTACCTTCTTTTTCTTCTATAAATAAACTTTCTACTGGTTTCTTTCATTCATCCCTCAAACTTGCACTTTTCTCTGTTTCTCTCTAAAAAAAAAATTTTCTTTTCAAAAATGGAGTCATCATCTTCAACAAAAAATTTTTACACAGTCTGCATTTTTGGTGGATCTAGTTCTGGAAAAGAGGCATGCTTCAGCGACCCACAACTTGGGTCGTACCTTAGAGAAAAATGCATTCATGTAGTTTACGGAGGAGGAAGTCTAGGATTAATGGGACGATTTGTCGCCTATATGGAAGGAGTAAGAGTGTTGGGAGTAATCCCAAAACCTGCGGTGAAAGTAAAATCACCGGGTCAACTATTGGAGATGAGTTTAGATCTCGTGAATATGCAAGATCGCATAACTCACATGATAAATAATTCAGGCGCCTTTATCGCCTCTTCCGGTGGTTTTGGCACCCTTGAGGAACTTTTTCATGTGGTTACGAGCCTGACTAAATGTTCATCAAAAACCAATAGGAGTGCTTAATGTCAATGGTTTCTTTGATGGTTTACTGTCTTTCATCGACTACTCTGCCGAAAAGTGCTTTATTTCCGAGCGTGCAAAATGAATCATAGTCGTTGCAACAACACCAGAAGAACTAATCGAAAAACTCAATGAATTTGTTCCTCAACCAGATCCAACTCTAGCTAAAATTGTCTGGGTAGAAGATTTTACCGTGAGAAAACGAAAAGTAGATTCATTCCTCTCCCTTTGATAACCCATGTCGGACCCCTTGTATTTTTACTTTCTGTCGTGTGTAATAATCGTGCTAAATGATGGCAGCTTAAGGAGTTTCTTCTTGATCTCTTGACGCGCATCTATTCACGATTTATGTATTTTTATTTCATTACTGTAATGTTTATTTCGTGTTTTGCTTTTATAAAAACTTTGATGGCAGCGTAAGGCGACTCTTCGGACTTTCTTGATGCGCATCTAAAAAATTATGTTATACTTATGAGTATATTTTATTTTCTTTTGTGTGTGCCTCGTATATTTATTCTCTTGCAGATTCTAAAAGGCGTTAGGCTCAGACATCAACTTTCTTAACAGGGAGTATTCTGCTTTTCTGCATTAATTTTTATTTTTTTTAATTTTTTATTTTATTTTTAAACTGAGGACAGTTTTATTTTCAAGTTTGGGGGTGGTTTGTTTTAGTATTTTGGTGTGTTGTAATTTTGGTGTGGTTTGTTTAATAATTTTGGTGTGTTTTGATTGATTTGGTTATTTGCCTTAATTTTTTTTTATTATATATATATATATATATTTATATATATATTTATAGTATTTTGATTTTTGAGATTTTTAGATCTGGCCATAACACCAATAAATTAGCTATATACAAACTTCTAAAATCGTTTTAACCGGTAAAAAAATTGTATATTCCAAAATTTTTTGAGCCTTAATCTCTCTTTCCAAGCCTTGTAATTATCATATAAAATCGAGTGATTCGTTACCTTGAGAGAAGAAGAATCAATTGGTTGATGAAAAATAAAACTGAAATTTACTTAATTTGTGGAGTTTTTGATTTTTCATGCTTGACTAAAAAATGATTTTCTGCAAAAATTCTATTCCCTAAAAAAAAAGGAGTCATTGGTGAAAAGAGCTACACGTTAGCAAATAACGGTGTGAAAGCTATCACCTAAAAAAAATAAATGACGAAAAGGAGATGTGTTGAGCGACAAATGCCTAATTTTGGAAGTCTTAAATTTTGCGAAAAATAAAGGACTAACCATTGTTGGTGCGTAGCTGCCGTCTCAGAAAAATTGGTGAAAAGAGCTACACGTTAGCAAATAACGGTGTGAAAGCTATCACCTTTTTACGAAAAAAAATGAGATAGAAATTGTGTTAGTGAAAAGAGCTACACATTAGCAAATAACGGTGTGAAAGATATCACTAAAAGGGATGTAGTTTATGAGCAGATTTGAATTAATTAGCAGCTGAATTTCAATACACTCAATTTTGTAAAAATCACAATATTTGATGACACCAATGAAATTCTTCTTCATATTGAGTCGAAAAATAAACGAGTGATCGAGAGCAACCATTAAAGGGAGTCGTGTGTATCACGAGTGGGAAAGAAATAATCAACCTATTGGGGGGAAACCTTACATTTTGGAATTACAAAATAAAAACCGTGTTTTAACCTCAAAAATATTAGTAGATTTATTTTGAATCTTGATTCATTTCTATCTACTGTATAAAGCTGGTTGTTGTTTATTAATGGCATTTTGATCTCCTTTTCTCTTTTTATATTTTAATTTATGTGTGTATTAATTTTCTTATTTTTTTTATTTATTTTTATTTTTATTTTTGGAGTGCGAATAATAAAGAGTCTTGCTCGGGACTAGCAAGAATTCAAGTTTGGGGGTGTGATAAGTGTCAGTTTTGTACACTTATCCATGGTTTGTATCGATAAAATTCACCCATAATTGAGCTAGTTTACTCGTTTTTTGCTTTTAATTTATTAGTTTTAATAATTTTATTTTTATCGGATGATGATCGGATTAAATAACTGAATTACTCAAGAAACAACATGTTTAATAAATATTCTATTTATTGAATTTTAATATATTCATGTTGTAGGGCTTTCCGAGACGAATTCGACAGTCTTTCCGGATTCAAAATCAGAGTTATATATCAAAAGTTATCATCCGAAGAAGATCTGGGGCAAAAACGCAAAGTCTGAGGAATTCTGGGCTAAAAATGTAACTATCAAAGCTTCAAATGAGCAAATTTACGAAGCCACGTTACGGCCGTAACATTCAGGAGTTACGTCAGTAAGTCACCTTAGTTACGGCCGTAACTCCCAATGTTACGGTAGTAACTCTTGACAAATTGCTATGATTTGTCTAATTTTTTATACTTTTTGTGTATTATTGAGGGGATGGCTGGCATTGATCCGATATAATGTAATAATGCTGGAGTTTTGGAGCTATTAGATGACTTTAGGTGTATAAATAGACCCCTTAGATCCTTCATCAATCACCATTCATCTTATAATTTTCCATTTTTTGTAAACTTTTCTTTTTGTGTGAAGAACACACTTGTGTTCTTGAGTGATCTTTGTAAGTGTGGTATAGTATATGTTGTTCAGAGAGTTTATTGCTTCTATCTCCTTTATCTACTAAGGGAGTTAGGATCAATTCTTTCTCTTGATTCAACTAAGAATGACCACCAAAGCTTGTAATATGTGTAATAAACCCTTTATGGGCTAAGTTTCTTAAGTTGGGATTATAAACAAGGTTAGTCATGTTATTTATGTTTGTATAAAGATATATTATGAATTACTTATTATTGTGTGTGATTTTCATTGTTTTAACAATCTTTATTTATTTGGCCAATTAATGAAGATATTTATGGTCTTCATATGTTTCGAAAGAAAATATGTTTGATTAGATCAAATGATCTTCACTCTAAGTTGTTCTAGGGGATAGAAATATACCCCTAGTCCTTAGATGATTCATTGAGTTATTTTCACAAATCCTAATGCTATGTATTGAAGCCAATCAACATAGAAATATAGTGGATTGATTCAATATGTAAGGGCGTTTATAGTTCGAAAGAGAAACCGTTTTTTTAAGGAAAATCGAATCTACACAACATAATAAGTAAATTCATCTTATGATCTCCAATACATCTTTTATAACTAATGACGAACTAAGTTTGTAATCTCAACTATTTCATTTTATCATTAATCAATCTATTAATATTGCAATCTTTTTATTTCCTTATAATATTAGAACTATTATTGCAATTTCTTTGCAATTATTAAATCAAACTTTTTAATTGTGTGTTTCACTCATCTTAAGTATCTATAAAAATAGACTAATAGTGTATAATTCAAATTATAACAAAACTTCCTTGTGGGATCGATAAACCGGACTCAAAAAGTCCATTTTACTACTTGATACGATATCGTGCACTTGCGATAGTTACACTAAAAGCGTGTCAGTTAGCAAGAAAACATGCATCACCAGAACGAAAAATAAATGAAACGCCCAGCATAACCGGAAAAACAGACATCGCTGCCAATCATAAATAACATATAATAATACAAACTATAATCCCAGTAGAAATGCCTAAGTACTCGCGAGTACCTTCTATAAGTTCACAAGTTTAAAGAAAAACAATCGCATCAACAAGGACAACGGAAATAAAGAGACTCAATTGCACACGTCATCAACCTTGGCCAGCATCCTCGCGCTTGATGCCCGCTTCGTCCATTGAACATAACCTGAAATTCATAACAAGAATTTCCCCAAAATGGGTCCCCAAAGGGGTTAGCAATTGCGCTAGTACAAGTAACCAAATGAACAACTTACACCTTATACATATAGTAAAAGCATGCAAATGAGAAAACATCAGTTTGAAACACACATTTTCGGAAACGCGATAACCCAAAACACATTTATAAAATGCACCACAATTAACCGTTGATCCATTCCTCTGTGGACCCCTACCGAGACCCTGTCGGATCTAACCCGTAGTGGTTAAAAGCCAAGCATGTCGATCCATATCTCTGTGGACCCCTACCGAGACCCCATCGGATCTAACCCGTAGTGAGCATACACACACACACACACCCATCACTCATGCAATACAATCATGTTAAGAGTGTAAATTCATAAGAGTACTTGCCTCGATTATCACGACGAAAAGACGGAATGAAATAATTGCGGTTGCGAGAAATTGGACACACTATGTAACACCCCCATAATCAAACCGGGAATATTACACGCCGCAGACCCTCTCTGTGAGGGTGTACCAGGCTAGACATCGAAACCACACAATAAATTACATACCGACATGATAAAATACCAAATCAATAGACCAACTTGGTCTTTCATCACTAACATGAAAGTCAAAAATACATATTTCTATCTCGACTCATATCCATGCAAGGGTAAAATACACTCACAAACAAAAAGTACGGCAACGGAAAAGACCATACACGAACTGTGACTGACTGCATCCAAAACTGGCCTTCGTGTGATTAGTATCATTCGCCTTCCATCATCCTTCGCGTCGATCCTGTGTCTTGCTCCCAAACTTGCATGTACCTGGATGCAAAAAAAACATCCACCCCCCGAATACTCGGGGGTTAGCAAAACTCCACTGTTTTTCTAGTACAAGTATAAAGTGCAAATACGAGTCATACACAATACATTCCGAGAATACAACGAAAGACTTCCCGAGATATTTCATTTATTTAAATAGTTCAAGTATTGAAAGTAGAACGAAACAAGTAAGCACTTTCAAAACACTTCCAAATCTCGGGAGTTTTGAAAACATTTGAAACTGAAAAGTTCTTAATTCCTCGAAAGTCACTTAGGGTCACAGCCCCAAGATTCATTTTCCAAAATACAAATACGTTAACAAAACACGGGGTCCACGACCCAACCATTCTGGTCACAAAATTCAGGGTCACCGACCCGATCATCCACTTCAATTCACTTACAAGGACACATTACATATAATACACTATTCTTATGCCATCCTAGCCAAACACCAAGACTCAATATATAATGTCTCTCGACCCCGAGCACCAAGCATTGTGATACCGCTGACATATCACAATTAATCATCAATAAAAACACTGTGGTAATTCTCGCGACCTGGTCGGGCCCTCAAGCCACCAAGTCCATGTGTGCCCCATCGAGCTTTCCCCAGGTGAGAATGCCCACTCGAAGTAACCCTCGCGACCCGGTCCAGACGCTAAGCCACCAAGTCCCTGTGTGACCCCGTCGAGTCAATCCCTGAGTGAGAGTACCCGAGAACAATCTTACAACTCTCATCAGTTCACATTTCCAAAACCTCAATTCTCAAGAGTCAATCGCAATATATATAGTCGAGGTATTTTGCTAGAATAGCCAAATTATCCAACACATACTCACGACCCAGAATTAATACCATCCACAAGAAAGCACACTTATCTCAATAGCACCGAATGACACAACCAATATCACACAACTCACATATTCATCAATAACCACATGACTCCACGATCAATTCTTAACAAAAGGACTGAACATTAAATTACCGACGACATAATCACACATAATGGCATCACCCGAAAGTAAGTCGACCCTATACTCAACACTAACACACATAGTCAATTAAGCACATTAAGTCCTGAACACAAGAGTCGTCTTTTAAGAAAACCATGATTGTAAATATACCGATTCTTTTGAGAAATGGTTGTAAACATTCATTTAGCACATATTGTCGACTACCAACCATTATATCCACAAAATACGTAATGTATGAGCAAGATACTTGCCTCGATAATCAATACCAGATACTTCAATGAACACGGCTCAACCGGGTAACCTCGAACACCTACAATTCTCTGGCAGAAACAACGGTAACACAACCGATCAGGAAACGACGAACGGAAGAGTTCCGACTCGAGTTCTTCACAAGGAACCTGACCCTAATATCATGTCATTAATAATCAATGATCATACGAGGAAGAATAATCGTAGAACACCCAAAACCCCCTCTAAGAACTTTCACCGGACACCTTCAAGGCGTTGATTAGGAACTCAACAAAACGACGAATCTTTAGCAGTCGAACCATGGATCAACAAGGAAATTGGTAGGACATAACTTAATAATCAGTAATACATCACTAATCTGGGTTATTACAAATCAAACGGACGAAATCGAACAAAACCCCCAATTTTCTAAAAACTATGGTTTTAGGAAAACTTACCCTGATTCGCTGGATCTAAGGATGTTATGGGATGATCGATCGATGATATGAACTACTGATCTTCGTGGATTCATAGTATACCAACATGTCTTTGACTTCTCCAAGACTCTAGCCGCGGAAAGGAAAGGAAGGAAATGAAAAATCAGTGAAAATATGACTGCTCGGTCATATTTATAGACATGTGAATTAGCGCGAGCTACGGATTCCGAGTAGCGTGCGCTAACGGGCAGTCTTGGCCGATAACCTTCACCCGGGGCCCGTATTGACTTAATCCTGCCGACCACCCTACAGTCCAGAACCTTCTTGACCGACCGCGGTAGCGCACGCTGCACGGACGCTAGCATGCGCTAGTCGATCTGTCTATAACCCCCTGGACTAAACTGCTCGGCCAGGTAGCGTGCGCTGGGCGGTCGATAGCATGCGCTAAACCTGCCGACTAGCGCGCGTAACGACCGACAGTGGCGTGCGCTACCTGCCGATCCTCCCCGAGTCCAGAACCTCTCTGCCCCTGCTGCCTCGGCCGACTAGCTTGCGCAACTTTCCGGTCGTAGCGTGCGCAGTTTTCCGGCCATAGCGTACGCTGCCTTCCGACAGTAGTGTGCGCTATGCCGGTTCCTGCCACACCCGTCCGGCCAGTGCCCAACCGCCATGACCCGATGACTCGATTTTCCGAAAACACATGGAACGAACACGACAAAACGCTCGCGGACAACGTTACTGATCCGGAATGAAAACAACATACAAAAAATCACCACATATGGCCACAAACACAAAATCAGTTGTCGAGGAAATAATATCAGCGCTCGGCAATCGGGAAATGTCCGAAGAAAAAATCCAAAACCGGAACGAAAATCGCGGGTATTAGACACCGAACCTAGACGATTCGTTAAACCCCGCTACAACCAATTCGACAAGAATAACAATAACAAAAAATACCCAAAACCCCCTTCTACGATTCATGTAAGTCCGTATAACCAACGACGAGGACGGATCGCAACCGAACCCTCTCGATTTCACATATACCACGAAACTTACCATGAACTCGTAGGGAAAATGTGAATACCATCTAGATTAATCATATACATCATGAATTAATCAACAATACGGAACGAATCAAACAAAAACTCAAAGACCCCCAAACTTCCCAAAAAATAGGGTTCTAGGAGATTACCTTGGATTAAGGATGAAGAACCCAAGTAAATGTTGTTAATCTACACCAAGAACTCAAGAAAAATGATCTCTGAAGTGATTGGAAGAAGAAATCGCTTCCGAATCGCCTAAAGGATCACCCAGCCGCGGAGAAGGAGAAGAAATGAGAAATGAGGTGGATCTGGGTCAACTCTCTGGTTTATATAACCAGAGAGCTTAGCGTGCGCTAATGACCCATAGTTAGAGTGCGCTACTAGAGAATAGCGTGCGCTAATAGCCCCTCGATAGCGCGCGCTATCGGGCCATAGCGTGCGCTACCTGGGCACCAGACCGAGTCCAGAAACATTCTGCCCAGTCTGGACTACCGAGTTAGCGTGTGCTAAGCTGCTCGTCCAGATAGCAGAGAGCAGAAACAACCCACTGCCACTGCTGTGCTCAAGTCGTTAGCGCGTGCTACTAAACGAACATAGCGTGCACTACTCAACAACATTAGCGTGCACTAGACAACAGGAATAGCGCACACTAGCGTGTGCAGACAGCACTCAAAGATGGAAAATAGCGAATTCCACCTCGGATGAAAACAATGCGCATCCGACACCAAACAACGGGCCGAAGAAGACACACGAACAACAAGATCGAGTCAGAACCAAAGCGCTAAATGAAAAAATGATTCCGACTACCCGAGGGTACAGAAAACTACAATGTTAGTAATCACTCCAAAACTTTGAGAAATTACAAAATGGCCCAAAACATCCGAAATACATGATACATGATCGAAACAACATACGAAAGCTCACAACATGCATAATAACATAAGATGCATCTGTGGCAACCCCCGAGACGGTGGTTCTAAACAAAGATTACGAGAATCGAACGAAATAGCGACGGAAAGGCAATAAACACAAAATTGAGTATAACAGGTCCGAAACAAGGTCGGATGACAAAAAGTCCAGTATTAAATATTCTCGAAATATTAATACGGTTACAAGCGAGTCGCTAAAATAAAAAATACACCAATAATGAAAATATCGGGAAAAGAAAATTGTGGACATTACACCTACACTCCCGAACCGGAGGTGGACAGTACTCCGCTTCCATGGCGGTCTTAAACTCCTCCCAAGTAGAAAAACGATCCCTGGGCATCACAGCTTCCCACCACTCCACAACTTCTTTATCCAGGAGGTACTGAGCAATAGGTACCCTCCTAGGTCAGGACAAGCTACGGCATCAAATGTCCTACCCAACTGAAAAAGCCAATTCTCCCAACCTAGGGAGTCAGTAGAGCCAGCAAAACGAGGGGGGTGCATATTGGTCACTTTCTAAAGCCATTTACTAGCTTCGTCTTCTGGAGTCGTGGGCGGATTCTGACGTCCACCTTGAGCTATCTGAGCGAGCTGAGCTACCAACTACTGAAGTACAACAGTAGCTCCAGTGTCGGAATTAATACCCGACAGATGATCCTGACTGACTTAAAAATTCTACTGCCCGTCAGAACTCAAGGGTAGAGTATTCGGCACTGATGAGAGGCCGAATCTGCAGAGAACTTAGAAAGTGGAACTTCCTCACTACTAGCACCACGACCAAGACCGCGCTCCCTAGCTGGTCTATCGCGACCTCTCAACATACTAAAGAAAAGAATTGAAAAGGACAGGATAAGAAAAATTCTCAATTATACAAGTTGGTACCACAACTCACAGTTCCAATCTACAAAGAGAAATATAAAATACAGAAATACAAGAGTTCGAGGAGACTTACAGCCACGGGTCGCATGAAGATATGGTAGCACGATGATATTTGACTCAACGACTGACTCTTACGACACGACTGACAGACCCATAATTAACCAACAGCCTAGGCATTCATAACCTAAGGCTCCGATACCATAAATGTAACACTCCAAATCTCAAAAGGGACATTACACGCCGTAGAACCTTCACAAGGTCTACCAGGCTAACACATGACACATAATCCACAAAATAAATCCCACAAGACATATTACTAATAATAAGTAGGGCCGCAGCCTCGGACAAAACAGTTTAATTAAACGCCAACAAAACAGAAAGTGACATGTATTCAATTGCCCACGTAGGGGACTTTAACAGTATTTGTAAAACAACCAGACTAACACCGACACCTGAGTAAACACGATAACATACGTCTAACATAGACTCGAGCCTCGTCATCATGCTGGGCCATCTTTTGTATGCATATCCCGTTCCAGCTCCTCAGCTCGACCGATACCTAAAATGCATAAAACGCATTTTCCCCATTTAAGGGGTTAACATTCGAATAGCTAGTGCAAGTACACAATTACACTACATTATATACAGATACGATTCAACACATTCATCTTATTTAGAAAAAATTTGAAAATCATATTCCGGAATATTCTATGGACATCAAAACAGTAAATCATCTCATATCAATATCACAACCATCCACACTTGGTAACCCGTGGCCATACCCCTTAGTATCAACCCACGGGCCTTCGTCGAACGCTCCAGGTGGGAAACCACTTCCGCAGTCGTACCCCTTAGTATCGGCCCCCAGACGCCTCGTCGAATGCTCCGGGTGGAAGAGCAACAACTCTCACACACATAATGAAATGTAATACATGTACTTGCCTTGAATAATATGACGTGAAGGAAATGGCGAAAGGACAAGGTTTCGGTCCGAATAATCTTCACAAATTCTATCCTATCACAATAACGATATACAAACAATCTCAATATTGCGAAAATGTAAGAATTCATCCTAGTTCTACCCGTTGGGACATTTCATCGGACAATACGAGGTCATAAACGTTCCCAATCTATTAATGGAGAAAACCTCGAATTCTAATCCGCAAAACTACAAGAGAAGTAAGGGATTATGATTACGCTATTGTAATCTAACAATCATATAAGCCAAATCGGAATAGAAGGATGAAAATCAAAACAAAACCCCAAAATACCCAAAAGCTAGGGTTATAAGGATATACCTCGATTTGAAGGCGAACCACGGATGATTTGGGGTTAGAGTGATGATATGATGCCCTAAAATGCTTCTCAACTGAAGTTTGGATGAAGATTGGCCGAGCCCTAACTCAAGGGAGTGTTTTCGTCGCGGAAGGAAGAAGAAAAGGTGAAAAATGGTTGAAATCGTCCGATGCCAGTTTTAAATTCTGGCAGTCGTTACGGCCGTAACACCTATACCATTACGGCCGTAATGGTGTTCACGACCTTACTGCACAATATGCTCAATCCTATTATGGCCGCTACGAAAGAAACATTACGGCCGTAATGTATGAAGCCTTATGTCTGTAATGCATACCACCTTCCGGCCGTAATGCATACCTGGCAGCAGGTCAGACTGGTCTGAAAACAACGGTTTGCCAACAACGAGAATGAAAGTACGAGGAATGAAACAACATATATATGAAGATCTTTTATAGACGAGATAAACATAAAAACCATCACAAGCCTCCGATCATCCGAAGGCCGGAATAAATGAATATTAGCATCAGCGCCCAAGATAATAAGAATTTACAAAAATGACCGAAACATCCAAAAATCTAAACTCGAAACCTGAACGACAATTCAGAAAGTTGTAACATGTCCAGAATCATTAAAGGAACTTGAAGAATGAAACGCCAGTATAGAACGAGATTTACGATAATCGAGCCTCAATGCGGAAAAGTTACACGATAAGTAAAATCTCATAAAAACAACTCCGAAACTCGTCCGGATGGTCATGGATACAGAACAAAATAGTTTCAGAATTCCAAAACAATAACAAGCGAGTCATCCGAAATGAAAGTACACTAAAAAGAGAAATTAGTAAAACTAGAATGTGCGAATATTACAATGACTGGCCCGGGTATGGGCTGGTATTGTTATATTTGCCAGTTGTAGGAACTTCGGAAATACAGGCTTGGGAATGCGAAGGGATGGGGCATGCTTGACAACAGCGACTGGATAGAGTTAAATTTTCCTTGGCAATTATTTCGGAAATAAAAAGCATGTGTAAAATTTTAAAATCGTGTGTACTTCGACTTTCCTGTTCGTATGATGAAATTTTATTCTCAATTTCAATATTGTTATTTTTACCAAGTTCTTGTGAGGTAAGTCGAATAACCTAGCTTGATGGGTCCCACGAGGGATCCACGGCGCTGTAGCTACCCAGGATTTTGGGGATGTTACAAGGCCGGAGCCCCAGTAAAAACTTGCTAGGGTGAAACCCCCTTGTGTCAAAACCTATAGTCAAGGGAAAAAGGGAACCCCTCTAAAAAAGGAATTACGCCGCAACACGGAAGTAATCCTTGTTCATATCATCAAAAAGTTTACTATGAAGGAATTCCGGACAACCCCCGATCCAGATCCGCTGAATGTGTAATTTAGCAATCATATCAGCTACAGAGTTTGCTTCTCTAAAAATATGAGTAAGAAAGTAATTAAGATTATGTCGAATTAGCACGAACTTGTTCCAGCATTCCTTGAGTCGCCAAGGAATTAGTTTCCCATCAGCCTTCAAAATGCGGACCGCCAAATCCGAGTCAGATTCCAACCAAACGTTCGTGAATCCATTAGCATGAGTGAAAACAAGACCATGCAGAGCTGCCATTATCTCCGCCTCGGTAGCGATACCAGGACCCAAAGGAAGGGAGAAAGCACTAACAAAAAATCTACGGGAGTTACAGACAACATATCCAGCAAACATCATACCATTATCCACACTGCCATCCACATTTACCTTGTACTATGATGGGGGAGGAGGCTTCCACCGCATGATCGTGGTGATACGGAGAGCACGAGGAACAAAAGGAACCCTGAGACGGCTGAGCTCATCCACACCCGAGGAAGAATCGAGCTTCAAATTACTGTTAGTGTTAGTGTCCTAGAGATAATCCATTGTAAGGACATAATACTAAGATAATATTCAGTTTATGTTTAATACTATTGTTTTATTAATATTTTATATTTAGTAAAATACTTATTCGAATATCTATGTTTGATTGTTGGCATATATTCCAATCTGTGTCCCCCTGAATCATTGTTGTCATTGAGTTAGTGAGAACTCAGATAACCTAAGCATTATTCTCAAATAGCCCCGATCAAGGATCATCAAGAAACGGATATTGATGATACATTGGAGATTGGTGTGCGATCTGCATCATACTCTTAGACAGTATAGTGGGATCTCACCTACTACGAGATACTAGGTATCTCGTGATGGATGTACATGTACCTTAGGGGGTATTGGTATACCCATCCGAGAAACCGTTTGATGTAATTCCACATTACATGTGTCTACGGGTGTCTAGGTTAGTGGGAGCGACGTGATACTCCTTTGACTTGACGTCAATACGCACGACATGTGTGGATTGATGAACTTTGACCATGACCGACGCTTGGTCCCTTCCATGGGTAGATATGACTTGGATTGGGTTCATCACGAAATGCATGTGCGTGGCTGTTGAGCCAAGAATATGATTCATTCCTCAATATGGATTTAGAGAGAATGCTCATCTTCTCATCATGATTGGATCTAAGACATCGGCCGATGCACATCAACTTAGACTTTGTGACTAAGTGTGATTCAGTTGATCAATAAGTGATTCGAGATAATATGACTAATCTATTTGAATAGACACTTCATCAAGTTCAAGGCTTAATCGAGTATTCGCGAATGAAAGGAAGATATCATGATAGCCTACATATTGCAGGTTGTTGCAGATTCTTCGCAACGTACCTCTTATATTGAGAATGTCTGATTTATTATCTAGGGTTCAATTAAGATCATTAGTTTGACTAATCGCTCGGTATACGAGGTGTTGTTACCCAAAATATTATCCGGAGATAGTATTGCTGGAATGATCGAGTAACCAACAAGTGCGGGAGCACGTCCGTGAGAAATTAAATGACACAAGATTTGCCGGGGTTGTTAATCCCGGGCTTGAATGCTCTTGCGAGATTTTATTAATAAGTATACTGTCGACTACAAATATTAATGTTAGAATCTATCACAAAGAGTGTAAAGATTTCTAATTTTCTAAGCTGTGGAGCCTATAGAATGCCGGAAGAATCAGATATGGAGTTCTGTGAATTCTTGCTATGGATGTTCTGTGTATGAGAATGTCTTTCTCTTTCTCTCTCTTGTTTTCTGTATTTTCGAAGCCCTTATTCTGTGTTATGGACCTCCTATTTATAGCAGACAAAGCTCCTGGGGGCCCTCCCGCGATCGCAGGCGATCGTTGTTATTTATATTATAATAAGACGGTCGATCGTCCCGTCACGTGGGGCTTTTCCCTTAAAGTCCGCGGTGCATATCGACAATGTACTGCATACTGACGGGGAACTCGCATGCGTCCTGAGTCGCTGTCACCCACCTTTTCGGCGGCCCTGTTGGTAGGTGAGGTAGGTGACAGACTGTGATCACAGGTCTTGTCTGTCAGCACCTTTTGCAGGTCTGCGGCCCTGTTGGTAGGTGAGGTAGGTGACAGGCTGTGGGCACAAATCTTGTCTGTCAGCACCTTTTGAGATCTGCACGTGGGTCCCAGCCCGAAATTTGGGCTTTGATGACTTTCGACGGATGTTGGATTAATACGTGGCACGAGACGATCGCCAATAAGCAAGAGACGATCGCCAATCAACAAAAGACGATCGCCGTACACCTCATTGGCGATCGCCTTGGGCGCCGACTTCTGGGTGTTTGCCCAGAGTATATCTCTTATGGTAGACTCCCCGACTGCTATGACGATCCTCTTCGAGGCGTGTTTAATCGCCGCACAACAATTGCCCCCCAGCTCGGCTTCGATGTTGAAAACACGGGGTGAGGTGGCACTGTTTGGCGATCGCCAATGTTTTAGACGACCGGGCGATTTGATTTCAAATTTGGACGATCTTCTTTTGCGCTGGGAGCGGCGGGAAAAGAAAGGCGGGCTCTCAAAACAATGCAAGGACACGCGTCGCGTTTCTATTGATGGAGCCCGACGATTCGTCAGACTTTGTCATTTGGCGTGCCCTCGAAAAGACGCGTACGCGGGATTCGAGGGCCGCATTTATTGCGTTCCCCAACTGTCGGTTGTATCCCAGCCCTCGGACTTTCGCCTATTTGCACAGAGACCCCCGCCTCCATCTATAAAAGGGGCTAGGGCTACTCCATTTTCATTTTTCATGCGTCCTTGCCTCCCTGCTGAAGCTCTGCAGAAATTTCCGAAGCTTGTTGTGCCGACCGTCTTCCTTTCTTTAGGTAAGAAACCAAATTTTTCTTTCTCCCTTAATTTTTAAGAATATGTCGGGAGGATCTAAGATCTTCGAGGCCGGAAGCACTTCTGCCGCCGCGGCTTCGCCGGACCGGGAGGGAATTCCTGTGGGAATCCCCGTGGAAACGGCCGTAGAGGTTATCCTTGCGGGGATTGCACCCGCAGAGCTTGAGGAGCTTTTCAACGAGGCCGTAGTGGCGGGATCTGCGGCGGCGGAGGAGCGAGATGCGTCGCCGGTGGAAGAAGACGAACTGATGCGTTTGTCTTGGGAAAAAGATAGCGTTTTCGGCCCCGTCTATACGGCTTTCGCTAAACTTATGGAGGGGATTGCCGGGCCCTGTCCGGAGTTTGATTTCGAGGCTTACTCCGCCGCTCATCCCTACGAACACGTGAAGCGGAAAGAGTTTCGGGCTGCTGACCCGTCTCAATGGACTCTTGGTCAGATTCGGAGTTCGGCGACCTGGAAGGACTTGACCCGCTGGAGGGTCAAATATCATATCCCCTATGATGTGTCATTGCACGTGCCCTCCGAGAACGAACGTGCTGACCAGCCTCCTGAGGGTATGGTCGCCATCAACGAAATGACCCTGGCCGCCGGACTGCGGTTTCCCTTGCCGTTCGCCGTCTTGTATCTGCTGATCGCCTGAAATTTGGCGCCCCTTCAGTTGACGCCGAACGCCTGGCTGCGGATTATCAGCACATTGACATTGTTTGGCGGTCACAGGCTGTTTCGCTTGCCTTCTGCGCTGGAGATGAATTATCTTTTTAAGCTGACTGTGCAGAAGGGATCGATCGGCGGTTACCATATCCAAGGTCGCCTGGGTAGGGTGGTCATTGGGGTGCCGAACAAGGCTCGGGGCGACCTGACAAAGTGGTGCTGGGTTGGTGGTGCATGGAGGTCGGCATCGAGCGAATCGCCGGAGGAGGAGTTGGATATCCCCACCAATTTTCGGGAGAGGAATCCAAGTAAGGGTTTCCACTCTCCCTTTATTTGGATACTCCTTGGACTGATCTAATTTATTTCCCTTTTTGCAGGATCCCTTGTTCCATCGATCGACGATCTCCCCTTTGATTTCTCGATCGTCTGGGAGCGGATTCGCGCATTGCCGGATTCCTATAAAGACGTTCAATCAGTCAGCCACGAATCCCATCGGTTGGGAGCTCGACTGTTTCGCTTCCCTCGCCACTTGAAGGCCCCTGGTATGACTTTTCATCTACTCTCTTCTGCGTGGCGATCGTCTCCAAGAGGTCGCCATGTCTAAGTAAGTGTCTAACTTGTTTGAGTTTCTTCTTTGGCAGAGATTCATTTTCCCCGTTTCGCCGAGCCACCGCAGGAGATCGCCATGTCTAATCCCGGTTTTATCGGTCGCCTTCATCTGGGAAAGAAAACGGGTCGCGTTGCCGCGACGTCGTCTCGCCCTGCCCCAGTGGTGAGGCCCGCTGCGGTGCCGGTCGCCGAACCGGAATCTCAAGGTGAGGAACAACTTCAGCGCAACCGCAAGAGGCGGAGGCCGGAGGGGTCCCTTCCGTCGGCTGAGGCGGATTTAGCTATTTTGGAGCCGCCGATCGCCGCTCCCCCCGTTTCTTCCGTTCCGATGACGGAGGGGTCTGGTCCTAGGCCATCGGCGTCCAGCTCCAGGCCACCTGCCGGTTACTTGAAAAGGACGGCGATCGCTGAAGCCGAGACTTCTCGGGGAAAGCCCTATTTCGACCGTGATCCAGAGCTGGTCAACAGGTGAGATTGGTTTGAACTTTCCGAGTTAGGCATTCTGAGTAAGGTATAGGCTAACCCATTGGTTTCTTTGGTTTGTGCTGAAGGGTTCGTCTCGCCGATCCGGACGTCTCTCCCATGGTGCTGGACTTTTTGTCGAGCAAGGCTCCGCAAACATCTCTCGACGTCCCAACTTACATCCAGCAGGCTATCACCTCTCTGCCCAAGGCCTGGACGACCGATCTTGATGCGATCGCTCGTCGTCGATCTGGAGATGCCATGCAGGCGACCCTTGCCCTGGCTCTCCAGACGGCGACGATGGCCGTCCAAGCCGCTAGGGATTTTGAGGGGCGACCCTCCACTGCTCGTCTCCATAGCGACCTCGAGGCCGCCCGGAACAAAAATATTGAGGCTGCCAACTGGATCCAGTCTATGGAGAAGGAGTATGAGGAGACGGCCAAGAGGGTTAAACAAGATGTTGACCGATTGAAGCAGGAGCTGAGCCGCTCTAAGGAGGCTGCCGACCGGTCCCGTGATAAGGAGAAGGAAACCCGCCAGAAGTACGCGGCTTCGCAGGAGGAGGCGGCCGGGCTGAAGGCGATGGTGGATCGGCTCAGCGGTGAGCTGGAGGCGGCGAAGAAGGAGCTGGAGAAGGCCAAGGGTGAGAATGCCGCCAAGGTGGTCGAGCTGGCGGAGGTTAAGAAGACGGTCGTGGAGTTGAAGGGGCAACTGAAGGCGATCGAGTCCGATCCTAATGTGGCGCTCGCCGGCGAGTTCGCCTATTACTTGGCCTATGCTGACGCTGTTCGAGCCGCTAAAAAGGCAGGGATCGAGATCGGTCCCTTGATGGAGAGCTTCAAATCCTATGCCCTCGAGAATCCTCTGCACCCGGAGTTCTCCCTGCCGATCCTTGACTTAGTCGACTTCGGGATTGACTTGAGTTGGTATACTGGTAAACTCATTCATCCCGAGGCCGATGGGGGGGCCCAGGCCGATCCGCAACCTGAGGGCGATGGCCAGCCGGCGGGGCCTTGAGAGACATTTTGTTTTCCTCTGTAACTTGTACTTTTTGTTTTCCTTTTGTAATGCCTTCGGGCCCCGTAATGTACGAAACTTGCGTTATGAATAAAATGTTCTTCTTTTCATACGATCACCTTTGAATGTTTGCGTGCAATTTTTACAAGTACGTGTATGATTGCTTTCGACGTTTTGTTCATCCGATCGATTGTCTGAGTGTTGAAAGCATTGATATGTTTTGAATCGGAATTCTTACTTGTAATTTTTGTCGGACGACTCCGATCGTCCTGCGTGTGTTTGAGCGAATGTGTTTGAGTGAAGCCGATCGTGCGTGGTTCCTTTTTGTTCGATCGTATTTGGGATTAGCTCGACCCATCTCTTCCCCCTTGTTTTTGTTTACTTATTGTAAGTAAGGAAACAAAAACTAGGTTTTCCGGCGGGCTATCTTCAGTTTTGTCGGTTCTGAAGAATTATGTACAGTTGGGGTGTTCGATGGACCGAACTCCCTAATCGTGTCTTTGTGTGCGAGGGATGTTGTGTATCCCGCGATTCACTTTTTGTGAGGGTCCTCCGTTAGGCTACGCCTGCCTTGTGTTAAAACGAAAGGTGGGCGATCTTGGTCTGGAGGAGTCCTTGCGCGGGGCGTCGTCGGTTTATTCGACTCCACGTCCGCGGCTTGTCAGCTCTGCTTCCACCTCGGTCCGCCATGAAGATGGCGACCCTCGACGGTGTACGTTGAGACGGGGGTAGTGGCACGTCGCATTGTCCGGGTTCACCATGTTAGATGATGAACCATTGAGGGAGGGCGATCGTGTCCACTGATTAGTTTTGGAGGGTCCTTCGGCTACGCCGACCTCGTATTTAAACGAAGGGCGGGCGATCTAAGCTCAAAGGAACCTTGCATGGGCGAAGCTGTCGGTTCCATCGACCTCCAGTGCCATGGCTGTATTGTTTTCTACCTCGGATTGTCATTCTTGAACGACGATCCTCGACGGTATGTAATATGCTAGTGGGGCGATCGCCAGAATAGATGGGATAGAGAACAAAAATATTTCATTATATTCCTTGTACATTTGGCAGTTGAAAATGAATACAAAGTTATCATTGATAGTATTTCTTCAGATGTACGGCATTCCAGGGATATCGGTCCGGAGTACCGTCAGGGTGTTCCAGCTCGTAGGCTCCCTTAGTTAGCCATTTCGATATTCTGAAGGGGCCTTCCCAACTTGGTCCAAAGACACCTGTGTGGGTTTGGATCTTCTTGAGGACGAGATCGCCCACTTGAAACCGCCTTTCCCTGACCTTCGAATTGAAGAACTTTTCGGATCTCCTTTTGTGGATAGTGTTCTTCATTTCCGAGGTCAGTCGTCGTTCTTCGAGCATGTCGAGGTCGATCCGCCGGGCCACATCATTATCGATCGTCATCTCTTGCTCGGTTCGATGGCTGAGGACGGCGATCTCCGAGGGAATCACCGCTTCTGTTCCGAAGGCGAGGGCGAATGGGGTTTCGCCGGTTGAATTACGGGTCGTTGTTCGGTAAGACCACAAAACGTCTGGGAGCTCGCTCGCCCATCGTCATAGCCTGGATTCGAGTCGCACTTTAATTGTGTGTTTGAGGATCTTGTTCACTGCCTCTACCTGCCCGTTCGTCTGAGGGTGATAGGGAGCCGAGAACAATCTTTTGATTCCCCACTTCTCACAGAATTGCATGACTTCTAAGCCGTCGAACTGCTTTCCATTGTCGGAGATGATGGCCTGGGGTAGACCGAATCGGCATATGATGTTTCTCCAGATAAACTTGATCACTTGCTCTTGGCCGATCTTGTTGAGCGGTTCGGCCTCTGCCCATTTGGTGAAATAGTCGACCCCTACGATGGCGAATTTACAGCCTCCTGGAGCCGTCGGTAAGGGACCTATAAGGTCGATGCCCCATTGAGCGAATGGCCATGGGCTGTACATTGAGGTGAGCTGCTCGGGGGAGATTTTAATACTTGGTCCCATTACTTGACATCTATGACACGACCTGGCATAGGCGATCGTATCCTTCTGAAGTGATGGCCAGAAAAAACCTTGCCTGGTTGTCTTATGGATGAGAGCTCGTTCGCCAGCGTGGTTTCCACAGATTCCGTCGTGGATCTCGGATAAAACGAGCTGTCCTTCCTCCGGTGTAATACACTTGAGGAGGGGAAGGCTGAAAGCTCGCTTGTAAAGCCGATCGTCCAATAGGGTGTATCTGGTCGCTCGGAGCTGGAGTTGGCGAGCTTTGATACGGTCGTCAGGGACCGTCCCGTCCTTCAAGTATTTGATGAACGGAGTCATCCAGCTCTCTTCGGCAACGGCAACTGTGGCAACCAGGTTTCTTTCGATTGCCGGCCTTGCTGACTTTGTAATTTGGATATTAGAGAAATCGGCTGCCCCATCCGACGACGCTAGCTTGGATAGGGCATCGGCCTGAGAGTTGTGCTCTCTCGGAACTTGTTCGATTTGTACTTCTTCAAATTTCGTGCACATTTCGGCGACCAGCTCTTGGTATTTGATCATCTGTTCGCCGCGTGCCTCATATTCTCCTTTGACTTGGTTCACGACCAAGAGGGAGTCCATGAAGATATGGAGGCGACGAACGTCTAGGGCGAGAGCTAGGTCGAGCCCGCCTACCAAGGCTTCGTATTCGGCTTCATTGTTGGTCGCACGAAACCCGAATCGCACGGCATTTGTGAAACTTTGTCCGTTGGGGCTAATGAGGACAATCCCTGCCCCTGCTCGCGAGTTGGTCGCCGAACCATCAACGTCTGCCTTCGGGCGGGCGACCAGGCACTGGTGGAGTGAGGGAATGTTAATTCCACCACGAAGTCCGCCAGAGCTTGGCCCTTGATCGCCGTGCTAGGAGCGTATGTGATGCCGTATTGGGCGATCTCTAGTGACCATTTGAGGAGTCACCCGTTGGTGTCCGGTCGATGTAGAACTTGCCTTAGAGGGAGAGTTGTCAGAACCTCCACTTGATGCTCGAAAAAATAGGCTCTTAGCTTACGGACACTCATGACTAGAGCGTAGGCGATCTTCTCCAAAGGTGTATAGCGTGTTTCAGCATCGTGGAGCACTTGACTAACATAGTAGATCGGCAAATGGACTACTCCCTCCGCTCGCACCAATACCGCACTCAGCGCGACCTCCGAGGCCGCTAGGTAAAGGAATAATTTCTCACCGGGGATCGGCTTTGCCAGGATCTGGGGGTTGGATAAATATTCCTTTATTTTGGCGAAAGCTATCTGACTCTCCTTCGTCCATGCGAACTTCTTGTTCTTGATGGTCGCGAAGAAAGGCTTGCTTTTATCGCCGAGCCGAGATATGAAGCGGTTGAGGGCGGCCAGACAACCTGTGAGGCGTTGTACCTACTTGACGTTCTGAGGTTCCTGCATGTCAAGGATCGCCTGTATTTTGGTGGGATTCGCCTCGATCCCCCTCTGGCTCACAATGTGCCCCAGGAATTTCCCAGAGCCCACCCCGAAGTTGCATTTCTTGGGGTTTAGCTTCATGTTGAATTTTTTGAGGATGGCGAACGTCTCGGCGAGATCATTGAGGTGATATTCCTTCTTGAGGCTTTTGACCACGATGTCGTCGATGTAGACCTCCATGGTTTTGCCGATCTGATTAGCGAACATCCTGTTGACCAGTCGCTGGTAGGTTGCCCCTGCATTCTTCAAGCCGAACGGCATTCGGACCCAAAAGTAGATGTCTTTTTCCGTGTGGAAAGATGTGTGTTTTATGTCTTTCTCCGCCATTGGGATTTGATGATATCCGGCGAAGGCATCCATAAATGACATCATTTCGCAGCCTGCAGTACTATCGACCAAGTGATCAATATGAGGCATCGGAAAGTGATCTTTCGGACAAGCCGCGTTGAGGTCGGTGAAGTCGATGCATAACCTCCAGGAACCAGTTGGCTTCTTGACGAGTACCGCGTTGGCGACCCATTGTGGGTCGTCTGTAGCTACCCCGATTAATTTGTTGTCGAGTAACTTTTGGACTTCTATGTCGAGCGCCGCGTATTTTTCGGGACCGAATTTCCTACGTTTTTGGTGAACAGGTTTCATCGTCGGGTCGATCTTTAGATAGTGGCAAGCGTGCTCGGGACTTATGCCAACCATATCTTGATGCGACCAAGCGAAGACTCCGATGTTCTTACGTAGCAAATTGATTAGATCTCCTTTTAGTGCGCGGTCGATGCTCGCGCCGATCTGTACTTCTCGTTCTGGACGAGCCGGATCTATCGTTATACTCTCCAACTCTTCGACAGGAACGGTCGCTTCTTGCTTGGAACGATTTCCGGACTCGATCCTTGGATCGATGTCGAGGCTCGGCTCGAAAGCGATTCTTGGCTCGATGTCGTCCGTTAACTGATCCGAGATGGCGTCCTCTGAGTTGGGTTGATAAGATGTGTTTGGTTCGTCGATCTCCATGGGTCGATCGTCGATCGTTTCAACGTTACACATATCGGGGGAAGTATTGAAAATAGTAACGACATAGGAATAATTCAAACATCTTTTTGCCATTAGCTGATACCCCTTTACAGTACCGACCGTCCCATCGGCAGTGGGGAATTTGATACAATAAAAGAAAGACGAAGCGACCGCCTCAAAGGTTTCTAAGAATGGACGACCTAGGAACCCATTATAGATGCTGGGTCTATCTATGATTACAAAATTTAGGTTCCTAGTAATCCTAACCTTGGGATCGTAAAAGCATATCAGCTCGACGGAGAGCTTGATCCTCCCGTAGGCTTGGACTGTGCTGTCGCCGAATCCTTGGAGCACGGTGTCGAATGGCTTGATGAATTTGGTTAAGTTTCCGAGCTGGTCCAGAGCAGATTTGAATATGATATTGCAGAAGCTCCCGTTGTCAACCAGTACGCGGTCGACCGCCTTCCCAAGGATACAAGCAGAGATCACCAATGCATCCTCTTTGCGGCATTGTACTCCCTCCCTGTCCTTGTTGGAGAAGATGATGAGTGCGTCTCTAGCGATGGTCGGCTCTGGAGGTACCACGATATGGACCCCGGCGAACGCCCTTAGTTCGGCCTTCCGCTTCCTGTTTGACGCGGTGGAAACCGGGGAAAGGCCCCCGAGGTTCCCACCTCCTGCTTGAAGCATATTAATCCGACCGCCAGGGTTGATCGGAGGAATCGATTCATCTGAATGCTCTGGCTCGTGCTCGATCCTGGCGACCGGATTGGGAGGTGTCCTTTCATTTTGTCGGCGCTCGCGCCCTCCGGTCCTCTCTGTTTGAGGTTCTGGCTTGGTGACCAAGTTGTCTAATTTGCCTTCTTCGAACAGTCGCCAGAGTTGCCTGAGGAGGTCGCGGCATTGGCTGGTGTTGTGGCCGGGACTTTTGTGGTAGGCACAGAATTTGCTACGGTCTAGATGACCGTGGTCCCTTATTGGCTTTGGTTTGGAAAGCCACTCGCGCCCCTTAATTGCGTTGAAGATGTGGGCTGGAGATAAGTTGAGGTTGTGGAGGAGGTGAACCTCTACATCCCCGAAGGCTTTGAATTCTCCAGGCGGCTTTGCGACCGCCTTTCTGGGCTTGGCGACCGCCTTCTTCTGGACATGGGATGGCGTCTTCCCCTCTCCGGTGGGTTCCTCATCTAAGCCGAGGGAGAGCATCCTCTGCCTGGCCAGGAAATCGGCGGCTCTGACGCGGAAGACCGAGTAGGTCGGGGGGATATCCTTTGTGAGATGCCTGAACATGGGTGAGTGGCTGTAGAATCCCCCCAGGACTGAATAGAGGGCGAGCTCGTCGCTAATGGGCTCGCCGGTGAGGACTATCTCGTCAACCCGGTCGATGTAATCTTCATCTGGATCGTCCTTCCCCTGCTTGATTTTCATCATGCGGTGGGGGCCTTCAGGGCGAGCGACTTTGGCGGCGAAGTACGACGTAAAGTCGTTCGCCAACTTCTCGAAGCAATTGATTGAGCGAGGTGGCAGTGAGATGTACCACCTGTGGGCGAGGTCGCCCAGAGTTAGCGGGAACATTCGACACTTCGTCGCATCTGATGCTCCACATCCGGTCATGTAGATCCGGAATTTGCTCAAGTGGGTCTCCGGATCCGATCTTCCCTCATATAGAGGTGTCTGTGGGGGAGCGATCGTTGGTTGAACCGGGGCGAGCTCGATCTGGACCGCGAGTGGTTCACTTGGTCCAGAGATCGATCTCCTGGCGCCTGCCCCAGTGTCTAGTAGCGCCTTCATTTCGTCGAGCTGGCGCTGCATTGCGGCCATCGCCGTGGCGTGACTGCTCGCTGATTGGCTACCGGAGCGCGACCCGAGGCGATCATGTACCGATCCCCTGCCCCCATGGTGGATGACGAGTTCTCTGCCCGCGGATTCATTTCTTGGGCGAGCGGGGGCCTGTCGACCGGCCTGTCTTCTGGGAGTCGGATATGCCGAACTCCTGGTGACGGATTCGGACTCCGATGCCTCCCGACTCGGGCCCGACTGCCCGGGTCGCCACGAGGGATCACTCCCTAGGCGGCTGAAGACGGAGTCGTCCCGCCTTACGAGAGCCTTTGCCTGCGGCTCTGGGTTTTATGTTGATTTCTCAACATATATCCCTTTGAGCTTCCGCTTGCCAGATCGGCGGATGGTTGACGGAGTGATGGTGGGCGAGTCGCCTGCAATCCGTCGCTCCCTTAGGACGGCTATGGCCTCCTCAATCTGTTCCGCGGTCTGGAACTGATCGAGTGAGAGACTAGGGCCGTCCCTTGGGGGAGGGAGTGAGGACCTAGCGTCGCCGCGGTCACCCTCCGCCGTGGGTTGGGATTCGGTCCGGGTCGGAATGATATTTCCGGCAGATCTCAGGGTGGCTCTCTTGGAAGTTGTTGTAGACGTCATTTTTCTGAAGGTTTATTTCTTTTGAAGAACAGTGAGTGTTTCTTCAAGTGTGTGTCCGGAGAACAATGAGTGTTCTTCGAGACGGTCGGAATAAAAGTGAAGGTATGCCCCTTCTTCTAGCGCCAATTGTTGTTACCCAAAATATTATCCGGAGATAGTATTGCTGGAATGATCGAGTAACCAACAAGTGCGGGAGCACGTCCGTGAGAAATTAAATGACACAAGATTTGCCGGGGTTGTTAATCCCGGGCTTGAATGCTCTTGCGAGATTTTATTAATAAGTATACTGTCGACTACAAATATTAATGTTAGAATCTATCACAAAGAGTGTAAAGATTTCTAATTTTCTAAGCTGTGGAGCCTATAGAATGCCGGAAGAATCAGATATGGAGTTCTGTGAATTCTTGCTATGGATGTTCTGTGTATGAGAATGTCTTTCTCTTTCTCTCTCTTGTTTTCTGTATTTTCGAAGCCCTTATTCTGTGTTATGGACCTCCTATTTATAGCAGACAAAGCTCCTGGGGGCCCTCCCGCGATCGCAGGCGATCGTTGTTATTTATATTATAATAAGACGGTCGATCGTCCCGTCACGTGGGGCTTTTCCTTAAAGTCCGCGTCATATCGACAAATGTACATGCGATCCGACGGGAACTCGCATGCGTCTGAGTCGCCGCCACCCACCTTTTCGCGGCCCTGTTGGTAGGTGAGGTAGGTGATGATCGTGATCACAAGTCTTGTCTGCCACCTTTTGCAGTCTGCGCCCGTGAGAGGTAGTGAGCGACAGTGAAGCACAAATCTTGTCTCACAAGACTTTTGAGATCTGCACGTGGGTCCCAGCCCGAAATTTGGGCTTTGATGACTTTCGACGGATGTTGGATTAATACGTGGCACGAGACGATCGCTAATCAGCAAGAGAAGATCGCCAATCAACAAAAGACGATCGCCGTACACCTCATTGGCGATCGCCGTGGGCGCCCACTTCTGGGTGTTTGCCCAGAGTATATCTCTTATGGTAGACTCCCCGACTGCTATGACGATCCTCTTCGAGGCGTGTTTAATCGCCGCACAACACGAGGGCCTATGGGTCACACAACACGCATCTATTTACAGATTAGAGCGAACGATTAATATCATATTAGATGTGGATATTTAATTTATGGAGAAATTAGTAATATATTAATTTAGAATTAATTATTATTAATTAATTAATTTAAAATTAAATAAAGTTGATTTAATTAAGTAATAAAGATTTCCCAACAATAATATTAATGGCGTTTTTAATTCAATATATAAGGAAATAAAGTCTCTACAGATTTATTTCTAATATAGGACTTTGTCTATATGAAAAGTAAATCCCTACAGCAATAGTTGGTTATCTATCTTAATAATATCGAATATTACAAAGTAAATGGCGTCTATAATTTTTCTCATGCAGTAAAATTTAGATTTGAATTTATCGAGACCTCCATGCTACATCAGATAATCAAAATTTGAGACGGTCTAAAAAATTAAAATTACTTAATTGGACAACATAATAATAATCTAAGTAAATTGGTGATAAAAAATAGATTATAAATTTCAATGGTAATTTTTAGAACTGATAGTTTATAAAAATAAAGATGTGTTAATATCTGTGCATAATTATATATTTCTCTATAAAAAATAAAATTTGTTTTATCAATTTAATAATTGACCAACGAAATAATAGTCAGATTAAATCTCTCAATAAAAATAAAACTATTTATTTATCCAACTAGATAACCAATTAATATAATATTTAATCAAATTAAATTTTTTAAGTAAAAGTATTTGCTGGGTCAAAATCAAGTTAATAATTGACTAAATTAATCATTGATCAAATTAAAATTTTCAAATTTTGAACTATTTGTTTGTAATACTTAAAACTTTTCATATTAGATTGCTACATATGATTACAAAAAATAGAAAAAACAAATTCTCCCAAATAGTTAGATGTTAATAAATTAGTCAAATCTAATTTTCTAAGAAAACTAATATTTAGTTGGTCAACTTAATAATTAAATAAATTATTTTTAATAAAAATAAAACTAACTTTTTAATCAACAAAGCTAAGTGGGTTGTGTAAATGGTAAGATACAATTTTATTATTCAACTGGTGGAGTTTCACTCAAGTCAATATGAGAGAATTAGATTAATAAGAATACAAAAATTCGAAAATAGATTGAGGGGTGATTGTTGGATATTATTTTTTAAATTTAAATTTGTTAAAATGAATATCGTCCAAAAAAAATCGAATGAATTTATCCTAAGGGGTAAAGTAGGGATGAAGTAAAGGGTGAATTAATAATTAATCAAATTATAATTGGTCAAATTAAATTTTCTAACATAAAATAAAATTATTTATTTAGTCAACTCATAATTAATCAAATTAAAACGATGGTGCAGGATAATTTGGAGATAGAAGACCTTAAAAAATAAGAATAAAAAAATTACAGAATGCCGCATATGAGAGAAAGTTAATTTGGGAATCTAAATTCGTAAAACTATTATATAAATATAATAATAAGAATATATATAATACAGCTTTCTCAATATATATATATATATATATTAAAACTTTAAAAGGTGCTAAAAGATTAAAGAGAGTAAGTATATTAAATTATAAATATTCGACATCTCATATTTTGACCGACAGATATCTCTTGATTTTCTTACCTTTGTTTGAATATCTTATATTTTCCCTTACCATATATATATATATATATTTTGTAACTTTATTTTCAGAACCTGTTAAGTGCGAGAACTGCGAGAACCATTTTTTGTACTCCTAATAATACATAATGTACATCGTGTCAATGCATACAACTCCTACTAATCATAACTCCTACTATATAGTAGGGGCTATGATCAGTAGGGGCTATTATAGTAGGGGTTATCATCAGTAGGGGTTATCTCCCGTAATAAAAATTGTATTTTATTATAATATCCTTTTAAATTAATAATATTTTTTAATATTTAAAAAAATCTCATTGGTTTAGAGGAGTTCTCACAGTTCTCGCACTTAAGAGAATTCTGAAAATAAAGCTCATATATATATATATATATATTCTGAAATTAATAGCCTTTCGTGGGTTCTGTTTCTATTCAGGTCACCTGATCTTCCACCCAGCCAAGCCCTACTATAGATCCGTCCTTGGCCTGTAGCGACACTGATAGCATGGCCGGTACAGTTACAATATTTACCTGATTGCAGAAGCTAGATTGCATCCAATTCTTTATTTATGTTGTACGAACTTACCTGTGGTCTCATGCGGCTCTTGGTTGTGCTTGTTGTTTTAAAATTGTGTCAGCTACTCGAGCCGCGGGAAGGGAAGAGGAAGTTGAAAATGAGGCCACCATCAGTCTCTCTCTCGGGAAAGATAAAATTTTTGGAGAATGGTACTCTGACGTATGATTATGAGAACACCGTAATTTAATCGAATGATAATTGCATATACTTTTTTTTGTTGTTACCGCTTTTTCTGCATATAATTTATTTGAAATCCTTGAAGATATTCTTGCGATGATGAAACACCAAACAAATGCTTCTTTTCTGTGATCAATTAATATGTTTTTTTGATCTTTTTTGTATGACATTGTCCTTGTTCTCAATTGTGCTTCTGCTCTGACTATGAATTCAATAAATATTTACTTTATTTTTTTGCGTTGAGTTGTTTACAGGTTGTTGTTACTGGGGAAATGATTGATTAATATGATATATCGGGCTGCTATGCAGGGCCGGTCCTAGGGTTTCTCATGCCCTGGGCGAAAAGGCCAAAAAATGCCCCCATATTTAAAAACTACAAAACAAAAAGCATATTATTTTTAACGACCAATTTTTGTTACTGTTATTAAATGATAATGTGTTCTTCGTAATACATATCTTATAATTATATAGTATCATAATGTTATATCAAGTTAAATAATCTTTAGAGACTTGCATATAATGATAGTTGTGCTCAGACTAAAAGTATACAACTATATATGATGTTTAAGTCATCTTAAAACATAGAAAAACTTAATACTATATTTGTATCATATTTTTAATAATCTAAACATACTTAAATAGCGAGTGTTAAATAGTTTAAACAGTCCTATATAGCTTTACGCAACACACCACGCTATGGGTGACAATAAAACTGGATTCACAAGATTCTATATCTAAAAATATAATAACCTCCAATAATCATATTTTATGACTGTGAAAATCACAAAAATTAGTTGAAACTATGTAGTAATTTAAAATTATTTATACATGACTTGATTTTAGAAAGTATAACAAAAGATATTTGTGGTTTCAAGTTGAAATTTGTTAGTAATCTAAAATGTTTCATGTAGAGTTTAAATATTATCACAAAATTTTTGAAAGCAAAAATATATAAGAAGTATTAATTGTTGAATATGACTAATTTTATTTATTTTAGATAAATAAGTGTTGTCATCAAAACAAGACAAATATTTAAAAAAAAAAAAGAATTATAGAAAAATAAATGAATCGACAACAATAGTAATACAATTAACTAAAAGAAAACATCCAAGAGCATCATTAGTCTAGTGGTAAAGAAAGTGCTTATCTATCGTAAAGGTCCATGGTTCAAGTCTTGTTGGCAACACTTTAATTTTTTTTTTTTTACTAGTAATAATATCATTGGGCCTAAAATTGATGCCCCTTGGGCTTTGATGCCCTGGGCCGTCGCCCGGCCCGCCCACCCATAGGGCCGGCCCTGCTGCTAGGTGAAGAATATTGTTGTAGTGACTTATTGAACGATAAGGCTTTATGAGACATTCCTCTCCGATTGTTGTTGCCGGTGAGAAATTATTTCGAAGATTGGATGCGGGATTGATGGGATAACATGAGAATATCCAAAACACTTGCCGTCAAAACTCTGGAAACCTTAGCTTGTATAAATACACCTTCAACCCGAAGAGAAAAACACCGAACACGTTGGATTCTTTAGTGAACACGCCACAACGGTGGTGATGATGATCCGTTTGATAAGGTAGTGTTGAACAACATGGTGGGATTCCGCTAGGCTAGGTTCAGAGATAAAACCAATAAAAATCACAAAATGTAATCTTCATAATTAAACTCCATTTTGTCCATCCCCTAAACTTCCATATATAGCGTTAGGGTTATAAAGTTTACCAAAAATAAGAATGATCTCTCAAATATAATCTAATGAGATAAGAAAAGATCTTCTAATAGAATAAAGAAATTACTAACTTGGTATGCAATCCAACAAATCCGCTAAGGAAAATATGGATTCTCTTATTAAAACTAATAAAACCGTGAACATATTAATGGATAAATTAGGCAACATCTGTAATTTTTCTTGCAGAAAAAATATCTTCTATTATGATTCCCCGCCCCAACAACAACAACAACAACAACAACAACAACAACAACAACAACAACAACAACAGAGCCTTAGTCCCAAAATGCTTTGGGTCGGCTAACACGAATCAATCTTTGAAAACATCAAGTCGTCTCCAATAAAACAATTCTATGAAAAGGCAAAAGTGATAGGTGAAAAGTTTAGTACGTAAAAAATAATAATAAATATGCAAAGATAAATAAATAATAAAAAGTAAATAAAAAATAGTAATAATCATTATGCAAAAAAAAAAGTAATAATAAATATGCAAAGATAAATAAATAATAAAAAGTAAATAAAAAATAGTAATAATCATTATGAAAAAAAAACACCTCAAACATAATCAACCACCCGAATTATCTCCCTCCACATCGTCCTATCCAACGCCATAACTTCTCCAATCCCAAGAAACTTCATATCATTCTCAATCACTCTTATCCATGTCTGTTAGGTTTTCCACTACCCCTCACCGGCCTATGCGCTCCCTATTTTTCAAGCCTCCGCACAGGTGCATCAATCGGCCTCCGTCTCACTTGTCCGAACCATCTTAACCGATTCTCCAATAGTTTATCCTCTATAGGGGCCACTCGTACTTCTTTCCTAATTACATCATTTCTAAGTCGATCCTTTCTCATATGTCCACACATCATCTTAGCATACGCATTTCTGCCACATTCATCTTATGCATATGACTATACTTTATAGCCCAACATTCAGTGCCATATAAAAGTACAGGCCTAATTGTTGTTCGGTAAAATTTTCCCTTTAATCTGTATGGTACGCCTTGATCACATAATAACCTCATCGCGCTCTTCCATTTCCACCATCCGCCTTAATCCTATGGGCCACGTCACCGTCTAATTCTCCATCTTTTTAAGAATAGAGCCAAGATAACGAAGAAACTCCGGTCCTCGTATAACATTCCCATCAAAAGTGATTGTGCCCCCGTATCTACTTTCATTTCCACTAAAACTACACTCCAAATATTTAGTCTTACTTCTGCTCAGCCTAAAACCACGAGTTTCGAGCGTATTTCTCCATATTTCCAACTTTCTTTCAACTCCGTCCTTTATTTCATCAACCAATACTATATTCTCTGCAAACATCATGCACTAAGGAATATCGTCTTGAATTGACCTTGTCAATTCGTCCATGACTATGGCAAAGAGGAAAGGACTAAGAGCCAAGCCTTGATGCACCCCAATCATAATAGGGAATTCCTCAGTCATTCCCACGGTAGTACGTACACTTGTACTAGCTCCTTCATACATGTCCCTAATGATGTCAATATACTTCTTAGACACGCCCTTTTTGGCTGATGCCCACCAAAGTACCTCTCTTGGTACCTTATCATAAGCCTTCTCTAAATCAATAAAAACCATATGCAAGTCTTTCTTCTTATCACGATAGTGTTCCATCATCTATCTCATCATAAATATTTCTTCCACAGTCGATCTCCCGAGCATAAATCCAAATTGGTTTTCCAATATCTCAACACATTTTCTAAGACGTTGCTCAATCACTCGTTCCCATAGTTTCATGGTATGACTCATCAACTTAATCCCCCGATAATTAGAGCACTCTTAGACATCGCATTTGTTCTTATATAAAGGGACTAAAGTGCTTTTCCTCCATGCCAGTGGAATCTTGTTCTATTTCCAAATCTTGTTGAAAAGTATAGTCAACCATTCGATTCCCCTCTCTCCCAAACACCTCCATCCTTCAATAGGTATACCATCTGGCCTTTCTGCCTTTTTCGAACCCATTTTATTTAATGTCATCCGTACTTCACCCTTTTGAATTCGTCGCATAAAATCTCGATTAACCAAATTTAAAGCAATACTTACTCTTACTCACGTTGTCCATTAAATAGGTTATCAAAGTATGCCCTCCATCTTTCTCTTATCTCCTGATCTCCGACTAAAACCTTATGATCCACATCCTTCACACATTTAACTTTCCCAATATCTCATGTCCTCCTATCTCTAATACGAGCAATTTTATAAATATCCCTTTCCCATTCATTAGTATCTAATTTCGTATACAATTCTTGATTAATCTTTGCCCTAGCATCACAGACGGCTTCCTTGGCTTCTCTTTTAGCCTCCTTATATATCTCAAAGTTCTCCTCACTCGGGCATTTTCTTAATGCCTTGTAGTATTTGTAATATCCAGAATTTCTACTACTGTTGTTTAATATTATTTTATCTGAGTTATGTTGTACAGCGTGGAATCTGTACAGTATGGATAAAATAAATGAAGGACTAAGACATCTGTATTGGTATAATTACTGTACTTGGTCGACAATTGCAGTTGAGAATATGTGTATCGTATGAGAATATTATTGTAAGGAGTATATATATTTGGTATGCCGTATGTTCGTATTCTGTATGTTGAGACGTTGGACAAGAATAGCTGAAAATGGCTAAGTATAGCCTTATTAGCGCACGCTAATATTCATGCATAGCGCATGCTATCGTGCAGGTTTAGCGCACGCTACGATCATAGGTTAGCGGACGCTAGTACAAACCAGATCAGAGGGAATCTACGTGTGGACCCGGTCACTTTCGGCGCATGTGCCGACAAGGTTAACTGATGTTTGTTGTAAAGGATTAGCGCACGCTAAGGTATATTGATAGCGCACGCTAATCAGAACGGACCAAAGGAATCTTAGCTTTGTCAGGTTACTTTCGGCATGTGGGGACACGGGGGTAGGTGCAGACTGTAGCAAGTCAACTATGAGTAGCGCACGCTACGGTGGAAGGTTTGCGTACGCTAAATATAGGCCTTTACGTACGCTATTGCATGGGTATTGCGTACATAAATCATTTCATGCAGTGAGGCAGTAGCCTCTGGACTTCGATAGCGCACGCTAAAAAATAATGTTAGCGCACGCTAAACTGGTAACGTACGTTAAATGAAGAGGTTAGCGTACGTTAATAATGTATAGTGTATATATATGAGTAGTTGGCTGTCATTCCTCATTTCGTCCATTCTCTTCTTGCAACCGATAGAGAGAACCTTGGGAGGACATTTGGAGTTCCTAAACACTGAGGGATGGTCCTCTTTAACAAGATTAAAGATGAAAATCATGGATTAAAGCTTTGTTCTTTAAATCATTGGCGATTCTTGGAAATGGATTCAACCTTGGAAATCAATCCATTCCTTCAAAAAGGTAATCACTCTTCACCTTTGGATTTCGTTTTGGATTGAATGTTGATGTTCTTGAGTTGATGATTATTACATAAACAAGTTGATAAGCATGATTATGAGATGGATTACCGGAGTATGATGATATTAATATGATTTGGGTGATTTGAATTCTGTAGTTCGTTTTCTTGAGATAAGTTGGTTAATCCTTCTTCTCCTTTGCAGATGTTGATGTCATTGATGATGATTAATCTCTGTAATGTGAGGTTAGGGAAGTGTTGTTAGGATTCTTGGTATTCATGATGTTGATATTTGAGGAAGAAGATGATATGTGAATATATGAATTAGATTAAGAGTTGGATGATTACCTATATGTTAAAGAATATCGGATTTCGTTGTTTTGATAGCTATAAACATGGTTTAGAATCACTTAGTGTTCTTGATAATCGCCATATGTTGATTGGTATCTGTAAAACATGCATCTGTATAGCATTAAGCTTACGGGCTAACACACGCTAATGGGAGCAACTTAGCGCACGCTACATTATGCGTTTAACGTGCGCTAAGTAGGCAGACATTGCAGTATTTTCGTGTTGTGGTTGTGAATTTGTATTGGTTTGAGTTGGATCGTTCAGACTTATGTTAACTGAGATGTCGTAGAACCATTGAGTTTGTGGATTGGTTATGTCGGTTATTGATTGTTATCGGATTGTTGTTTATTGATTATTGCCATAGGTTGAGATTATTGATCTGTGATTATAACCGTATGTTGCGGTCGTGTTCGAGTTCGTTCATGAATCGCTTTGGGCCGGGAGCCGAGGAGCTTATACACGACAACGAGGAATTGGTAACGGCTTCATCGGTATCGAGGCAAGTTATTACTTGCTCAGTTATAATGTTTAATGAATGGTTTCAGTTTCATTTAGTTTATAATGCATATAGCAATGATTATTACTGCAAATTCTGGAGATTTGGATTATGTGTTGTCTTTCCGATTCTGGGAGTTAAATCATAAGGTTTATGATTCATTTCGGTTATTGAAATTTTGAGTATCGAGGATACATTATGATAAAGACGAGGATATGAGTGTCTGCAGCCCATGGTACGTTTGGGTTGCCGAGAATTGTGGATAATCATCGGTGGTGATTTGGCATCGAGATTGCTTCCGAATGACTCGGGACAAGTATTCTAGATTGATTCGGTTTAGTGTTGATGTTGTTGATCATGCAGGTTGTCATTCATGTTGCTGAAAATGAAGTCGTCCTAGTTGTGTCATCATAGTGTCCTTCATGTTTTGATTCATGCGGTCGATGAACATATTGATTTGCATATGTGTATGCATAATTGTATTGTTTATGTTGTGTTGATCCGTTGGGATCGTATGATCTATGCTGAGGGCGCTGGATCAGATGTCCACCTCGTTATGGTCCGACGGGATCATCTTGGGATCTATGCTGAGGGCGCTGGATCATTGGACGGGTTCTTCCACCTCGTTATGGTCCGATGGGATCATCTCGGGATCTATGCTGAGGGCGGTGGATCGTTGGATGACCCAGTATTGTGTTGATGGAATCACGTGGATTCGCATCATTGGGTCTATCATGTGTTGTTATGTATGTGTATATTGTTGGTTATCCACCTCGTGTTGATCTTGTAGGATCATCTTGGGATCTACGCTGAGGGCGCTGGATCATGGGATTTCCATTGAGTATACAATGTTGTTATTGTTTTGAGCATATTGACGTTGTCATATGAGTATGCATTTGTAGGTCTTGTGTTAGGATTGTGCCCGTATGTTGCATTGATCTGATCTCGGATTAGACTGACATGATTATTGTGGTATTGTGCATCTCGAGGTATGTTTTGTATTTCCCTTGGTATTTGTCTTTGATGGGCAATTGGTTTCCGTGTCGAGATGTGTTGATGTTACGCGACGGATTTGGGTTGGACAGAGTTAGTAGATTTCGTAATAGTGAGTTATGATGATGTTTTGAGAACCTTGGGTACTGTGCGAGATGTGAATTTTGGTAAGGTTATGACGATAAGATTACATTGGTCGTATTCTTAGGTTGTATTCTCATTGGTATGTAATTATTAATGTGATGTGACGGTTATCATTGTTGGATATTATGGCGGATCCCGTCGTAGGCTTTCTTTTTAGGTTCTTGAGGTATCGATCTTGTAGCGGTCGTGATACTGACTAGGTCATGTATTTGTGTATTCAGTTTCCTGATCAGTTCTTGTATTCCGCAGCTAGAGTATTTTTAATTGTTGGTCTTTTTCACTACGTGAGTATTTTAAATGGCCTTTTAGTATCTGGTAACTTAGGTTACTTTGGCAACCATTTTCTAAACTATTCTGTCGGTGTGTGTAAGCGATATCTTAACGTATGTTTTTAAACAGCTGAGTTCTGGCATGTCAGGCCTTGTCCTTTCAAACGAGATTTGTACGACGGTTTTGATAAACAAATTTTATATAGTCTTCAAATGTTTTTTTTTTTAAAATAGTACTGTCGTTAGCCTCTTGGGCGGTTGTAAATGTTTGCGAAAATTTCTTTTAGCCTTATGGGTTCCATCTCGGGGCCCACGGCGCTGTAATATTTCCGGTTAAATCTGGGGGTGTTACAGATTATGGTATCAGAGCTTAGGTTGAGAAAACCTAGGCAATCGGGTTGAGTTGGGTCGTGCTTCTAGCGTGTCATTCGAGTTGTCGGTTGACAAGTGTTTGAGCTCTGGGTTTTGTTGTTCACACGAGCTTATGCGTTATGTGATTTACCAGTGTAGTACTGGGGTTGTTGTAAACTTTTCCAAATGGTGTTAACGTGTTTTTTCGGATAGAGCCGTGTTGTGTTCTCGAGTTGAGCTGAGTTTGCAAAATGCGTGTTTTGAAAATATTTGTGTCGAGTATTTTCTAGAGTCGAGACATGTGCTAGTATCACGGGGAATCGTCGGCTTCACGATCTGTAAGTATTTGGATTCTTGAATTGCATTAAGATTTATTGCTATTCTAAGTTGATATGCTTTGAGATTCAGAAAGATGTTATGCATTACAGTATGAGATGACAGAATTGGGACAGGACTGATGATCTTAAGAAGTTATGATTTTGGAAATCAATATGTCGGTTAAATTTCGGAACGGAATTGTGCATTTGGGAGAAGGTTGTGGATGGTTGAGAAGAACATGTAGTCATGATAGATCATTTTGTGATACATGAAACTGCTTTTGAGCATTTGAAAATGACACTTTTCAAAATAAACGTTTTACGGATGTTTTACCGTAAATGATTTTTGGGCCGAGACCCAATCGATTTCGAAATGGTTTTATAACTCAAGACTTGGGGTCCGAAAAAGGGTTTCCTACTTTTAAATTTTTTGTAATGTGAAACGGGATATGGGTTGAGACCCTAATGCTTCAAAAGGCTTTTCTGTTTTCTAAAACTCCCGAAATTTGTAAAACACTTTACCAATCGTTTTTATTTCCGCCTTCTGAGGTTTTTGGTTTACTTGTTCAAATAAAACTTCTCGGGACGTCTTTTGCTGTGTTGATTTGTTTCCACATTTTGTCAATGCATAATTGAGGTGATCCATGATGGGTTAATGGTCGATGTTGCGAGTCATATGAGGAAAAAGGAGTTTTTAGTCGGAATTTATATATTGAGATGGTGGAACTATATCGTGTAGTTTTCCGTTGGAATGTCAGTGGAATTTGTGACAAGCTGAATTTGTATACAGGCGTATGAATGTGGTCAATTATTTGCATAGTTTTCATTTTAAAACTTCGAAATCATATGGATTCGAAGGAAAACTGTTATCGAATACTTGGCACCAGCGAGCCAATTTAATTTTTTTGAAAATTGATTTCGTGGTGTTACAAAAATTTATGTTTTAGAATTTGAAAAAAAAATTGAAAGAACTTTCGAAAATTTGTCTTCGTGATAAGACTATATGATTTCAAACTAGTTTTGAAAATGTGACTGATATACAAACGCATTTAGTGCATAGTGCATAACATTGTGGAGTTTTGAACGTGACTCACGAACTGGATAATACATCAGTATGGAGCGATGAATAGAGATTCGAATTTTAGTATGTTAGTTTGGTTATCCAGAGATGATCGGTTGGTCGATCAGATAAGAGAAATATGTTGCGTGTTGTAGATCCATGCAGAGGATGTAATTTTGGAACTTTGGATTTCGTGAAATCGGGACATATGTGCTATGTGATTCCATTGGTATGGTAATAGTGTGATTTTTACCATAATGATTTTTGAAGGATTTCTTTGTAAGTGTAGGTTTGGGGATTGTAACCCCATGCTGGTTGTTTTGAGTAATGATTGGTCATTCCCAGTCCATGTATGATTGGATATGTTTGACGGATTGTGACTGGTTGTTCATATGCCGTGGGGTATGTTCACCAACAGGATATGTTTATTGAGATCCACCGTATGTGATTGGTGTGTCGTTTTGAGAATTTTTCTCTTTCGTGTATCTGTCTATGTGGTTATGTGTTCATCGTGTTGGAACTTACCGTGTGAGAGTATTCTCGGATATTGTTGGTCATTCGTTCGTAATATTGAGTTATCATGTTGATGATATTCTCAGTTGTGTTTTGACCTTTGGATTGTTCGTATTAGAGTTTATCATGTCGATGATATTCACGGTCGATTTATTGGTTGATCATTGCTGGTGATCATCTGAGCGTTCGGACATTGTGTCGAGGTTTCGGGATCTGTTGTTATTTTTTTGGACAGTTGTTTCACAGATGTATCGTGTATTATTGGTTTTATCGGAATTGGGACTTGATTGTACGATCAGGCAGACAAGGTTTGAAACAGATAGATTATTTCATCCGAAGATGATATATTTTGCTGAGACTCATGGAATGGTTATTGTAAGCGTATTGAGGCTTTACAGTGAAGTCACTTGCAAGTATCTCAGGAGATCGTCGACTTCGCGCTATTTTGGTTATTAGGTAATAATGATGATTGATCGTTGTCGTGATGGTTTTGGAATATTTTGGTTGAACAGTTTGCTTGTTTTTCTATGACGGATTGCAAGTTTCGAGGACGAAACTTATTTTAAGTGGTGTAGTATGTAATATCCGGAATTTCTACTACTATTGTTTAATATTATTTTATCCGAGTTATGTTGTACAACGTGGAATCTATACAGTATGGATAAAATAAATGAAGGATTAAGACATCTGTATTGGTATAATTACTATACTTAGTAGACAATTGCAGTTGAGAATATATGTATCGTATGAGAATATTATTGTAAGGAGTATATATATTTGGTATGCCGTATGTTCGTATTCTGTATGTTGAGACGTTGGACAAGAATAGCTGAAAATGGCTAAGTATAGCCTTATTAGCGCACGCTAATATTTATGCATAGCGCATGCTATCGTGCAGGTTTAGTGCACGCTACGTTCATAGGTTAGCGCATGCTAGTACAAACTAGATCAGAGGGAATCTACGTGTGGACCCGGTCACTTTCGGTGCATGTGCCGACAAGGTCAACGGATGTTTGTTGTAAAGGATTAGCGCACGCTAAGGTATATTGATAGCGCACGCTAATCAGAATGGACCAAAGGAATCTTGGCTTTGTCAGGTTACTTTCGGCATGTGGGGACATGGGGGTAGGTGCAGACTGTAGCAAGTCAACTATGAGTAGTGCACGCTACGGTGGAAGGTTTGCATACGCTAAATACAGGCCTTTACGTACGCTATTGCATGGGCATTGCGTATGTAAATCATTTCATGCAGTGAGGCAGTAGCCTCTGGACTTCGATAGCGCACGCTAACAAAGAATGTTAGCGCACGCTAAACTGGTAACGTACATTAAATGAAGAGGTTAGCGTAAGTTAATAATGTACAGTGTATATATATGAGTAGTTGGTTGTCATTCCTCATTTCGTCCATTCTCTTCTTGCAACCGATAGAGAGAACCTTGGGAGGACATTTGGAGTTCCTAAACATTGAGGGATGGTCCTCTTTAACAAGATTAAAGATGGAAATCATAGATTAAAGCTTTGTTCTTTAAATTATTGGCGATTCTTGGAAATGGATTCAACCTTGGAAATCAATCCATTCCTTCAAAAAGGTAATCACTCTTCACCTTTAGATTTCGTTTTGGATTGAATGTTTATGTTCTTGAGTTGATGATTATTACATAAACAAGTTGACAAGCATGATTGTGAGATGGATTACCGTAGTATGATGATATTAATATGATTTGGGTGATTTGAATTGTGTAGTTCGTTTTCTTGAGATAAGTTGGTTAATCCTCCTTCTCCTTTGCGGATGTTGATGTCATTGATGATGATTAATCTCTATAATGTGAGGTTAGGGAAGTGTTAGGATTCTTGGTGTTCATGATATTGATATTTGAGGAAGAAGATGATATGTGAATATATGAATTGGATTAAGAGTTGGATGATTACCTATATGTTAAAGGATATCGGATTTTGTTGTTTTGATAGCTATGAACATGGTTTAGAATCACTTAGTGTTCTTGGTAATCGCCATATGTTGATTGGTATCTGAAAAACATGCATATGTACAGCATTAAGCTTACGGGCTAACGCACGTTAACGGGAGATACTTAGCGCACGCTACGTTATGCGTTTAACATGCGCTAAGTAGGCAGACAGTGCAGTATTTTCGTGTTGTGGTTGTGAATTTGTACTGGTTTGAGTTGGATCGTTCAGACTTATGTTCAGACTTGTGGATTGGTTATGTCGGTTATTGATTGTTATCGGATTGCTGTTTATTGATTATTGCCATAGGTTGAGATTATTGATCGGTGATTATAACCGTATGTTGCGGTCGTGTTCGAGTGAATTCGTGAATCGCTTTGGGCCGGGAGCCGAAGAGCTTGTACACGACGATGAGGAATTGGTAACGGCTTCATCGGTATCGAGGCAAGTTATTACTTACTCAGCTATAATGTTTAATGAATGGTTTCAGTTTCATTTTGTTTATAATGCATATAGTAATGATTACTACTGCAAATTCTGGAGATTTGGATTATGTGTTGTCTTTCCAATTCTGGGAGTTAAATCATAAGGTTTATGATTCATTTCGGTTATTGAAATTTTGGGTATCGAGGATACATTATGATAAAGACGAGGATATGAGTATCTGCAGTCCATGGTACGTTTGGGTAGCCGAGAATTGTGGGTAATCATCGGTGGTGATTTGGCATCGAGATTGCTTCCAAATGACTCGGGACAAGTATTCTAGATTGATTCGGTTTAGTGTTGATGTTGTTCATCATGCAGGTTGTCATTCATGTTGCTGAACATGAAGTCGTCCTAGTTGTGTCATCATAGTTCATGTTTTGATTCATGCGTTGTTCATGTCGATGAACATATTGATTTGCATATGTGTATGCATAATTGTATTGTTTATGTTGTGTTGATCCGTTGGGATCATGTGATCTATGCTGAGGGCGCTGAATCAGATGTCCACCTCGTTATGGCCCGACTAGATCATCTTGGGATCTATGTTGAGGGCGCTGGATCATTGGACGGGTTCTTCCACCTCGTTATGGTCCGACGGGATCATCTTGGGATCTATGCTGAGGGCGCTGGATCATTGGATTACCCAGTATTGTGTTGATGGAATAATGTGGATTCGCATCATTTGTTCTATCATGTGTTGTTATGTATGTGTATATTGTTGGTTATCCACCTCGTGTTGATCTTGTAGGATCATCTTGGGATCTATGCTGAGGGCGCTGGATCATGGGATTTCCATTGAGTATACACTGTTGTTATTGTTTTGAGCATATTGACGTTGTCATATGAGTATACATTTGTAGGTCTTGTGTTAGGACCGTGCCCGTATGTTGCATTGATCTGATCTCGGATTAGACTGACATGATTATCGTGGTATTGTGCATCTCGAGGTATGTTCCGTATTTCCCTTGGTATTTGTCTTTGATGGGCAATTGGTTTCCGTGTCGAGATGTGTTGATGTTACCCGACGGATTTGGGTTGGAGAGAGTTAGTAGATTTCATAATAGTGAGTTATGATGATGTTTTGAGAACCTTGGGTACTGTGCGAGATGTGAATTTTGGTAAGGTTATGACGATAAGATTACATTGGTCGTATTCTTAGGTTGTATTCTCATTGGTATGTAATTATTAATGTGATGTGACGGTTATCATTGTTGGATATTATGGATGACCCCGTCGTTGGCTTTCTTTTTAGGTTCTTGAGGTATCGAGCTTATAGCGGTCGTGGAGAGATGAGTTTACCAGAGGATACTGGCTAGGGCATATATTTATGCATTCAGTTTCCTGATCAGTTCTTGTATTCCGCTGCTAGAGTATTTTTAATTGTTGGTCTTTTTCGCTACGTGAGTATTTTAAATGGCCTTTTGGTATCTGGTAACTTAGGTTACTTTGGCAACCATTTTCTAAACTATTTTGTTTGCGTGTGTTTATAGCTTAACGTATGTTTTTAAACTGCTGAGTTCTGGCATGTCAGGCCTTGTCCTTTCAAACGAGATTTGTACGACGGTTTTGATAAACAGATTTTATATAGACTTCAAATGTTTTTCTTAAAATAGTACCGTCGTTAGCCTCTTGGGCGGTTGTAAATGTTTGCGAAAATTTCTTTTAGCCTTGTGGGTTCCATCTCGGGGCCCACGGCACTGTAATATTTCCGGTTAAATCTGGGGGTGTTACAGCATTCACGTTTAGTTTTTGTCGCCTGCTTTACCTCATCATTCCACCATGATGTATCCTTACCTGATGGCTTGTGTCCTTTAGATTCCCGAAAAACTTCTTTTGCTGCTTCTTTAATGTTATGTTCCAACATAGACCAAGTTGAATCTACATCCATCTCCGCACACTCGAAATCATTACATCTAACGACAACCTTATCCACAAAAGTTTGCCGACTCTCCCCTTGAAGTGTCCACCATCTAATTCGAGGGTCCACTTGCGGGCTTCTCTTTTTATAAAACCTCTTACCTTGAAAATCAAGCACAACAAGTCTATGTTGAGTCGTGGTACTCTCTCCAGGTATCACCTTGAAATCTGTGTACCTCTTTCTCCACACGTTTCTCACTAAAAAGAAGTCAATTTGACTTGTATTTCCTCCACTTCTATATGTCACCAAGTGAGATTCCCTTTCTTCCAACCCCGTGTTCATGATACTCAAGCCATATGCTTGCGCAAAATCCAATATACCACATCCCGCTTCATTTTGATCTCCAAAATCAAAACCACCATGAACACTCTCAAACCCATCTCGTTCAATCCCCACATGACCATTGAGGTCCCCTCCAGTGATCAATTTCTTCCCAATAGGGACTCGTTCGACAACCTACTCTAAGTGCTGCCAAAATTCTTGTCTCACCAATTCACTCAATACTACTTGAGGTGCATAAGCACTTATGATAGTTAGAATCTCATCCCCCACAACAAGCTTAATACTCATAATCCTATCACTCTTTCTAAACACCTCTACCACGTCGTCTATGAAGTCTTTTTCCATGACGATACCTACTCCATTTTTTCCTCTCTCTTTTCCCGAATACCATAGTTTATAACCCCTGTGGAGCCAAGACCTTTGCTTTTTCCCCAACCCACTTAGTCTCTTGTAGGCACATAATGTGAATCCTTCCTCTTTTCATAACTTCCACCACTTTCGCTGATCTTCCCGTCAAAGAGCCAATGTTCTAAGTTCCAAAACGCATATCTTACTAGTCCTTTGGACTATCTTCTTTGCACGCTTCTGTCCACATTGCGATGATCTTGCATATTTGACGCCACACCCATACTTCGAGGTGGCGCACCGCTTCCGGGCGATGACCTAGCAACCCTTACAAATTTTTCACCACACCCGAGTCTAAGAAGTATAGCGCACCCTTGCTTATTTGACACCATCCCCAGGCGTAGAGATGGTGCGTTGCTTCTGGGCGATGACCTAGCAACCCTCGCAAATTTTTCACTACACCCGGGCCTGGAAAGTGTAGCGCGTCGCTTCTGAGGAAACGCCCCAACGATATTCAAATTTTGATTCATGTCCATCAAATGTGACTGTATTTTACGTTGGCTGCCACAGACCTACTGCAACCCTCCTTCTTTTTAAGCCACACTTCGCTTAAATTTCTCTTAAAACTTCTATAACAGTTTTAATGTGTTAAATTTTTCTATCCCTTTTGCTGCTTTTTGATGCATTAGAGTTTTCTGGTCGTTACTTAACTAATATCTAGGGTGATGTGTTTTTTGTATATAGTCCGTTGTGGATTCATCTTGAAAATATTAAGGAAGAAACGCAAGGTTGTTAGGCAGTGCTTTTCCCTACCTCAGAAAAAGTTATTATCTTATTTCACTTTAAATTCATATATAGCTTTTGTGATTAAATTAAATAAGGGTGTCTATCGCTGAATTTGTTAGGCATTATTCATCTATTTGATGCAGAACTCAAGAAAATTAAAATAAAAAACTCCTACTTTCCTTTGTTTTTATCTGCCGATAACCTACAAAAGGACAAGGATCATATGAAAGGGTTTGCTGATGAGGTGAGGTTATTTTAATTTTCGCTCTTTCCCCTAGATTTAAAAGATGAACTTTATTGTTGTGTTTGTGGTTGGAAATATCAATTAGCACTCAACTTTAGTTGTAACAGCTGATACCTGCTTCACATAACGACTAATAGATTTTAGTGCACTGCTTATACCTTGTTACTTCTGCAGTCTACATCTATTTTACCTGGGAGTTTCAGTTCCTTGTCTACTTTATCCTTCATATTTTTTGAAATACTTCTCTAGATGTTTCTTTCATGAGTTCTCTAAGTGATGTTCATAAGTAATTAATATTATTATTATTATTACAATCATCATCTAACTGATTTTCAGATTGCATGGGTTACAAGGGCGGGAGAATCTGAGCAGAAATTGCCCATTGCTATACGTCCAACCAGCGAAACTGTCATGTATCCATATTTTTCCAAGTGGATCAGGGGGCACCGTTAGGGATGTTCAAAACCGGATATCCGGACTTTCGGATATCCGAAATTTCAGATATCCGAAAATTCGGATAGTAGATTTTGATATCCGATATCCGTATCTGAAATTTTGGATACGTATATCAGATATCCGAATATCCGGAAAAAATATGAATTATGTTCGGATATCCATATATTCGGAAAAAAATATTCGAATTTGGATATCGAATATCCGAATATCCGAAAAAACTTCGGATATGGATATCGGATATCCGAATATCCAAATACCTTATATTATTCAAAATATAAAAAATAAAAATTTTAAGATTTTTCGGATATTTCGGATATCCGAATATCCAATTTTTCTGAAAAGTATTATCCGATATCCGAATCCAAAGTTCCGGAACTTTGGATTTTCGGATATTTCAGATCGAATATCGGATATCGGATATTTTTGAACACCCCTAGGCACCGTGACTTGCCTTTGCGGTTTAACCAGTAGTGTAATGCTGTAAGATTGGAATTCAGCAACCCAACCCCATTTATCAGGTGTTCTCATTGTAATAACTCTGTTTACTTTTTAGTTCATTTTGTTTGCTGTCTAATTGTATCGTAATTTATAGTCGGTGGTGCAACTTGGTTTATTAGGTTAATTCAGATGCATAATCTTAGTCTTTAATAATGTTGTTGTTTCATATTTTGGCCGATTTTCCGACACGGTCATGATACTTGAGTAGAGATTCATTTCCCTTCAATTTATTGTTGATAATTTGTTATCCAGTAGGAGTTGTGAGTTTCTTTGGCAGGAAGGACATACAGCTTTTGCGACCAAGGAGGAAGCAAATACTGAGGTACGGTCTTGCTAGCTTATGGAAATGCAATATCAAAATGATCTGTATGCAATAATGACATTTTTTAGCATGATTGCCAATGTTAGTGAGAATTATCGGACCATAAAGAAAGTAACTCATGTTCTAAACTTCTAATGCGACCGAGGATCTCTTCGACTTGTTATCGCCTTGGACGCTCAGAATTAAATACCCTTAAGATGATGAAGCAATATTTTTCTGAATAACTTCATAAATAGTTGCTACACTATTCTATGTAAATTATGTATACAGTGTTTCTTTTCTGATCCCTGGATTTTTCTAAATTAATTTTTATGCCCTGTTTGTATGATGATATAAGTGTTTTTAAGTTGAAGTTTTTTTTAAATGCTTCCTTCATTATTCTTATAAATTGTCTTGATTCACAAACTTTGAGGTTCTTTAGCTAAGATAAGCATAATTTCATGGCATAATATAGCTCTTCACCTTCATATTTTTGAGGTGCTTGACATCTTGGAACTATATAGACGCATATATGAAGAGTTTTTGGGTGTTCCAGTTATTAAGGGCAAGAAAAGCGAGTATGAGAAGTTTGCTGGTGGACTCTTATACAGATACTGTCGAGGTGACAATAATGCGATGTTGTTTGTGATGTTACTCTCACACAATAATTTATCATGAACCATTAAGGAACTTTATTCACTATTTTTTTGAATGGTTGCTTCCCTTCATGACACGCTTTTGTCCCGAACACCGGACATGGTGTGCAAGGTTCAACTTCAAATTGTCTGGGCCAAAATTTTGCAAAAAAGTTGGAGATTAATTTTGAGAATGAGAAAGGAGAAAATGTCATGGTCTGGCAGAATTCATGGGCTTATACCACCAGAACAGTAAATGACCTCATTGTTCTAATTTTTTGCTATGCACATATATGAGCCTATTTTTTCTCTCCTATCTTTCACTGATATGGATTCTCGTATATTTGGCATATTTTGCATTTATTTTTGCCTATATTTTTTTTAAAAAAAAAAATCAATCATTTTACATGTGAAAGGGAAGGGGTAGGATTGGAACCTTTGACCTCACTTCTTTTAAAGAATTTCAGTTTGGAACTGAGACTCAGGTCATATCATAGTCATCAAAAATGCAGTTCACACGGTGGTGAATATGAGTAGACTTTTCTGTGATTTTTTTTTTCTTTCTCTTTTTGGTATCAATTCGGTGAAAACTTCGTAGTAAAACACACTTGAAGTCTTTAAGATGTTAGTTTGAAATCTAGATGGAAGGTTAAGGCATGATTTGAGTTTAGAGTTTTCAATTTTATACTTCTCTCTCATCCTGACTTCTTTTGCATAGTGAAAATGCCATCTTGCATACTGCATTATATTACTGCTTCTTGTATTAAGATTTTTTTTATTTTGATTGATTGGATCTTAGTGTTTCACTTCTTGTCTCATATGCCTTACTGTATCTTTATGACACGTTTATGGCAGTTAGGACTGATGGTAATGGTTCATGGTGATGATAAAGGCTTGGTGCTCCGTCCTAAAGTAGTCGGTGGAGAGAGAGACCGGGAAGAAGTTAAAGTGTATTCGGATGGATAATGGTGGTGAATACACCGGGCCTTTTAATGAGTATTGCCGAGAGCAAGGGATTCGACATCAAAAGATGCCACCAAAGGCTCCGCAACTTAATGTATTGGCGGAGAGAATCAATCGGACTTTGATTGAGAGAGATCGATGTTTGCTCTCACATGTCGGATTGCCAAAGTCGTTTTGGGGAGAAGCTTTGAACATGGCGGTTCATGTGATTAATTTGATGTCGTGTGTTCCTTTGGAATTTGATGTCCCGGACAAAGTGTGGAGCGGTAAAGAAATTTCATATCGCCACTTACGGATTTTTAGATGTAAAGCATTTGTACACATTCCGAATGATGAGAGGTCGAAGCTTGATTCCAAGACGAAGCTATGTATCTTTATTGGCTATGGTCTTGATGAGTTCGGGTATAGATTGTATGACCCGGTGACAAAAAGGCTTGTTCGTTCAAGAGATGTTGTGTTTGTTGAAAATCAAACGATGAAGGATATTGAGAATGGAGAGTCGGCTCCACAACACGATTATGATCTTATTGATTTGGACCCCGTTCCTCCACAACATGCTGAGACACCCGGTGGAGAGGATGTCTAAAATGATGAACAACATGATGCCGGTGACAATGATGAGTTGGTACAAAGATAACACCGATGGAGTTCATCCCGAGCTACTCGTGACGAACATGCCATCTTTTGTTCCACATAGGCGGTCGACGAGGGGCCGTCATCCCCCCACTCGCTATTCGGCCGATGAGTATGTTTTACTCACCGATGAGGGAGAGCCCGAATATTTCGCGGAGGCTATGGAGGATAAGAACAAGGAGTGGATCGATGCCATGCAAGACGAGATGAGCTCGTTGCATGAAAATAATACGTACGAGCTGGTAAAGTTGCCGAAGGGCAAGAGAGCTTTTGAGAAATAAATGGGTGTATAGGGTGAAGTCGGAAGAAAATAGTTCACTACCCCGATATTGTAACACCCCCGAGATATTCGAAGTATATTACAGCGCCGTGGACCCCTACATGGGACCCACCAGGCTAAAACAAGAAAACACCACTCGACTAACCATCTCAGTTAGCGAGGACACACATTTAAATAATACAACATATAAAAAATACGCCCGGAGCAACCGGCGTAATAAACATCAACCGACAATATAGCAATTTTAGTTAATACAAGCCAAAGTTCGGAGTGAAAAGCCTAAGTACTCGCGAGTACAATCTATAAGTTTATAAATGTGAAAAACAACCATATCGAAGGGATAATAGAAATAACAAGACTCGAATGCACATGTCAACGACCCTGGCCAACATCCTCGTATTGTCCCAGCGCCCGCTCGTCCGGCAAAACATAACCTGAAATCCATAACAAGAATTTCCCCAAAACGGGTCCCCAGAGGGGTTAGCAATTACGCTAGTACAAGTAATCAAGGCAAACCATTCGCTTACACGTTTCATAGTACAATGCACCAAATCATTTCAAAACCAAAACCAGACATGTCTTTTCCGGAAACAAACAGTCAATTACATTTGCCTAGGACCGGGATGAAGCCACAAATCCCACTCGAGGCCTCTAAGGACCCTCCTGAGCTGGCCATATCATAAAACAAATCACGCACATGCATCGCCTAGGACCGAGACGAAGCCACAAATCCCACTCGAGGCCTCTAAGGACCCTCCCGAGCTCGCTAGCTAAACAAACTCATGAATCCAGGGCTAAAACCATTGGATTCCCTCCGTGGCCCCGTCGGACCCTCCCGAGGTGAGCAAATCACACACAATATACATTAGCATTTCACGTTAAGCATAAAGGTTTTCAAAAATACTTGCCTTGAATAATTGATGACGCAACGAACGGAAAGGAAAATCACCAACGAATGCTAGGAACCAACGGAACCGAACCTAACGATTCGAAGAACATAATCACAACCAACTCTAAACGAATACGGAAATTGAATACACCTAAAAACCCACCTACGATTCACGTATATTCGTATAAAAATAACAACGAGGGCGTACCACAACCAAACCCTCTCGAACACGCAACAACCACGAAATATACCATGAATCCGTAAGGAAAACAAGAATACTAGTAAGATTAATCATATTCAACATGAATTAATCAACCATATGGAACGAATCAAAGAAAAACCCGAAAACCCCCAATTTACTCAAAAATATGGTTCTTAGAAGATTTACCTTGGATTAGGATGAAAGATTTGTGTTGATGTTGTTATTATACACCAAGAACTCAAAGAATATGATGGTTGAGATGATTGGAGGAAGAAATCGCCAAGAAATCGCCCAAAATCGCCAAAGCCGCGGAGAAAGGAGGTGAAATGAGAATTAGATCCGTCCAAAGTCAACTCCTAGGTATTTATAGCCACACGGCTTAGCGCGCGCTAACGGCTAAGGGTTAGCGTATGCTACCCAGTTATATTACAGTCTAGAACTCACTGCCCTGGACCGTTAGCGTGCGCTACTACTATCTAGTGTGCGCTAACGACTCGGTAGCGCGCGCTATCGAGCTATAGCGTGCGCTGCCTGGGCACCTGAACGAGTCCAGAATAAACTGCCCAGTACTGGACAGTCACGTTAGCACGCTCTACCGGACACCTAGCGCGCTCTAGTCCCCCGACATTAGCGTGCGCTAGACAACGTAGCGTATGCTAATCCGCTAGTCCATAGGACTAGAATCAGAATAAGTTCACTTCCACTCCCAGGGATCAGCTCGCTAGCGCGGGCTACGAAGCAGACGTAGCGTGCGCTACTAAGGGATCCCTAGCGTGCGCTATGCCGAAAGATTAGGGCGCGCTAGGCACGGAATAACGGCCCAAAACACCGGAACATGGACGAAACATCAAATGGAACATCTCAAAACGCATAATAACATAGAATGGATCCACGACAATCCCGAAGCGGCGGTTCCGAACAACAATTTCGAGAATCAGATCAATAGATGACGGAAGAACCAATAAACGTAGAACTGGATGACAAAAAGTCTCGAAACAATTTTTCTCAAAAATTAATACGGTTACACGAGGGTCGCTAAAAACGAGAAATACACCGAAAAATGAAAATATCGGGAAAATAAAATGCGGATATTACATTCTACCCCTCTAAAAATAAGTTTTGTCCTGAAACTTAAGAAACAAACAACTCGGGGTACCTAGCACGCATGCTATCCTCGGTTTCCCAAGTTGCCTCATCGAAACCATGCCTCGACCACTGCACCTTGACCAAAGGGATGGTCTTATGCCTCAGTCGCTTCTCACGATGCTCCAAAATCTTCAAAGGACGCTCCTCAAAAGTAATATCCTCGGCGACATCAATCTCACCATAATCGATGACGTGACTAGGATCCGGAACATATTTTCTCAGCTGGGAAACATGGAAAATGCTATGAACATGACTCAGGGTCGGGGGTAATGCCAAATGGTATGCCAACCCACCGACTCGCTCGAGAATCTCAAAAGGTCCAATAAATCTCAGACTCAACTTCCCCTTTTTCCCGAAACGGAAAACTCCTCTCGTCGGCGACACCTTTAGCAAAATGTGGTCTCCCACCTCGAATTCCAAAGGTCGGCGATGGACATCGCCATATGACTTCTGTCGACTCTGAGCAGTCAACATCCGTTCACGAATCAGTTCCACCTTCCGCCTCGTCTCTAAAGCGATATCCGGCTCGATCCCGACCAAATCGGACGCCTCATTCCAACAAACCGGTGATCGAAAACGCCGCCCATAAAGTGCCTCATACGGTGCCATCCGAATCGACGCGTGCCAACTATTGTTGTACGTGAACTCGATCAATGGCAAATGCTCCTCCCAGTCACTACTCCAATCGAGAGCGCAAGCACGCAACATATCCTTGAACGTCTGGATAGTGCGTTCCGACGGTCCATCTGACTGAGGATGAAAAGAGGTACTCAAACGCAAACGAGTACCCAACGCCTTATGCACCGCCTGCCAAAAGTGCGATACAAAATGGCCATCACGATCCGAAATAATAGACTTCGGAGTACCGTGAAGCCTCACAATCTGCGCGATAAACACACGAGCCAACTTCTCCGGGCTCTAAGTGTCCTTGATGCCCAGAAAATGTGCCGACTTGGTCAGACGATCAACAATCCCCCAGACCATATTCATGCCCGACCTCGATCTCGGCAAACTCGTAATGAAATCCATCGATATATCTTCCCATTTACATTCTGGAACGGGAAGTCACTGCAATAACCCGGCCGGTCGCTGATGCTCGATTTTGACCTGCTGACAAGTCAAATATCTCGCTACAAACTGTGCGACCTCCTCCTTCATATCATTCCACCAGAAATTCCTTCTCAGGTCCTTGTACATCTTACTCGAACCAGGATGAACGGAGTAAGGTGTAGCATGGGCCTCACGCAAAATACTCTGTCTCAACTCTGAGTCGTTCGGTACACAAAGCCGACTCTGGAATCTCAAAACACCATCCTCGTAAATCACAAACCCAGGAGACTTTCCCTTAATAACGTTCTCTCGGATTTGAGTAATCATCGGATCCTCCAACGACAAAGATGACGAAATCTCTAAAGGACAAAGTTGCCCGACAGCTCCAGGCAACAAAACCTCAACATCCAACTCGATCAAAACCCGTCGAAGCTCAGATTGAGACGTAAGGATCTCAAATGTTCGCAATGCAACCGGTTTCTGACTCAAGGCGTCGGCCACGACGTTTGCCTTGCCCGGATGATAAAGGATTTCGATGTCATAATCCTTAATCAACTCTAACCACCTCCTCTGCCTCATATTCAACTCCCGCTGAGTAAATATGTATTTCAGACTTTTATGATCAGTAAAAATTTGACATGCAGAGCTGAAAAGATAGTGACGCCAAATCTTGAGCGCAAAAACAACTGCCGCTAACTCCAAATCATGAGTAGGGTAGTTAAGCTCATACGGCCTCAACTGTCTCGACGCATATGCAATGGTCTTGCCGTGCTGCATCAATGCGCACCCAAGACCCTGACCCGAAGCATCACTATAAATAGCAAAAAACCCATTGCCACACGGCAATGCTAAAATTGGGGCCGAAGTCAAATGCCTCTTCAGTTTCTCAAAACTCGACTGCCTCTCGTCATTCCGGACAAACTTCTCGGACTTATGGAGCAACTATGTAAGTGGCCGAGCCAGTTTCAAGAAACCCTTGACGAACCTACGGTAGTAGCCGGCCAAACCCAAGAAACTATGGATCTCCTTCACATTCTTGGGCGGTGCCTAATCCAACACTGCCTCAATCTTCTGTGGATCCACACGAACATCCTCGGATGAAATCACGTGACCTAGAAACATCACTTCCTTCAGCCAGAACTCACATTTCGAGAACTTTGCATAGAGTTGCTCGGTCCTCAAAATGTCTAACATTACTCGCAAATGATGGGCATGCTATTCCTCATTCCTCGAATAAATAAGAATATCGTCAATGAAGACGACGACACACTTATCCAAATACTCGATAAAGACTTTGTTCATCAACTGCATGAACACCGCCGGTGCATTAGTTAACCCGAAAGGCATAATTACGAACTCATAATGCCCGTATCTCGTCCGAAAAGCTATTTTCGGCACATCGGACTCCCTCACCCGGAGCTGATAGTACCCTGATCTCAAATCAATCTTCGAGAATACCGCAGCTCCATGCAACTGATCGAACAAGTCATCAATACTCGGCAAAGGATACTTGTTCTTGATGGTCACCTTGTTTAGTTCGCGATAGTCGATACACAAACGCAGTGAACCATCCTTCTTCCGCACAAACAGGACCGGTGTGCCCCAAGGAGAAGCGCTCGGTGGAACATACCCCGACTCAAGAATCTCACTCAACTGCTTCTTCAACTCGGCCATCTCTGAAGGTGCCATGCGATACGGCGCCTTCGAAATTGGAGCCGCGCCCGGCTCTAACTCTATAGCAAACTCGACCTCACGATCCGGTAGCAATCCCGGTAACTCGTCAGGAAATACATCAGGAAACTCACTAACGACTGGAATCGACGAAAGCTCGACCCCAGCATCCTCCGCCCTCAAGGCATAGCACCAATAACCAGTACACCCCTTTCGCAGGAGTCTCATCGCCTTCAAGGCGTTAATAACGAACTTCTGGTTTCCTCTCTTTCGCCCCACGAAAGAGTGCTCAGTGCCGTCCTCGGATAACATAGTGATGATTCTCGTGCGGTAGTTCATGATTGCGCCATGCCGCTCGAGCCAATCATCCTCAAGAATCAAATCCTCACCCTCAATATTAACGACAATAAGATTAGAGAGCCAAGCTCTCTCACAAATAAACACAGAGCAGTCTCGGACCTCTCGATCGCCAACGATCCTATCACCGCTAAGAAGTTTAACGATGAAAGACTCGCAAGGTGACAAACAGTCGAGACTCAAATGGCGTACACACTCTAATGATATGAATGAGTGTGTAGAACCAGAATCGAAAAGCACACTGACAGGATGAGAATGGATATGAACGGTACCTGTCGCCACAGTGGCCGCTGGATCATCGGCCCTCCTCATCTCGTAGATACGCGGCTGGGCGGAGCCGACATTGGAAGCTCCTCCTCTAGCGGGCTAACCCCGACCTCTATTTCGGCTGGCACTCGGCGGAGACTGTGGAGCAAATAAGCCCTGGTTCACACTCGGCTCTCTAGGTGCTGGAAAAGAATCACGGGACTCGCGAATCTGTCTGACTTGTTCACAAAAGAGAGCCTTGTGGCCCGACTGACCACAAGTATGACAAGTCAACTTCTGACGAGGACACTGCCGGTTCCTATGGCCCGGCTGGCCACAGTTAAAGCATGTGGGATCACGAACGGCAGTTCTGGTGGCAACTCGAAAACTCCCATAGAAACGAGCCGAACCGCCAGTAGAAATATTCGCAGCCTGAGATTTCTGTTGGCCTCCACCCTTGGGACCAGAAAAATTTCCGACTGACTTCTGCTTCTTGCTCTCAAGAGCCGCTTCACTAGCCGTCACTAACATATCATACGCAAGAGCCCTACTCTGATAATCCTTCAAAGTAGTGCAGACGAGACCAGACATATAGTCCCGAAGTGACAGTTTCATCTGCCTGGAAAAGTGAAAAATTTTGTTGTTCTCCTCGACAACTTGGGTCTTCACGTAGCCCAACTCCTTGTTGAAATCGGCAATAGCTTGAGAGACAGGAACGTCCCGCGGTTGAGCATCATAGAAGGCATGGACTCGAGCCTGTCTAACCGGCCACGGGCAATACTCGGTCTCTATTAGGTCCTTGAACTCCACCCATGAAGCAACGTGATCCTTAGGCCCAACGACCTCCCACCAATCAGTGGCGTCCCCAGTGAGAAAGTACTGGGCAATAGGGACCTTACGGTCCTCGGGACAGTTGGTGGCAACGAAGACTTTAGATATATCCTTGATCCACCCCTCCCAGCTGATCCGGTCAGAGGCTCCCGTAAACTGAGGAGGATGCATCTTGATGACATCTTGAAGCCAACAGTTTGCTCCGCCCCGATTAGCATGGGCCAGATTCGGGTTCTGAAGCACCTGAGCTATAGTCGCCATCTGGTTCACCATTTGCTGCATGACAGCCGCAATACCAAGGTCGGCGCCATCTTGAGAAGAAGCATGGCTATGATGGTCACCGGTATTGCCGGCTCCCGAAGAATGCGATGTGGCTGCCCCACTGGCTGCCCCACATCCCCGGCCGCATCCACGGCCACGACCACGACCACGACCCCTTCCAGCATCCATGCTGGTGTTAAGAGGTGGCAAAAACCAACTCGATGATAAGTAAAAGAGGGAAAATAACCACAGTTCAAGAAACGAAAATACGGTACGAGAAAACAAAGAATCGAGTAAGAAAAACTTACGAACACTGGAAGTACTGAGATGCTGGCAGCGGTGTGACAATGTGCAAAACAAAACACAACTAGACCCAAATAACCGACAAGCCTAGGTATCCATAAACCTAGTACTCTGATACCATTTTCTGTAATACCCCCGAGATATTCGAAGTATATTACAACGCCGTGGACCCCTACATGGGACCCACTAGGCTAAAACAAGAAAACACCAGTCGACTAACCATCTCAGTTAGCGAGGACACACATTTAAATAATACAACATATAAAAAATACGCCCGGAGCAACCGGCGTAATAAACATCAACCGATAATATAGCAATTTTAGTTAATACAAGCCAAAGTTCGGAGTGAAAAGCCTAAGTACTCGCGAGTACAATCTATAAGTTTATAAATGTGGAAAACAACCATATCGAAGGGACAAGAGAAATAAGAAGACTCGAATGCACATGACAACGACCCTGGCCAACATCCTCGTACTGTCCCAGCGCCCGCTCGTCCGGCAGAACATAACCTGAAATCCATAACAAGAATTTCCCCAAAACGGGTCCCCAGAGGGGTTAGCAATTACGCTAGTACAAGTAATCAAGGCAAACCATTCGCTTACACATTTCATAGTACAATACACCAAATCATTTCAAAACCAAAACCAGACATGTCTTTTCCGGAAACAAATAGTCAATCACATTTGCCTAGGACTGAGACGAAGCCACAAATCCCACTCGAGGCCTCTAAGGACCCTCCCGAGCTGGCCATATCATAAAACAAATCATGCACGTGCATCGCCTAGGACCGGGACGAAGCCACAAATCCCACTCGAGGCCTCTAAGGACCCTCCCGAGCTGGGTAGCTGAACAAACTCATGAATCTAGGGATAAAATCATTGGATTCCCTCCGTGGCCCCATCGGGCCCTCCCGAGGTGAGCAAATCACACACAATATACATTACCATTTCACGTTAAGCATAAAGGTTTCCAAAAATACTTGCCTTGAATAATTGACGATGCAACGAATGGAAAGGAAAATCACCGACGAACGCTAGGAACCAATGGAACCGAACTTAACGATTCGAAGAACATAATCACAACTAACTCTAAATGAATACAGAAATGAAATACACCCGAAAACCCGCCTACGATTCATGTATATTCATATAAAAATAACGAGGGCGGACCACAACCAAACCCTCTCGAATACGCAACAACCACGAAATATACCATGAAACCGTAGGGAAAACAAGAATACTAGCAAGATTAATCATATTCAGCATGAATTAATCAACCGTATGGAATGAATCGAAGAAAAACCCAAAACCCCCCAATTTACTCAAAATTAGGGTTCTTAGAAGATTTACCTTGGATTAGGATGAAAGATTCGTGTTGATGTTGTTATTATACACCAAAAACTCAAAGAAGATGATGGTTGAGATGATTGGAGGAAGAAATCGCCAAGAAATCGCCCAAAATCGCCAAAGCCGCGGAGGAATGAGGTGAAATGAGAATTAGATCCGTCCAAAGTCAACTCCTCGGTATTTATAGCCACACGGCTTAGCGCGCGCTAACGGCTAAGGGTTAGCGTGCGCTACCCAGTTATATTACAGTCCAGAACTCACTGTCCTGGACCGTTAGCATGCGTTACTACTATCTGGCGTGCGCTAACAACGACTCGGTAGCGCGCGCTATCGAGCTATAGCGGCGCTACCTGGCACTAACGAGTCTGTAACAAATCGCCAAGATCGACAGTCACGTTAGCGTGCGCTACCGGACACCTAGCGCGCGCTAGTCCCCCGACCTTAGCGTGTGCTAGACAATGTAGCGTACGCTAATCCGCTAGTCCAGAGGACTAGAATCAGAAATAAGTTCACTGCCACTCCCAGGGCTCACTCGCTAGCGCGCCACGGGCGCATTTAGTGTGCGCTACTAAGGGACCCCTAGCGTGCGCTATGCCGAAAGATTAGCGCGCGCTAGGCACGGAATATTAATGGCCCAAAACACCGAAACATGGACGAAACATCAAACGAAACATCTTAAAATGCATAATAACATAGAATGGATCCACGGCAACCCCGAAGCGGTAGTTACGAACAACAATTTCGAGAATCAGATCAATAGATAACAGAAGAACCAATAAACGTAGAACTGGATGACAAAAAGTCTCGAAACAATTATTCTCAGAAATTAATACGGTTAGACGAGGGTTGCTAAAAATGAGAAATACACCGAAAAATGAAAATATCGGGAAAAGAAAATGCGGATATTACAGATACAAAACTAGACTCGTAGTGAAGGGATTTAGTCAAAAGAAGGGCATTGATTTTGACGAAAAAAATTTCCGATTGTGAAGATAGGATCGATTCGATTGGTCCTTGGTATAGCGGCTAGTCTTGACCTTTAGATTGAGCAAATGGATGTCAAGACGGCATTTCTTCGTGGGATCTCGATAAGGAGATATATATGAAGCAACCGGAAGGGTTTGAGGTCAAAGGGAAAGAGGATTATGTTTGTAGACTCTGAAAGAGTCTATACGGTTTGAAGCAATCACCATGGCAATGGGACAAAAAGTTAGAGTCGGTTATGGGGGAGCAAGGCTACCAAAAGACGACCCTGGACCATTGCGTATTTTTTAAGAAATTTGGAGATGGTGATTTTATCATCTTATTGCTTTATGTGGATGACATGTTGATCGTTGGCAAGAATGCTGAAAGATTGCCAACTTGAAGAAAAAGTTGAATAAGTCTTTTGCCATGAAAGACTTGGGGGCCGCTAAACAGATTCTTGGGATAAAAATCACTCGGGATAGAGCAGCCCGGAAATTGCACATGTCACAAGAGCAATATATCGAGAAGGTGCTTAAACGCTTCAATATGGACAAAGCTAAAGTTGTAAGTTCGCCTCTTACTAACAATTTTAAATTGACGAGCAAGGATTGCCCTACGACGAAGGAAGAAATTGAGGAAATGGATAAAGTTCCTTATACCTCTACGGTCGGGAGTTTGATGTATGCTATGGTGTGTACGGGGCCCGACATTGCTCATGTCGTGGGTGTGGTGAGCCGTTTTCTATCAAATCCGGGAAAGAAGTATTGGGAAGCCGTAAAGTGGATATTTAGATATCTACGAGGTACTTCCAAATTGGGAATTACATTTAGAAATGGGAAAGCAATGCTTGTTGGATATTCCAATTCGGATATGGCCGATAACGAAACAACAACAACAACAACAACATCTAAGCCTTAGTCCCAAAATGATTTGGGGTCGGATAACATGAATCAACTTTGAAACCGTCAATGATCGTTACATAAATAACATAAAAGGAGAAAAAGAGGGAAACAAGTAGAGAAAAAAGCAAAAAAAAAGGAATGAATGTTAAAAAAAATAAAAAATCCTGAAAAATAAATTAAAAGATAACATGGAATAAAAGAAAATAGGAATAAAAATACAGATAAAAAAAAGGAATCATATTCCATCCAACATCCTATTCTTTCCCGCCACATCCGGTAACGAAGATAACCGAAAATCCACTTCCGGATATTTGATGACGTTTGCGGGGGGAGCCGTGTCATGGCAATCAAGATTTCAAAAGTGTGTTGCCTTGTCTACAACGGAGGCCGAGTATATTGCGGCGGTGGAAGCGTGTAAAGAGCTCTTATGGTTGAAAATATTTTTATGAGAGCTAGGCTTCCGATAACAACGTTACATGGTTCTTTGTGATAGTCAAAGTGCGATTCATTTGGTGAAGAATGCGACTTTTCACAAGAGAACAAAACATATCGATGTGAGGTATCATTGGATTCGAGATGCATTGGTGGATGGTTTATTTGAACTTGATGAAGTTCATACCGATGATAATGGTTCCGATATGTTCAAGGCGTTGAGTAGAGAGAAGGTGAAAGTGTGTTGTTCGATCGCCGGGGTGGCAAACTCTTCCTATATTCCGGAAAGGGGGAGATTTGTAGGAGTTATTTCCGAAATATAGGCCTTCTCGGAGTCGACTGGACTCCGGGCCACGGCACAAACCCTCTGGTCCGCGGCACTACGCTTTGAAAATGCCATTCCCAGCAACAGCACTTAGGGCCGCGGCACAAGGCAGCCGGGCCGCGGCCCCCGGAAACCACCATCAAATGCATGCCACGACTGTACTCTGGGCCGCGACCCCTGCCAGTCGGGCCGCGGCCCCCCGTGAATTTCCTGGGCTATTGTTTTGAACTATGCCGCGGCACACCCTGCTCAGGCCGCGGCACCCGAAGTCAAAAGGGGCTGGGTTCCCTTCTTAAGCTGTTTTTCTTACGGGATTTTTGCACTTCGCCACTTTGAGAGAGACATACACATAGAGAGAGAAGCAAGAGAGAAAAGAGAGAGAAACAAATACTTGTTCGATTTCCCGGAGGTTTATCGATCAGATCGTCGTGATTATTTGACAAGAGCTTGGTAGCTATTGGGCAAACTTTTTCACCGGAATAGATCGAGGGTTTGAGTCCGGAGTTCGGGTATTTCTTCGTTACCTTTTTGTGTAAGTTATTTACGGTATTTTCTTTTCTCGATCTTATTGTTGTTGTTGTATTCCAAATACTTGAAGATTGTTATTACCAAGTATTTGAAGATTGTTGTTGTATACCTCTAGTTTGTACTATGGACGATTGTGTATTGTGTATTGGTGTTAGTGAATTTAAGCGGCTTCGGTCCCGTGGTTTTTACTCTCGTCTTGAGGGGTTTTCCATGCTAAAATTGTGTCTCGTTATTTATCGCTTTTGGATATCATTTGTATTAATTGTCGAGTTGTAATTGTTTGCTCTACTCGTCGGTAACCTCGAAGTTACAATTGAAGATTGGAAAATTGTCAAACGAGGTTGCGCATTTTTCGTTGTGACGTCATTACTTTGCCGGTGTTTTCCCAACAAACCCGCACCAAGGGAAGCATGGGTTCTACAAAGTCTTTATGTTCTCCATTTGATCAGCCTCCCCTTCCAGAGGGTAAGCAAATCTGATAGCGTTGTTTTTCTGGTTAATAAGAGAGATCTTAAATGAAATCGGTTTCCATTCCACCGAATTCCCCTCCAAAATACATTGCATATTTGTGTGCGGTAGGAAGGATCATTTTTGTGGATGAGTTAAGCTAACAATTTGTGAATTCTGAGACTCAGGACTCTCTATTTATTGGACAGTTGATATATTCAAGTATTTACTAATGCCAGGTACCTTGTGCTTCGCGTCTGGAAAGCCGGATAAGAAGTGGATGTACTGGGGAAGAAGTTACTGATTATTTTATTTATATACTTCATTGCCTCAGATTTCGGTGGGACAGAGGGACCATCAAGTTTTTTCGGTTTATCCTTTTCTGATTCTTGTTCGATCTTATTTTTTTTGCATTAAAAGGAGAGATCTGAAGCATAGTTGATTTTTTTTTGGCTCCATTCATATCATCATGGAGATCAGTAATAATTTTTACCAATATTAATATTCCCACCAGCAGCATAAGCAAACGTACTGTACTTCTAAAAAGGATATACCAGAGATGAACTCAGATCTTTTTTTGTCTGGTACTATGGCGTTCTATTCTGTGAGCCGAGACCCACTACTTTTGTCCCATTCTCGGACATATAAAAGCAAATGCTTAAGGGAAAAGAACATTTCGTCGGGGCTAAACCAGTCTCGACAACAACAAAAACACCACGGACAATCAAATTGCATGGCACGAGGCGCACAGGTCCAAAATGAATCGGGTCTCAAATGAGAAGCTTCTTTGATCGCAAGAGCTTCTTTGAACACTATCCGATAGAAGAGTCTAAATGCACCATCGAGTCTGATAGTTCTGTTCTTATTAGGGTGTGGAGCATAACTGCTATTTTTGACATTGCCTTTTTTCGATTGGATCTGTCTACATATGAATTAAATACAAATCGAGTAATGCAGACTGCGAATGTGGTCATTGTTAAGCCAGAGATATAAGCTGAAAAAATAGCACAAGAGAAGAATAAAATCATCACGGAACAAACTGTAATAGTAAGAAAATATGAAAGAAATAACTGCGTCGTAGAAATGATTTCGATACAGGTCATTAAGAACTCTTCCGATAATCAAGCATAGCTCCTGTTGGGAATTTTGGCTAGAATGAAAGAAAAGTCTTGAAGTGTTTGTCCCACATCGGTGGAACAATGGAAGGTGAAGGGGACTTCAAGCCTATAAAAGGGAGTCCAAGGCTTTGGTTTTAAGGCATCCCAATAAAATACGCATTAAGTATTTTATTCTTTCTTTCTTGTTTCCTTGTTTTAGAGAGTACAAAGATGTGAGTTAAATCTTTGAGAGTGTGTTATTGGGTGAGGCTTGAGAGATTATAGCTGTGTGAGTGTAATAATTTTTCACATAATGGATTTTCTTCTCTCTGGAGGCCCGTGGTTTTTTCTCCGGTTTTGGAGTTTCCACGTATATTCTTGTGTTATTTATTTTTCTCTATTATTGTTCTTTAGGATGGTTGTTGGGGATCTTTGAGATCTGATTTTTTCCAACAAGTGGTATCGGTACAAGTTCGGGGGAGGTCTCGGTCTTAGAGGTTTGGAGTATGATCTGTGGTTGCAGCTTTGTCTGATCTTTCACATCAGAAACAAATTTCTATTGGTCGTATTGGAGGGTGTCTCGATATTTCAGAGGTTCGGAGTATGCTCTGTGGTTGCAGTTCTATCTTATCTTCCACATCAGAAACGAGGATTCTGTTGGGTTTAAGATACGGATACGATGTCAAGGTTCAGTCCCATGAGGTTCGATGTAGAGAAGTTTGACGGAAGGATCAATTTTGGCGTGTGGTAAGTTCAAGTCAAGGATATGTTGATACAATCTGGGTTACACAAGTGAATGAAAAGTATGCCGTGTTTGAGTAGTTCTGGAAGTGCGAAGAATATGGGCATACTGTTTGGTCTATGAAGATCAAGGTGGAGCTGGTCAGGCAAATAGCTCCGTTGCTATCATCATGATTGAAGAAGGTTTCCTCTTGGGAGGGAATGTGCATTCTTATGGCATGTTGGAGTTGTCATGAAAAAGGATGTGATGGTGTTAGCTGGTCTACAAATTACACACATGGCATTGGCTTGGCATAGATGCGGGGTGTGTGGTGGATGTTATGTCGATGGCTGAAGGACTTCCATGGGAGCCAAGAGATGGGAGTAGCACCATAAATTTTCAGCAAGTTTTTCGACATGTTCCGAGGTGAAATTCTTAGAAGGGATCTTTCTAAGTGGTGATACTCTTTTATGGTGGAGTATGATACTGCTCTGTTTTTTAGAATTATGATTGTTGGTTCAGACAATGGTTGTCGGTGTCGGAGAGAAGATTTTCTTTTATTTACCCAAGGTGGAGTTTGTTGGGAATTTTGGCTAGAATGAAAGAAAAGTCTTGAAGTGTTTGTCCCATATCGGTGGAACAATGGAAGGTGAAGGGGACTTCAAGCCTATAAAAGGGAGTCCAAGGCTTTGGTTTTAAGGCATCCCAATAAAATACGCATTAAGTATTTTATTATTTCTTTCTTGTTCTCTTGTTTTAGAGAGTAGAAATATATGAGTTAAATCTTTGAGAGTGTGTGTGTTATTGGGTGAGGCTTGAGAGATTATAGCTGTGTGATTGTAATAATTTTTCACATAGTAGATTTTCTTCTCTCTGGAGGCCCGTGGTTTTTTCTTCGGTTTTGGAGTTTCTACGTATATTCTTGTATTATTTATTTTTCTCTATTATTGTTCTTTGGGAGGCTTGTTGGGGATCTTTGAGATCTTATTTTTTCCAACAGCTCCAGCTCTACAACAAAGACTAGGGTAAAGCTTGAAAAACAAATTTTGACTATACAAAATTCAAGTAATAACAGCAAGGCAAAATAGCTCTACTAGGGACTGAAGTTTGTCATTTTTATCACTTAAAGGACTAAAGTTTTAAGTATTTCAAACAAGGGACTAAAGTTTAATCCGTTTCACCCGTTAGGGACTCCGTTAGTTTGGTCCCGTTAAGTTTTAACGGATTGATGACATGGCCGTTAAGTGCATTGGTCGGTAATGATAAAATAATAATAAAAATTTTCAGATTTTTGTAATAATAATAAAATAATAACAAAAATATAAAAGTCTAAAAAAATATAAAAAATAAAAAAATCTGTATTTTTAGAAAAAATGAAACTTTAGTTTTTAAAAAAAATCTGGAATATTAATATTAAAAATTTAATGCTTTTATTAATATTAATTTAAACTTTATCCCCCTGCTTGATCTTCATCATGTGGTGGGGGCCTTCTGGCCGAGCGACTTTGGCAGCGAAATGCGACGTGAAGTCGTTCGCCAGTCTCTCAAAGTAATTGATCGAGCGAGGTGGTAGTGAGATGTACCACCTGTGGGCGAGATCGCCCAATGTCAGTAGGAACATCCGACATTTTGTCGCGTCCGATGCTCCGCATCCGGTCATGTAAATCCGGAATTTGCTCAAATGGGTCTCTGGATCCGATCTCCCCTCATATAGAGGCGTTTTAGGGGGAGCGATCGTTGGTTGAACTGGGGCGAGCTCGATCTGGACCGCGAGTGGTTCACTTGGTCCAGCGATCGATCTCCTGGCGCCTGCCTCGGTTTCTAGGAGCGCCTTCATTTCGTCGAGCTGGCGCTGCATTGCAGCCATCGCTGTAGCCTGACTGCTCGCTGATTGGCTCCCGGAGCGCGAGCCAAGGCGATCATGTACTGATCCCCTGGCCCCATGGTGGATGATGAGTTCTCTACCAGCGGGCTCATTTATTGGGCGAGTGGGGGCCCGTTGACCGGCTTGTCTCCTGGGAGTCGGATATGCTGAACTCCTGGTAACAGATTCGGATTCCGATATCTCCCGGATGGGAACCGAGTGCCCGGGTCGCCCTGAGGGATCGCTCCCTAGGCGGCTGAAGATGGAATCATCCCGCCTTACGAGAGCCTTTTACTATGGCTCGGGGCTTTCTGTCGATTTCTCAACATATATTCCCTTGAACTTCCGCTTGCCTGCTCGGCGGATGGTGGACGGAGTAATGGTGGGCGAGTCGCATGCCCTCCATCGCTCCCTGAGGATGGCCATAGCCTCCTCAATCTGTTCCGCGGTCTGGAACTGATCGAGTGAGAGGCTAGGACCGTCCCTCGGGGGCAGGAGTGAGAGTCTAGCGTCATCGCGGTCACCTTCCGCGGCAGGCTGGGATTCGGTCTGGGCCGGAATGAGATTTCCGGCAGATCGCAGGGTGGCTCTTTTGGATGTCGTGGCAGACGTCATGTTTCTGAAGGCTTTTCTTTGTAGAACAGTGAGTGTTTCTTCAAGTATTAGTCTGGAGAACAGTGAGTGTTCTTCGAGACAGTAGGAATAAAAATGAAGGTTTAGATGCCCTCCTTCTAGCGCCAATTGTTGTTACCCAAAATATTATCCGGAGACAATATTGCTGGAATGATCGAGTAACAAACAAATGCGAGAACACTTCCGTGGGAAAATAAATAACACAAGGTTTGTCGGGGTTGTTAGTCCCGGGCTTGAATGCTCTCGCGAGATGTTATTGATATAGATACTTTGGAGTACAAATATTAATGTTAGAATCTATTACAATGAGTGTAAAGACTTCTAGTTATCTAAGCTGTAGAGCGTGTAGATTGCCGGAAGAACCAGATATGAAGCTCTGTGAGTTATTGCTTTGGATGTTCTGTAAGTGTGTATGAATATCACTACGAATGTGTAAGTAATTGCCAGATGAGTTTTTAATCCTCTCTCTGTGCGTTTTTCACTGTATTCACGATGATTGTGTGATGCCCTAGGCCATTGTTGTGAGCCTCCTATTTATAGGAGACAAGGTTGTTGGGACCTCTCCGGCAATCGCGGGTGACCGCCGTTTTCTATATTATAATAAGATGGCCGATCATCCCGTCACGTGGGGCTGTTCCCTTAAAGTCTGAGGCTGCTGCTGGCAGCCAGCTGTGCGGGCCAATGGGAAGCCTGCACGCATACTGAGTCACTATCCGGGAAGGACCCACTTTGTACCTTTCGGCGGCCCTGTCGGTAGGTGAGGTAGGTGACAGGCTGGGGTCAAAGGTCTTATCTTGCCGGCGCCTTTTGTGGATCTGCACGTGGGTCACCGTCCAAGATTCGGTCTTCGACGACTTTGACGGATGTTGGATTCATACGTGGCACGAGACGATCGTCTCTGGTTGGACATCATAGACGATCGCCAGATACCAAAAGACGATCGCCGTGGGTGCCGACTGCGGGGTATTTGCCCAGAGTATGTCTTCTATGGTTGGCTCTCAGATCATTATGCCGATCGCCATCGAGGCGTATTAATCGTCGTACAACAAGTTGAAGTTCATAACAAACTGTGAGAAGGAATCAGGGAGAGACTGAAGGATAAGGTCGGTTTGGAGAGAAGTATCCATTTAAAATCAAGAGCCTCCAATCTCTCGATCATGGATATCATTTTGAGGACGTGTTCCCCAACCTTCTCACCTTCCTTCATCCTTGCACCGAACAGTTGCTTGGATATCTCATATCTAGCAGTTTTGCTGTGCTCACCATAAAGTTCGGTTAAGTGAGATAGAATCTGCCTAGCAGAAGTCATTTTCTCATGAGCTCTCTGAAGCTCATTAGACATAGAAGCCATCATGTAAGCACGGACTTTTATGTCATCCTTAACCCACTTTTCGTGGTTTTCGATCTCTTCCTGATTGGCTCTGGTCCGCACAGGAGGCGCCGGAATGTCCGTCTCCAAGACGTATCCCAGTGCCTCTATACTGAGGCCAATCATCAGATTGCGGAGCTAGTCCACAAAGTTAGGTCCAATCAGGGTGTTCTTCTCGAGTAGAATTGCGAGTCGATTCATTATCATATTGAGAGTTATGTCTGCATTAAGTACGACAGATTAATTAGTGACTCGTTCAATTATGTTCTGAGTATAGAATTAAGGTCTTTTCTATTCTTGTTACCCAGCTCCCACTATTTTTATCGGAGTAACACACTCCCTTGTGAAATCCAGAAGTATCGTCGCTCTACTTCATAGTGGTGATCGAGTGCTTTATAAATCTTAATAGAGGGCAACCGAACAGGTTTCTGGTCTATTGATTTCCATAAAGTGGTGTCCGACACCAACTCATCTAATGGATGATTCGATCTTCTTTTTTCCCTTGTTCACTCCCCTCAACCTATATGGTTTCTATGGTTCGTGAACAAGTTAAGTTTATACCATCGACACAAATTAGTGTCACAATTGAATCTTATCCGGAAACCTATCAGGTTTCTAGGGATAAATTTTGCTCCAACCGAAGGCATCCAATGCGCTCCCGGTAATTTATCCATCCTCCTCGAACGACTACCCCGATAACTCGGAAGCATAGCACATCCGGTTTGGATTTCAATTTCCCGAAAGCTCGATGGAGGGAAGGAAAACCTTGAAACCTTATAAACTTAATAATTTGTTGTGGGAGAATTATCGCGATTAACGTTACACTTTGCACATTAATCATTTAAGCGCATTTGTGGTATTCATACAATATGAAAAAACATTCACAACCTAGTTTCTACCAACATGTGGTTCATGGACCGTTCCTAGAAAACATAAAACTCCATAATCTAATTACAAGTCTTCGTCTTGAATCTTCGTCTTCTCGAAATGGATCTTCCTACGGTCTTTGTCATTACATATAAATTTTACATTAAAAATTGCATCCTAGATACAAATTTTTCTAGTAAAATAAATAGGCTCAAAACGGCCTTTACAACCCAATCGAATAAAACGAACGATTCAAAACTAAGTCCACGAACCACATCCCCATTCAAAAGCATTCATCCAATAAATACTATATAAATGGAAAGCGTAAAGATACATTGATCCAATCAACAATACGAACCGATCCAATCGATTCACACAATCGGTAATATGATAACGTTCAAAATAATTCGGGCGACCATAATTATTCCAATTAATCGAATTTCCCTTATAAAATGAAATACCATAAATCATTTTAATCATATTAAATCTAATTTAACATGCGGGGGATTAATTTTCAAGAATACATGAAAAATCGAGTCGGGGCGAAAATGGCCTGCCATGGCCGAGTCACTGTCGGCCAGACATGGCCCGTGTCACCTGACACGGTCGGGTCGTGCCGGCAGTGTCCTAGACATTCCTGCCAGACACGGCCGTGTCGCCTGACACAGTCGAGTCACCTCCGGAAGCATGCCGGCCAGACACGGCCCGTGTCGCCTGACACGGTCGGGTCCGTGCAGCTGGCTTTGCCAGATCACGGACACGACCGAGTCACCCAGGACACGGTCGAGTCACTCTCGGCCAGATTACCTTTTTTGTCCAAAAAGTCGTCCGACGATGATTCGAGGCTAGATTTTCGACCGAATATCTAATATCAATATTTTCCGACTTTCATATCTTCAATATAAATCATATTTCCCAGAAATTTAAGATTTATATTTAGACATAAACTTACAAAAAATACAATTATTACGCACGAAAAACATATACCGGGATTATGACTAAAATGATTCCAAATCATTCACCATCTAATCGAGCATTCCAAATGCCAATATCGTATATATGATCGCAAGACCTACGCTCTGATACCACTGTTGGGATTCAGTGCCTAAAATGAAGGCCCAGCGGAAGCGGTAAAATGAAAATTAATTCGATCTGAATCCCTACGAGGATCGATCGAGCTACGTATATATGAATATATAAACGAAAAACAAGAGTTATAAGAAACTCACACTTGAAGTCCGTTGATTAAATGGTAACCTTCTCTTGAGCTATTCCCCAAGCTTCGATTGATCTCTACGAATCCAATCCGTTCCAAGCTCTTGAACGATCCAACGCCGAAAGCACCGCGTCTCTACTTGCCACGTGCCGGAAAAATGACCAGAATGACAACACTCGATTAACCTGTAAGGTTACGGTTAGAATCAAGTGATGAAACCTTTTATTATTGCACTCTAAGTGTATAATATTTATCTCTCAATGTATCTTGAATTTTCTCCAAGAAACTCAAGAACAAGGATGAAGAACAAGATGAAGACAATTTGAGAAAAATTTTTCTCTCTCTCTCACTAATACTCACGTTGGAATTGGTGGTTGGAGAAGTGAGGAATAGTCTTCAATATATTCTTGTTCCAAATCCCACAAAATCAACTATACCTTATTATTATAAGGGATATGATATCTCTTAGGTGATTAGTCTTCACCCACCAAAGGAAGACAAAGACTAAAGGTAAGAAATCAAAAGTGGGGCCGGCCTCTAGAAAGAATCCGACGAGTTTGGTTCGTTTTGGACTCCCGAGAGTCCAAACAGATAAACTCCGATTCCGTTCCGATGTATTTATATCGATTAATTAATCCAATTAATTAATCATATTAAATACATAATAACATAATTATTTTCTCCAAGAAATAATTATATTCATTAATTAAATTAATCACCCGGTAATTTATTTAATTAATTAGGCCGTAAATTAATTTATCCAACAAATCAATTTAGACATCAAATGTCCCAAATTAGATATCCAATATCTAATATTCATAATGAGAGATTAAGCTTGATTCATTCCGTCGTCAATCCTATTGCGCGACTTGGTAGGTTCGTCTCAGTCAGCAATGGGAGGAACCAAAGAGTAGTAGCACCACCTAGCCAGCCTGGCGGCCTACATTGTACCCCAACTGAGAACGAATGATAGGGATCATTCAAGAACCATTCTGTCGTGAATACCAGTAAACGTATAAACCCTTCTTTCAAATGTCCCGATCAAGTTATAGGGTCACGGTCAGTCAAACCCTATTTGTACTTGACGCTATGCATGTGTTAATGCAAATCGAGATCATTGAGCTCTCGTGTATCCAATACAACTAGCTCCAATGCTTTGGTCAAAGACTTATGATCTCATCTGCCAATAACCGCATAGGACATATAACCCGCTCACTAACGGGAGAAGGAATTCTATCTTGATATTCAGTAGAACCTGCTACTTACCCGTCAAGATGCACGTCGAGGTTGACCCCCACCTTTCGGTTTACAGGGTCGAACTACTCTAATGAAAATCTTGACATCACAAGCACATCCCTACTAAATCCTCAAGTCGAAGGTTCACGAATACCGATCCCTCGGGGTGTTCATAACCGGTACCCGTTTTTTCGGACCGAATTTACGATACCGGTTATGCGGGTAATGAAAATTGCCCGTGACCCGACTCGAAAAGTCGGTGCACCAAGAAGCGGGTACCCTATTTTTTCGGGTCGGGTCATAGGGTACCCGGCCCAAAATTTAATACAACTAATTTTAAATTTTTATAAATGATTTGTAATTTTAATATAAATTTATTTTAGAATTTATTATATAAATTAATTCCCCAAGTACTAAAAATATTATAAATATTTTCCGTACAATAAGTAAATTTCAAAACTAACTAAAATTTTTTATATATCATTTTTTATTATATAATTATGCTTAATTCAATATTCAATTATATATATATGAAAGAATATATTATTTTTTATTTAAAGATTTTATCTTCTTGTAAATTCCAAACTAGTGAGAATAAATACCATTACTGAAAATACATGAATTTTCATATTAAATATAATTCGTATTATTTGAAAGATAAAGTTTCATATAATTACAAATTAAATAATTAAATTTATAAAAAAAATTACCATTAAAAAATAATCGCGTTTTCGGGTACCCGAATTTATACAACAAGTCGGCCCATGACCCGGCCCGATTATATGACTTTTTTCCGGGTCGGGTACCCGGCCCGAAAAAAAATTTAATTTTTTTAAAAATACCCGGAATATTTAGTTCGGTTCATCGGGTAGTTGGGCCGGGTAGTTCGGGTCGGGTATTTTTGAATACCCCTACCTATCACAACCTTTCGATTCACATCGATCATGTCCCGGAGTGAAATCCGTGTGACGAATCGAGGGTCAGTCGGTTCGAGTATACTAATCCAATTAGCATACCTATAACTTGTGCTCCCACTAACCATTAGTGTTCGACAAGCACTCTCCATGTCAAAGAACACGTCATACAAGTCTTCACATAAACTTAACGTCCAGTCAAGTTTCATCGACTTGCGAACGATTAAGTATTTGAGCTATAAACCTTTCCAGTGCCGACCCCCTTATCCAATAAGGAGTGGAACGTTTTGCTCTCAAATACACGGACTAGTTTCTATATATATATTTACTAGTTAGGAATGCCAGTAACTACCAGTAAATAAAGAAACTTCAATTGCCTTATATTAATGATTTACATAATTACAAGTACAATGCCCTCACTCAACATCCTCTGAGTGGCATTCGAGGGCATACTCCCAACAGTCTGAAAATGAAAAAGGGTGTTGTCCTATATATAGAAAATAGTTATTAGCGCGCGCTACGGCTATATCTTTAGCGTGCGCTAATGGACTAGCAGTCTACTGTCTCGGGCTGGTCTCGGCTTAGCGTACGCTAACATCCTTTACGTGCGCTAAGTATGGCAATTAGCGTACGCTACCACACCATATAGCATGCGCTAGTGACCATACGAAGCTTTACTGACCTCACTGTACTCAACTTTAGCGTGTGCTATCCTCATACCAGTAGCGTGCGCTAAGCACCGTTGACTCGACTTTTTTAAAGCCGTCCAGATTCATTCCGACATATCCCGACAAAGATCCGCGGTCTGATCTCACCTACCGCCCTGTATTAATCAAGTTGACTACGCATAGCGCGCGCTAAGGCTCATACATAGCGTGCGCTAGGAAACTCAATTAGCGTACGCTACGCTCGGACATTAGCGTGCGCTGCTAGTGCACAAATACAATTATAAACAACAACATTCATAAAATTATACGCTCAACAGTACAAGATCATGAAATACGAAGGATACTACTCAGATCAAATACAACGTATACAATGGCATAAGGTTCAAAATACATATTAGAATCTCGGGTATTACAAGTGCTGTACAAGGTTATATGTTACAACTGATAGAATAAGTTAGTACTGTTAGGCATTTTGATTAGTACTGCTTATGAGATATGCATTGTAAGTCGTTGCTTTATGAGATTTGAAAAATAACTTATACATTGTATCATTTATTCATTATTAGTTATTACATGTTTAAAAAACAATTCCAAATTTTCAAACAAACACTAAAGAGGCTGCAATCATCACAAAGAAACCATCAAAAGTTCCCACATTGTACATCAAATATGGTGTAAAAGTCTACCACATTTATTTTCCGATTAAAAGAAAAAAATAAGTGTTCATAGACAAGTAAAGTCTAAACTATAATGTTCTTGCCAAGCAATAGTGACAAATCTTGTAAATCATCAGGGGTACCGCTTCCAAGGTTAAGGCGTGTGTTACTTATTCAGATTGAATATCTCGGTCAACGTACCTAAACAGGAGAGTAAAAGCATTCAGGTATCAACATTTGAAACACCCTCAAGTTAGCATTATATATTTGATTCATTTTTAACCTTCTCCTTTTTTTCTGGTTCCCAAGCTCGTCATCACAATCCATTGGTTCCTAACTCCCAACAGTTACATCGGTGTCTGAATCTTCAACAACAGTGCTAAAATAAACATCCAAAAGCGACAGGTTAGTTGCCAATGTTGAGAAAATAGGACATAAGTATATTGATGTTGAAATGTACACAGACACTCTCTCTAACCTCTTGTATGTGAGCCTTAACCTTTTCCTTTTTTTATGGCTTCCAGGCTGATCATCATCTGCTTCTTCTCTCAAACTCCCAGCACTTACAATAAAACAGACATAAGCGACAGGTTAGTAGGCCAAATTTGAGCAATTGGACGTAAATATATTAATGTGGAAGTGTGGGTCCACTCTAACTTCTTGTACCTTTTGTTTTCTGAAGGTTTTGATGGAGTCAAGAGCAATGGAGCTTTGGACAATCTTTTCAGTTCCGACTTTCCATCATCTACACTTTCAATAAGACTGCTTCAACCTGCACTTTCATCAACTGCAGCTGGTTCTTCCACTGCATCTGGTTCACAAATAGTCCAGAAGGTGAAGCTCTCATAGTTACCATGCTCATAATATGTGTGTGATTTTAACTCCAAAGTGTGGGTGGTCCCTATGATATCTAGAAGAGGCTGTGGCAAAGCCGGTAGGTCATCCTCATCCTGTACATGAAGGAAAGTGAGCAAAACATTTATGAATTGATTCAAGTATGTAAATATACCTGATTCTCTCCTACCAAAAGTGCCTCCGTTGAATGTTTAACCAACTGTGTTGCAGTCTCATCAAACATGACTACCACGGCCTTTGATGTGTCATCAGAAACATTTAACTCAAGCCGGTATCTGCCAAGACAATATTTGCCATGCAAGGTAACCTTTTTTCCATGATATTGTAACCCATATGTAATTGAATATACTAAAAAAACATGGCACCTCACAACTGGATACTCGGCAGGCTTGTTGCATGCATCACACCAGAATTTGCATCCTCTTCTTGTAGCTCCCTTCTTCCACTTTTCACTGCCACATGAGGGGTAGTTCCAGCCTTTCCTTGTGTTAATATCGTCAATTGTGACTTGACAGATGAACGTCACAGACTGTGGGAAAAAAGGAAGCGATGATTAGTCGTGGAAGAGAAAAACAGGAGAAATTGTTTGGCGAAAACAGCATATATATCATTCTTTCTGTTGCGGCCCCACAGTAAAAGGTTCTTAAGTGTCCCGGGCCTCGATGCAGAGTAGTCAGTCTGTATGCCATCTTTGACAATCTCTATTTTACTGTCATTCATATGAACATACATATTAAGTGGGTTGCAAAAGGTATGTATAGTATATAAAAAATGTATTACCTAGCTTGTGATGTAAACTCCTTCAACATAGGGATTTCTACATCGTCGAGTATCATAGTAGATGAACTGCTCGATAGATAAAGCCTATCTTCAAAGTAAAGGACGGCAAATTATGAGTTTTTTTATGCTTTAAAATAAGTAAAAAAAATTAATGTTCGTGGGTTCTCATTGTTGTAAATTTTAACGTTAACCGAAGTTACAATCACAGCATGGAGGCCAACACTCTTTGTTTTTTTCTCAATCAATACATCACCTAAGTTTCCCCACAATGTTAACCTAACTATTTGACCCCAGTTTTATGGAAAAAGAAATTAATAGTGAGACAATCATTATAGATATACTTTATAAAACTCATAGCTTTAATGACAACAGCAATAACCTTTGATTACTCAGGTATAAATCCAGCGTCCTTGAACCTGTCCTTTGTTGAATAATCCTGCCCACATTTGTTATATAGCCAACAAAGATTCGCAAGGTACACATTTACTAATAATCATTGCTCTTATCTAAAATGGTACACGAAATATTGCAAAGATAGCACATTACCAATCAAATACTTATTATTTGTAACTTCCAAGTCATCAAAATCAATAAGCTCAAAAGGATGCCTCACAAAACCATCTGGCTTGGCTAAAGATCTTCGAATGGTTGTGCCACCATGGAATTCAAGCATGTAACGACTCTTTCATTATCCGGTATTCTTCTGTGTTGGGCACAACAGCAAAGTCAATTATAGTGTATATCAGGCCCTCTTTAAACCTATCAACAAAATTGTGTGATATCTTGGACTTTGCGGTACAATGCATGAGATTACCCTGCAACAAAAAGGTACATTAGGTAATTTTCACTATACAACAAGGTATTTTAGAAATGAATGTTCACATTTACAACAATTAACTTTCATCAGACCTTCCCATCAGATATTAGGAAATCGGTGCTAACGTATTGGCCAGTAGTAGAATTGACATCCCACTTACGACAAATCATGGCAACAATGGGGCCCGAGACATTCAAATCCAGCTGATTCAACAAAACTTGGGCTTTGGGCTGTGTGATTGCCTTAGACATGATATCCTGTTTTACTGATGCTTGAGTAATTGAGGAGCGGGGAGAGAACATGTGAAATTGTAACAGCAGCCATGGTATTTATAGCATGGGAAGCCTTTGGATTGTAACCTATGAGTATTAAAAGAGTACATGGAGAGACATTTTTGTAATATCCGCAATTTTCGATTTTCGGTAAATTTCTTTTTTCGGTCGGAGTCCGTTTTGACGACTCGCTCATGACGGTTTCGTCATTCTGAGAATGATTAATTCTACACTTTTTGTCATCCGAGTTCGTCTCGGTGTTGTTTTGTTGAGTTCTGTGCTTTTTAGCGACTTTTCTGCACTTGAGTTCGATTCTTGCGAATCTCGACCGAAACTGCTGTTTCGAGTTTCCCGCAAGTCCGTTTAACTTTGTTAGACGTGTTGTGAACTTCGGTTTGGTTATTCGATCACGTATCGTGATTTCCGGGCGTTTTGGGCCATTTTGTAATTTCTTGAAAGTTACGGGTATCCGTATCTGTAATTGTTGTCTCGACCCGTTTCTTGGTCGCGTATGACTAATTATGGTATTACGCTTTCATTTTGAGTCGTTTATGTTGTCCGCGAACTTTTCATCGTGTTCGCCTGCGGCGCTTGTAATCGGTCGCCGAGCCACGCGGTTATGGATCGCCGACGGTTATGGATCGCCGGACGATTGCGGCACCGCCGGACGGTGCGCGGGCAGAACCGCGAGCGCACGCCACGGCCGGAAGGTCGCGCTAACCGGCAGTGTAGCGACGCCGCCGGTGGCCTAGCGACGCCATCGCCCGGGCAGCTGGGGTTTCGAGGTTACGGACTCGGTCAGGATCGGCAGTAGCGCACGCTACGCCGAGCGTAGCGCGCGCTAGTCGGCAGGCGTAGCGCACGCCGGCCGGCCGGCTAGCGACGTTACTGCCGGCGAGTCATCCGGTGGCTACTGGACAGGTCGGCTAGCGCGCGCAGGCATCCGGCCGTAGCGCACGCTAGCGGGAGTTGGGTCGGCAGGGTTGGTCAGGTGATGCCGGGTCGTGTGGGCCCTGGCCGAGGGTGCTCGGCCGATACCGGCCGATAGCGCACGCTAGTCCGGGAAGGCTAGCGCACGTAGTCCGCCGATAAATATGGCCGAAAGCAACACATTTCACTTCGTTTTTCATTTCCTTCCTTCTCCATCCGCGAGTGGCGATTCATGGGCGACGAAGCCATGTTGTTTAACAACAAAACCATGAAGTTATGGAGTCCATAACATCAATCGATCGTCCGTTATCAACCTTTGATTCAGCGAATCAAGGTAATCTTCCTTAGAACCCTAATTTCGTGAATTTGGGGATTTTTGCATTTTCGTCCGATTCGTTCCATGTTGTTGATTAATTCATGATGGGTATGATTAATCTTGATAGTATTCTTGTGTTTAACATCATTTAATCTATTGTTTTCGCTTAATCAAGTATATTTCTTGATTTCCTTCAATTGACTTTTTGGGGGATTTGTCCCCAACTCGCTTTTCATCCGCTGATGGATCGATTATGGTTAAATGATGTTGTTAAACATATTCTATGGATTGTATATCCATATTTCAACTTGGAATTCCGTTGGGTTTTGACGGAACGAATCGTGTTCTTGGCCATTTTGGGGGAAATCCGTGAACTTTCGTCATTCGTTCTTTGAATTCAACGGCTTTGAGTCGTGTTATGGAATTCATTTCATTGTTATTATTTGTCCTTCGTAGTTTATGAACGTGAGTTGGCGTTCGGTGGAGTCGGCGGGTACGTAGTCGGTTCGGGCCAACCTACTTCGGTCGATTCTCCGCGTTGTTCTTATTCGAGGCAAGTATCTTGCCCATACATTACGTGTTTGTGGATATATTAGTTAGTAATTTTCGATACGTGATTTATGAATGTCTATAATTAACTTTCAAAGGAATTGATATGCTTTTCAATACTTCCTTTAAAGATGACTCGTATGATTTCGTTGTTAAATATGCTTGTCTAAGTATGTGTGGGGTATTGTTTTGTGTGATTATGACGTTGAGGATTTATAGCTTAACCTTTCCTTGAGATATATATGGAACGTATGCATATTGATGATCCTGTCTCATTGTGTCGTTCGGCGTGGTTGGATAGGTATTTTCCCTCGTTGCTATGTTATTTGTACTAGCTGCATCGTTGAAATTCTAGCATGAATCGTATCATTACTTGGTTGTGAGTATATGTTGTATGAACTGGCCATTCTAGCAAGGTACCTCGACTATATATACTGTGATTAACCTTCGAGGCTTGTGGTTTGCAACTGTGATTTTGGAACGTGTGTGTGTGTTGTTCCTTCCACCGGAGTGTCCGACGGGATGTCCGGGGTCGATACTAAGGGGTACGGCCACGGAAGTGGACTTGAGTGCGTGTGTGGATGAACTTCCACCGGAGTGTCCGACGGGATGTCCGGGGTCGATACTAAGGGGTACGGCCGCGGAAGTGGTTTCACCCGGAGTGTCCGACGGGATGTCCGGGGTCGATACTAAGGGGTACGGCCGCGGTTACCAGCCAGGTTTTTCATCTTGAGGATGTCGATGTTATCGTTAATTGTGATATTGTCAGGAGTATCACAATGCTTTGTGCTCGGGGTTGAGAGACATTGTATATCGAGTCTTGGTGCTTGGCTAGAATGGCATAGGATTAATGTGTTATGTGTAATGTGTCCTTGTAAGTGATTTGAAGTGGATGATCGGGTCGTGGACCCCGTGTGTTTTGTAATCGAATGGTTGGGTCGTGGACCCCGTGTTTTGTTAAACGGATTTGTATTTTGAAAAATGAACTTTGGGGTGTGACCCTAAATGGCTTTCGAGGAACTTTAGAATTTTTCAATTTCTAACGTTTTTAAAACTCCCGAGATTTGGAAATGTTTTCAAAGTGCTTACTTACTTCGTTTCTACTTTCAAGACTTGAACTATTTTTAACTAAATATCCCTCGGGAGGTATCTCGTATTCTCGGAATGTGTTGTGTATGGCTCGTATTTGCACTTTATACTTGCACTAGCGAAACAAAGGAGTTTGCTAACCCCGAGTAATCGGGGTGGATATCTCGTATTGTGTCCAGGTACATGCAGTTGTCGGGAGCAAGACACAGGATCGGCACGAGGGATGATGAAAGACGAATGATACTAATCACACGAAGGCCGTTTTGACTTGATTAGTCTGAGTCTATTGTATTGTCTTTTCCGCTATCTTATTGTTCGTCGTTGCAAGTATTTTACCCTTGCATGTGTATGAGTCTGGATGAGTTTATGTATTTTGATTTGTAAGTCGCTGACGGAAGACCAAATCGGTCTATTGATTCGTTATTTTGATTCATCGTATGTAATGTAATGTGTTGTGTTGATGTCTAGCTCGGTGGATCCTCACGAGAGGGTCTCGCGGCGTGTAATACTCCGGTTTGATCTGGGGGTGTTACATTTATGGTATCGAGCTTAGGTTGCGAAACCTAGGTGCCGGGTCGTCGTATTGTTGGGTCTTATCTTGTCGATTGAGTCCGATCGATGTCGTGTCGCGACGCGTCGTTTGGAATGTCGGCCGTGATTAGTATCGGGATGCGGCCATCATCTTCGTGCGATCTGTGGATGTAAGTCTCCCTACTACAGGTTGTACCACGAGCTATACGAGCCTGTGTGATTTTGTGTTATGTAGTTAATATTTGAAGATGCATCGTGAGTAAGTGACATATATTTGTTGATTCCGTCTTGCGCTAAAATGTAGAATGATATTCTGAATGTATCCTTGTATAAATCATTTTTCTTACAAGAGTATAAACCTTGGAATTTTAAGTTTTCGAATCCTTTCGGGGAGTCACGTAAAATTTTTAAAATGCCCTCCAAGGGAGGAAAAAATTGATTTTCGTATGTTGACCACAAGGTGAAAGTTCGAAAACTCGAATTATTGATAATTCTTTTCCACCGTGTACTATAAGTTTTCAAAACTCGAGTTTTTAACTCAAATAAGGTCTTCAAAATATACTCAAGACGTGACTCGCTTGTAACTTTTCGGTTTCATGAATGTTGGTCAAAATATGCGTATTGATGATGCTCGTTGTTGAGCAAGGTGCCGCTTTAAAATTCAAATAGTAACGTGAATGTTGAGTCCATCGGTATGTATGTGTTGAGATAGTCCTCTATATTGAGAAGTAAAATTTTCATTTTTGTAGGATGATTTTCTTTTGATGGTTGCTTGTGAGTTGTTATAATTATGTGAGTCGATGACATTTAGACTTGTATGTTGTTGCTTACTTGTAACCTTCGAGTCTAGCATTACCTCATATATGTTTGCAATCGTGTTGGTGATTAGAGCAGTTAGCACAGGCTTAGTACGAGCCTAGCGCGCGCTAACGTGGCGTGTTTAGCGCACGTTAAACTTTGTTGTAACGCGCGCTAATCAACCTGGGCAGAGGCTATGGAACCGCATTATAGCCGTCAGGTCTAACTTTTGCTGCCAATCACTTGTAGTTGTATTCTCTACGTGGTGTCTAGTGATAACAACTGTTGTGCGTGAATGCGTGTTAAGACTTTTCGTATTGCTAGGTGATATTTGATTGTGGTTGATGAATTGATAAATTATGTCTCATGTGTGTGTTCAAAAACACTTTCTGAAACTTCACAAAGTTTTGACGGTTCGATTAATCGGCGGCCGTGTATACTTTGAAAATTATTTGGAATTGTCAAGCCGGCCTTGATTCTCAAATAAAACCTCGATGGTATTTGAAAGAGTTGTTTTAAAGTACATGTAGACATTTTGTAAAGTATTACCGATCTGATGTTTGTGAAGTGTTGGGAGAATTTTCGAAAATGATTTTTAACGTATTGTTGTATTTTCAAATAATTCGAGTAAATGATTTTCAAAAATCTTTCACACCATAAAAATATTTTATTTCAAAAACCAATGCGATTTTTATTTTCAAAAATATATAGTGAAAGATGAAAAATCTCACTCGATGTAAAATTCAAACTCGGATTTGGAAATGTTAGAGTATGTAAGAATGATTTGATGATCTTGCATGGTTAACTTGTTAGTTGTTAACGGTGATGATGATACGTAGGGGCATGATGACTTCAAATGATTTCAAATGAGACGGTTTGAGTATGTTGTTTACAAGTTTTGACGAAACAACCTGAGGTACCAAAAGCACTTTTAAAGTTTATTTTAAAATACCATACAAATCCAAGGATTTTCAAAAGATTTCCTTTAAAAGGATACCTCGTGGATTTTCTTTTCGAGTTGTTATTGATTACCTTATGTGTTATGTCGTGCTGGGTTGGTACTTTAGTATATTATTTTTGCGAAGTTGCGCCATCGTATCGAGTGAGAATCCGCTTAGTATGTCTAGGGACAGGGGATACGGTCGTGACCGCGGTATAGATTGTCGTGGAGATCAGATATGGGACCAATAGGATATGGTCGGGAAGGTTGCTATTCCAGCACTTCGTTCTCGTTGTTTAGGTTTCGGGACGAAACCTCTTTTAAAGGTGATATGATGTAATACCCGCATTTTTCTCTCTTTCTCTTCTGTTTCGTCCAACCGTATTGACTCGACTGTGTTCGTTGATGCTTCTGACCTGGTGTTGTTTCTCACCTTTGTCATTCGAGCGAGTTCTGATATTGTCTCAAATTGACCTATATATCGTTGTGACCTTTCCAAGTTCGGAAAATTAGTCTCGTTTTCGATCTTCCAACCCTTGGGCGGTGGAATTTTGTATTTGTTCAGCGATTGGCTCGCGTTTTGATCAATGTACCGTTAGGTTGGTCAATCGTATCGATTTTCGTTCGTTGTGTTTTGTGATTGTCGGATAATTGACTTGGCTATATTATCCATTTGATGACGCTTGTCGTTTGTTGGTTCTATTATATCCCTAACGGCGACGTCGTGTTGGTCGCCGTGGAGCGTGTTTACACGCCGTATATTCCTTCGCGTTGTTTGTAACATTTCGCCGTTGGGCGTTAGTTGCGCATTCTTGTGTATCTCGTTGAGTTTTTCCTGGCGGAATATTTCTTCTCCCTACTTGTTTTAAGTTTCGGGACGAAACTTCTTTTAAGGAGGGTAGAATGTAATATCCGCAATTTTCGATTTTCGGTAAATTTCTTTTTTCGGTCGGAGTCCGTTTTGACGACTCGCTCATGACCGCTTCGTCATTCTGAGAATGATTAATTCTACACTTTTTGTCATCCGAGTTCGTTTCGGTGTTGTTTTGTTGAGTTCGTGCTTTTTAGCGACTTTTCGCACTTGAGTTCGATTCTTGCGAATCTCGACCGAAACTGCTGTTTCGAGTTTCCCGCAAGTCCGTTTAACTTTGTTAGACGTGTTGTGAACTTCGGTTTGGTTATTCGATCACGTATCGTGATTTCCGGGCGTTTTGGGCCATTTTGTAATTTCTTGAAAGTTACGTATCCGTATCTGTAATTGTTGTCTCGACCGTTTCTTGGTCGCGTATGACTAATTATGGTATTACGCTTTCATTTCGAGTCGCTTTATGTTGTCCGCGAACTTTTCGCCGTGTTCGCCCGCGCGCTGGTAATCGGGTCGCCGAGCTCGGCGGTTGGGATCGCCGGACGGTTATGGATCGCCGGACGATTGCGGCACCGGCCGGACGGGTGCGGCAGAACCGGCGAGCGCACGCCACGGCCGGAAGGTCGCGCGCGCTAACCGGGCAGTGTAGCGACGCCGCCGGTGGCCTAGCGACGCCATCGCCCGGGCAAAGTGGGGGTTTCGAGGTTCTCGACTCGGCCAGATCGGGCAGCGCACGCTACGCCGAGCGTAGCGCGCGCTAGTCGGCAGGCGTAGCGCACGCTGTCGGCCGGCTAGCGTACGTTACCTGGCCGGGCAGTTCAGTCCAGTGGCTACTGGACAGGTCGGCTAGCGCGCGCAGGCATCCGGCCGTAGCGCACGCTAGCGGGAGTTGGGTCGGCAGGTTTGGTCGGCAGGGTTGGTCAGGTGATGCCGGGTCGTGTGGGCCCTGGCCGAGGGTGCTCGGCCGATACCGGCCGATAGCGCACGCTAGTCCGGGAAGGCTAGCGCACGCTAGTCTGGCCAGTATAAATATGGCTGAGCAGTCACATTTCACTTCGTTTTTCATTTCCTTCCTTCTCCATCCGCGAGTGGCGATTCATGGGCGACGAAGCCATGTTGTTTAACAACAAAACCATGAAGTTATGGAGTCCATAACATCAATCGATCGTCCGTTATCAACCTTTGATTCAGCGAATCAAGGTAATCTTCCTTAGAACCCTAATTTCGTGAATTTGGGGATTTTTGCATTTTCGTCCGATTCGTTCCGTGTTGTTGATTAATTCATGATGGGTATGATTAATCTTGATAGTATTCTTGTGTTTAACATCATTTAATCCATTGTTCTTCGTCGAATCCAAGTATATTTCTTGATTTCCTTCGAATTGACTTTTTGGGGGATTTGTCCCCGAACTCGTTTTTCATCCGTTTTGATGGATCGATTATGGTTAAATGAAGATGTTAAACATATTCTATGGATTGTATATCCATATTTCAACTTGGAAATTCTGTTTCGGGTTTTGACGGAACGAATCGTGTTCTTGGCCATTTTGGGGGAAATCCGTGAACTTTCGTCATTCGTTCTTTGAATTCAACGGCTTTGAGTCGTGTTATGGAATTCATTTCATTGTTATTATTTGTCCTTCGTAGTTTATGAACGTGAGTTGGCGTTCGGTGGAGTCGGCGGGTACGTAGTCGGTTCGGGCCAACCTACTTCGGTCGATTCTCCGCGTTGTTCTTATTCGAGGCAAGTATCTTGCCCATACATTACGTGTTTTGTGGATATATTAGTTAGTAATTTTCGATACGTGATTTATGAATGTCTATAATTAACTTTCAAAGGAATTGATATGCTTTTCAATACTTCCTTTAAAGATGACTCGTATGATTTCGTTGTTAAATATGCTTGTCTAAGTATGTGTGGGGTATTGTTTTGTGTGATTATGACGTTGAGGATTTATAGCTTAACCTTTCCTTGAGATATATATGGAACGTATGCATATTGATGATCCTGTCTCATTGTGTCGTTCGGCGTGGTTGGATAGGTATTTTCCCTCGTTGCTATGTTATTTGTACTAGCTGCATCGTTGAAATTCTAGCATGAATCGTATCATTACTTGGTTGTGAGTATATGTTGTATGAACTGGCCATTCTAGCAAGGTACCTCGACTATATATACTGTGATTAACCTTCGAGGCTTGTGGTTTGCAACTGTGATTTTGGAACGTGTGTGTGTTGTTCCTTCCACCCGGAGTGTCCGACGGGATGTCTGGGGGTCGATACTAAGGGGTACGGCCACGGAAGTGGACTTGGGTGCGTGTGTGGATGAACTTCCACCCGGAGTGTCCGACGGGATGTCTGGGGGTCGATACTAAGGGGTACGGCCGCGGAAGTGGTTTCCCACCCGGAGTGTCCGACGGGATGTCTGGGGGTCGATACTAAGGGGTACGGCCGCGGGTTACCAGTTGTGGTTTTTCATCTTGAGGATGTCGATGTTATCGTTAATTGTGATATTGTCCGGAGTATCACAATGCTTTGTGCTCGGGGTTGAGAGACATTGTATATCGAGTCTTGGTGCTTGGCTAGAATGGCATAGGATTAATGTGTTATGTGTAATGTGTCCTTGTAAGTGATTTGAAGTGGATGATCGGGTCGTGGACCCTGTGTTTTGTGACCGGAATGGTTGGGTCGTGGACCCCGTGTTTTGTTAAACGGATTTGTATTTTGAAAAATGAACTTTAGGGTCATGGACCCTAAATGGCTTTCGAGGAACTTTAGAATTTTTCAATTTCTAACGTTTTAAAACTCCCGAGATTTGGAAATGTTTTCAAAGTGCTTACTTACTTCGCTTTCTACTTTCAAGACTTGAACTATTTTTAACTAAATATACCTCGGGAGGTATCTCGTTGTATTCTCGGAATGTGTTGTGTATGGCTCGTATTTGCACTTTATACTTGCACTAGCGAAACAGTGGAGTTTGCTAACCCCGAGTAATCGGGGTGGATATCTCGTATTGTGTCCAGGTACATGCAAAGTTGTCGGGAGCAAGACACAGGATCGGCACGAGGGATGATGAAAGACGAATGATACTAATCACACGAAGGCCAGTTTTGACTTCAGTTAGTCGGAGTCTATTGTATTGTCTTTTCCGCTGTCTTATTGTTCGTCGTTGCAAGTATTTTACCCTTGCATGTGTATGAGTCTGGATGAGTTTATGTATTTTGATTTGTAAGTCAGTGACGGAAGACCAAATCGGTCTATTGATTCGTTATTTTGATTCATCAGTATGTAATGTAATGTGTTGTGTTGATGTCTAGCCTGGTGGATCCTCACGGAGAGGGTCTGCGGCGTGTAATACTCCCGGTTTGATCTGGGGGTGTTACAATTTTAACAAATTTATTGATATGATAACGTACTGAAGTTAGTTAGGGAATTTTGATGGACTAATCGATGGTTGTATGAGTCTGCTCAACTTATTTTACATTCCAGAATTATGAGGTACATTGAATTCGTAACTTTAGCTATGAAGGCTGATTGTTTTACATTCCCTGTAACTGAAGAAAAAATAGCTTGTAACCTCATGATTTGTATCCCCAGAAATAGCAATTATTGAGCTTATTCAGCTACAATTGTAGGTTGTATACAATTGTAACTGCTAATAACACCCATCAATGAAAACTGCCAGTATTGTTTTATATTCTAGTTTCAATGCGCAGGGTGTTCATATTTTTTGCAATTAATTCCGTGCATTAGGTAGCTTATACTCTATGCAGTTTTGAAGCCTAAACATTAATAAGAGTACTCAATCTTAGATTAGGATAGATATGATGACCCAAAAAGATTAATCAATTTTAGTTAGGATCAGAATTTTCAAGAAATGAAAAAACTGACTGGATGTTGATTAATTAGGGTTTTGAGCAAAAATGGAAAAATGAATCAACTTAATCAATTATCAGCATATTTTTAGGCTTTTCTACCTTGAGGTCACGAACTTGGCCTGATGTTAGGCCAGTACTGAAATTACATATTTTTCATATTTGTCTATTTCAGTTTGTATATTCTTCTTGTTAGGGTTGAACTGTGTGGATTGGAATCAACAAATGAAAAAAAACATGCAATTTTAGGGGCCTAATATATGACCATGTTTTTCTGACTTGACGATAAGAAAATACATCTTAATTAAACTACATATTTGTTCATACTTGTCGATTCCAGTTTGTATATTCTTCTTGTTAGGGTTGAACTGTACGGATTGGAATCGACAAATATGAAAAAATATGTAATTTTAGTACCGGCCTAGCGTCGGGTCAAATTTCCCTGACGGTAGAAAAACCCCTTTTTTTAACCTAAGTTGGATTGGAGAGTTTTTTTTTCTCTACGGACTTTGCGCAGTTGTGCTAAATTACAAACAAATTTGAGAGTTTTTATCGAAACGGTAAAAGTTGAATCCATTTAATTCTGAGCAAAAACTACCCAAATTTGAACGGACATAGGAGAGGAGGATTGATTCGGCCAAGTGGATCCCCTCCTGACTCAAAATCTCCCCAAATAGGGCTAAGTTACGGTGACACTTGCGCTTAGGGCTGAGCAACGGGCCTGCCCGATCCGGACCGACCCAGTTTAAAATGACCTGTATTATAAATGATCGGACTTTATTGACCCGAAGCCCGGACCTGTTCGGAACCGGCCAACCTGACCCGGACACAGTAAAACTGGTCGATCCGCCAGCCTTGTAGCCCGATTTAGAAAAAAAATTGCATATTAATTATTAACTGTCCTGTTATGACATCTAAAATGCTTTCTTCTTTACATACTCCCATAAAATATAGTTATCAATCTTAATATCTTCATTTAGTCACCAAACTCCAAGTTCAACAATATTTTAGGATAAATAAACTTAATTAGAATAACGTGGAATCATAATCGAGCCATTAATCATCATTATTTTATCACCACCAAGGGTAAATAATAATAAAAATATGTTTTATGTATTTGTATTTTTACCGGGTCATTCCGGGCTGGACCCGAATTTTTCGGTTTTGACCCGATCCAGCCCGGAACCCGGATTTAGCCAAAATGCAGACTCGACACCCAGACCTGATTAACAGGTCCGATCCGGGCCTGGTCCGAATCCGGATAAAAACTGGGTCTGGACCATTTATGTTCATCCCTTGTGCTTACTGACCTCGACCCATTGATATATTAGTACAAATTACAAAAAAAATAATATTTTAATATTACAATTGATAAAATTCCAACAAACAACTGCATCACTAAAACCTATTTTTCTTATACGTTAGTATAACATCGTCGAATCTCGTAGGAAATTACTTGATGTTGCAACTTATAAGTAGAAACTAAACAAATAATTTAAAATGTGATTAAAATGTATTTTCACTACTCATTTTCATCCAAACACACATAATAATACCCGAAATAGTGAGATTAGAGTTCAGCCACGCAGACCAATTTGAAAATGATATATTCGTAGTCATCCCAAACTCGATTAAATGTGACCGTATAACCACTCATTATCCAAATCGAGTTAAACTTATAAAACCTAAATAATTAAATACTCAACAAACACCAAAAATAACAAAGTAAATATTATGAACGGATAGTACAAATGTCAAAAATTTAAAAAATTACGATCATAAATATGAAGGTTATACAATCCACGAAATTTTATAGGATTTATATTCATGTACCTGTTCCAAATCCGAATAAAAATGTTATTCACCGTGGTCAGCAACAGTAACTTCTTCATCGTATTGGATCAGCATTATATTCTCCTTCACATTCTTCTCGAGTCTCATCTTCTTCAAATACTTCATAGGCTTCTCCTTTGATAATTGTAATAGTTCTCCGGTTTGGACAGTTGGAAGCAATGTGACCAAAACCTTGGCATTCAAAGCATTTGATGGCCTTGGTTTTGTTTTCTGTAGAAATGGGTTTGGAAGGGGGTTGGTTGGAAGAACTTGGTTGGTTGGTAGGTGGTTTTCGAGTGTAAGGTGGTTGATTTACTGGGGAAAAATTTTTATATGTGGGTCTTTTTTGTAACAGATTCTCTACTCGTGTAGCAAGACAAATAACATCTTCTAACGACCAATATTGTTGAAGTTCAACACGATCAACAATATCAGTGTTTAGTCCTCCAAGATATCTGGCAATCGTTTGCTCCTTTTTTTCTTGTATATCACACTGCATCATCAGCTTCTCAAATTCTCGTGTAGTCTTCGACTGATAAATTCTTCTGACGAAGATTTTGCAGTTGGATGAATTTGTCTTGGTAGTATTGAGGAGGAAGGAACATTCTCGTTAATTTCTTTCGCATTTTTTCCCATGTTTTGATCTTGCTTTTTCCTTCTCGGCCTCGCCTTTTCTTAAGATTTTCCTACCAAATGGAAGCATGTTTATTTAATTTCACAGCAATAATCTTCACCTTTTTCTCTTATGGAATCTCCATGTATTCAAACACCTTTTCGACTGTCTGAAGCCAATCGATGAAATCATCTGGTTGAAGTCTTCCCTCAAAGTCAGGAATGTCAACTTTGATGTCATCATGTCTGACTGGTGGTCTTTGAGGACGATGATTTCTAGGTGTTGAAGAATCACTGGAGTATTCTCCATCTTTGGTTTGACGTTCGTTTAACAAGACTTTTTGGGCTTGTAATGCGTTTTGGAGTTCTTGAATTTGTCTCTGCATGTCCGCCATTTCAATGCCTCGTAGAGGTTGTCTTCGCGGAGGCATGTTGCAAAATGAATAAATTTGTAAAATACTTTAATAATACGTTTTTGGTGTGGAGTTTTTTTTTTTTGGGTCAACTCTGACTATGACTGGTTAAACTTTGACTGGTCATTTTGACTGATGACGTCACAGTGAGGTGACAGTGGCAATGAGGTGGCGCTGAGTGGCTCTCTTGACACATGGCGTGAAAAGAGTGGTTGAAGGTGTGACGTGGCACAATGATGTGGTCGGTGATGTGGCGTCGTCTTCAACCTCAATTTCCAGCAATGGTCCGGCGGCGGTCAGGCGGCAGCTCTGCACTTTCCGACGACTGCAATTTTTACGGCGGGTTTTTCGACTACAAGAAAATTTCGGTGAATTTTTTGGTGACCCTCTTGGCGGGGGTGGAGGCTCTGTTGGACACAAAACTTGGGTTCCAAAGGTTTTTTGACGCTCCGGACGTGATGGCAGCATTAGTTTTGTGTAAAGATGGCCGCAAAGTGGAGTTTTTGGCAGACGACTCTCTTTCTCACCAAAAAAAAAACACTCAACTTTCTGTTGATTTTTTTCACTCAAACTTAACTCCGGGATCTAAGAAATTGCTCCGGTACCAATATGGTATAGAAACAAGAGAGAACTCATCCCCCTTATCTCTAAAAACCTTTTCTATCCTCCCAACCCTAGGGTTAGTGGAGGCCACACCCTCTATAATGGAGGCTTTTCTCTCCGACATGGAGGCCACCCCTTATGCAATGGAGGCTTTTCTCTCCGCCATGGAGGCTCCTATCTCTGTCATCTCTGCTATTACCGTGAGGTGACCTTCGAGATTTCGTCCACCATGACCATCCCTTCTTCTCCGGCTGCGCGACCACCACCTGAGCCACCTCCACCGCCTCCGATTTCGCCCTTGGCCTTCACTAAAGCTTCTCCATCTACTGATCCGACTACTCCGCGGCCAGATCCAAAACCACCATGTTTGCTGTCTTGTAGCTCGACCCCACCATCAACCTGGTTATGCTTTAAAGTTTGTATCTTTAAGTCTGATCGTGTGCTTTTCCTCTTGTTTTATGGCCTATGTTTTTTACTTTTATTTTGTCTTTTTAGTGTTTTGTTATGGGTTCTTGTGCTTGGTAGTAGTATGGCCAGAGTCTGCCTTCAAGGTCTTTGTTGAAAGGTCTATGCTTTGCTGGCTTTGTTGGAAGGGCTTTCTTCACCCAGAATCTTATAGGGCAGGAACTTGGGTGACCACCAACAACTCTTCTACCCTTTTTTCCAACAAGCTTCTAGCGTTATTGGGTTAAATCTGGACTACCGTGAGACCACTCATAGTCGAACGACACATAGAAATGATCTGTAGTCGGATAGACCTAAAGAATGTGGATTATCCTTCATTGTTGGCCATTTACCATATGCGAAAATGGATTGGTTGGTTAATTAGATCAGTTGTTAGTTCGGTTGTAAATCCAATGTGATCTGTAATCTATTTGTGTATGGAAGCTCGTACTTTGTATTGTCTAATAGCTAGTAGCAAACCTAATTTGTGGGTGGGGTCTCTCCCAACACTCACCGGTCAAAAAAAAAAACTCATCTCTAAAACACACTCAATTTATTTCTTTAACTTCAAGATGATCTTTACATAAATTGAAGGACCTATTTATATTGTTCATAAGGCCTTCAAGTAGGAAGAAACAATGGGTAATACCATGGTAGAAATTCAAATACCATTTGCTAACAAATTAATTAAAATATTAAGGAAGGTGCATGCATGGTTGTTCTTTCAACATTGATGGCTTTGAATTGTTGAGTGGATGGTGTGAATGGTTTGAATTCTAAAATGGTGGTTTCTAGATGGTTGGTTGTGTTGGCTGCTGGATCATCTTTTTATGTAGAAAATATTAATTTTAAATTTTAAGTCTTTAAAATAGAATGAAAAACTTATTTCTAAAAGATTCACAATAAGATTGTTTAAAATCAAGTTGTTTATGTTCCGGGAAATCCTTCCCGTATTGGTGTCTTTCCTAATACTAGTTGTAGGGGGATAAGAGTTATGGAAGGTTCTGGACTCTTCCATAAGTAGTTGGATCCTGTTAGATGTCTTACCTTAACTAGGAATCCTATGTATGGAAAGACTCTCTTTGTAATGCCTATATAAAGGCCCCTCTATTCATTGTTATCAATACAATTGATTTGCTGTCTTTACTTTTCTCCTCAAACACGTTATCAGCACGTAGCTCGAACGAAAAAAAAAAGAAGAAATCGGCCGAGCACCACAGCCGCCGCCCAGATCCGCCGGACTGCCGCCGCCGCCCAGATCCGCCCAAAGCCGCCCAGCAAAGCCGCCGCCCAGAGCTGCCGGACCGCCGCCGCCCAGATCCGCCCAAAGCCGCCCAGCACAGCCGCCGCCGGACCGCCGCCGCCTCCGCCACGGCTCAGCTCCACCCTAGTCCGACCCAGTTCCGACTCTCGGACCAAAACTCGAACATCAACTTATCTTCGGAAGCCGCCAAAATTGCGTCTCCGGTTTCACGTCGTCGCATCGAGTACCAACCGGTAGATCGAAGCACTCCACAGATTCAGCACGTGCATAATTTTATAATCGAGGTAATTATCTGACTCGTCCCTATTTCAATTCTCTCATTTGGGAATTTTTCTTTTGGGGACACGGGTTTTGGGTTCTTAATCTCCCACGCTACTTTGCGGTGGATGAGACCGCGAGAGAAGTCGGTATCTCTGCGTGTCGAAGAAAACTGTGTGACGGTCCTGGGGGAGTCACGGAATTATTGAAAAGTCGATACTTGTGGTTGTTGCATACACCACGTATCTGGGTGCGATCTGATATCGCCGTTTTTTTTTCGACTTTACTAAACAACAATTAAGGGAAGTAAATCGAGTAACGGTTATGTTACATGCTTTTAAAAGCATCGATTGTGACCGTTTACATTGTCACTGAAAATCCAACAAGACTAACTTCCTCTTGTTTATATCTTGTAGATGGCACAAAGCTCCAATGTTCATCCGGAGTTCGACATCCTTGACCATGCTGGTAAGGAGTACCATAGGTGGGTCTCAGACGTTCGCTTGGCGTTCGTCGGAAAGAGATTTACCACCACCATCTTTCCCTCAAACGAGCCTACCGCTCAAGAACCGAGCGAGGAAATCAAGGCTAATGCACTAATGTACTTGCGTAGACATATACATCCGTTGTTGAAAAAGTGTTATATGAACTTGCAAACTCCCAAAGAACTATGGGATACACTCGAACAACGATTTAATAATGTGCATGATCAGCGCTTCCCCGAATTGCAACTTCAGTGGGAGCAAATCCGATTTTTGGATTATGCGAATGTGGAAGCCTATAATCAAGCTATCCTCGATCTTCACGCTGATCTTGGTTTTTGTGGTGTCAAGAAGTCTGATCAAGATTTGATCGAGAAGACTCTTAACACGTTTCCCGTGGGAGCAAGTGTAATTGCTCATCAGCTGCGCGTTGCCTATGAGGAAGGGAGAATTAAGAACTTTAGTGACCTTATCTCCCACCTCGCGAAAAAAGAAAGGCACCATGAGATTATTCTCAATAGCAATGCGTGCCCAGCTGGTACGAAGCCGATTCCGGAAGTGAATCAGGCTACCCACAGGAAAGCACCACGACAAAATAGAAAAGGCAACGCTACTCAGTTTTTGAAAGCACCACGGATGCATGACTCGAGCAAGCAAGGGAAAAGACGAGGTCGTCGTTCCAACGTGTGGAAGAGGCAAGGTGGCTCGGCCACGGGACCTAGTGGAACCCAACCACGTGGGCCGCCTCCTGCCGTCGGGAATGGAACCACTCCAAAGGAAGGCCGGAATTGCTATACTTGCGGATCGAAGAAGCATACTTACCGCAATTGCAAAGCGCCAAAGAACATCCAAGCTTACTACAAGCACTATAAACAATATTTGACTCAAGAGTCGAATTACATGGAAGAAGATAATGAGAATACGGAGGTGAACCATATTGAGATCCAGACTGAGATCCCTCCTCTCACCATTGCGGACAAAGACCAACATATGGATGTTGCCGACTTTGACTAGTTTTACGCTTTGGTTATGTTTTGTCTTGTTTCTAGTTTCCAAGAACTACTTTGGATTTTCATGAATGTAATAAAGTTGGCCATGATGAATAAAATTCTTTTAATTGTTGTGATTGTGCAAAGACGAATTTTATTTTTTCCCTTCGAAAGCATGTTTGGTTTATCACAAAATAATTGCTAGCAATGAATTGCTTGGTTAAAAATTTGATACATTGGTAGGGTTTCATCAAAACTTTTGATCAAGACTAGGCGCATCCTCCTTAGTATTTGTTTATGCTTTGAGAGTTCAAACGGAATCAGTGGTTTTTAAACAGCCTTAGCTGTACCGACATTCCTACTTTCTCTGCAAGTCTACCAAGTTGGAGTTACCGAAAGGATCATTAGTAGAGATATAAATCAAAAACCAAGATGCGTTTTAAAGTATTTAAACGCTCCTATGGCCATATTTCCATAGTATTGTATCAACAATAATGCCTTTGAAAAAAGGCTTCAACCTTGCTCTATCACTCAACAATAGGGAAATACCAAAATAGAAAATTGAAACGAGCACTGAGATCTGAGTTTAATGATCCAGAAAGTGCACGACCAATGGACAGAAAGATACGGAAGTCTAGTTTCCAAAAAGACTGACCGTTCGTCCATAGCCTTCTTAACGAATAAGTTATTGCTGTTTTAGTAAACAAAGGTCAAGCTGCGCGGAAATTATTTCCAGTGATTGTGCTAACTTTGATCCTAACCAACTTGGTCGAATTTCCCCAAACTCGATGTTAATGAGTTTTCGCTATGTCTCTAATCATAAGACTAATCGAGTTTCATGTCTTATTGTAGATGTCTCGTGGCGAAATTGAGTGCCTTGCTGATAGTGGAACAACCCACACTATTCTTCGGAATAGGCAATTATTCAAGGATATTGTGCCATACATATCCTCAGTGACAACAATGATTGGTTCCTCCCAAGTAATTCAAGGGAGGGGACCTGCTCATTTCTTGCTACCTAATGGTACGCATATTAATGTCACAAATGCTCTCTATGCCCCAAGAGCAAACCGAACCTTGCTAAGTTTTAGGGACATCCGTGCCAACGGTTATCACCTTGATACACATTGTGAGAATGGGACAGAATTTTTGTGTGTTACTCTGGAAGAATGCGGAAGACGCCGCGTTCTCGAGAAACTTATGAGTCTAAGTAGTGGTTTATACCAGACTGCAATAAGGGTTATTGAATCCTATGCTGTGAGTCACGAACTGTGTGATTCCGAAGCATACCAACTATGGCATGACCGACTCGGTCACCCTGGACGCGACATGATGATTCGCATTTTGAAAAACTCACATGGTCATCCGTTTTTCAAGTCCAGAAAACGATTGAAAGCACCACTCGATATCGGCATTGATGTGAGTGAGCTTGATACCGTATCACCGGGACTAAAGATCGCACGCCCTGATAAGGTTGACAGTGCATCTCTTGTAAATCCCGAGGCTTCCGTGGCAATTTCTAAATGCCCATAAATCGTTTTGTAAAGCCTGTTCACTAGCAAAGTTGATACCCTCTCCGTCCTTTGCTAAAGACTCAACACAAAATATTCGCTTCTTACAAAGAATTCAAGGGGACATATGTGGACCTATTCAACTAGAGTGCGGACCATTCAGATATTTTATGGTTCTGGTTGATGCATCGACGCGATGGTCACACGTCGCTCTGCTATCCACGAGAAATTCTGCATTTGCTAAACTCCTAGCACAAATCATCAAGTTACGGGATAACCACCCCGACTTCCCAATCTCGTCATTAAGATTGGACAATGCTGGAGAGTTTACGTCAAAGTCTTTTGACGACTATTGCATGTCGATTGGGATTGATGTTGAACATCCCGTCCCCCACGTTCATTCGCAGAATGGCCTTGCCGAGGCTATGATTAAGCTTCTGACTTATCGCCCGAGCATTGGTATTACGCACCAACTTGCCGATTTACGCACGGGGTTATGAAATTTTGCATGCGGCTATACTTATTCGCCGACCCACCGCCAATCAACCGTTTAGTGCGTACCGGTTGATAGCGGATATGAGCCTCGATATTTCACACTTACGCATTTTTGGTTGTGCGGTATATGTGCCAATTACGCCCACAACGTACTAAAATGGGTCAAAGAAAGACGATTAGGTATATATGTTGGCTATGAATCGCCTAAAATTATCCGCTATTTGGAACCTTTGACGGAGATACATTTCTTGCAAGATTTGCATTGTCACTTTGATGAGACAAACTTCCCGTCGTTAGGGGAGAGAGGAATCGAGCGATTCCGGTTGAACGCCAGAAATTGTGCGGTGTGCTCCCTCCTTGCCTCATCAAGATCCCCGCAGCTCAATCCGAGCTAGAAGTGCAACGTATTCTCGATCTTGAAAGTTGCGGATTCGATGCCCTGACTTTACGTCTTGCGAAAGTGACAAGATCTACCATTCCCATTGCGAATGTTCTGCAAGGTTAGAAGTCCCGATTATAGGGCAAGGTTCATCCGCCCAACGAATGATGCCACCGGCGTCAACCTTAGTGGTGGGATGGTGCTTGGTGCTCTTATCCTGCTCGAAGAGGAGGCCGGTGGGTAGAAAGGATACCGAACCTCGAAAGAGAAGAGGAACGGAGGCACAAAATCCTCTCATCATCGACACAGTGACTCCGTCACACGAGATTATCTCTGACTACGGATATGTCCTCGAATCAACAATGGAACAATCGACGGACGCGTCGGAAACTTTGTTGATGTCAGAAAATAAAGAAATCTCGATGCAATGTACGAGTGAATACGCTTATTGGGAGTCATCCACGCTAGTCGACGATGCTTTTGCCTACTCCGTCGCTCAAGAAATTATTGAAGACGACGACGCTGAGCCGTGCTCGGTTGCTGAGTGTCAACAACGAGCCGATTGGCCGAAATGGAAAGATGCAATGCAGGCTGAACTAGACTCAATGGCTAAACATGAGGTATTTGGCCGTATCGAGCCAATACCCGTGGGCGTTAAACCAGTTGGACATAAATGGGTCTTTGTTCGTAAACGCAATGATAAGGATGAGGTCATGCGTTACAAAGCGAGACTAGTTGCCCAAGGCTTCTCGCAGCGCCCTGGCATTGACTACGAGGAGACGTATTCTCCCGTTATGGACATCATCACTTTCCGCTACTTAGTCAGTTTGGTAGTGTCCGAAAAATTGAACATGCAGCTTATGGATGTGGTTACAGCGTATCTTTATGGGGATCTAGATACGGATATCTATATGAAAGTCCCCGAAGGGATTTCATGGCCCAAATCAAGTAGCTCTAAACCACGGAGCGCGTACGCTGTGAAATTGCGTCGTTCATTGTATGGGTTGAAACAATCCGGAAAGATGTGGTACAACCGCCTAAGTGAATACTTGGTTGGGAAGGTATATAAGAACAGTGACATCTGTCCATGCATATTCGTGAAAAGAACAGATGCAGGATTCGTGATTGTAGTCGTCTATGTAGATGACATGAATGTCATCGGTACCATAGATGAGGTCAATGAAACGGCCCGCTACCTTAAATCCGAATTCGAGATGAAAGATATGGGGAGGACTCGATTCTGCTTGGGCTAAGAGCTAGAACATTGAGATGATGGCATACTCATTCATCAGTCTGCCTATGTCCACAAAATGCTCAGGCGATTTAGCATGGACAAGGCACATCCTCTTGCTACCCCCATGATTGGTCGAAGTCTGGAAATGAACAAGGATCCGTTTCGTCCTAAAGAGGAGGATGAAGAGGTCCTTGGAGCAGAAACACCGTACCTTAGCGCAATCGGTGCGTTGTTGTATCTGGCTCAATGTACTCGTCCAGACATCGCATTCTCTGTGAATCTGTTAGCGAGATTTAGCTCCGCTCCCACGATAAGGCATTGGAATGGAGTAAAACACATCTTTCGATACTTGAAAGGCTCCAGTGACCTTGGATTGTTCTTTCCCTACGCAAAAGAGAGCGATATTCCGAAAGGAATTGTTGAGGTTAAGACGATGCATACCGACCGTCGATCTTCCTCTGATATTGCAGCTAAACATGGTAGCTTGACTACCAGAAGTGCTAAAGCGAGCAAGCTTACCCCTTATGCAGAGAATCCTAACGACACGTTAGTTGGATTTGCTGATGCCGGTTATCTCTCTGACCCGCATAAAGGACGTTCCCAAACTGGTTATGTGTTCACCATTGGGAATACGGCGATATCTTGGCGATCTACCAAGCAGACCCTGGTTGCTACTTCCTCGAACCTTGCAGAGATAATTCCATTGCACGAATCCGTAAGGGAGTGCATTTGGCTACGGTCAGTCATAGACCATATACGAGGAACGTGTGGATTAGATCCCACTACAGCAACCCCTACTTGCATCTTTGAGGACAATGCGGCATGCATTGAGCAGATGAAGTTAGGTTTCATAAAGGGTGACAATACCAAGCATATTGCGCCGAAGTTCTTTTATAATCAGCAGCAGCAGAAATTGTTGAATATCGAAGTGAAACAAGTGAGTTCCGATGAGAATATCGCAGACTTGTTCACTAAGTCTCTGCCGAAATCTACATTTGAGAAACATGTGAGAAGCATCGGCATGTGTCGATTATCCGAGCTCAACTAAAGATGGCTCGATGGAATGAGCTGTCATGTATACCTCAGGGGGAGTATACTTCACATGATTCTGACATTTGTAGTTGGTGCGTTGCGCTCTTTTTCCTCACCAAAGTCTTTGTTTTTCCCACGGGGTTTTATTTGACTTGGAAAGGTTTTTTACCGAGGCAACACCGTGTGCACCATGTTAGTATTAGCGTTCGACACAGGGGGAGTGTTCCGGGAAATCCTTCCCGTATTGGTGTCTTACCTAATACTAGTTGTAGGGGGTAAGAGCTATGGAAGGTTCTGGACTCTTCCATAAGTAGTTGGATCCTGTTAGATGTCTTACCTTAACTAGGAATCCTATGTATGGAAAGACTCTCTTTGTAATGCCTATATAAAGGCCCCTCTATTCATTGTTATCAATCTGATTGATTTCTTTGTCTTTACTTTTCTCCTCAAAGAGTTTAACAATTGTACCGTGTATATTTAAACAATCTTGTTGTTTAGATCTTCCTATGCCTTAATTCAAAGATATTAGAAGTCCTTCTACATTGAAACCATGATCGCTCTCACTCCTTCTCAATATTAATCGCCCATTTTCATTAACAAACTCGTAAAAATGATTACATACTTCATACGAACATTTTAAAAGGATCTAGGATATAAAATTTATTTCACTAACAACATAAACAATCAACACGGTATGAACAAAATAAACAACTAAGACCAATAAATAATCTCAACAACATAAATAGTTTAAATAAACAAAAATAACACATGATAGTTATTTTAAACAACTTAAACAACTTAATAACATAAGCAATATAAACAACCTACACTAATAAAGAATTTAAACAACTTAAACAACCTATTCTAATAAACAATTTAAACAACTTAAACAACCTACACTAATAAACAACTCAAACAACATACGCAATAAACAACTTAAACTACCTAAACAACTTAATCAATCTAAACAATTTAAACAACCTAAACAATTTAAACAACTAAATATAAAATATATTGTTAAAACTATTTGATAAAAAGAGGGCCATTTTTTATCTTTTTATATAAGGAAGGTCATTTTTGATAAGTTGCCTTTTGACTAGGCCATTTATGAAAATAGCCTGACCTGGTCCTCCTCTTCGATTTCTCCGACCGGATTGTTATCCGCCATTTCTGTAATCGGGATTTCGTTTTGCCTTCTGTTGTTCGTTGTGTCGTTTTCTTAGTGGAGTGGAGCACATGTTCAAAGCTTCATAATACCTTTTGAAATTTTAATTTTCTCCCATATATTTTGAAATATTTCAGAAAAACGCCTCTTCTTTTATGTCATCTCATTATTGTCGTTGAACTTAAGAAATTTGGCTCAGTAGGAGCCTCAAACCAAACTTTTGTTGCTTTAAAAGTTGGATTATCAAATAATTTAACATAACATCAAAATTCTTCCCAACCTCTAAATGATATTTCTTTAATCTATATTTTTTGTTTATTAAAATCAATGTTTTTAAAAATCGATTGAACTGGAAAAAAACCTTTCATAACCTATTGAACCGCTCAAAAACAGGGAACTGGTTGAACCGATTTTATTTTTTATACTTCTATTTTTAACTAATTTAAAACTTAATACTTATTTCTATTATTTTTATTTTAAATTTTAGCATTTTAAATTGTATTTTGTGGTGTTTTCTTGATTCTATTGTGTTTATTTCAATATTAAACTTATAACTTTATAATTTTATATTTTATAAGTGTCAATTTATTTTATTTTTTAATATAATAAAGTGAATATCATTTTAACGGTTGGACCGCTGATCCGACCGGTCCAACCGGTTGAACCGCCAACCGTTGTTCAATCCGATTTGGTTGCCGGTCCGGTTATGAAAATACCGATTAAAATCATAGAATTATTTGTATTGGCATAGTTGGATTTCAATTAAGGTTAATCAGAATCTCTCATACCTATTAACTTTTGGAATAGTGGATGATAAAAAAAAAAAAGTCAAAAGTATGCTTGAACTAAATTCAAGCGAGTACTTTTTAGTGTTTGGCAAGTATTGTTGATGCGTAACATATTGAACATATGAAAAATCACAATTTAAAAATTAAATATTTTTTAAAATTATGATATGATCCTTCAATCTGAACACAACCTTATGTTTGCTTTTAAAAATTCTATTGGACATGAATTATATGAACAGTAAAAATGTAATTACATTTTACACATCTTCGTGACTTCGGATTTCGAAAAATTTAATTTATATAGTGATAACTAGTGCAATTATGAATTATTGAGTCTTGAAAAAGAAAATAAAAATGTATTATAAGAAATTTTATAAATTGAGATAACAATGAGGCCTGCACGAGAGAAAACCATGTAATCGATTTCAACACGCTGGAGGGATCAAAATGTCAAAATTGAAAATCTCAATTTGGAAAAAAGTTAAGAACGAAAAAATGCATCTCCAGTAAACCTCTTATTCCAGCTATCTGTTGCTATCTACCATCAAAATCCAACACAATACAATTTAACAAAACGGACCCGTCTCGGCCACACATCATGGTATCTTGAATAGTTTTTTCAATTTAAAAAGCAGTCGCTCTTCTTCGGTAGACAAATCATCCTGCACATATTCAATTGAAAAAAGAACTTGAGAAAAAATATTGAGTTCATGAAACTCAAATTCAATTTTGTACAACAATAACGATGGAAATGAGATCATAAATGTACAAACCGCATAGTTTACCGTTCTGATCAAAAGGCAACACTATTTAGATTGATTCATTTGTACATGAAAAGAAACATAACAACCACAATCATAACGCACTACATACACCACATGCACACACACACACACACAGAGCAGTTTTCTAGGATGAAATCGTGTACATCGAAAGGCAGATATTTTTAAGAGTTAGATCTGAAATATATTACCTTTAAAATGCCATCAAGGACATCAACACCCAGAACAATGGGATCCTTCTTATTGAATACACAGTTTGGCATGATCTTGAGAACACAGGGAAAAACCGCTTCCGCAGCAGACATAAGGCAACTAAAAGAAAAGAAGTTGTATATAAAACATGTAGTATATAAATAGTGGTCTCTTTTTCTAAATTAATAATTTTCCAGTTTTTTTGTTTACAATGCCAGAGAATATATAACAAAATAAGACATGTTTACCTGTGCAGTAATCTTGATTCCTTGGGCAGCCTTGATTTCTTTGTAATGCAAATAAGTTCCCTAGAAAGAAAAAATGATAAAAATGTTACACTTTACTTAAAACAAGTACAGCCTTACAAGGAAGTTATTCAATGATTATCATATGATCATCAAAACTACATCCCCAATACCAAATGAGTCCCTACCAACAAGTGCCCACACCAATAATTTTATCACAAAATAAAAAAAAAAATCATACAGAAAATCGTTCTCCTATCCAGCATTAACGTCCCATAAGATCAAACTCACAGTAATTCACAATGGCGCAAACAAATTCTGAGTAAACACAGATAAAATAGTTCTCATGTACGATAAAGATAAAATTACGATAAGACTCACCTGGATTCGCGATACAACGATCGGTAACAGAGAAAAGAACATACAAGTCTATATACGTTACGAATATAATTGTGTGAGAACTGAAATTGGGAGGACTTGGCGTTGAAGGTGTGGAGAGAGCTTTTTGCAATTGTACGATCTGGAAATTAGGGTTGAGAAACCATGTGATTGGGCTTTTTATTACGCCGTAATACGGATCGGGTCAAATCTCAGAAACCCGGCTTTTATCCTTCTTTTTTTTCGTAATGACAACCCAGCTGCAGAAACTCGATAATTTAATACTCGATTATTTAATAAACTCTCTAAGATAATAGTTTTGGCCGGTCCCGATTCAGGAATAGGATGCTAAATTAATAATTCGCTAAAATTATAAGATAATACATTTTTGATAATTTCTATAGGTCCCATATAAAATATAAATAAATAATGCCTTATATATTGTACATATTATAGGAATAATTTATGAAGGTTTCTTAAAAAATTACTCAATTGTATTTCTTTTTTGTTGGAATCAATTTCATCTTAAATCGCATCTCGTATTTTCCTTATCACTGTAAGAACTTCTAGTGTTGAATTTTCATATAGGCTCAGCAATAAATTATTCAATATGATGGCCGCTTTAATGTTCGCATATTTTGATTTTGTATTTATAGAAAAAATATACACTGATATATTCAACACAGGACGCATAATAAGATGAGAGATTGAAGGGTTATTTTAAATTGGACCCTTCATTTGATATGGGGTTAATAGGCTAAAATATCACTGAACTCTTCACCAACTTGCAGTTGGGTCACTGAACTCAAAAAGTTTGCTTGTAGATAACAGAACTAAATATAGTTTGCAATGAAATCACTCAACAATTAAAAAATTTCATGACCGTTAACTTTTCTTTGACTTTAACGGTGCTCCGTTAATTTGTGACAAATCTCCGTTAAAAAATTAAAACACATCAGCATGCCACGTCATTTTTCATTCCAAATTTCATTTTTTCTAACGTCCGAAACCCATTTGAAAGTTTTTATTTGTCCAATGAGTTGACTGCAAACTTTTTGAGTTCAGTGACCCAACTGCAAGTTGGTGAAGAGTTCAGTGATGTTTTAGCCTATTAACCCATTTGATATGTACATGCATTGTACAATAATTAAGTGAAAGTTTGAAAGTTGTTTGTAAATTAAGTATTTCATTATAAATTAATAAAATATTAATTAATATATAAATTAATAATTATTAATTTATCGATTAATTAATAACTCTTTTAATTAATAAATTTTGGTTGTCCCAACAGTATTAATTTATAGAGTTTCTACTGTATTAGGGGTGTCTAACGGGAATCCAGTAATCAGGATTCCCGATACCAAATCCGGAATCGGATACCGAATACTAGGCGTGTCCACGGGTTGGACCAGTCGGGTCGTCGGGTCCAATAAGGCGGACCCGAACCCTAACCCGAAAATAAAGACAACCCGCCGGGTCAGCGGGTCTCGGTCAGATTTTTTTTATTTTTATTTTTTATTCGTAATATAAAAATTATTTTTTGAAATACAATTGTTATTATATACTTTTTAATGAGGATAATAGGGTTGTTTTTTTAAAAAAAAATAGGGGGGAGTAAAGTAGGAATGGACTTGAATCGGTTTCCCGATTGCCTATGTATCCTCTCAGGGAAGAGGAATCAAAGCCCCACGTAGTTCTCTTACCTTTCTTTGTATCCCTGCCGCCCTTACCTTGGTGGTTACGTGCTTCCCGCGGATACCTCTGATGGAAGTGGTTCTTCATCTTCATCATCGTCGGTTGATTCGTTGTTTTTTTGTGTCCTCATTTCCGCTCTCCGTCAATCACTTAGTAGCACTTGAGATTCCAACGTCTCGGGCAACAAGTTTGACCTCGTGGGATCGATAACCTTTCCACCCCGGCTAAAGGTTTGCTCTACGGCTACCGTTGAGGCGGAAACGGCGAGAATTTGTGCCGCAATCTTGCTTAGAGTAGGAAACCTCGATTTCTCCGGTCGGCTCCACCATTCCAAGATGTCAAAGTCTTCTAACTCTTCTTCATGTCCAAACTCAAAGGTAATGGTTAGATAATCGTCGAGCTCCGAATTGGAACTCAACGTGGTTTTTGCCCTCTTTGGGGCAAATAAATCTCTAGCAATTGATGTCAAATATCTACTAGTAGATGATGAAGAAGGAATGGGAGGTGGTTGTTGAGATGATTGAGCTTGATCGGAAATATGATAATGAGCATACAATTGTTCAAGTAAATTCCTAATGTTCGTAAGTATACACTACGCCATAAATGGCCTTCAACAACACCCAAAAAAGTGTGCTCAAAGGGGTAAAAAGTGTTGCTGAAAGCAAAAAAACATGCTACGGTAACACTTTTTCGAAATTTGGTGGTGTTACAAAAATGGCCGCTACCATAGGGGTCTATGCCAACACTTTTTAACTTTATGGTAACACAGGGAAAATGTGTTGCTACAGACCCCAATGCCTACACTTTTTAGCTCTGTAGCAACACCAATAAAAGTGTTACTGTAGACCAATGGCAACATCAATATCTCTGTAGCAACACCCATAAACGTGTTACTGTAGACCAATGGCAACACCACTAATCCCTACTGTAACACCAGCTGCTGAAATACATTTTTGTTTTTGCAACACCCTTTTCCATTATTGTAATATTTATTTTGTGAATACTTTTTGTTCTGGTAATAGTTTAAACCATAATATAACCATTCAAATAAACCATAATCAAATAACCTGTTAAAGTTTTACATAAGCAAGGCTTTTCAAGCCATCCAAATAAACCACGACATCACCATCATTCGACATAAATAAATCAGTCAAAATCTAACTTAAGTTCCATATAATAACTAACTTAGTACCATCTAACTTCAGTATCACCGCATTAATACCATCACAATCCGAAAACAATGCGAAAGATAACGTAAATACTAAGAAAGACTTAAATTCGGATTCTGGACAGCCAATTTTTTCATCTCTCGAATTTTTTGGTCATGTTTCTCATCCATCTCTTGTTGAAGTTGAGCCCGAATCTTCTGATTAAGTCGACATTCATCGATCCGAACGGACGTTGCACATAATGTTGAAGAAGACTTGACGCGGCGAGATCTGGCAATCAATTAGTCACTTTCGGCAAACTTCGAGAGATATAGCGAATTAGCAAACATTATACCACGACGAAGGCTTTCACTACTGCCGCAAACTTGTCCTCTAAGCCAACTTCTCCAACCGCATGTGCGTGACTTTGTTGGGAATTCAGGAGACGGAAAATGTCATCATTTTGCACACTAGCAGAAAATAAATAATGGATTTATATATGATTTGTTTAGGTATGAAGAAAAATAAATTTTTTTGTAGAATTCTTGATAAGTATGGACTTGACAAGCGACACGGGGCACGACACAGACATGGGATTCGCAATTTTTCAAAATACAGGGCACAAGACGTAGAGGCCGTTTTTATATTGATAACTTTACACACACACACACACAAGTTCTTCCTCCATAACTGTAACCTCCAGCACTTCCTCCTTTTTTTTCTCGTAGAACAAGATAGAAAATAGCCTCAGGTGAAAAATAAATACAACCCCAGCGTGTCCAGACGTGTCCTGAAGTGTCGCCGGAGAAAGGAGGCGGAGGGGGCTTCCAACCAAAAGATAAAAATAAAATTCTGACACTTTCCGACATGCGGGTCAGAACGAGTCGGGCCTATGCGGCTCGTGTCGGACGGGGTGCGTGGCTCCCGGTTTATAATACAAAGATACAATTTACGTATCTCGGAGAAGAAGGCAATCAACAAGGTTGAACCCAGAATTACTAATAATAACCCAATTGCGCTACAAATGGTACAAGGATAAAGTTTGTTCTTCCCTTACTTCAATTATTGAGCGCATATATATATATTCTATTACGTTAAGACTTAATTTTAAAAGTTGATTAAATTCATAGAACATTTTATGTGCATTATTTCTATCTTCTGAATAGTAGTAAAGGATTACCTGGTTTAAAAACTCATCTAGTCTTCTAGATAGCCGTATGACGCTACCTTCAAAAATGTCAGTCATTTGGATAACTTCTGCAAAAGTTGCCCCCTGGAAAAGAAAATGAAGGCGCGTGAATTAAATAGAAGATCAACAACAAAACAACACTATCTGCATTCTCAAGACAAATGGAACTATCTCAAGCAAATCAACCCACCATCGAATTATATTTTATATATAATATATATATATATATGTGTGTGTGTGTGTGTGTAAAATATCAGAAACTCTTTCTGAACTCATCCTTCAAAATCGAAAAAGTCTTGACATCAATGACTAACCTTTGACCAACAGTAAATCATATCCATCAAGTATGGTCTAACTGATGCCTCAACATATTCATCCACATTTACTTCTAGTTTACACTCGCGTTGTATCTGCAACAAAGTAAAATCTTCCAGTTGTCATTTTACAAGACTTGCAAATATTTCCTTCAGGGGAGCTAATTCCTAATGCGGAAACAAATCGGCGAAAATGGAAACAAGATCAAAAAGCTCGAAAAAACCTCTGCTATCATTCTAGACTTGTCTTGAAGTCATTTGCAAGGGTATAGCAAGTTCAACTCTTAAATGTATCATTACTTTGATCTGTCTCCAGAATAAAGCAACTTGCTAGAGTCAGATTTGATGATGATCGAGATCATTGAAGGTACTGTTTGATTGAAATATTAGAATACTGGATCAAGAGGTTATAGTCTCTCTATTTATAGCAAAAAAAGGGGGCTTCCGGTTATATTTAACATAGTACATCATCGATTCTTCACATAACCATGGTCCCATGAAACCTGAGACAAAATGAACACAATAAACACAGCATAATTAAACATCACCAAGTTAACGAACTATATTATCCGAGCTATTTACATTATCAGTGTAACAATATAATCTACATTTTAGAAAGGATTGTGTTATTAACCATTTTTTCTAATAACACACCCTGCATGACCTTTTCTATTTTCAAATCATTTTTTAATTAAAAAAAAATAATAAAATAGACTTATAAATATGATTAGAAAAAAAATGAGCTAGGGGTGTGTTGTTAACAGAAAGGGGTGTGTTAATAACACAACCCTTTAGAAAATGTAAGAAATTTTCAGTAGAATAATGCACATAAATGTGAAAGATGACCGAGTGAAATGGACTATCTGCTAATGAGCATGTTAATTAACGTACGTAAAGAGTACTTGTTTCCTATATGAGCCTCTAAAAAAATGACTAGCATAAATTTTGAAAAGTCACTTATAAAAGGTTCATCATTGAACATCAATTCCGTGACAAGGAGCTCATCCCCAGTATCTATCAGGCAGGCTGCCCGTCCCTTCAACTGAACAACGCCATCACCATCAATATGACCGAGTTTTTTCAGAACCCGAGAGCGATTTTTAAGTTCTTCACGAAATTTTTGAAGCTGGAAATAAATGAGATTTGGATACGGTTAGAAACACAATCTGCCTTTAAATTTTGTCCTGATACACGGGATAATCAGGAGGTAGAATTCTGTATAAAACCACAGACCAGAAAAAGATGATGAGAAAGATGTGCAGAACCACAGAAGGTCTAAATATCAGTAACAGGCCAAAGCAGGAAATGCGGTAATCCACAAAAAATATCCCCAAAGTAGACCAAGCGTGAAATCGTGACTTGCGGGTAGGGTCCTTGTATCCGTCAACAAGTTCGATACACAAACTCCTTCAACCCATAATAAATTCACCGGTCGATTGTCAAAAGCTCTTTTCACTTTCCTTAATCATGTCAGAAGAAGATAAAAAAAAAAGAGTAAAATGACAGATAGAACAATTGTGAAAGCATATGTAGTCAGTCGAATTTCATCAAGGCATACGTATTGCCCAAACCTTCGCCATTAAGAAGCACAAGGCCAATCACCATTAATACAGGATGAACCTGAAAATTTTAATATCCAGTTCATAAATTAATTTAGGTCAATAAAGAAAATCCCCATCCTCCATCACACAATATTTCACCCACAATCAAAAAACGCAAAATCAAAAATAGGATTTATACAAAATTATACCTAAAAAAATAAGCTCCAAAATTAAAAATAGGGTTTATACCTAATTGATATCGTTAAACAAACTCCAATAATCGTGAGGAGAAGCCTGATCGCTAGGATTCGCGTAGTATGGTTTTCAAATCCGATCAATTTTAAAATTTGTAAAACCTCGGAGTATTTCCAAGGTGTCGAACCCAAGGGAATTGATGTGTCGAAAATAAAGGAATTAACTCTACTCAAAATTTGACTGCTATTTAGGAGTCCGAAAAATTGTTTTGATTCTAATTATCTAACTTAAAAAATAGAAGAACAAAAATTGAATAAAAGATGAATAATCTAAATTAAGCAAATAAAGCAAATTAACAAGATAAAATCACAAGTCGCAAGGTAATTGATCCTAGGGTAGTATCATCTAATTGAGTTCACACAATCCATTCACTTGATTCCTTCTCCCCAAAATTTAATTCAATCCTAGAAATAATCACTCGGTCGATCTAGAATTCCTGTCAAGGCAACCTAGAAAGATAGTTAATCAAAACCCTTTTCCCCGCCAGGGCTCAAAGAATTAAAATCACTTAAAAAGCACCAACTTATTTATCTATGATTTATCTTTCTCCGCTAGGTCTCAAGATAAAATCATATTGTGTGTCAAGTATTTCCACTAATCAATTACTCCTTAGGATGAAATCAATTAGCTAACATGCATCGATTAAGGGCCCTTTAATCTAACATGAGATTTAACACAACTTGAACACAAGCCTAGGATGAAAGGTCAAAAGGTAATCAAAGGAATATCATGTGATCATCAATTAAATTTACTAACCCTAGAATCAATCAATGAATTAGCCAGACATGATTGAAATTAAACAAGAAATTGATGAAGAATGCATATTATTAATATGAAAAGAGAGATTACAACCCTTATGGATGAACTCCGAGTCTTCAATCTCCCAAAAACAATAATAATTCTCCTCCAAAAAGTTCTTGCATCAAAGAAATTAATCTTGCTAAGAAGATCTAAAAATTGTAAAAGATGAAAAAGAATGATAAAGAATGATCCAATATGATCAAAGCTGTGAAACTAGGTCTAGAAGGGTGTTTTTATAGCTTTAAGGGGTTACATTCCCGATTAGCCCTAATCTAGGAAATAAAATCTATCTAAAAGAGTCAAAATCCGTCCAAAACGAGAGTCCATTTGGGAAGCCTTTCGGCTGGCCTATCGGCCGATAGGCTGGCCGATAGTTGCTTCGTCATTCTCTTCACTCGGCAGGGCAGGGATTCCTTTCGGGCACACCTATCGGCCGATAGGGTGGTCTGTCTCTCGCAAAATTCCGTCTTTTCCGTCCGTGACTCGACTCTTGGTCCTTTGTCTCGTTTTGGGTCCTTTTGGCTCTAAAAACCTGCAAACACACTAAAACCAACCCAAACGCGTAATACGGCTCGACTAATCATAAATAAGCCAAATACGAGCACATTAATCACGAAACGAGATAAAAACCCAGTATAAAATCCTAGAAATAAGTGGTAAAATTACCACTTATCAAACCCCCCCAAACTTAAGCCTTGTTCGTCCCGAACAACAAAAAGAAAAGAAAAAGAAAGTCGTGAATCATCGTGCAATTCATAGTGTTCAACCTAATCAATACTATCCTGTAATTTTCTCTAAATAATCCGATTGTCGTAAGCGAAAACTTTCGAGAATAATGATTCCGCAAAGTAGTCAAGTTCAGTCCTAATCATTCGTTCATGAAGAAAATCCAGCTCAAAGATTAACAAAACGTGAGTCAAATCGACCGTCAATATGAAAGGCTAAAATAAACAAGCTAGTTCGTCCCGTTACACAGTCTAGTGGCACAATTTTCACGAGTTTCATAACAAATAAACCTCGGTCAGTATTCTCTTATATATATGCTCAAAAATTTGATTGGAGTTGACCACTAGGTTAGGATCTCGGGATGTTTCATCGGGGTAATCCTAGGGTGGAACTTCCATTCTCATGTATTAGGAAACCGTTTGACGTAAAAGACACTCATGGGGCACATGGATGCTTCTAGTTACTAAGTTCCCGTCTACAGCGGAGAAACAACTCGAATATATAATTTCCGCATGTCCGAATCAAGGTCGCCGTTTTACGCGAGAGTAAGCAATGGTCACGCGAATACCCCGGTTACTAAGTTCCCTATCATTGGCACATGTGAAATATCTAAATCACTAGTCTAATCAGAGTCGTCGTTTTACGCGAGGGTAAACAACGGGTCACGCGAATGCCCCCGGTTACTAGACTTCCCTTCATAGAACAACATTATCTCAACTTTTGGGAAAAACTGACCGACTCTAAATTCACTCTAAGTGCCAACACGACTGACGAAACAGTACGACTCACAATCTGGAAGATGTAACCAAACGTATTGACGGTGATTTTAAAACAAGTATGTATCGTCTCTTATCTGCCAAGACCTCTACAATCACGAAAAATTTTGGACCTAAATGAATACTATGCAAAACAGAAATTACTAACTACAACTCGACTAAAACTCGACCGTTTCTTCAGAGAGAAAAACAGTGTCGTAACATCGGTATCACACAATTAGAAGCACGAAAAATTCACTAATAAGGAAAAACTAAAGACAAGCAAGGCTATCTAAAAACAAACAACGAAAAGCAAATAAAAGCAAACATGAAATCTAAAAAAAACTACTACGACCTAACGAAAAAAAATAGAAACTAGCAAACACACCAAACGAAAATGAACATAAAAATCTAAAAAAAAAAACTAAGCAACAAAAAGCCAAAACCACGCAACACCAATATGATAAGCACAAATAAAAACAACGGGCACCAACACAAGCATATAAAGATACAAAGCAAACAAGGTACTCACACGTAAAGAAATTAACAAAGCCGCACTTCTTCCCCCCCCAAACTTATTTCGCATCCCAAAGGAGGAATAAGTTTGAAAAGAGAAAGGAGTGGCTTTGTTAATGGAGTACCTGATCACTGTGGCGGAAATGGCGGGTTTGTCGGTGAGCTCCTAGTGTATACAGGGCCTGGTATGTCCTATCGGCCGAGAGGCTAGGCCGATAGGAACTTCTGTCTCTTACCATGCTCATATCGGGCGGGATATCGGTCGATGTGGAATTCCTGTCGACCACTACTGTCAACATGTAATTTTGTTTAATTTTCCTCAGCCTATCGGCCGGGCCTATCGGCCGATAGGCTCGCCCGATAGGATTTTCTCGTTTGTAAATTTTCCGACTTTTTCTCTTTTCGCATAATTGGTCCCGTTTTTGCTTGGATATGGCGATGAAAGACCTGCAGGTATTCAAAACTCGGCATGCATGGATTAGAACTTAACAGAAACTAGCAAAGCTACTACGAAACTAGAAACTACAAAAATCACGCAAACGAAAAATCGAAAATAAATGAATAAAACGAACTAATATACATACATACGTTGGGTTACCTCCCAACAAGTGCTACGTTTAACGTCTTTAGCTAGACGATACCTCATTCAACCCGGGTCTTCAGTGACAACTCCCCCTTGAACGGGTTTGTTGATATCAAGATAGCATACGCTCCTCTCATTAAGTCGAGACTCGTTCGCCTCCAACATTCGAACATACTCCGGCAAATCCTCGGAAATTTCATCAACCTCAGAATGTGAGTAAATGGAGTGTGTAATACAATGCTCCAACAAGTCGGTCGGGGGCGGCATAATAGACTCAATTTCAAAACATTCCTCGGGCGCATCGTCGGGCTTCTTCATTGCGTCATAGATGGAAATTTTCAGATTTTGATCATTGACCCGGAAAGTAAGATCACCCTCCTGGACGTCTATAAGTGCTCTCCCCGTCGCTAAAAACGGTCTCCCAAAGATCAATGGTTGATTCTCGTCCTCGGGCATATCAAGAACTACGAAATCGGCCGGGAAGACTAAGTGTTGGACTCTAACGAGCACATCCTCCACAATTCCCCTCGGATAAGTGATTGACCGGTCCGCCATGAGTAGAGAAATGGTAGTCGGCTTCATCTCCCCAATCTTCAACCTCTTAAAGATGGATAGAGGCATAAGACTGATGCTTGCCCCGAGATCACACAACCCATTGCGGAACGTTTGGTCGCCAATCATGCATGTCAAAGTAAAACGTCCCGGATCCTTCTGCTTGAGCGGGAGCTTGTTTTGAATGATAGCGCTACACTCCTCTGTCAAATTTATTGTTTCAAACTTCCTCAACTTCCTCTTGCTTGCCACAGCGTCTTTCAAGAATTTCACGTACCCCGGCATGTCTCTCAAAGCGTCTAGAAGTGGAATGTTGATATTCACCTTTTGAAACATGTCGATAAATTGTTGAAGCTTTTCATCATATCTCGACTTGGCCAAACGCTGTGGAAATGGAGCTTTTTCCTCAAAATTCTTCACATTCGCATCTCCAGGGACCTTTCGGCCGATAGGGGGGTCGATAGGATCCACTGCCGGCCTTTTGTCTGGGTATCGGTTGGGCCTGTCGGCCGATGGGCCTGCTGCATTTCATCTTCTTTCCCGTTCTCGGCTCCCGTTTCTAATACATCCTCGTTTCCAGATTCCTTAACTCCAGCCCCATGATTACTGTACCTTGTCCCACTCCGAAGCTCGATTGCGTTGCATTGTTGCGTCTTCGGGTTGGTCTCGGTGCTGCTCGGAAAATGGCCCGGCTTATGAAATCCGGCTTGGGCGTTCGCCATTTGACTCATTTGGGTCTCCACCATCGACATCTGCTTTGTCAAGGCTATCACCGAGTTTCCAATAGATGTCACACTATGCTCGAGAGCTCCGAACCTCTTGTCTACTTTATAAATAAAATCTTTTTGGCTCGCCTCTAATCGTTCCAACATCTCTTCCATAGGTGTCTTAGCAATCGGCTCTTGAATAACCCCATTTTTCACGTTAAATCCCGGTGGTGGCTGGAGAGCATTGTTCGGGTTGGCATAGGAGAAATTAGGGTGGTTTCGATTGTTCGGATAAGAGTTCCCCCAATTTCCCCCTTGCCGGAAGTTTCCTCCTTGCATGTAGTTCACATCCTCCTTAACTGCAATAGGCTCGTTTAGCTCCTCATAAACTGAATTGACTCCCAAAGTATTCTTTTTTAGCATCTCAAGTTCTTTTTGCTGTTTTTCAAATTTTGCCTTCAAATCACCGTAGGCGTCCTCGTCACCGGATGGAACCTTTCTTCTCGTCATCTTCCTATCGGTCACCTCCTCGTAATCATTGTTGACCGCTAGCTCAATGAGATTCTTGGCCTCTTCATAATCGTTAGCCAGAAATCCCCCTTTCGATGAGTAGTCCAACTCTCTTCTAGCCTTCCTCGTCAAACCCCGATAAAACCGAATATAGATCTCCTCTTTGTCAATTCCATCTTTGTGGGCATTTGCGAAGTAGCTTCTTAAATCGGATCCATGCCTCGTATAAGTATTCATCCTCATATTGCTCGAATTGCAAGATATCGTTGATTTGTTTTTGCACCTTCGAGGAGGATAGAAGCGTGCTAAGAACAACCGGTCATCTCTCTCCAAGTACCAATTTCCTTCCGATCTAGGCTCTTGTACCAATCTAGCGCATCGTCTTCTAAAGAAAACCGGAATAGGCGGAGCTTAATGACATCCGGAGGCACTCCGTTTTGCTTGATGGTGGCACATATGTCCAAAACGACTCAAGATGAGCGTTTGGATCTTCATTCACTCCCCCTCCGTATGTTTGAGACTTCTTGTAGCAATGAGGGACGGCTTAAGCTCGAAGTTGTTGGCATCAATCTTTCCCCAACCTCCTTCTTGATAATCGTCCGGCTTAGGTCAGCGGGCATTCAAAGGGATCTTCTCGGGACGAGCGAGTTCTCGTGGTGGGTCAACAATGTCGGCCATGGTATCAACGAAAGGTATAGAACTAGTCTCGGTTCTCGCTTCTTGCTTCTTCCTCCTCAAAGACTTCTCGATTTAGGGTCCAAAGGAAATAAGTCCTTTCCTTGGGATCTTGTGATCATGCACCGCCTACAAAGAAGAGAAAACAAGATGTGAGGAAACGAGATCGAAAATTAATAATAAAAGTAAACAACCTAAAGTAACAATCTCTTCTTTTCGAATTATTCCCTTAAATTTTCTATCAATTCCCGACAACGGCGCCAAAAATTGATCGCTAGGATTCGCGTAGTATGGTTTTCAAATCCGATCAATTTTAAAATTTGTAAAACCTCGGAGTATTTCCAAGGTGTCGAACCCAAGGAATTGATGTGTCGAAAATAAAGGAATTAACTCTACTCAAAATTTGTTGCTATTTAGGAGTCAGAAAAATTGTTTTGATTCTAATTATCTAACTTAAAAAATCGAAGAACAAAAATTGAATAAAAGATGAATAATCTAAATTAAGCAAATAAAGCAAATTAACAAGATAAAATCACAAGTCGCAAGGTAATTGATCCTAGGGTAGTATCATCTAATTGAGTTCACACAATCCATTCACTTGATTCCTTCTCCCCAAAATTTAATTCAATCCTAGAAATAATCACTCGGTCGATCTAGAATTACTGTCAAGGTAACCTAGAAAGATAGTTAATTAAAACCCTTTTCCCGCTTGGGCTCAAGGAATTAAAATCACTTAAAAAGCACCAACTTATTTATCTATGATTTATCTTTCTCCGCTAGGTCTCAAGATAAAATCATATTGTGTGTCAAGTATTTCCACTAATCAATTACTCCTTCCGGATGAAATCAATTAGCTAACATGCATCGATTAAGGGCCCTTTAATCTAACATGAGATTTAACACAACTTGAACACAAGCCTAGGATGAAAGGTCAAAAGGTAATCAAAGGAATATCATGTGATCATCAATTAAATTTACTAACCCTAGAATCAATCAATGAATTAGCCAGACATGATTGAAATTAAACAAGAAATTGATGAAGAATGCATATTATTAATATGAAAAGAGAGATTACAACCCTTATGGATGAACTCCGAGTCTTCAATCTCCCAAAAACAATAATAATTCTCCTCCAAAAAGTTCTTGCATCAAAGAAATTAATGTTGCTAAGAAGATCTAAAAATTGTAAAAGATGAAAAAGAATGATAAAGAATGATCCAATATGATCAAAGCTGCTGAAACTAGGTCTAGAAGGGTGTTTTTATAGCCTAAGGGGGTTACATTCCCGATTGGCACACCTATCGGCCGATAGGCTGGGCCGATAGGGTGGTCTGTCTCTCGCAAAATTCCGTCTTTTCCGTCCGTGACTCGACTCTTGGTCCTTTGTCTCGTTTTGGGTCCTTTTGGCTCTAAAAACCTGCAAACACACTAAAACCAACCCAAACGCGTAATACGGCTCGACTAATCATAAATAAGCCAAATACGAGCACAGTAATCACGAAACGAGATAAAAACCCAGTATAAAATCCTAGAAATAAGTGGTAAAATTACCACTTATCAAAGCCCCAATCGAAACCGTTGTGTAGAAGCCCGAATTCAAACACAGCCGCGATGATGCCCTTCTTTCCGCCGCTGGGCCGGTCGGAGACATTGGCTCCTTTTCTTCCACTGGAGACTGGTCTTCGAACCATGTTGAGCGCGACCGATGCTCCGATCGACGGTGGAGAACCGACGGTACTTCATCCGCCGGACTCACGATGTGCTGGAAGAAAAAAAATTTCTCACGGTCGGGCAGAGATGGAGTGGGAGAAAGTGAGGTGGGGGGAAACAGCGATAGGGATATTATATCCCTGTTATTTTGACCAGAATTTCATTTGTGTTCCTATACTTTTAATTCTTTCAATTTGGCCCCAATCAATTCTAATATTGTTTCAGATCTGGTCCCATAAGCCTTTAAATTAAATCAAGTCCTATCATTTTATACTTAATTTTTATGTTAGTTTCATAAAATTTATGTTTTCTTATGAGAATTTAATATTTATGTATACTCCTATTTAAATTGTAGGATTCGAGAACCAAGGACTAGATAGGATCTATTCATAAGCATCAAGCATTTTTCATTCAGGTCATCTCAATTTCAGCTTTTAAGTTCCGCAAATATTTTACAAAATGTTAGTTTCGTAATGACTTTAAATTTTTACAGGTTTTCCTTATTTTAAAAATATATTCATAAAATACTATTAGAAAAATCGGGTCGTTACAATTTTTACAGGTTTTCCCTTATTTTCCGCCTATTTTTTTCTTCCCTAGTAACGCTTTTTTTAAAGGTCAACGGTAACACCTTATTTGGTGTTACCATTGATACTATGGCAACACCGGCTACTATCAACTGTAACGATAAAAAAAAGTGTTAGCGTAGATCAATTTTAAGGCATCTATGCTAACACTTTTGCTTGTAACATCGAAATAAACGTTGCTGAAGGCCATTTGTGGCGTAGTGATAGTAGAAACAATACATGCGGGATCATTTTGTATTTGTAGAAGAATTATAATTTTCCAAAAATTGTTTCAAACCTTCCATTTTACGTCGAGGGTCCAAAACAAATGCAATAAGGTAAACATCCGGAATAATTTTGAAATAACTTAACCATTTAATTCTCATATCAGTTATGGCAACTTTAATGGAAGGTACGTTAAGACTATCTTTAAGTGCAAATGCAATATTAATTGCTACGTAACAAAATAAGTTCGAAGTTGGTTAATTTGTAAACATAACTAAGAATTTTAGTAGCCTCGTAGAAATGTTTAAAAACATCCATTACATCTCTTGCTAAAACCCAAGCTTCCCCGAAAATAAAATTACCATTTATGTGTTGTGCGGCAAAACCACTAAAAAGTTCTTTATAATCATATGATTCGGAAATCATTTTGTATGTAGAGTTCCATCTTGTGCAAACATCTTTTGGAAATTTTTTTGGATATACATTATGTTGTTTATAATATTGGTACCATTTACAACGAACACTTTTTTTAGTCCAAAGTTCATTAAGAATACATCGGATAGGTTTTACTAATTCTCCAACATAAGCTAAACATTCTTGAACACATAAGTTTAAAATGTGAGCCGCACACCTAACGTGAAAAAATTTACCTCTAATAGACGGCGTACAATAAGTGATTAGTTCTTGAATCGAAGATCTGTTAGCGGATGCATTATCAAATCCGATGGAAAAAACTCGTGAAACTAATCTATATTCTTCTAAAATATTTGCAATTAAACGAACTATGTTTTGCACAGTGTGTGGGTCGTTAAAAACTCGTAATGCCAAAACTATTTTGTTTAACACCCAAAACTTATCAATATAATGACATGTAATGCCCATGTAAGAATTTTTTTTGAAATGAATCGGTCCAAATATCACTACAAATCGAAACTTGTAAATCACTATTTTCCATAAAATATTTAATCAATTTTTCTTTACGTGATTTATATCTATGCATCATTTTTCTTTTTGCGGTTTGTCGAGAAATTTGTTTATATGGGGGTTGAACATGATTTGTCACCCAATCATTAAAACCAACATTTTGTGCAACGCTAAAAGACAATGAATCAACGGCTATCAATTCCGAAAATGCATCCATAGATGAAGAATGATCATATGAAAATAAAGAAGGAGGTTGGTTAGAGGTTGATGCGTACCCGGATAGTTGCATTTGTCCTCGTGCTAATCCGTATTTTTCGGGATGCTTCGTCCTAATATGTCGGTAGTAATTCCCGTATCCTTCTCTTTTTTGTGCTTGTACTTTGAGCTACAAAATCTATATTTAACCGTAGACACTTGATTAATATCGGGATCACTTTTAGTAAACCAAAATAGAAATACCGCCGCTCTAAGTTGAGCTTTTTCGATGACGTCCATCTCCTTAGAGCCAGGCACTTGAGTCTCGGATTTGTAGGTGTTCAAGAAAGAAGGTGATTTCATATCGAACTCCTCCTCGTCCCTTAGTCCGAACCCGCTTGAAGAACCGCTCACGGAGTTACGTCTTCGGTTTGAAATTATGAGAATAATTTGAATTTGTAAACTTGAGAATTAAAAATTGTAAACTTGAGATTATGATAGAGTATAGACTATAAGTAGATGATTATATGAATTGGTGTGAGATGAATGAATTGGATTTTGGGTATTTATAGGAAAAAATATGTATTTTTTATAAATTAAAAAAATTATGCCTTTGCAGTGCGGTGCGAGCAGATCTGTTGCCGAGCAACAACTCTATTCCTAAAAAAAGTCTACTGCATATGCATGGTGTGGCGGGTGGGGCCAGCAGAAGGGATTTTTTTTTCACAAATGGATGACCCGGCAGGTCAGTGGCGGGTCGTGACCCGCTGGGTCAGCGGGTAGGAATTAGGTCGACCCTAACCCTAACCCACAACCCGTACAACCCTTGACCCGTATGACCCGTGACCCAACGGGTCGGGTCGGGACAGGTTCCCGCCGGGTCCGGGTCGACCCTTGACCCTTGGACATGCTTACCGAATACTGGTTTAGTCGGTTCCGATACGATAACCGGTACCGCCTCTAATAATAATTCGGTATTCGGTTAACCGGTACCGAACCGGTACCCGGTTAACTAGTACCGGATAAATTATATATATATATATTATTTTATATTTTGTTATTCAATTATATTATATTATAGTATTTTATTATTATTTAATTTTAGTTGGATGATTATTGAGTGTATTTGGAAGGATTGTTTTTGTTATTTAACTTATTTGTTTGATGTTGAGTTTGTTTCGGTATTAAAAAAAATATGAATTAGTGATTTTTTGTATTGATTGTTGTTGGATTTATTTTAGGTATAAATAAAAGAAAATAAAAATTTTAATATCTTTTTTTTTTAAACTGGTACCATAACCGGTTCCATCGGTTAACCGGTACCGGATCGGGAACCCGTTTACTTAACTGTACCGGTACCTGGAAATGTGACAAATCTTGTAACCGGTAAACTGGTTCCCCGTACCGGACCGTTTGACAGCCCTACATAATATGAAAAGATGTAATAAGCATTAAATTAAAATTGAAAATTCCAAGCCGCAATTATTTGCGCACTTAATTTATTGGATATTTGGGACGTCACTGTCAGTGTTTTCATAATTCAACCTGTGATTGAATCGATTTGGTCGCTACTACTGTTCAACTGATAAAATAATTCCGGCCTATATATTTTTTAAAATTCGTCCTATGTAACATAAAAAATAATCCAAACAAACAGGGCATGTTTGCAACCACTACACTAGGTGTAGAAGCACTTTTATTTTGAAAAAGTTGGGTCACACCAACTTCTGCAGAAGTACTTCTACACATAGTTTAAAACCAATAACTAAAAGCTTAAATAAAAATGAAATCCCTAGAGCCATAAGTACAAAGGCCGTGCCAGAGGCCTGTAAAATACCAGTATTTTACATTATATAAATTATAAAGTAACTACTATTATATGCCAATAACTAGTGAAATTATCTATAAAAGTTACATCTTGGTGAATCATTATGGTATTACTACATTTTTTAAAACCTATATTTGGATATTTTCTGGAAAGTATCGTGGACAAGTATCAACTTTGAAAAATCACCATGGATTTTTAGGATGTTCTAAAATTCTGGAAATTAAGAGCATTATAGAGAATTGAGCTAATTTCCAACAGTTCAAACGGCGAGTCAATCGGAATCCGAACGAAAAAGTTATGATCGATTTAGTGGATACTGCCAACTGCCAAGCATCGTGCGTCACTGCGTGCGCCAGCGGTCGGCAGGCGTCAGGAAGCTTTCGACAGGGGCCCACGCACATGGCTCATCCAGGGCTGCCGATAGCGACTCGGCAGGGGCCCACTCACGTGGCTCGGCCAGGACTGCCGACAGTGACACAACAGCGTGATGTACGTGCTTACGTAGGGCGGTTGGGTCAAGGTTGATGTCATCTGTGTAGTTGACTGTGCACCTGTTTTGTGGCCTATAAATTTAGACCTCCACCACTCCATTTCTTCGCCACAATTACGTATCAGTATATGGAAAATTATCCTCTATAAATATACGTCTCTAAATTTCCGATTGGAGTCCATTTTGCCGTCGATACGGGGTCGTTTTCTGGCGAGTCAGATCATTTTTCGTGACAGACTGACTGGAACCTGTCCGATTAAAATCCCCAGTGAATTTCTGAAATCCAGATCGAGGTGATATCTTTGAGTTCGATTATCTACCAATCCATAAGTGGTTTTTGATATATTATTCATGCGTTTTGTATATAAAATGCATCACTAAAATCTTAAATTTTGAAATCTCATATTAGACATCATTCAGACATGTAAAATGAGTCATTTGGACAAGTCAAGGCTGATTTTAAGTATAGATGTGTAACTTAAATCGCGAATAACTTTTGATCCGTAAATCATTCTTCGATTCCGTTTCGTGCATTTTTCTCTTGACGCATTTATCTACATTTATTTATTTTTGTTTTAATTTTTGGATATGATAAAATTTCCGACTCCATTTCCGTGTTAATTATACTTGAATAATTTAATGATAATAGACCATATGAATAATCAAACTAAGTATCCACCCTTATGACGTACTTTAATTTTTAACGGCAATTTTAAGTATTATTTTCTAGATATGCAAAAATAAAATAATTAAACCGGAATAAATGATTCATTATTATTCTTAGGAATATTGAAAATGGAGGAAATGGACTTTTATTTCAACTCAAGTTATTAAATATTACCTTTGTGAATACTTGAGGTCCATAAACTGAAATTATTTTTAAGGTTACTTTGTTAAATAAATTAAAAGAATTATCATTTGATTTAAAACCGTATAAGTAATGTTTATGTTATAGATTGTTAAAAATATTTTTTCAAATATTCAAGGATAATGTCTAAGAGCTATTTACCAAGGCACTTAATTTTTAGATGATGATTTTGTCAAAATTTAGTAAAATATAAAATAAAGGGTGAACCGTTAAATTAAATTGAGACGTCTTAACAAAATGCTAATAGCATATTATTATTAGGAGGTCGAAACCTTGTCTAGGAGTGGACGACCGAACTCTCGAGATTTAATTGGAATCACCTTATCAACGACTCACAAGGCAAGTTCGTTCAACTTGCTCGGCCCTAGTATTATTGCAATTTTATGTGTTCAGTGTGTATTGATTATGTTATGCCAATCATGATGCTGTGAATATGTGTATTATGTGATGAATGTCAAGAGATGCAAAGTTATGCCGTTCCAGTGGGAACAAAGAGAAATTTATAACGAACGTTCGTACCGCACCAGATATTGGGGCACTACAAGAAAAACACCTATCAACGACCACATATATCAGCGACCGCATAATCCGTCGCTAAATGTTAGAATCAGCGACCGTTTTCAAAAACCGTCGCTAACAACATTCAGCGACCACTGTCCGTCGCTACACAGTCGCCAATGTTACTTTCCCGCCAGATTGAATACCTCGGAAAAATTTCAGCGACCACCTGACATCAGCGACCGCTTTCCGCCGCACATAGTTCCACGTGAGCAAAAATTTAGCGACCGACTGCGGTAGCTGATCCATTGCTATTGTAAAAAATTTCCCGAAATACTTGAATTGATTTTTTCACGCTAAGTTTTAGCGACGGTGGCTTATCAACGACCGATCGCGGTAGCAGAAGGTCCCACGTCAGCTTTCTCGCTAAAAATTAATATAATATATTTTATTACCAATTACATTACACAAAAATATAATTCATGTCGATTGTTAGATTAGAATTGATTTGTAAATTTTAATTATTTAATTTATCTCATGCAAAACACAGTTCTTTTATAATATCAATTATTAATTTGATACAATTTAAAGTCTTAATTTTTTTAATTTATAGAGTTGATAATATAGATATTTTATTTTAATTTTGTATGTTATTAATATGATTTGAATCTCAAACTTATGTGAGTATGTTATAAATATTACACTTAAAATTTTTGTTAATAAACATCGAACCCTTAAATCTTTGTTAGTATGTTATAAATATTTTGTTAGTATATTATAAATATTAATTTTGAAATTATTTTTGTTGTTAATGAGTATCGAACTTTTGATATTTGACATGGTGTCGTAAGATACCGGTTCTGTTAGACCCGGAACCACATCGGGTTGCGGTTCCGGGGAACCGGAACCACATTTACGGTTATGGTCCGGTTCTTGATAGGAAATTTGGAAAATTTTCGGTTTTCGTCTAACCGGAACTGTTCAGTTTAGAACCGAAAAACCAAAAATTTAAAAAATATTTTTTTTATTTTTATAAATTATAATTATATATTTAAATTTTTGGTTTTCGTCTAACCGGAACTGTTCGGTTTAGAACCAGCAACCTTTTCTTTTTCAAACGAGGAAGCTATTTTGTCTTCTTGGTAGAAAGATTTCGATTTGAAGGATATGTATGTATCCAAAACCCTAATTTTTCTTTATTATTTTGTTTTAATTTAAATTGACTAATTATTCAAAGAAAATTGCTCTGAATTAAAACTCCCTCACATTGTTTGTACAGTAGGTTTTGTCTTGGAAATCCGAAAATCAAAACAAATGAGTTTTAAACTTGTGAATATGCAGAACCGAAGTGTTGTTCTTGTTGATTATTTGAACATGTCTCGTTGTGGTGATTTAAATGCGACGCTATATTTGATGATAGAGGAGATACTGCTTGATTTTGTGCTCCAGATTACTATTGTTGTGCAACTCTTAGCTAGGGATCTGTCAAGGAAAAGAAAGCGAAATTTTGACTAAAGACCATATTGTATGATTGCTAGCTAGGATTCTTGCTCAGGTGAAGTACCTGAATAGAATGGTTGCCACTAGTGATACAGATTGTGTCAAAAACCTGCGTATAGATCGAAACACATTCAGTCTTCGATGCCAATAGTTCACAAGCATCAATTTTTTTTTTTCAGAATAGGACAGGCCCGATATCTGACTCGGCCTTTCGAATGCTTCCTTCCGTGCTTTCCTAGTCAAACTCGTATCCAATGCGTTGCCAAGTTTGCAAGTCGAGCATCAGCCCTCTGTCCAATATCACTTAGGACCTCGCAAGCGTCCTTGAGATCTTCACTTTGCTTGTCATTCTTGACTTTTGTTTTGGGATAGCTTCGACTTTCCGATTTTGCGATATGCTGTCACTAGTTTCATCATTCTCGGACACTTCCTCAGGCACTTCCTCAAATCTCATGTTATAATCCCCTCCTGTATGACCTTCACCCAGATTGTCGGACTCATTCACTTCATTAGCAGTGTCTAGAATGTCCTCAGCCCGCTCCCCATTAGCATTATCTTTCCCGGAGATAACTATCCAATCATCATAATAAGGCCAACTCTTATACCGTATAACTCATGCTTATTATCGATTTATAGTTTCAAAGAGAAATTCGCAATCAGTATTCGCAAGTAATATAAAATATGTTGAGAGATGCTTCATGCAACATGTTTTAAGCCATAAGAGTATATACAGATATAGGAATAAAAAGAATAAAATAAAACAAAAAAAATGGAGCTCTAGGAAAGTTATGTAGTAGAAACACAGAACTTGTATGTTTACTTACATATAAATACCTATATGTTTATTTGATGAAATCAAAATTGCAATTCAGGCATCGTGGTATCATGAACCTCTCTTCAGACCGTAGTTGGATGGCACGACGAAAGTCAAGTCTTGAGATAGGTGCTACGATCAATTGAGTTGGTTGCCAAGTGTTTTTAGAGTATGCGTATAATCACCCAGAATGTGTGAATGCTAAGAACCAGATACGATGTCTATGTTGGAAACATAAGAATAATACTTATCTGGACAGAGACATGGTAAACTTCCATTTACTTGTTTCTGGGTTCATGAGAAATTATGAAGAATATTGGTGGGCACATGGGCATAAAAGAGATGGTGGCTGCACAAGTAATAAGTCAGGCAGTAGTAGTATTCATCGTATGGATGAAATGGTTCATGATATTGCAGGGCCAGATTTTGATTGGGAACAAGCTAAGGAGAAGCCTATCAATTCTGATGCCAAGTCCTTCTCTAAGTTATTAGAAGAGGGTAGGGAGCCATTATGGCATGGCTGTACCAAATACACTAAATTATCTGCAGTGGCGACATTACTTAACATCAAGGCTAATTACAACATGAGCCATGAGTGTTTTGAATCGCTCTTGAAGGACATCAAGAGTATGTCGCCTGACGGTGAGAAATTACCTGATAATTATTACTATTGTAAGAAAATGGTGAAAAAGTTGGGTCTTGGATACCAAAAGATCGATGCATGCCCCAACGATTGCATGTTATTTTGTAAGGAAAATAAAAATATTACAAAATGCACGGTTTGCGGTCATGATCGCTTTAAACCTAATAAAGAGGGGGTGACTACAAAAAATCATCTATACCGTTCAAAATTCTAAGGTATTTTCCAATAATAGATCGGCTTAAAAGATTGTACATGTCTTCAAGAACAGCTGAACATATGACTTGGCATGCGAAATCTCTGGCTAAATATAGAGAACTAAACCATCCCGCAGATGGGCAGGCTTGGAAAGATTTTAACAAAACACATCCTCGATATGCATCAGAACCTAGAAATGTGAAGGTTGGATTGTCCACCGATGTTTTCAACCCATTTGGCCACTCAGCCATTCTGTACTCATGCTAGCCCATGATTGTTACTCCGTATAATCGGCCTCCTTGGATGTGTATGAAACAACCATACATGTTTCTTTCGCTCATGATTCCTGGTCCAAAGAGTCCTGGAAAGAACTTAGATGTTTACTTGAGGCCTCTTATAGACGAGTTGAAGGTTTTGTGGAATGATGGAGTACAAACCTGGGATGTTTCAGCGCCAACAAATTTCAACCTTAGAGCAGCGCTTATGTGGACTGTAAGCGACTTCCCGGCTTATGGTGTGTTATCTGGATGGAGCACACATGGGAAGTTGGCTTGTCCGTATTGCATGGAGCATACCAAATCTTTCACTCTACAAAAAGGTCGAAAGCCTTGCTGGTTTGACTGTCATCGTCGATTCTTGCCGGCAGTGTAATATCCGGTTTTAAATTCATTCATTTATCATTCAGTAAATTATCACTCAGTAATTTTTACTCATTAATGATCATTCATCATTCAAATTCATTCATTGTATTCACCATTCAGAGTAATTTGTATCGTGTATCAGTTATTATTCGTCATTCAACCCGGTTGGAGAATCGGGCTGGGCATATCATCATTGTCATCTATGTAGTGGGCTGTGTGCAAGGAGTAGCGCACGCTATGTATTCTCTTTAGCGCGCGCTAATTGAATACGGGTAGCGCAGGCTACCTCTCAGCATTAGCGCACGCTAATGTGGTTCAGGCAGACGGTCCAGAAGGCACTGAACTGAATTTAAGTTGTAGTAGCGCACGCTACGAATGGTAGCGCATGCTAGTAGTTTGGATAGCGCTCGCTAAACGATCAGTGTAGCGCGCACTAAGGCTCGATCAGACAGCCCAGTAGGTACTAGACTGAAATGGAATAATTCATAGCGCACTCTACGAGCGGATAATAACGTACGCTACAAATGGTAAGTAGCGCACGCGAAATTGGGTGTAGCACACGCTAACACGAGCAAGTCAGAGGACAGTAGGTTCTGGACTCCACTTGCTGGGTATCAAACATCAGTTAGCGCATGCTAACATTTTGTATTAACACACGCTATGGGAAGGCATTAGCGTACGCTACCAAGTTCGTAGCGCACGCTAATGAGGCAGTCAGAGCTCACTGGACTGCCCGCTGAACCCGCTAGCGCATGCTATATCAGGACCTAGCGCGCGCTAAGCTGGGTTCAGTATATATAGGATAGTTCAGTCCAGTTTCGTCATTTTCACACCTCACCTCCTTCCTTGGGTGATTTCGGGTGATTTTGGACGATTTGGAGAAATCTCTTCGAGCTGCATTCACCTATCATCATTTCTAAGCTTCTAAGTCGGATTAATCATCATTTAATCCTCTCCATTATATTGAATCAAGGTAAATATTTCTTGGATCTAAAATTTTGGAATTTGAGTGTTTTTCTTCCGATCTCCTCGTGTAAGCTTGCTATTATGTTGGAATATGTTAGATATGGATTATCTACCTTGGATATACGTATTCCTACAGTTTTATTGGTGTATATTTTCGGACTTGATGAATATTTGGGGAATTATTCAAGAATCCTTGATGTTTGACTTTGGTTATTTTGGGGTTTTCCGATTGATGTTGTCGTAACCTTGAGTTATGGTTTCCTATTGGATTATTGATATCATTGGAGGTGTTTTGTTGGATTGTATTACTCATTTGGAGTTTGGTATCGATATTTTTGGGTTGGTTGTAACCAAAGGGAAGAATGTTTGCAACGTTTTCGTTAGAATGCCCCAATAAGTTTGATTATTGTTGTATCGACTTTTGAGTTGGTTATAATCGTGCTTGATACGTATATTGAGCATTTGTTGCTAATTATGTTATTCAAGGTTGTTCGAGCGACCGATATTCCATTAAGGACGTTTGTTCGAGAGCGGATAGTTCATCACTGGTATTGTGTAAGTTAATTCTTACTCGGTTAAAAGGATACTCATTCCTTTCGTTGTTGTTCATTCATATTCATAATTCATTCATAGTGTATTAATCATGTTGAGACTTGTAATCATGAAACTAAGCATTCAATTCACGAGGAACGACAGTTCCAATCAATTCAATGAGCTATTATTCATTTCATTATCATTTCATCTCGGTGAGTCATTCTTCACCCTTTTCGGATTATTATTCATTAATACTCATCACGGTAACTTTTGTTCTTGTGACATTCTGGGCTCATATTGTGTGTCCGGGTGGTTATGTGTGGAATTTTTAGTCCGGCACACGATAGTCATGTGATCGGGTTCACCGACACAATGGACTGTGCACACGGAACGTGCCTCCGTGAGACTAATTAGGTATAAGTGCGGGTGTGTCCGGACACTCGTCTTGTGCACTTGCACGTCCCATTACGGGCATACTATGATGCCCCTCTTCAGCTTTATTTCATAATTAAGATATATAATGATTGTTCTTGTTCAACTCTTGAGGATCGTTGTTCTGTGTAACTAACCCCATTTGGGGATATTGTTTTCAGGTCATGGCAAGGCAAAAGCACGGGAAGAGAACGCTGACGGCGAGGAGTCCCAGTGATACTAGTAGGGGGCCCCAATCCTTTCAGTCTTTCATGTCTTCGTCATTTTTATTTCCGCTGCAAATTTTCGTTTGAATGTTCATTTTTTATTTATATTTTATCTTCATATAAAATATACAAGTATTCTGTATTCCTGGGAATATTGTACTTAAATCTCCTCATCGGAGTATTTGGTAATATAATGTGGTTCAGTACTACAGTTATATTATTTAATTTATTAATTTTCATTCGCCTGGTGGGTCCCAGTTGAGGGTCCACAGGATTGTAATAGCCGCCTAGTTTGGGGTGTTATAGAGTTGGTATCGGAGAAAAGTTTTGAATACTACCTTCCGAGTCATGTCTTATTGAAATCATTGTTCATCAGACTAGTATCATTGGACATTCGTGTCACGTGTGACCTATGCAAACGCCAAGCCCCTCAGACCGAAAGAACTGTAAGATTTCTGACGCCATGGTATAATTTCTGGCAATAAGAATCACTCATTCATCATTCATCAGTCTACAATCCTGAATCATCATTTTCATTTTGATCATGTCGATCATGTTAACTCATTAATCATTCAGTCAACCTCATTATTTAGTTGTTGACCTTGTGGGTCGTATTATCAATCTTGTTAACTTGTTCAAGATAATCATTTCAAGAATTTCATCAGATAATCATATCACCTCATTTGATCCTTCATGTAATCATTATATTAGAGCGTGTATGCTCATTATTATCATTTCATAACGTAATCATAATGTGATATTCATGCGAGATCTATAATTATCATATGACTTTCCTACTTCAGTATGGATAGAGATGTCAGAGGACGCAGAGGAAGAGGCCGCGGTGCGGGCTGAAACCAGGGAGCTTGTGTGAATACACACGCAAATGCAAGGAATAATGCTAATTCATCGAGCAGCGACGCTGCCACTCATTCACTTGGAAATAATCATTCACTGTCAGGGAGTCATACTCGGGACACAGCTCAATCAAAAGGTGTTTGGGTTGATCCACTTTCTTTTATACAGGGCATGATGGCCCAGATGACTCAGATGGCACGCCTGATGGAGACGATGCACAACTCAACCACTCAGAATCAGTAGGCTCCTCCGCCACCACCTCAGAGGCAAGAGAGGAGTGTGAGCAGTATTATTGGCGACATCTCTCGCCAGAGGCCACCTACTTTCGAGGGCTCATCTGAGCCGGCGGATATTATTCACTGGCTTGAGCATTTTGAGAAGCTATTTGCTATGGTGGATTGCCCCGAAGGGCATAAAGTTTCGTTCGCGGCTTACTATCTGGGTAAGAGCGCTCACTCATGGTGGTTATCTTTGAAGCCCACCGACGGATCTTGTACTTGGGATCAGTTCAAGACCCTCATATTGGAGAGATATTATCCGGCCCCACACAAGGAGACCAAGTTATCAGAATTACTCATTCCCGACCCCTCAGCGGACGATGATGTTCTCGCCATCGCCGAGAAATTTCAGGAGCTACTTCCTTTCGCCTCATTTATTATCCACTCCGAGGCGGATAAGATCAAGTACTTCAGTAAGAGGTTGAAACCTCGTATGCGGATGCAGTTGCTTAATCACAATTGCACCACCCTGGCCGAATTCATCGAGAAAGATCTTACTTATGAGCTTACTGCTAAGGAGATTGCTAAGCAACATCCTTCATCTGCTAGCAAGAAGTCCAAAAATCGTAATCAGACAGAGGGCAGTCAGGCAACCTTCAAGAAGCCTCGTGCAGGCCCTACTTTTTCTGAGCAACCTCCTATGGCGCCTAGACCCGTGGAATCTCAGTCCTGAGTGGCCAGTTCGGTCATCACCTGTTTCAACTGTGGAGCCAGGGTCATTTCATCACCAAGTGTCCGAGACAGATGATCACGTGCAACAACTGTGGAATTGCCGGGCATAAGGCCCGTTTCTGCCGAAGAGACTCCAAGCATACTCCGGCAGCATCTCAGGACCCGAAGCAGTCATCTGTTCAGAATCAGGCCACTCAGTCCGCGTCGTTCAAGATGACGAGAGCAAACAAAGGCGGAACCCACAGCTATCAGACGGGAGCATCCGGTTATGGGGTTGGCAAGCCCAGAATTTATGAATGAAGAGGAGCGAAGATCCGGAGGCCCGAATGATCTCAAGTACACTTGAAATTCTATATCAACCTGTGTGTACCCTTTTTGATACTGGCGCATCACATTCATTCATTTCCGAGTCATGTTTGAGTAGACTACACCTGGATAGTGCTACTAGTTATGAGCCTTATGTTATTGGTCTACCAGACGGTTGAAGAATTATCGGAGATCGTTAGATTAAGAATTGTCCGATTCATCTTAATGGTCGTGATTGGTCGGCGAACCTAATTGTGGTAGACTTACCTAGAGACGACGCCATCTTGGGTATTGATTGGATGGATCGTCACGATGCCATCATTAGTGTCCGTAAACGTATGGTCACTATCATTTCAGACGATGGAGTCGAATGTGTATTTCCGGGGGTAATCCCAGCTATTCCGGAAGAATCATTAATATGATGAAAGCAGTGAAATTACTCAACCAGGGGTGTGTCGGTTATTGGTGCTATATGACCAAGACCTAAAAACCATCAGTGATGTTGGCAGATATTCCTGTAGTGAGAGAATATGCCGATGTATTTCCAGACGAGTTACCTGATCTACCTCCATGGAGAGATGTGGAATTCACGATAGAGTTGGAGCCTGGTACGTCCCCAATATCAAAGGCACCGTATCGGATGGCCCCGACCGAAATGCAGGAACTGAAGAATCAACTGGAGGAATTGTCCGAGAAAGGTTATATCCGACCACGTGCGTCCCCTGGGGGAGCACCAGCGTTATTTATCAAGAAGAAGGATGGTTCTTTTTGCTTGTGCATTGATTATTGAAATTTGAACAGGGTGGCGATCAAGAATAAATATCCCTTACCCCGTATCGATGATCTTTTGGATCAACTTCAGGGAGCTTCCATATTTTCCAAGATCGATTTAAGATCTGGGTATCATCAGTTGTAAATTCGAGAGTTGGATATCGCTAGAATGGCGTTTCGAACACGCTATAGTCATTATGAGTTTGTGGTAATGCCGTTAGGGTTAACTAATGCACCTGTGGTATTCATGAAATTAATGAATCGAGATTTCATCAACTATTTGGATCAGTTCGTGGTTGTCTTCATTGATGACATTTTGATTTATTCCCGTGACCGAGAGGAGCACGAATTTCACCTTCATCAGGTTCTCGACGTGTTGGGATGAGAGCAACTCTATGGAAAGTTTTCCAAATGTGAGTTCTGGATGTCCGAAGTGAAGTTTCTCGGACATGTAATTTCATCAGACGGAGTACGTGTCGACCCTCAGAAGACGGAGGCTATCCGAGATTGGCAACCTCCGAAGAATGTTAAGGAAATCTGAAGCTTTCTCAGATTAGCAGGCTATTACCGGCGATTTGTGGAAGGATTTTCTAAAGTCGCTCAACCTATGACGAACCTTTTGCGGAAGGATAAGAAATACACGTGGTCCGATGCGTGTCAACAGAGTTTTGAGGAACTCAAAAGCTGGTTAATTTTAGCACATGTCATTTCCTTGCCACAAGGGACAGAAGGATTTGTGGTTTATAGTGATGCGTCCGGACACAGTCTCAGATGTGTTTAATGCAGAATGGGAAAGTGATTGCCTATGCTTCACGGCAACTGAGGCCTTACGAGGTCAATTATCCAACCCACGACCTGGAACTAGCAGCCGTGGTTTTCGCGTTGAAGATTTGGCATGATTATCTTTATGGCGTCACCTGTCAGATTTTCACCGATCATAAGAGTTTGAAGTATATATTTACTCAGAAGGAGTTGAATATGCGACAGAGACGGTGGTTAGAACTGATTAAGGATTATGATATCGAGATTCAATACCACCCGGGCAAGGCGAACGTTGTCGCCGACGCCCTGAGTCGTAAGTCCATTCAGGAGTAAATGCTTGCTCATTTAACTGTTCAAAAGGAACTTCAACAAGAATGCCTAAGACCCGAGATCGAGGTTTGGTTATAGTAATTTCAAGGGCAACTTTGCATGTTAGAGATTTCATCGCCACTCGAGGAGCCGATCAGAGTGAATCAGGGTTCAGACCCATCTTTGTTGCGCATTCGAGATGATGTGGCTCAGGAGAAGGCCCCTGGATTTGTGGTCCACGAGGATAGACTTTTGCGATTTAAAAATCGGTTATGCGTACCGGCGAATGACGAGTTGAAAAACTCGATTTTGAGAGAAGCTCATGTTACCCCTTATTCCATTCATCCGGGGTCCAGCAAGATGTACAAAGACTTGAAACAAAATTATTGGTGGAGTAATATGAAGCGAGAAGTCGTAGAATTTGTTTCGAGGTTTTTAACCTGTCAGTAAGTCAAGATAGAACACAGCGACCCGTGGGTATGCTAAAACTGCTCCCTATTCCAGAGTGGAAGTGGGAAGATACTTCTATGGACTTCATCACGAGTTTGCTGACGAGTCGTCATGGCATGAATACAATTTGGGTAATTGTGGACCGTTTAACTAAGTCAGCTTATTTCCTTGAGATTAAGGATATGTGGGGTCCCGAGAGACTTGCCTATTCATAATGTTTTTCACGTCTCTCGGCTGAGAAAGTATGTTGCCGGCACTGAAATCGAGATCGCGAATGATCATTCGTATGAGGAGCATCCTGTGCGAGTCTTAGAGCGGCGCATCAAACAGTTGAGGAACAAGACAATTCCTTTGGTTAAGATTCAGTGGTCTAGACAAGGAGTCGAAGAGGCTACTTGGGAAACTGGGGATAGTATACGGGAGAGTTATCCCGAATTGTTTAACCCTTAGTTTCGAGGACGAAACTCTTTTTAAGGGGGGGAGTATGTAATACCCGGTTGTAAATTTATTCATTTATCATTCAGTAAATTGTCACTTAGTATTTTTTCACTCATTAATAATCATTCATCATTCACATTCATTCATTGTATTCACCGTTCAGAGTAATTTGTATCGTGTATCAGTTATTATTCGTCATTCAACCCGATTGGAGAATCAGGCCGGGCATATCATCATTGTCATCTATGTAGTGGGCTGTGTGCGAGGAGTAGGCACGCTACGTACTCTCTTTAGTGCGCGCTAATTGAGTACGGGTAGCGCACGCTACCTCTCAGCATTAGCGCACGCTAATGTGGTTCAGACAGACAGTCCAGAAGGCACTGGAATGAATTTAAGTTGTAGTAGCGCATGCTACGAATGGTAAGTAGCGTGCACGCTAGTAGTTTGGAGAGCGCACGCTAAGAGATCAGTGTAGCACGCGCTAAGGCTCGATCAGATAGTCCAGTAGGTACTGGACTGAAATAGAATAATTCATAGTGCACGCTACGAGCAGATAATAACGTATGCTACAAATGGTAAGTAGCACACGCTAAGTTGGGTGTAGCGCATGCTAACGCAAGCAAGTCAGAGGACAGTAGGTTCTGGACTCCAGTTGCTGGGTATCAAACATCAGTTAGCGCACGCTAACATTTTGGATTAAAGCACGCTATGGGAAGGCATTAGCGTACGCTACCAAGTTCGTAGTGCACGCTAACGAGGCAGTCAGAGCTCACTGGACTACCCGGTGAACCCGCTAGTGCATGCTAATATCAGGACCTAGCGCGCACTAAGCTGGGTTCAGTATATATAGGACAGTTCAGTCCACTTTCGTCATTTTCACACCTCACCTCCTTCCTTGGGCGATTTCGGGTGATTTTGGATGATTTGGAGAAATCTCTTCGAGCTGCATTCACCTATCATCATTTTAAAGCTTCTAAGTCGGATTAATCATCATTTAATCCTCTCCAATACATCGAATCAAGGTCAACATTTCTTGGATCTAGAATTTCGGAATTTGAGTGTTTTTCTTTCGATCTCCTTGTGTAAGCTTGGTATTATGTTGGAATATATTAGATATGGATTATCTATCTTGGATATATGTATTCCTACGTATTTATTGGTGCATATTTTCGTATTTGATGAATATTTGGGGAATTATTCAAGAACCCTTGATGTTTGACTTTGGTTATTTTGGGGTTTTCCGATTGATGTTGTCGTAACCTTGAGTTGTGGATCATTGGAGGTGTTTTGTTGGATTGCATTACTCATTTGGAGTTTGGTATCGATATTTTGGGGTTGGTTGTAACCAAAGGGAAGAATGTTTGCAATGTATTCGTTAGAATGCCCCAATGTATTTGATTATTGTTGTATCGACTTTTGAGTTAGTTATAATCGTGCTTGATATGTATATTGAGCATTTGTTGGTAATTATGTTATTCAAGGTTGTTCAAGCGATCGATATTCCATTAAGTACGTTTGTTCGAGAGAGGACATTTCATCACCGGTATTGTGTAAGTTAATTCTTACTCAGTTAAAAGGATACTCATTCCTTTCATTGTTGTTCATTCATATTCATAATTCATTCATAGTGTATTAATCATGTTGAGACTTGTAATCATCAAACTAAGCATTCAATTTAGGAGGAACGATGGTTCCAATCATTTCAACGAGCTATTATTCATTTCATTATCATTTCACCTCAGTGAGCCATTCTTGACCCTTGTCGGATTATTATTCATTAATACTCATCACGGTCACTTTTGTTCTTGTGACCTTCTGGGCTCATATTGTGTGGATGGGTGGTTATGTGTGGAATTTTTAGTCGGGCACACGATAGTCATGTGATCGGGTTCACCGACACAGTGGACTATGCACACGGTAACGTGCCTCCGTGAGACTAATTAGGTACAAGTGCGGGTGTGTCCGGACACTCATCTTGTGCACTTGTACGTCCCATTACGCGCGTACTATGATGCCCCTCTTCAGCTTCATTTCATAATTAAGATATATAATGATTGTGCTTGTTCAACTCTTGAGGATTGTTGTTCTGTGTAACTGACCCTGTTGGGGGATGTTGTGTTCAGGTCACGGCAAGGAAAAAGCACGGGAAGGGAACGCTAACGGCGAGGAGTCCCAGTAATACTAGTAAGGGGCCCCAGTCCTTTTAGTCTTTCATGTCTTCGTCATTTTTATTTCCGCTTCAAATTTCCGTTTGAATGTTCATTTTATTCAGTGTTGTATATTTTATCTTCATATAAAATATACAAGTATTATGTATTCCTAGGTATATTGTACTTAAAACTCCTCATCGGAGTATTTGGTAATATAATGTGGTTCGGTACTACAGTTATATTATTTAATTCATTAATTTTCATTCACCTGGTGGGTCCCAGTTGGGGGTCCACGGCACTGTAATAGCCGCCTAGTTTAGGGTGTTACAGACAGATCACCTGTTTCGAAGAAATAGAGAACACTTTAGGAAAGGGAAAGTGGAAAATGCTATAGTTGTACCACGATTGTCGGGAACGGATATGCGAGCTCGTGTGATGAGACTTTCGGTCGTTCCATTTGGTAAGAATGATAAGAAAATCAATGGGTTTGGCGAATCTCATAATTGGGTTCGAATAAGTATCTTTTGGGAATTGCCTTATTGGTCTACGAATTTGATTCGTCATAATCTAGATGTAATGCATGTCTAGAAGAATGTGTTCGACAATGTGTTTAACACCGTGATGAATGTTACAGGAAAGACAGAAGATAATGATAAGGCACGTTTGGACTTGAAAGATATTTGTAAGCGTCCTACATTAGAGCTTCAGGAATCTTCTAATGGTAAGACTGTCAAACCGCATGCAAGGTACATATTGTCCAAAAAGCAAGTTGAAGATGTATGCACATGGATTATGTCCCTGAAACTACCAGATGAATATGCATCAAACATTGCAAGGTGTGTTACGGATAAGACACTGAATGGGAAATTGAAAGGGTTGAAGAGTAATGACAGTCATGTGTTCTTGGAAAGACTCATGCCTATAGCATTTCGGGATCAGCTTTATAAACCAATATGTGATGCTTTGATGGAACTTAGTTGTTTTTCTAATGACTTATGTTCAAAAACATTAAATGAGAAGTACATGTCCATACTTGAGAAGAACATCATAGAGATTACGTGTAAACTTGAAAAAATCTTCCCACCTGGTTTTTTTACTGTATGCAGCATTTAACAATACATCTTCCCTACAAAGCCCGTGTGGGATCCGGTTCAATATATATGGATGTACCCTTTCGAGAGGTTGATGGGAATGCTTAAGAGGGCAGTGAAGAATATAGCTTGTGTCGAGCGTTGGAAATGCGAGGCATACAGTTTCAATGAGATATCTATGTTTGTCTCATACTATTTTCCGGACGAAGCAAAAACAGCATCATAAAATAGCAATCTTCGAGACAACAAAAAATTCCATCTTTTTTCTGTCAACTTTATAGCAAAACAGGCACGAATTCACTACTTATCTCGGACGATAACAAGCACCAACACTCTTTCACAATCATGAAATTTTGGATATTTAAAATTTAGAGTATTTTATAAAGAAATGAAATATTCATGAAACTTAATGTTGTACATGACATTGTAGTGATTTTGTAGACAACAAAATCGTGAAGTGCATCTCTCAGATGTGTCTTCAGAATTGGCCTACTCCCGCGATTACGTGGGCTACCACCTCTCGCCCACAAGGATGCAGTTTGGGCTAAATTTCAGGTACATAATCTATTGTAAATTTGTTGTCAGTTACAGTCAGTTGTCATTTTTATTGTATCTAGTAAATAAACTTGTCTTTATATCCCTTTGTAAGCTTTATTTGCAGAAACGTTATAGGTGGGCGGACAAGAAGGGTCCGGTGATATCTACTCTTTTTTGGCAGAAGTGTACTGCTCGCACGAAAGACAACCTTGCAAAAGATCATGGGAAAGCCCTAACAATGCTGGTTGACCATCCAGGTCGTGCAATGGAACACATGCACGAGTATAGCCCTTGGTGGTGTAGCGCTGAAATATGGGCTGAGATGTGTAACCAATGGAGAGACGAAAGTTGGGTGAAGAAGTGCAAGATTGCTTCGAGTAACAGAGATGGAGGTGGCGAGAAGGCCAAAGGTACCTACAAGGGTGACAATATCTCCCAATTGCAGCATCTGACTGTCAAGGTATGTATGAATAGTTGTAATATGTTTACAATCATGAATTCTAGAATATCACATGTTTATTACTTTGTAATATTTGTTGATTGTCTTGTACAGAAGTCTCAATCTCAAGGTACTCCTATTCACTGGTTGGATGTGTATGTGGAAACTCGTGATGGTCTGCCCGATGCTGTCAATATAGCGATAATATGTTTTAATGGTTTTTGTTTTTTAGGTATTGAAATTGACTTTATGTTTTACATTAATGTATATCTATATTTTTTTATTGTCGAGAAGTAAGAAATACAAACATTATTGAAAAATACTTCTAATAAGTAATGGTCAGCAATAAGGTTTAGACTAATATAATTATCACTGTATTAATGCATACTTTATATTATATTTTTACCAGTTTATTTATAACTATGTGTAATCATTAATGTGATGACAGAATACTTATCATCCTTTACTTGATGAGCATTATACCGAGGGCACCGACCATCCACAAATCGATCAGGAGTTATGGGAGAGGGCATCTATTGTCAAGAAGAACTACGTAAAAGGTCAAGGACAACGACGACGCCCATCCATCAGTGGCTCCTCAAGAAGCACACATTCTTCACACTCATCGAGCCAGCCATCTGTTCACACTCCGGCTGATTGTGTGAGAGCTATATGCCAAAATCGTGAGTTTCTTCTTGAATTGGGAGGCCATCTGGGGGCTATAGATCCCGAGGATCTGGCTCGTGCAGTAGCAGCAGCAGCAACATCACAGCAGCAGCATGGCGACGAGGTATTTTATTTAGTAAAGCTACCTGAATTTATGTTCTTTATGTTCTTGAATGACGGAGTTAGCTTGTTATACATAGTCAAAACATATGCCATGTATATGTAATATTTTTTATTGTTTTGTTACTTACAGGAATCACATCATGATGATCGTGATGAGGGGTTTGGCGGATCTTCGTAGAGTGTCTTAGTCACATTTATGTTTCTTTTGTACTCGAACTTGATAGCTTTTATGATTTCGTAATGTACTTTAGTACTTGGATGATACTCGAATCTATGGTTGCCTTGTTGGTTTTTTAGATGATGTAACAATATTGAACTTAGCAAATGTTTATAGGTGAATATGTCCTACCAAAGTATATAGTTGTATTGTTGTGAATGTTTTCGGAAAATAGGTATAAAATATTAAAAAACAATCCAGTAAATTCTGAAGGTATTAGCGACTGAAATCGGTAGCCAACGTTAGTCTCAAGAAATATTAGTTTTAGTGACAGAAAATTTGGTAGCTAAACATAGTAGCTAGAATTAGAGACCGAAATCGGTAGCTAATATTGGTCGCAACTATTAGCGTTTGACATCGATACCTAATGTTGGTCGCAAGAAATACTACTTTTAGCGACAGAAATTTGTAGCTAAAAATGGTCGCAAATAATAGCGACGGCTTTCGGAAGCTAAGATAGTCGCGAATGGTAGCGACAGGAATTAGTAGCAAAAACTAGTCACAACATTTAGCGACAGAATGCGGTCGATGGAGGAGTCGCAGACACGTGGATTCTCCGTCAGACCAACACTGACTCAGCTTAGCGACCAGGTCGGTCACCAAAAGCCGTTGCTAAGGCAACGATCGCCAAAAGCCATCGCAGAAGTGCTTTTTAGCGACCAGTTTTTCTACTACCGGCATTAGCTACCGTAGTCAGTCGCTGATGCCCTTCAGCTACAGTTTGCTATCACTGATAGGAGATCGCTGATAGAGCAGTTTCTTGTAGTGGGGGTGGCAGAAATTGCACTATCCGAATATTGGGGATAGGTGCTTATGTGTTATTGTATGTATATGTGATATGTGTTGTGAGCTGATACTTTTTGAGCTGCAAAATTCGTACATATGAGCATATTGTTGTGATGTGTTATGACTGACCCGGGTATGGGCTGATATTGTTATATTTGCCAGTTGCAGGAACTTCGGAAATACAGGCTTGGGAATGCGAGGGGATGGGGCATGCTTGACAATGGCGACTGGATAGAGTTAAAATTTCCTTGGCAATTATTTCGGAAATAAAAAGCATGCATTAAATTTTTAAATCGTGTGTACTTCGACTTTCCTGTTCGTATGATGAAAATTTATTATCAATTTCAATATTGTTATTTTTACCAAGTTCTTGTGAGGTAAGTCGAATAACCTTGCTTGGTGGGTCCCACGAGGGATCCACGGCGCTGTAGCTACCCAAAATTTTGGGGATGTTACAGTAGATGGTATCGGAGCGGTTAATCGAACTACACACTTTTTTTTTAAAAAAAATTGTTTCAAAGATCGAACTTTTTCAAGTCAAAAAGCGAGGCAACTACACACATTTTCAAGAATAATATCTTTGAAGAAATATCTTTCGACTACACTGCAATCATTCCAAGCGCGTCAAGCATCCACTGACTTCGCATGGCCTGAACAAGTAAGTATTATATTTTGAAGTTCATACATGATATTTAAATTTATTATGAGGACACCAACTGTGGGTATAAACTTGGCGAAAACAATAAAACTGCAAACTCATAATGTGACTAGAACTTAATTGCAAATTAATCACCTTAGAATGGATAGAGGACAACATGGAATGAGAACTCGTGGCAATGAAAGTATGGCCGAGAGTGAGGACGCATCGATTCAGCAAGGCGGGAATGGGGAAGCATAACAAAATGTTCCCCATGGTTTCAACGCTGAAACCTTGCGGGACATCATTGCTGATGCAATCTCCCAAGGCATCCAAGCCGGATTGACAAGGGTTCAGCAAGAGTCGACTGAACCAGAGAGTAACCAACAATGGCGCGAGCAAGAAGAGGAAGAAGTACATCCACCACCCCTTATTGGAGAAAGATGGCTAGGGGAACTGTTGAAGGCAAAGCCACCGAAATTTGACGGAACTAAAGAGAAAGACATTGACGACTGGATTGCCAAAGTTGAGACTGCTTTTGAAGGAATCAACTATCCCGCCGATAGGATGGTTCCTGTAAAACCCCCAAACCACTCGGGAATATTACAGCGCTGGAGACCCTCTCCGTGAGAATCTACCAGGCTAAATACAGAAAACACAACAACACAATACATGCCAACATGGCTAATAACGAACCACTAGACCGATTTGGTCTTTTTCCACAACACACACATCAAACATAAATTACTCTTTCTCACAACTCATACCCACGCAGGGGTTGGAATACATCAACATTCCCATAGGACGGAAAATACCACGATGGAAAGACAGAACAACAAGACTTTACTAAAAATACTCAACACTGGTCGTGATGTGATTAGTATCGTTGTCTTGTATCATCCTTCGTACCGATCCTGTGATTCGCTCCCCAGCAGCCAGCAAGTACCTGGACGCAATACAAACATACACCCCCCGATTACTCGGGGGTTATCAAAACTCCACTGTATTTCTAGTGCAAGTATAAAATACAAATACATGCCATACACAACATACTCCAAGCACATAATAATCGTGAACATGCTTCCCAAGATAAATTACTTGATCAAAACAGTTCAATCTTGAAAGGTAGGGATAAACCCAATATACATCTTACAAAACATTTTACGGTCTTGGGAGTTTTGAAAACATTTGAGATTTAAGAATTCTCAAGACTTTCGAAACCACTTAGGGACACGGCCCAAAGATCATTTTTTCAAGATACAATCCCGATAACAAAACATGGGGTCCACGACCCAATCACACCATTCCGATCACAAAACACGGGGTCCAAGACCCAATCATACCATTCCGATCACAAAACACGGGGTCCACAACCAAATCATACCATTCCGATCACAAAACACGGGGACCACAACCAAATCATACCATTCCGATCACAAAACACGGGGTCCACAACCAAATCATACCATTCCGATCACAAAACACGGGGACCACAACCCAATCATCCATAACAACATATTCCCAAGGATTATTCGCGTCCCGTGCTAACAAGCCACGAACCCCAGATGCTCCTACAGAACATACCCGAGTGAATAATCCAATGGGAAACCATACCAAATCACATGTCACCGTGACAACAGTCACATAACCAAAACCATACATATGTCCATAGTTATCCTGGCATTGTACTAGCAAGCTACGAACCTCGGAGCCTCCACGAGACATACCCGATTGGAAAACCCATGACACGTACACGACCAATCCACAACCATAAGTCGCGCTAACAAGCCACGAACCTCGGAGTCCCCGCAATACATACCCAGTTTGGATAACCCCACAAGTTATCCAGGCATCGGGCTAGCAATCCATGAACCTCGGAGTCCCCGCAAGACATACCCGATTGGATAACCCTACAGTCACGCCCGACCCGTACTAGCAAGGACGGATCCCGGAGATCCAACAAATCTTACCCAGAGGCACATCACTTACCGCAATCACACACGACAACAAGCAATTACCAATACCAAACAACACTAAACACCACCACCTCCTTACAAAGGAGTAATAAATAATATCACACAATGTCACGTATTCACCGAACAAGTACACACGTTAATACACAATCCTTGGAAAATGATTACGGTCTACTATATTCACGAAATATGATTATAACATCTTCCAACATACAAAACACACTCACATATTCTGAAAACACATTTATTCACGAAGTATACGCATTATCTTTGAAGAAAACCATTTTATCAAGAATATACCGATCCTTTGTAAAGCTCATTAAAACATTTGGATTGCACATATAATCAATTATCAATCATTACGTCTACGAAACATGAAACGTATGGGCAAGATATTTGCCTCGATACCACGAGCAACGGAACAACGAACGGACATGGTCGGGTAGCCCTCGAACTTCCAAGAACAACCAAGAACTTGTCCACGAATACTATGAAAATAACATCACCATGAATCAATAACACTAATCGGAATCCGAATCGACCCGAAAAACAAGAAGGATCCGAGGGTTTCTTCAAAAAAATCAAGAATCAAGTTCCGGGTGACAAAAATCGATAACCGAGTTACAAAATCCGAAGATCATGACCAAGACAACAAGAATCCAATAATCAATTCATCAACCATGGATTAAATCAAAGAATCACGAAGAAACCCCCAAAAGTTACACAACAAGGATTTGATGATGATATAATCGACAAGAGCCTTCCAAAATGCCTAGAAATTGAGTGGAATCGACCAAGAACTCAACTTCCTGAACCTCCTGTCCGACAGCCGCCACAAGGAGTGAAAAATGAGTGAAATGAGGTTTGCCCGGACACCAGGCCTATATATGGCCGAGTGCGTTACGGCCGTAACTGGCAGTATATTACGGCCGTAACTCGGTCAACCCCCCTTACGTATATACCGACCGCTGCCTTATGTACGTACTGGGCACCCCTTACAGCTGTACTCGGCATAACCTTACGGTCGTAACCGAGTCCCCATGGCTACTGCCCAAAACCTGCTGGTGCATTACGGTCGTAACCGGCCCAAGCCTTGCGGCCGTAATACAGCATTACGGGCGTAACCGAACACCCCTTGCGGTCGTAATCGAGCTCCCAGGTCTACTGCCCAAAATCATGGACACCTTACGGCCGTAATCGGCCAGGCACTACGACCGTAACTCGACTCAGCCAACATCCGACAGCCCGGCTAGATGCTCGATGACGTCTCGATCACATTAACGCACCGTCTATGATTCAAAACAATAACGAGCATGCTACGAAACCCAACGTACCACAATATAAGCACGCGATTCCAAAGACGTGGACGACGAAAATTCGCTCGACCGAAGAAAAGTTCAATGAAACTGGAACGAAGATCTCAGGTATTACAGTTCCTATAGCCCAGAATCACTGTGAAATGCTGTTGCATGATGGTGGAGAGGTAGAAAACCTGTAGGTCACGGCCTTAGTTGGGGAGAATTCACTCAACTACTGAAGCAGGAGTACTGTCCTAAGCCCGTGAGGGATGCTCGAGTTCAAGATTTCTTCAGAGCTCAATCTCAAAATTTACCTATTTGGGAGCTCATATGAAAATATCAAGCCGACCTAAGCTATGTGGCACACATGGTGCCGAATGAAGATCAAAAGATATGCCACTTGGCTCAAAGATTGCCTATAGAGATTCAACAGTATGCTGCTAGATTTCGATCTACCACCCTGCAAGAATACCAGGATATGATCTTAGCTTATTCCATAGTCACTTCTTCTCATGGAACTGGACCAGTGGACAAGAAGCAGAAGACACAACATCATTCTGGAGGGTTCAACAAGAACAACTCCAATTCCGATTTCCACTAATCTAATCGATCTTCCTTGCCCCCTCACTCTAATTCCTGAGAGGGGTCGTAAAACTCCAATTCTGTTAGAGAAAGAAGATGTTTCAATTGCAAGAGTGCTGCTCATCTGAAGAAGGACTGCCCCAGGCCTCCTACCAAATTTTTAAATTATGGAAAAGAAGGACACGTGACCCAGTTCTGTCGAGTCAACCCACCGCTCAATCATACGCATCTTCCCCAGCCTCTATGACACAGACCCATCACTTCAAGCCACCTGCGACACAATCTTTCCAATCGACGCCATCAGCTGGGCGTGGTCGTGGATGCAGTAGTGGCCCCACAGCCAGCTCAGGCACCATTGCCCCACGCTTATTCGATATGAGGAAATCTAACGAGTTTAATGCCCCGAAGGCATCAGGTACACTCAGCATTTGCTCCCAACCTGTGCGCATTTTATTTGATACTGGTGCAACCCATTCTTTTATTTCAGAAACCAGTGTAAAAGATTAAATCTTGTAAGCTCTTATTAGACCAAGTACATCACTATGGGGAGACCCAATATTGTTCGTAAAGAAGAAAGATGGGTCACTTAGACTCTGTATTGATTACAGAGAACTGAACAAGAGAACCATCAAGAATAAATACCCATTTCCGAGGATTGAAGACCGATTAGATTAATTACAAGAAGCAGTTATATTCTCCAAAATTGATCTAAGATCAGGTTACCACCAGTTGCGCATCAAGGAGGACATCCCGAAGACTGCCTTTCGCACCAGATACGGACATTATGAGTGTGTCGTAATGTCATTTGGCTTAACCAACGCACCCGCAGTGTTCATGGAGTTGATGAACAGAATACTCATCGATTAATTAGTTAAATTCATGGTAGCCTTCATCGATGACATCCTGATTTATTCTAAGAGTAGGGATGAGCACGAGAAACACCTAAAAATTATTCTAAACACGTTGAGGCAAAATCAACTTTATGGAAAATTTTCCAAGTGCAATTTCTAGATGAATGAAGTAACTTTCTTAGGCCACGTAATCAATGCTGAAGGCGTAAAGGTCGACCCACAGAAGATCGAATCAATAATGACTTGGGGACCACCCAAGAACGTCAGGGAGGTATGAAGTCTTTTGGGCCTAGCAGGATACTACCGACGGTTCGTGGAAGGATTCTCGATATTAGCAAAACCTCTAACCAAATTTCTCCGCAAAATTACCAAGTATGAGTGGACCGAGTCATGTCAAAAGAGCTTTGACGAACTCAAAAAGCGACTGACGAGTGCTCCAGTGTTGACGCTTTCTCAAGGGACATACGACTTTACCATATATAGCGATGCTTCAAAACAAGGATTGGGATGTGTGTTGATGCAACACGGTAAAGTTATTGCATACGTATCTCGGCAACTAAAACCGTACGAAATTAACCACCCCACTCACGAGTTGTAACCTACTGCTGTGGTGCACGCCTTGAAGATTTGGAGACACTACTTATATAGAGCCATTTGTCAAATATTCATGGATCGCAAAAGTCTCAAGTATATCTTCACACAGAAGAAGTTAAACATGCGATAGACGAGGTGTATGGAACTCATCAAGGACTACGACATGGATATCCAGTATCATCTAAGGAAGGCTAATGTAGTTGATGATGCTCTCAGCTGGAAAATAACTCAGGAGCATACTCTAACCAGATTGACGTCACAAATCGAGTTGCAACGCGAGTTAACAAAGAACAACATTGAAGTATGGATTCGGGATGAGCAAGGACAACTATGCACCATGAACCTACGATCATCATTGCTGGATGAAATTCTTTAAAAACAGGCAGACGATCCCAAAATACAAGGCATTATTGATGATATTCCGTTAGGAAAATCGCCAGACTCCATCATTCACGCGGACGGAATCCTAAGGTTTCAAAATCGAATGTACATTCCTTCTAATGACCATCTCAAGCAAACAATATTGAAAGAATACCATGCTACGCCATACTCTATTCATCCCAGCATGAACAAAATGTAGAAAGATCTCAAGCAACACTACTGGTGGCCAAACTTGAAGCGCGATGTAGCTGGATTTGTAGCTCGGCGCATGACATGGCAGCAAGTGAAGATCGAACACAAGAGGCCAGGAGGAGTAATGCAATCACTCCCGATACCCGAGTTGAAATGGGAGGATATCTCGATGGACTTCGTCACTGGTCTTCCAACGACAAAGGGTGGGAAAGATACAATTTGGGTCATTATTGATAGACTTACGAAATCTCCACACTTCCTCGCTATACCTGAAGCGTTTGGAGCCAACATGTTAGCAACACTATTCATTCGTGAGATCATTCGGTTGCATAGCATGCCTAAATCTATTATTTCTGATAGAGACGGGCGTTTTGTATTACGATTTTGGAAAGCAGTGCATAAAGCTTTGGGCGCACGACTAAACTTTAGCACTGCCTACCATCCTCAAACCGATAGACAAACTGAATGTACTCTCCAAACCCTAGAGGACATGCTATGAGCTTGTGTCCTTGATTGGGTTAAAGATTGGATCAATCATCTTGGACTAGTGGAGTTCGCTTATAATAACAGTTGGCATGCTAGTATTGGAATGGCACCATTCGAAGCATTATATGGCAGGAAATGTAGATCACCCTTATGTTGGAATAGTACTTCTGATGTAGTCGCTACAGAGCTAGACTTGATCAAGGAATCAATTGAGAAAATAGCAATAGTGCGCAACCACGTGCAAGCTGCTCAAAGTCGACAAAAGTCATATTTAGAGAACCGCCAACGACCGTTAGAATTTGAAGTAGGCGATCCCGTATTGATCAAGGTGTCCCCTACTCAAGGAATTCGACGCTTCGGACAGAAAGGCACGTTGAGCCCATGTTTCATTGGACCCTTTAATATTGTCGAACGTATTGGAGACTTAGCTTATCGCTTAGCTCTACCACCCTCTCTAGAAGGAGTCCATAATGTATTTCATGTATCGCAGCTACGACGATATGTTCACGATCCCAGTCACAATCTAAATCACGAATCTCTAGAGATTGCAGAAGATACTACATTCGAAGAGATACATGTCGCTATTTTAGATTATCGTATAAAGAAATTAAGAAATAAATCTATTCCTCTAGTTAAAGTCCAGTGGTCACACCACGGAATTGAAGAAGCCACTTGGGAAACCGAAGAAGCAATACGTAATCGGTACCTGAGTTGTTCCAAACATAAGTTTCAGGTCAAAACTTAATTTTTTAGAGGGAGAGTATGTAAAATCCCAGTATTTTATATTATAGAATATTTAATACTCAGATTGTTACCATTTTAAGAATGGGTGAGATAATTTTGAAATACACAATGTGATAATATGCTTAGTGTATTTACTGCTATCAATGTTATACTTGATGCCTTGCTATTTACGTGATAATTGATGAGCTCCCTATTGATGTTGTACTTGATATTTTAAAGGAATCGTATAGCATTATCCATTAATCGTCGGAAAATCCATGATAGAACTCGGCAGTACGCAAAGTCGTATTCTACGATAGGATTTTCAGCGAAGATTGGAAAATGTACTCGAGAATGACTTAATGATGATAACCTCCTTCCAAGTTTCGGGACAAAACTTAATTTTTAGAGGGAGAGTATGTAAAATCCCAATACTTTACATAATATAAATTATAAGTAACTACTATTATATGCCAATCATTAGTGAAATTATCTATAAAAGTTACATCTTGATGTATTATTATGGTATTACTACATAACAATTTTAAAACATATATTTGGATATTTTCTGGGAAATATCGTGGACAAGTAACAACTTTGAAAAACCAGTACAGATTTTTAGGATGTTCTAAAATTCTGAACAACATTATAGAGAATTGAGCTAACTTTCCAGCGGTTCAAACAGAGAGTCAATCGGAGTCCGAACGAAAAAGTTATGATCGATTTAGTGGAGACTGCCAACTGCCTAGCATCGTGCGTCACTGCATGCGTCAGGAAGCTTTCGGCAGGGGCCCACACAGGTGGCTCGGTCAGGGCCGCAGATAGTGACTCGGCAGGGGCCCACGTACGTGGCTCGGCCAGGGCTTCCGGTAGTGACTCAGGAGGGGCCCACACACGTGGCTTGGCCAGGGCTGCCGACAGTGACACGACAGCGTGACGTAAGTGCTTACGTAGGGCGGCTGCTGCAAGGCTGATGTCATCCGTGTAGTTGATTGTGCACCTATTTTGTGGCCTATAAATTTAGACCTCCGCCACTCCATTTCTTCGCCATAATTATGTATCAGTCTATGGAAAATTATCCTCTATAAATATACGTCTCTAAATTTCCGATTGGAGTCCATTTTGCCATCGATACGAGGTCATTTTCTAGCGAGTCAGACGAGCTTTCTCGACAGGCTGAGTGGAACCTGTCCGATTAAAATCCCCAGTGAATTTCTGAAATCCAGATCAAGGTGATATCTTTGAGTTCGATTATCTACCAATCCGTAAGTAGCTTTTGATATCTTATTCGTGCATTTTGTATATAAAATACATCACTAAAATCTTAAATTTTGAAATCTCGGATTAAACATCATTCAGACATGTAAAACAAGTCATTTTGGACAAGTCAATGCCGATTTTAAGTGGAGAAATGTAACTTAAATCGCGAATAACTTTTGATCAGTAAATCATTCTTCGATTCCGTTTCGTGCGTTTTTCTCTTGACGTATTTATCTACATTTATTTAATTTTGTTTTAATTTTTTGATATGATAAAATTTCCGACCCCGTTTCCGTGTTAATTATACTTGAATAATTTAATGATAATAGACCATATGAACAATCGAACTAAGTATCCGCCCTTATGACGCACTTAGATTTTTAACGGGCAATTTTAAGTATTATTTTCTTGATATGCAAAAATAAAATAATTAAACCGGAATAAATGATTCGTTATTATTCTTAGGAATATTGGAAATGGAGGTAATAGACTTTTTATTTCAAATCAAGTTATTAAATATTACCTTTGTGAATACTTGAGGTCAATAAACTGAAATTATTCTCAAGGTTACTTTGTTAAATAAATTAAAAGAATTATCATTTGATTTAAAACCGTATCAGTATTGTTTATGTTATAAATTGTTAAAAATATCTTTTCAGATATTCAAGTATGATGTCTAGGAGCTATTTACAAGGGCACTTAATTTTAGATGATGATTTCGTTGAAATTTGGTAAAATATAAAATAAAGGGTGAGCTGTTAAATTAAATTGAGATGTCTTAACAAAATGCTAACAGCATATTATTATTAGGAGTTCGAAACCTTGCCTAGGACCGGACGACTGAACTCTCGAGATTTAATTGGAATCACCTTATCAACGACTCACAAGGCAAGTTCGTTCAACTTGCTCGGCCCTAGCATTAATGCAATTTTATATGTTCATTGTGTATTGATTATGTTGTGCCAATTGTGATGCTGTGAATATGTGTATTATGTGATGAATGTGAAGAGATACAAAGTTATGCCGTTCCAGTGGGACCAAAGAGAAATTTATAACGAACATTCGTTCCGCACCCGGATATTGGGGGTGTGCACCCGGATACTGGGGATGGCAGAAATTGCACTATCCGGATATTGGGGATAGGTACTTATGTGTTATTGTATGTATATGTTATATGTGTTGTGAGCTGATACTTTTTGAGCTGCAAAATTCGTACATATGAGCATATTGTTGTGATGTGTTATGACTGTAACACCCGAAATCTCAAAAGGGACATTACACGCCGTAGAACCTTCACAAGGTTTACTAGGCTAACACATGACACATAATCTACAAAATAAATCCCATAAGGTATCTTAATAATAATAAGTAGGGTCGCGGCCTTGGCCAAAATAGTTTAATTAAACGCCAACAAAACAGAAAGTGACATGTATTCAATTGCCCACGCAGGGGACTTTAACAGTATTTGTAAAACAACCAGACTAACACTGACACCTGAGTAAACACGATAACAAATGTCTAACATAGACTCGAGCCTCGTCATCATGCTGGGCCATCCTTTGCATGCATATCCCGTGCCAGATCCTTAGCTCGACCGATGCATAAAACGAATTTCCTCCATTTAAGGGGTTAGCATTCGAATAGCTAGTGCAAGTATACAATTACACTACATTATATACAAATACGATTTAACACGGTCATCCTATTTAGAAAACATTAAAATCATATTCCAGAATATTCTACTGACATCAAAACAATAAATCATCTCATATCAATTTCATAACCATCCACACTTTGTAACCCGTGACCGTACCCCTTAGTATCGACCCCGGATACCCGTCAGGCGCTTCAGGTGGGGAACCACTTCTGCGGCCGTACCCCTTGGTATCAGCCCCCAGACGCCCCGTCGAACGCTCCGGATGGAAGAGCAACAACTCACACACACAATATCATAATTCATCATTCGTATCACAACCGTAACACACATAACGAAATGTAATACATGTACTTGCCTTGAATAATATGACGTGAAGGAAATGGCGAAAGGACAAGGTTTAATCTTCATAAATTCGCTCCTATCACAATAACGATATACAAACAATCTCAATATTGCGGAAATGTAAGAATTCATCCTAGTTCTACCCGTTGGGACATTTCATCGGACAATACGAAGTCATAAACGTTCCCAACCTATTAACGGACTAGAAGGATGAAAATCAAAACAAAACCCCAAAATACCCAAAAGCTAGGGTTCTAAGGATATACCTCAATTTGAAGGCGAACCATGGATGATTTGGGGTTAGAGTGATGATATGATGCCCCAAAATGCTTCTCAACTGAAGTTTGGATGAAGATTGGTCGAGCCCTAACTCAAGGGAGTGTTTTCGTCGCGGAAGGAAGAAGAAAGGGTGAAAAATGGCTGAAATCGTCCGCTGCCAGTTTTAAATACTGGCAGTCATTATGGCCGTAACACATATACCATTACGGCCGTAATGGTGTTCACGACCTTACTGCCCAATATGCTCAATCCCATTACGGCCGCTATGAAAGAAACATTACGGTCATAATGTATGAAGCCTTACGGCCGTAATGCATACTACCTTACGACCGTAATGCATACTACCTTACGGCCGTAATGCATACACAGCGGTAAGAGGTCGATCGTGAAAAACAACGGTTTGCCAACAACCGAAATGAAAGTACGAGGAATAAAACCACAGATATACGAAGATATTTTATAGAGGATATAAACATAAAAAACATTACAAGCCTCCGGTCATCCGAAGGCCGGAATAAACAAATATTAGCATTAACACCCAAGATAATAAGAATTTACAAAAATGACCCAAACATCCAAAAATCTAAACTCGAGACCTGAACGACAATTCAGAAAGTTTTAACATATCCAGAATCATTAAAGGAACTTGAAGAAGTAATGAAACGCAGTATAGAACGAGATTTACGAGAATCGAGCCTCAATGCGGAAAAGTTACACGATAAGTAAAATCTCATAAAAATAACTCTGAAACTCGTCCGGATAGTCATGGATACAGAACAGAATAGTTTTAGAATTCCAAAACAATAACAAGCGAGTCGTCTGAAATGAAAATACACTAAAATTAGAAATTACTTAAAATAAAAAGTGCGGATATTAAATTCACTCCCCCTAAAAATAAGTTTCGTCCCAAAACTTACAAAGCAAATAACTCAGGATATGTCAACTTCATATTCTCTTCCGTCTCCCACATGGATTCCTCTGATCCATGTCTCGACCATTGCACTTTAACCAAATGAATGATTTTGTACCTAAGTTGCTTCACACGACGCTCCAAAATCTGAATCGGTCTCTCTTCAAAGGTAATGTCGGGACCCAACTCAATCTCTCCCAAATCAATAATATGGATAGGGTCTGGTACATACTTCCTAAGCTGGGAAACATGGAACACGTTATGCACGTTACTTAAGGACGGCGGCAATCCTAACCGATATGCAAGCTCTCCAACTCTCTCTAAAATCTCGAACGGTCCAATATATCTCGGACTAAGTTTACCCTTCCGGTCGGAGTGATAAACTCCCCATGTCAGCGACAGCTTCAGCAAAACATGGTCTCCCACCTCAAACTCTAACGGTTGGCGATGCATGTCGGCATAAGACTTCTGTCAACTCTGGGCCGTTAACAACTTATCACGAATCAAAGCAATCTTCTCTCTCGTCTCAACTACCATATCTAGTTCAGTGCCAGCCAACTCGGATGCATCATCCTAACACAACGACGATCTGCACCTCCTTCCGTACAATGCCTCAAATGGTGCCATTTTGATCGAGACGTGCCAACTATTGTTGTACGTGAACTCGATCAATGGCAAGTGCGACTCCCAATCATCTTTCCAGTCTAAAGCACATGCTCTCAACATATCCTCCAGCGTCTGTATCGTCTACTCTGACTGTCCGTCTATCTGAGGGTGGTAGGATGTACTGAGTCTCAACTCAGTTCCCAAAGCTCGATGAACAGCCTGCCAAAAATGTGATACAAACCGGCCATCTCGATCCGAAACAATACTCTTAGGAGTCCTATGCAACCTCATGATCTCTACAATAAACACTCGTGTTGGTCTCTCTGGCCCCCAAGTATCCTTAATGCCCAGAAAATGAGCTGATTTGGTTAGTCGATCAACAATAACCCAAATCATGTTCATTCCAGTCCGAGTCCTAGGCATACTGGTAACAAAATCCATAGAAATGTCCTCACACTTCCACTTCAGAATGGGAAGTGGTCGTAATAACCCCGCGGGTCACTGATGCTCGATCTTAACCTGCTGACAGGTCAAACACTTCGCCACAAATTCGCTAACGTCCGTCTTGAAATTGCTCCACCAGTAGTTACTCCTTACATCCTTGTACATTTTGCTCGTACCAAGATGTATGGAATAAGGCGTAGTATGAGCTTTACTCAAGATCTTCTGTCTCAACTCAATATCACTCGGTACACATAATCTGCCGCGAAACCTCAAAATTCCGTCATCCTGAACCACAAATCTAGGGGCTTTCCCCTTTTTCACGTCCTCCCTCAACTAGACTAAAAATGGATCATCATACTGTCTCGCCTTGATATCATCAACCAAAGACAAAGTGATTTCTAACGCACATAACTGACCCTGAACTCTCTGAACCCAAACATCGATATCCTGACAAATCAAATCCCGTTGGATCCTGCTTTGAAGTGTAAGTACCTCTAACATCTATAGCGCCATCGGCTTACGACTCAACGCATCTTCCACAACAGTGGCCTTGCCCGGATGATAAAGAATCTCGAGATAGTAATCTTTAATTAACTCCAACCACCTACGCTGTCTCATGTTCAACTCTTTCTGACTGAAGATATACTTCAGACTCTTGTGATCCATGTAAATCTTACACGATGACCCATAGAGATAATGCCTCCAAATCATGATGACCGCAGCTAACTCTAAATCATGCGTAGGGTAATTTGCTTCGTAAGGTTTCAACTGACAGGATGCATAAGCAATAACCCTATCTCTCTACATCAAAACACATCCGAGTCCGAGGCCCGAAGCATCACTATACACTACAAAATCCTCGTTCCCCTGAGGCAAAGCTAAAACTGGTGCGGTAGTCAACCGTCTCTTCAACTAATCAAAGCTATTCTGCCTATCTACATCCCACTCGAACTTCTGAGTCTTCTAGAGTAACTGAGTGAGTGGTCTAGCGATCTTAGAAAATTCTTACCTACGGTAATAGCCCGCAAGTCCTAGAAAACTCCTCACCTCCTTCAAATTCGTAGGCGGTTCCCATGCCATCACTGCCTCTATCTTCTGCGGATATACTCGAACTCCCTCCGCTGAAATCACATGCCCAAGGAATATCACTTTCTTGAGCCAAAATTCACACTTATAGGACTTCGCATACAACTGTTCAGCTCTCAAAATGTCTAACACAATCCGGAGATGTAAAGCGTGCTCCTCCTAACTCCGGGAATAGATGAGAATGTCATCGATAAAGACGACCACAAATTTATCCAGATACTCAATTAAAACTTTGTTCATCAACTGCATGAACACTGCTGGGGCATTGGTTATCCCGAAAGGCATAACAACAAACTCGTAATGGCCATATCTCGTCCGAAAAGCAGCTTTCGGTATATCACTATCCCGAATCCTCAACTGGTAGTAGCCCGATCGTAAATCAATCTTCGAGAAGACTGTCGCTCCCTGAAGCTGATCAAACAAGTCGTAAATCCGAGGCAAAGGGTACTTATTATTGATGGTCAACTTGTTTAATTCTCGATAGTCGATGCATAAACGAAGTGATCCATCCTTCCTCTTAACAAAAAGCACAGGCGCACTCCAAGGCGATGCGCTCGGCCGAATATACCCTTTATCTAGCATTTCCCCCAACTTCTTCTTCAACTCTAACATCTCCGACGGAGCCATACGGTACGACACTCGAGAAACAGGAGCCGCGTTCGGCTCTAGATCGATAGGAAACTCAACTTCCCGGTGCGGTGGTAATCCCAGCAAGTTATTTGGGAATACGTCAGGATACTCGTTCACAACTGAAATCGACGACATGTCAACTCCACCATCTTCCGTTTTCAAGTCGTAACACCAGTAGCCAACACAACCCTGGTTCAGAAGTTTCATCGCCTTCAAGGCACTAATCACATTTCCTGATCTACCCAGCTTACAACCGATGAGAGTATGCTTTGTTCCATCCTCGGCCACTATAGAGATAGTACAAGTCCGATAGTTCATAATAGCACCGTGACGATCCAACCAATCGTCCCCGAGGATCAAATCCTCAGCCTTATGGTCTACCACAATGAGGTTCGAGGGCCAATCCCGGCTCCCGATCTTAACTGGGCAATCTCTAACTTCCCGATTCCCAACCATACGATCCCCACTAGGCATACCCACTATGAATGGTTCACACTCGAACAAGCAGTTAATACCGATACAACATATACAATCTGAAGCAATAAAAGAGTGAGTAGCACCCGAATCAAAAAGTACCGAAACTAGATGAGAAAGGATCTGAGTGGTACCTGATGCCACCGGGATGTCTATATCCTCCGTACGTCTCATCTAATATAACCGGGGGTGTACTGAGCCCGAACTCGATACCGCACGGCGATCTGGCTGACCCAGGCCCTACCACGGCACGAACTCTAAGGAACTGAGTGGTGGAGTCTTCGATCTACGCTAAGCTCTTTACGAGCAGCGGTGGTAGTCGAACTCGGCGACCACGGTAGCCCTCTCGCAATAAAGCGCCGTGCAGTCTGCCCGCCCGCATGTAAAGCAAGTAACTAAAGAAAATGGACAAACTTTCACCAAATGCTCGTATTGGTTACAGTTAAAACAAACTCTACCGCCAGGTGCAGTGGACTGGATGAATGGTTACTCTAAGACCCTCGGCTGATGAAACGTCATCTTCCCGGATGCGGGAGCATATTGAGACTTCGAAAATCGACTACCCTTACTAATGAAAAATTTCTAGCGATCTTGTTTCTTTGCCTCGGAACCCAACTCGACTCCGGATCGCCATCTCAATCGCTAGAGCGTGATCACAGTACTCCTTCAATGTGGCACACATGAGTGGTGCCATGCTGCATGCAGTATGCGGCTTCATGCACATATTAGAGTAGCGAATCTTGTCACCTCGGTCCTCATTTGCTCTTTCACATAACCTAATTCTTTGCAGGTGAGTGATGATGGCCTGAGAGATCGGTACATCCTGAGGCGTAGCAGTAAAGAACTCCATGATCCTGCTGTAACACCCCTAAGATATTCAGGCAATATTACAGCGTCGTGGACCCCTATATGGGACCCACCAGGCTAATTAAGAAATACCACTCGTCTAACTATCTTAGTTAGCGAGAAAACATGCATCACCATAACGAAAAATAAATGAAACGCCCGGTATAACCGGCAAAACAGACATCACTGCCAATCATAAATAACATATAATAATACAAACCATAATCCCAGTAGAAATGCCTAAGTACTCGTGAGTACTTTCTATAAGTTCACAAGTTTAAAAAAAAAACCGCATCAACAAGGACAACGGAAATAAAGAGACTCAATTGCACACGTCGTCAACCCCCGGCGATCCTCATCGCCTCTGGTGCTCGTCCGGCCGAACATAACCTGAAATTCATAACAAGAATTTCCCCAAAACAGGTCCCCAAAGGGGTTAGCAATTACGCTAGTACAAGTAACCAAATAAACAACTTACACCTTACACATATAGTCAAAGCATGCAAATGAGAAAATATTAGTTTGAAACACACATTTTTGGAAACGCCATAACCCAAAACATATTTATAAAATGTACCACAATTAACCGTTGATCCACGCCTCTGTGGACCCCTACCAAAATCCCGTTAGATCTAACCCGTAGTGGTTAAAAGCCAAGCTCGTCGATCCACGCATCTATGGACCCATACCGAGACCCCGTCGGATCTGACCCGTAGTGAGTATACACACACACCCATCACTCATGCAATACTATCATGTTAAGAGTGTAAGTTCATAAGAGTACTTGCCTTGATTATCACGACGAAAAGACGGAATGAAACAATCGCGGTTACGAGAAATTGGACACACTGAACCTAGATGATTCGTCAAACACCGCTATAACCAATTTAACAAGAATAACAATAACGGAAAACACCTGAAACCCCCTCCTACGATTCATGTAAGTTCGTACAACCAATGACAAGGATGGATCGCAACCGAACCCTCTCGATTTCACAAATACCACGAAACTTACCATGAACTCGTAGGGAACATGAATACCATCAAGATTAATCATATACAACAATACGGAACGAATCGGATAAAAACTCAAAAACCCCAAATTTCCCAAAAAATAGGGTTCTAGGAGATTACCTGGGATTAAGGATGAAGACCTAAGTAGATGTTGTTAATCTACACCAAGAACTCAAAGAAAATGATCTCTGAAGTGATTGGAAGAAGAAATCGCCTCCGAATCGCCTAAAGGATCGCCCGACCGAGGAGGAGAAGAAATGAAAAATGAGGCAGATCTGGGTCAACTCTCTAGTTTATATAACCAGAGAGCTTAGCATGCACTAACGCCCATAGTTAGCATGCGCTGCCCAGCCAAAAACCAGTCCAGAACCTACGGTTCTGGCCCGTTAGCGTGCACTACTAGAGAATAGCGTGTGCTAACAGCCCCTCGATCGTGCGCGCTATCGGGCCATAACGTCCGATACCTGGGCACCAGACCGAGTCCAGAAATATTCTGCCCAGTCTAGTATTAAATATTCTCAAAATATTAATACGGTTACAAGCGAGTCGTTAAAATGAAAAATAAACCAATAATAAAAATATCGTGAAAAGAAAATTGCGGATATTACATTCTACCCCTCTAAAAATAAGTTTTGTCCCGAAACTTAAGAAACAAACAACTCGGGGTATTTAGCACGCATGCTATCCTCAGTTTCCCAAGTTGCCACCTCGGCACCATGCCTCGACCACTGCACCTTGACCAAAGGAATGGTCTTATGCCTCAGTTGCTTCTCACGGTGCTCCAAAATCTTCAAGGGGCGCTCCTCGAATGTAATATCCTTGGCGACATCAATCTCACCATAGTCGATGACTTGACTAGGATCCGGAACATATTTCATCAACTGGGAAACATGGAAAATGCTTTGAACGTGACTCAAGGCCGGAGACAATGCCAAATGGTATGCCAACTCACCGACTCTCTTGAGCATCTCAAAGGGCCCAATAAATCTCGGACTCAACTTTCCCTTCTTCCCGAAGTGGAAAACTCCCCTCGTCGGTGACACCTTTAGAAAAACGTAGTCTCCCACCTCGAATTCCAAAGGTCGACGACGGATGTCAGCATATGACTTCTGTCGACTCTGAGCAGTCAACATCCTCTCCCTAATCACTTCCACCTTCCGCCTCGTCTCCATAGCGATATCCGGTTCGGTCCTAACCAAATCGGACGCCTCATTCCAGCAAATCGGGAATCGACATCGCCGCCCATAAAGTGCCATATACTGTGCCATTCGAATCAACGCGTGCCAGCTATTATTGTACGTGAATTTGATCAACGGCAAATGCTCCTCCCAGTCGCTGCTCCAATCGAGAGCACAAGCACACAACATATCCTCGAATGTCTGGATAGTGTGTTCCGACTCCCCATCTGACTGAGGATGAAAAGAAGTACTCAAACGCAACCGAGTACCCAACGCCTTATGTACCGCCTGCCAAAAATGCAATACAAAGTGGCCATCACGATCCGAAACAATAGACTTCGGAGTACCCTGAAGCCTCACAATCTGCGCAATAAACACACGAGCCAACTTCTCCGGACCCCAAGTATCTTTGATGCCCATAGAGTGTGCCGACTTAGTCAGACGATCCACAATCACCCAAACCATATTCATACCAGACTTCGATCTCGGCAAGCTCTTGACGAAGTCCATCGAAATATCTTCCCATTTCCATTCCGGAATGGGAAGCGACTGCAATAACCCGGCCAGTCGCTGATGCTCGATTTTGACCTGCTGACAAGTTAAACATCTCGCTACAAATTGTGCGACCTCCTCCTTCATGTTTCTGCACCAAAAGTTCCTCCTTAGGTCCTTGTACATGTTACTCGAACCAGGATGAACTGAGTAAGGCGTTGCATGGGCCTCACGCAAGATACTCTGCCTCAATTCCAAGTCATTCGGCACACAAAGCCGAATCTGAAATCTCAACACACCATCCTAGGGAATCACAAACCCACGAGACTTCCCCTTAAGAACATTCTCTCAGATTTAAGTAATCATCGGATCCTCCAACTGCTTCAGTTTAATTTCATCGATCAGCGACGACGAAATCTCCAAAGCGCAAAGTTGCCCGACAGCTCTTGGCAACAAAATCTCAACACTCAACTAAGTCAAATACCGCCGAAGCTCAGATAGAGACGTAAGTATCTCAAACATCCGCAACGCAACCGGTTTCTGGCTCAAGGCATCTACCACGACGTTCGCTTTGCCCGGATGATAAAAGATTTCGAGATCATAATCCTTAATCAACTCCAACCACCTCCTCTGCCTTATATTCAACTCCCGTTGAGTAAATATGTACTTCAGACTTTTATGATCGATAAAAATCTGACATGTAGAGCCAAAAAGATAGTGACGCCAAATCTTGAGCGCAAAAACAACTATCGCAAACTCCAAATTGTGGGTAGGGTAATTGAGCTCATACGGCCTCAATTGTCTCGATGCTTACACAATAGTCTTGTCGTGCTGGATCAACACGCATCCAAGACCTTGACCCGAAGCATCGCTTTAAACAGCAAAACCCTCGTTGCCACACGATAATGCTAGAATCGGGGCTGAAGTCAAATGCCTCTTCAGCTCCTCAAAACTCGACTGTCTTTCGTCATTCCAGATGAACTTCTCAGATTTCTGAAGCAACTGTATAAGTGGACGAGCTAGTTTCGAGAACCCCTCGACGAACCTATGATAGTAGCCAGTCAAACCCAAGAAACTACGGACCTCCTTCACATTCTTAGGCAGTGCCCAATCCAGCACTGCCTCAATCTTCTGTAGATCCACACGGACCTCCTCGGCTAAAATCACGTGACCCAGAAACATCACCTCCTTCAGCCAGAACTCACATTTCGAGAACTTTGCATAGAGTCACTCGGTCCTCAAAATGTCTAACACCACACGCAGATGATGCACATGCTCCTCCTCATTCCTCGAATAGATAAGGATATCGTCAGTGAAGACGATGACACACTTATCCAAATACTCTATGAAAACTTTGTCCATCAACTGCATGAACACTTCCGGTGCGTTGGTTAGCCCAAAGGGCATAACCACAAGCTCATAATGTCCGTATCTTGTCCAAAAAGCCGTTTTAGGAATATCAGACTCCTTCACCCGAAGCTGATAGTACCCCGATCTAAAGTCTATCTTTGAGAATACAGCAGCTCCCTGCAACTGATCAAACTAGTCATTAATCCTCGGCAAGGGATACTTGTTCTTGATGGTCACCTTGTTTAGCTTGCGGTAGTCGATACATAAACACAGTGAACCATCCTTCTTATGCACAAATAGAACCGGTGCGCCCCAAGGAGAAGCGCTCTGTCAAATATACCATGACTCAAGAAGCTCACTCAACTGCTTCTTCAACTCAGCCATCTCTGAAGGTGCCATGCGATACGGCGCCTTCGAAATTGGAGCCGTACCCGGCTCTAACTCAATAGTGAACTAAACCTCATGGTCCGGTGGCAACCCCGGTAACTCGTCAGGAAAGACATCAGGGAACTCACTAATGACTGGAATCGATGAAAACTCGACTACCATCCCTCGCCTTCAAAGCATAGCACCAATAACCAGTACACCCTTTCCGCAGGAGTCTCATCGCCTTCAAGGCATTAATTACGAACTTCTGGTTTCTCTTTCGCCCCGCGAAAAAGTGCTCAGTGCCGTCCTCGGCTAACATGGTGATGATTCTCGTGCGGTAAATCATTATCGCACCATGCCGCTCGAGCCAATCATCCCCGAGAATCCAATCCTCACCCTCAATACTCACAACAATAAGATTAGAGAGCCAAGTCCTCTCACAAATAAACACAAAACAGTCTCGGACCTCCTGATCACCAACAATCCTATCACCGCTAGGAAGCTTAATGATGAAAGGCTCACAAGGCGTCAAACAGTCGAGACCCAAACGGCGCACACACTCCATAGAGGTGAATGAATGCATAACACCCGAATCAAAAGGCACATTGACAGGATGAGACTGAATATGAACGGTACATGTCGCCACGGTGGCGGCTGGATCATCAGCCCTCCTCATCTTATAAACACGTGGATGGGCGGAGCCAACACTGGAAGCTCCCCCTCTAGCGGGCTGACCCCGACCTCTTCCTCGACCGGCACTCGGTGGAGACTGAGAATAAAATGACCCTTGGTTCACACTTAGTTCCTTAGGCACTGGGAAAGAAGTCTAGGCATCGAGAGTTCTCTCTCTCTCAGCACAGAAAGCAGCCTTGTGGCCCGGCTGGCCACACCGATTACACGTCAGCAAAGGACTCAGACAATTTCGACTGATGTGGCCCAGTCGGCCACAGTTAAAACACTGCACATCACAGGAAGGAGTACTTGCAGCCCCTCGGAAACCCCCAGTAGAACGAGCTGGACCACCACCAGCGAAAAGTTAGCAGACTGAGATTTCTACTGACCTCCACCCTTGTGGCCTGAAAAATTTCCGACGGACTTCTGTTTCTTGCTCTCACGAGCTACCTCACTGGTCGTCAAAGACATATCATATGGAAGAACTCTACTCTGATAATACTTTAAGGTGGTGCAAGCAAGCCCAGACATGTAGTCACGAATCTTCAGTTTCATCCGTCTGGAAAAGTGGAAAATTTTGTCGCTCTCCTCTCTAACTTGGGCCTTGACGAAGCCCAACTCCCGGTTGTAATCAGCAATAGCCTGAGAAACAGGAATATCCCGAGGCTAAGCATCATAAAAAGCATTGACTCGAGCATGTTTAACTAGCCACGGGCAATATTCGGTCTTCATTAGGTCTTTGAACTCGACCCATGAAGCAACATGGTCCTTAGTCTCAACGGCCTCCCACCATTCGGTAGCGTCCCCAGTGATAAAGTACTGGGCAATAGGGACCTTGCGATCCTCGGGACAGTTGGTGGCAAATAAGACCTTAGATATCTCCTTGATCCACCCCTCCCAACCAATCGGGTCTGAAGCCCCCGAAAACTGAGGAGGATGCATTTTGATAACATCCTAAAGCCAACAATCAGCTCCGCCCCGAGTAGCATGGGCCGGAGTTGGGTTCTGAACCGCCTGAGCTATCGCAGCCATTTGGTTAACCATTTGTTGCATCACAGCTGCAACACCAAGATCGGCGCCACCATCGGTTGCGCCCTCTTGAGTAGCACTATGGCTCTGATGACCATTAATACTACCGGCCCCAGAATTGTGTGACATGGCCGCCTCACTTGCTGCCCCACGTCCCCGACCGCGTCCACGACCACGGCCACGACCCCCACCTCGGCCTCTCCCAGCATCCTTACTGAAGATAAGAGGCAGCAAATGTAATTCGAAGATAAGTGCGAGAGGAAAAACAGTCACAGTTCAAGAATCAGAAGTACGACAAAAGGAAACAAGGAATCGAGTAAGGAAAACTTACGAGCGCTGGAAGTACCGAGATGATGGCACCGGGATGGCAATGTGCAAAACAAAACACAACTAGACCCAATTAACCGACAAGTCTAGGTATCCATAAACCTAGTGCTCTGATACCATTTTCTGTAACACTCCCAAGATATTCAGGGAATATTACAGCGTTGTGGACCCCTACATAGGACCCACCAAGCTAATTAAGAAATACCACTCGTCTAACTATCTTAGTTAGCAAGAAAACATGCATCACCAGAACAAAAAATAAATGAAATGCCCAGCATAACCGGAAAAACAGACATCGCTGCCAATCATAAATAACATATAATAATACAAACTATAATCCCAGTAGAAATGCCTAAGTACTCGCGAGTACCTTCTATAAGTTCACAAGTTTAAAGAAAAACAACCGCATCAGCAAGGACAACGAAAATAAAGAGACTCAATTGCACACGTCATCAACCTTGGCCAGCATCCTCGCACTGCCCCAGTGCCCGTTCGTCTGGCTGAACATAACCTGAAATTCATAACAAGAATTTCCCCAAAATGGGTCCCCAAAGGGGTTGGCAATTACGCTAGTACAAGTAACCAAATGAACAACTTACACCTTATACATATAGTAAAAGCATGCAAATGAGAAAACATCAGTTTGAAACACACATTTCCGGAAACGCGATAACCCAAAACACATTTATAAAATGCACCACAATTAACCGTTGATCCATTCCTCTGTGGACCCCTACCGAGACCCTATCGGATCTAACCCGTAGTGGTTAAAAGCCAAGCATGTCGATCCATATCTCTGTGGACCCCTACCGAGACCCCGTCGGATCTAACCCGTAGTGAGTATACACACACACACACCCATCACTCATGCAATACCATCATGTTAAGAGTGTAAATTCATAAGAGTACTTGCCTCGATTATCACGACGAAAAGACGGAATGAAATAATTGCGGTTGCGAGAAATTGGACACACTATGTAACACCCCCAGAATCAAACCGGGAATTTTACACGCCGCAGACCCTCTCTGTGAGGGTCTACCAGGCTAGACATCGAAACCACACAATAAATTACATACCGACATGATAAAATACCAAATCAATAGACCAACTTGGTCTTTCATCACTAACATGAAAGTAAAAAATACACATTTCTATCTCGACTCATATCCATGCAAGGGTAAAATACACTCACAAACAAAAAGTACGGAAACGGAAAAGACCATACACGAACTCTGACTGACTGCATCCAAAACTGGCCTTCGTGTGATTAGTATCCTTCGCCTTCCATCATCCTTCGCGTCGATCCTGTGTCTTGCTCCCAAACTTGCATGTACCTGGATGCAAAACAAACATCCACCCCCCGAATACTCGGGGGTTAGCAAAACTCCACTGTTTTTCTAGTACAAGTATAAAGTGCAAATACGAGTCATACACAATACATTCCGAGAAAACAACGAAAGACTTCCCGAGATATTTCATTTAGTCAAATAGTTTAAGTATTGAAAGTAGAACGAAAAAAGTAAGCACTTTCAAAACACTTCCAAATCTCGGGAGTTTTGAAAACATTTGAAACTGAAAAGTTCTTAATTCCTCGAAAGTCACTTAGGGTCACAGCCCCAAGATTCATTTTCCAAAATACAAATACGTTAACAAAACACGGGGTCCACGACCCAACCATTCTGGTCACAAAATTCAGGGTCACCGACCCGATCATCCACTTCAATTCACTTACAAGGACACATTACACATAATACACTATTCTTATGCCATCCTAGCCAAACACCAAGACTCAATATATAATGTCTCTCGACCCCGAGCACCAAGCATTGTGATACCGCTGACATATCACAATTAATCATCAATAAAAACACTGTGGTAATTCTCGCGACCTGGTCCGGCCCTCAAGCCACCAAGTCCATGTGTGCCCCGTCGAGCAATCCCCAGGTGAAAATGCCCACTCGAAGTAACCCTAACGACCCGGTCCAGCCGCTAAGCCACCAAGTCCCCGTGTGACCCCGTCGAGTCAATCCCTGAGTGAGAGTACCCGAGAACAATCTTACAACTCTCATCTGTTCACATTTCCAAAACCTCAATTCTCAAGAGTCAATCACAATATATATAGTCGAGGTATTTTGCTAGAATAGCCAAATTATCCAACACATACTCACGACCCAGAATTAATACCATCCACAAGAAAGCACACTTATCTCAATAGCACCGAATGACACAACCAATATCACACAACTCACATATTCATCAATAACCACATGACTCCACGCACAATTCTTAACAAAAGGATTGAACATTAAATTACCGACGACATAATCACACATAATGGCATCACCCGAAAGTAAGTCGATCCTATACTCAACACTAACACACATAGTCAATTAAGCACATTAAGTCCTGAACACAAGAGTCGTCTTTTAAGAAAACCATGATTGTAAATATACCGATTCTTTTGAGAAATGGTTGTAAACATTCATTTAGCACATATTGTCGACTACCAACCATTATATCCACAAAACACGTAATGTATGGGCAAGATACTTGCCTCGATAATCGATACCAGATACTTCAATGAACACGGCTCAACCGGGTAACCTCGAACACCTACAATTCTCTGGCAGAAACAACGGTAACACAACCGATAAGGAAACGACGAATGGAAGAGTTCTGACTCGAGTTCTTCGCAAGGAACCTGACCCCAATATCATGTCATTAATAATCAATGATCATACGAGGAAGAATAATCGTAGAACACCCAAAACCCCCTCTAAGAACTTTCACCGGACACCTTCAAGGCGTTGATTAGGAGCTCAACAAAACGACGAATCTTTAGCAGTCGAACCATGGATCAACAAGGAAATTGGTAGGACATAACTTAATAATCAGTAATCCATCACTAATCTGGGTTATTACGAATCAAACGGACGAAATCGAACAAAACCCCCAATTTTCCAAAAACTATGGTTTTAGGAAAACTTACCCTGATTCGCTGGATCTAAGGATGTTATGGGATGATCGATTGATGATATGAACTACTGATCTTCGTAGATTCATAGTATACCACCATGTCTTTGACTTCTCCAAGACTCCAGCCACGGAAAGGAAAGGAAGGAAATGAAAAATGAGTGAAAATATGACTGTTCGGTCATATTTATAGACATGTGAATTAGCGCGCGCTACGGATTCCGAGCAGCGTGCGCTAACGGGCAGTCTCGGCCGATAACCTTCACCCGGGGCCCGTATTGACTTAATCCTGCCAACCACCCTACAGTCCAGAACCTTCTTGACCGACCGCGGTAGCGCACGCTACACGGACGCTAGCGTGCGCTAGTCGATCTGTCCATAACCCCCTGGACTAAACTGCTCGGCCAGGTAGCGTGCGCTGGGCGGTCGATAGCGTGTGCTAAACCAGCCGACTAGCGCGCGTAATGACCGACAGTGGCGTGCGCTACCTGCCGATCCTCCCCGAGTCCAGAACCTCTCTGCCCCTGTTGCCTCGGCCGGCTAGCTTGCGCAGCTTTCCGGTCGTAGCGTGCGCAGTCTTCCGGCCATAGCGTACGCTGCCTTCCGATAGTAGTGTGCGCTATGCCCGTTCCTGCCACACCCATCCGGCCAGTTCCCACACCCGTCCGGCCAGTGCCCAACCGCCATGACCCGATGACTCGATTTTCCAAAAACGCACGGAACGAACACGACAAAATGCTCGCGGACAACGTTACTGATCCGGAATGAAAACAACATACAAAAATCACCACATATGGCCACAAATATAGAATCAGTTGTCGAGGAAATAATATCAGCGCTCGGCAATCGGGAAATGTCCGAAGAAAAAATCCAAAATAACCGGAACGAAAATCGCGGGTATTACACACCGAACCTAGACGATTCGTCAAACCCCGCTACAACCAATTCGACAAGAATAACAATAACAAAAAATACCCAAAACCCCCTTCTACGATTCATGTAAGTCCGTATAACCAACGACTAGGACGGATCGCAACCGAACCCTCTCGATTTCACATATACCACGAAACTTACCATGAACTCATAGGGAAAATGTGAATACCATCTAGATTAATCATATACATCATGAATTAATCAACAATACGGAACGAATCAAACAAAAACTCAAAGACCCCCAAACTTCCCAAAAAATAGGGTTCTAGGAGATTACCTTGGATTAAGGATGAAGAACCCAAGTAAATGTTGTTAATCTACACCAAGAACTCAAGGAAAATGATCTCTGAAGTGATTGGAAGAAGAAATCGCTTCCGAATCGCCTAAAAGATCACCCAGCCGCGGAGAAGGAGAAGAAATGAGAAATGAGGCGGATCTGGGTCAACTCTCTGGTTTATATAACCAGAGAGCTTAGCGTGCGCTAATGACCCATAGTTAGAGTGCGCTACTAGAGAATAGCATGCGCTAATAGCCCCTCGATAGCGCGCGCTATCGGGCCATAGCGTGCGCTACCTGGGCACCAGACCGAGTCCAGAAACATTCTGCCCAGTCTGGACTACCGAGTTAGCGTGTGCTAAGCTGCTCGTCCAGATAGCAGAGAGCAGAAACAACCCACTGCCACTGCTGTGCTCGAGTCGTTAGCGCGTGCTACTAAACGAACATAGCGTGCACTACTCAACGACATTAGTGTGCGCTAGACAACAGGAATAGCGCACGCTAGCGGGTGCAGACATCACTCAAAGATGGAAAATAGCGAATTCCACCTCGGATGAAAACAATGCGCATCCGACACCAAACAACGGGCCGAAGAAGACACACGAACAACAAGATCGAGTCAGAACCAAAGCGCTAAATGAAAAAACGATTCCGACTAACCGAGGGTACAGAAAACTACAATGTTAGTAATCACCCCAAAACTTTGAGAAATTACAAAATGGCCCAAAATATCCGAAATACACGATACATGATCGAAACAACATACGAAAGCTCACAACATGCATAATAACATAAGATGCATCTGTGGCAACCCCGAGACGGTGGTTCCAAACAACGATTATGAGAATCGAACGAAATAGCGACGGAAAGGCAATAAACACAAAATTGAGTATAACAGGTCCGAAACAAGGTCGGATGACAAAAAGTCCAGTATTAAATATTCTAGAAATATTAATACGGTTACAAGCGAGTCGCTAAAATAAAAAATACACCAATAATGAAAATATAGGGAAAAGAAAATTGTGGACATTACACCTACGCTCCCGAACCGGAGGTGGACAGTACTCCGCTTCCATGGTGGTCTTAAACTCCTCCCAGGTAGAAAAACGATCCCTGGGCATCACAGCTTCCCACCACTCCACAACTTCTTTATCCAGGAGGTACTGAGCAATAGGTACCCTCCTAGGTCAGGACAAGCTACGGCATCAAATGTCCTACCCAACTGAAAAAGCCAATTCTCCCAACCTAGGGAGTCAGTAGAGCCAGCAAAACGAGGGGGGTGCATATTGGTCACTTTCTGAAGCCATTTACTAGCTTCGTCTTCTGGAGTCGTGGGCGGATTCTGACGTCCACCCTGAGCTATCTGAGCGATCTGAGCTACCAACTACTGAAGTACAACAGCAGCTCCAGTGTCGGAATTAATACCCGACGGATGATCCTGACTGACTGAAAAATTCTACTGCCCGTCAGAACTCAAGGGTAGAATATTCGGCACTGATGAGAGGCCGAATCTGCAGAGGACTAAGGAAGCGGAACTTCCTCACTACTAGCACCACGACCAAGGCCGCGCTCCCTAGCTGGTCTATCGCGACCTCTCAACATACTAAAGAAAAGAATTGAAAAGGACAGGATCAGAAAAATTCTCAATTATACAAGTTGGTACCACAACTCACAGTTCCAATCTACACAAGAGAAATATAAAATACAGAAATACAAGAGTTCGAGGAGACTTACAGCCACGGGTCGCATGAAGATATGGTAGCACGATGATATTTGGCTCAACGACTGACTCTTACGACACGACTGACAGACCCATAATTAACCAACAGCCTAGGCATTCATAACCTAAGGCTCCGATACCATAAATGTAACACTCCAAATCTCAAAAGGGACATTACACGCCGTAGAACCTTCATAAGATCTACCAGGCTAACACATGACACATAATCCACAAAATAAATCCCACAAGATATCTTACTAATAATAAGTGGGGCCGCAGCCTCGGACAAAACAGTTTAATTAAACGCTAACAAAACAGAAAGTGACATGTATTCAATTGCCCACATAGGGGACTTTAACAGTATTTGTAAAACAACCAGACTAACACCGACACCTGAGTAAACACGATAACATACGTCTAACATAGACTCGAGCCTCGTCATCATGTTGGGCCATCTTTTGTATGCATATCCCGTTCCAGCTCCTCAGCTCGACCGATACCTAAAATGCATAAAACGCATTTTCCCCGTTTAAGGGGTTAGCATTCGAATAGCTAGTGCAAGTACACAATTACACTACATTATATATAGATACGATTCAACACAGTCATCTTATTTAGAAGAAATTTGAAAATCATATTCCGGAATATTCTATGGACATCAAAACAGTAAATCATCTCATATCAATATCACAACCATCCACACTTGGTAACCCGTGGCCATACCCCTTAGTATCAACCCACAGACGCCCCGTCGAACGCTCCAGGTGGGAAACCACTTCCGCGGTCGTACCCCTTAGTATCGACCCCCAGACGCCTCGTCGAATCTCCGGGTGGAAGAGCAACAACTCTCACACACATAATGAAATGTAATACATGTACTTGCCTTGAATAATATGACGTGAAGGAAATGGCGAAAGGACAAGGTTTCGGTCCGAATAATCTTCACAAATTCTATCCTATCACAATAACGATATACAAACAATCTCAATATTGCGGAAATGTAAGAATTCATCCTAGTTCTACCCGTTGGGACATTTCATCGGACAATACGAGGTCATAAACGTTCCCAATCTATTAATGGAGAAAACCACGAATTCTAATCCGCAAAACTACAAGAGAAGTAAGGGATTATGATTACGCTATTGTAATCTAACAATCATATAAGCCAAATCAGAATAGAAGGATGAAAATCAAAACAAAACCCCAAAATACCCAAAAGCTAGGGTTCTAAGGATATACCTCGATTTGAAGGCGAACCACGGATGATTTGGGGTTAGAGTGATGATATGATGCCCTAAAATGCTTCTCAACTGAATTTTGGATGAAGATTGGCCGAGCCCTAACTCAAGGGAGTGTTTTCGTCGCGGAAGGAAGAAGAAAAGGTGAAAAATGGCTGAAATCGTCCGATGCCAGTTTTAAATTATGGCAGTCGTTACGTCCGTAACACCTATACCATTACGGCCGTAATGGTGTTCACGACCTTACTGCACAATATGCTCAATCCTATTATGGCCGCTACGAAAGAAACATTACGGCCGTAATGTATGAAGCCTTATGGCTGTAATGCATACCACCTTCAGGCCGTAATGCATACCTGGCAGCAGGTCAGACTGGTCTGAAAACAACGGTTTGCCAACAACCAGAATGAAAGTACGAGGAATGAAACAACATATATACGAAGATCTTTTATAGACGAGATAAACATAAAACCATCACAAGCCTCCGATCATCCGAAGGCCGGAATAAACAAATATTAGCATCAACGCCCAAGATAATAAAAATTTACAAAAATGACCGAAACATCCAAAAATCTAAACTCGAGACCTGAACGACAATTCAAAAAGTTGTTACATGTCCAGAATCATTAAAGGAACTTGAATAATGAAACGCCAGTATAGAACGAGATTTACGATAATCGAGCCTCAATGCGAAAAAGTTACACGATAAGTAAAATCTCATAAAAACAACTCCGAAACTCGTCCGGATGGTCATGGATACAGAACAAAATAGTTTCAGAATTCCAAAACAATAACAAGCGAGTCATCCGAAATGAAAGTACACTAAAAATAGAAATTAGTAAAACTAGAATGTGCGGATATTACAATGACTGGCCCGGGTATGGGCTGGTATTGTTATATTTGCCAGTTGCAGGAACTTCGGAAATAGAGGCTTGGGAATGCGAAGGGATGGGGCATGATTGACAACAGCGACTGGATAGAGTTAAATTTTCCTTGGCAATTATTTCGGAAATAAAAAGCATGTGTAAAATTTTAAAATCGTGTGTACTTCGACTTTCCTGTTCGTATGATGAAATTTTATTCTCAATTTCAATATTGTTATTTTTACCAAGTTCTTGTGAGGTAAGTCGAATAACCTAGCTTGGTGGGTCCCACGAGGGATCCACGACGCTGTAGCTACCCAGGATTTTGGGGATGTTACAAGGCCGAAGCCCCAGTAAAAACTTGCTAGGGTGAAACCCCCTTGTGTCAAAACCTATAGTTAAGAGAAAAAGGGAACCCCTCTAAAAAAGGAATTACGCCGCAACACGGAAGTAATCCTTGTTCATATCATCAAAAAGTTTACTATGAAGGAATTCGGGATAACCCCCGATCTAGATCCGCTGAATGTGTAATTTAGCAATCATATCAGCTACAAAGTTTGCTTCTCTAAAAATATGAGTAAGAAAGTAATTAAGATTATGTCGAATTAGCACGAACTTGTTCCAGCATGCCTTGAGTCGCCAAGGAATTAGTTTCCCATCAGCCTTCAAAATGCGGACCGCCAAATCCGAGTCAGATTCCAACCAAACGTTCGTGAATCCATTAGCATGAGCGAAAACAAGACCATGCAGAGCTGCCATTATCTCCGCCTCGGTAGCGATACCAGGACCCAAAGGAAGGGAGAAAGCACTAACAAAAAATCTACGGGAGTTACAGACAACATATCCAGCAAACATCATACCATTATCCACACTGCCATCCACATTTACCTTGTAGTATGATGGGGGAGGAGGCTTCCACCGCATGATCGTGGTGATACGGAGAGCACGAGGAACAAAAGGAATCCTGAGACGGCTGAGCTCATCCACACCCGAGGAAGAATCGAGCTTAAAATAACTGTTAGTGTTAGTGTCCTGGAGATAATCCATTGTAAGGACATAATACTAAGATAATATTCAGTTTATGTTTAATACTATTATTTTATTAATATTTTATATTTAGTAAAATACTTATTCGAATATCTTTGTTTGATTGTTGGCATATATTCCAATCTGTGTCCCCGTGAATCATTGTTGTCATTGAGTTAGTGAGAACTCAGATGACCTAAGCATGATTCTCAAATAGCCCCGATCAAGGATCATCAAGAAAGGGATATTGATGATACATTGGAGATTAGTGTGCGATCTGCATCATACTCTTAGACAGTATAGTGGGATCTCACCTACTACGAGATACTAGGTATCTCGTGATGGATGCACATGTACCTTAGGGGGTATTGGTATACCCATCCGAGAAACCGTTTGATGTAATTCCACATTACATGTGTCTACGGGTGTCTCGGTTAGTGGGAGCGACGTGATACTCCTTTGACTTGACGTCAATACGCACGCCATGTGTGGATTGATGAACTTTGACCATGACCGACGCTTGGTCCCTTCCATGGGTACATATGACTTGGATTGGGTTCATCACGAAATGCATATGCGTGGCAGTTGAGCCAAGAATATGATTCATTCCTCAATATGGATTTAGAGAGAATGCTCATCTTCTCATCATGATTGGATCTAAGACATCGGCCGATGCACATCAACTTAGACTTTGTGGCTAAGTGTGATTCACTTGATCAATAAGTGATTCGAGATAATATGACTAAGCTATTTGAATAGACACTTCATCAAGTTCAAGGCTTAATCGAGTATTCGCGAATGAAAGGAAGATATCATGATAGCCAACATATTGCAGGTTGTTGCTGATTCTTCGCAACGTACCTCTTATATTGAGAATGTCTGATTTATTGTCTAGGGTTCAATTAAGATCGTTAGTTTGACTGATCGCTCGGTATACGAGGGCCTATGGGTCACACAACACGCATCTATTCTGATTAAATGACGATTAATATCATATTAGATGTGGATATTTAATTTATGGAGAAATTAGTAATATATTAATTTAGAATTAATTATTATTAATTAATTAATTTAAAATTAAATAAAGTTGATTTAATTAAGTAATAAAGATTTCCCAACAATAATATTAATGGCGTCTTTAATTCAATATATAAGGAAATAAAGTCTCTACAGATTTATTTCTAATATAGGACTTTGTCTATATGAAAATTAAATCCCTACAGCAATAGTTGGTTATCTATCTTAATAATATCGAATATTACAAAGTAAATGGCGTCTATAATTTTTCTCATGCAGCAAAATTTAGATTTGAATTTATCGAGACCTCCATGCTACATCAGATAATCAAAATTTGAGACGGTGTAAAAAATTAAAATTACTTAATTGGACAACATAATAATAATCTAAGTAAATTGGTGATAAAAAAATAGATTATAAATTTGAATGGTAATTTTTAGAACTGATAGTTTATAAAAATAAAGATGTGTTAATATCTGTGTATAATTATATATTTCTCTATAAAAAATAAAATTATTTATTTGATCAATTTAATAATTGACCAACGAAATAATAGTCAGATTAAATCTCTCAATAAAAATAAAACTATTTATTTATCCAACTAGACAACCAATTAATCTTATATTTAATCAAATTAAATTTTTTAAGTAAAAGTATTTGCTGGGTCAAAATCAAGTTAATAATTAACTAAATTAATCATTGATCAAATTAAAATTTTCAAATTTTGAACTATTTGTTTGTAATACTTAAAACTTTTCATATTATATTGCTACATATGATTACAAAAAATAGAAAAAACAAATTCTCCCAAATAGTTAGATATTAATAAATTAGTCAAATCTAATTTTCTAAGAAAACTAATATTTAGTTGGTCAACTTAATAATTAAATAAATTATTTTTTAATAAAAATAAAACTATCTTTTTAATCAACAAAGCTAAGTGGGTTGTGTAAATGGTAAGATACAATTTAATTATTCAACTGGTGGAGTTTCACTCAAGTCAATATGAGAGAATTAGATTAATAAGAATAGAAAAATTCGAAAATAGATTGAGGGGTGATTGTTGGATATTATTTTTTAAATTTAAATTTGTTAAAATGAATATCGTCCAAAAAAAAATCGAATGAATTTATCCTAAGGGGTAAAGTAGGGATGAAGTAAAGGGTGAATTAATAATTAATCAAATTATAATTGGTCAAATTAAATTTTCTAACATAAAATAAAATTATTTATTTAGCCAACTCATAATTAATCAAATTAAAACGATGGTGCAGGATAATTCGGAGATAGAAGACCTTAAAAAATAAGAATAAAAAATTACAGAATGCCGTATATGAGAGAAAGTTAATTTGGGAATCTAAATTCGTAAAACTATTATATAAGTATAATAATAAGAATATATATAATACAGCTTTCTCAATATATATATATATATAATAAAACTTTAAAAGGTGCTAAAAGATTAAAGAGAGTAAGTATATTAAATTATAAATATTCGACATCTCATATTTTGACCGACAGATATCTCTTGATTTTCTTACCTTTGTTTGAATATCTTATATATATATATATATATATATATATATATATATTGTAACTTTATTCTGTTAAGTGCGAGAACTGCGAGAACCACTTTTTGTACTCCTAATAATACATAATGTACATCGTGTCAATGCATACAACTCCTACTAATCATAACTCCTACTATATAGTAGGGGCTATGATCAGTAGGGGCTATTATAGTAGGGGTTATCATCAGTAGGGGTTATCTCCCGTAATAAAAATTGTATTTTATTATAATATCCTTTTAAATTAATAATATTTTTTAATATTTAAAAAAATCTCATTGGTTTAGAGGAGTTCTCATGATTCTCGCACTTAAGAGAGTTACGAAAATAAAGCCCAATATATATATATATATATATATTACGAAATTAATAGCCTTTCGTGGGTTCTGTTTCTATTCAGTCACACGATCTTCCACCCGACCAAGCCCTACTATAGATCCGTCCTTGGCACGTAGCGACACCGATAGCATGGGCCAGTACGATTACAATATTTACCTGATTGCAGAAGCTAGATTGCATCCAATTCTTTATTTATGTTGTACGAACTTACCTGTGGTCTCATGCGGCTCTTGGTTGTGCTTGTTGTTTTAAACTGTGTCAGCTACTCGAGCCGCGGGAAGGGAAGAGGAAGTTGAAAATGAGGCCACCATCAGTCTCTCTCTCGGGAAAGATAAAATTTTTGGAGAATGGTACTCTGACGTATGATTATGAGAACACCGTAATTTAATCGAATGATAATTGCATATACTTTTTTTTGTTGTTACCGCTTTTTCTGCATATAATTTATTTGAAATCCTTGAAGATATTCTTGCGATGATGAAACTCCAAACAAATGCTTCTTTTCTGTGATCAATTAATATGTTTTTGATCTTTTTGTATGACATTGTCCTTGTTCTCAATTGTGCTTACGCTCGACTATGAATCCAATAAATATTTACTTTATTTTTGCGTTGAGTTGTCTACAGGTTGTTATTCTTGGGAAATGATTGATTATTATGATATATCGGGCTGCTATGTAGGGCCGGTCCTAGGGTTTCTCATGCCACAGGCGAAAAGGCCAAAAATGCCCCATATTTAAAAACTACAAAACAAAAAGCATATTATTTTTAACGACCAATTTTATTCTTGTTATTAAATGATAATGTGTTCTTCGTAATACATATCTTATAATTATATAGTATCATAATGTTATATCAAGTTAAATAATCTTTAGAGACTTGCATATAATGATAGTTGTGCTCAGACTAAAAGTATACAACTATATATGATGTTTAAGTCATCTTAAAACATAGAAAAACTTAATACTGTTCCGGGAAATCCTTCCCGTATTGGTGTCTTACCTATTACTAGTTGTAGGGGGATAAGAGTTATGGAAGGTTCTGGACTCTTCCATAAGTAGTTGGATCCTGTTAGATGTCTTACCTTAACTAGGAATCCTATGTATGGAAAGACTCTCATTGTAATGCCCATATAAAGGCCCCTCTATTCATTGTTATCAATACAATTGATTTGCTGTCTTTACTTTTCTCCTCAAACACGTTATCAGCACGTAGCTCGAACGAAAAAAAAAAAAAATCGGCCAAGCCCTGCCGCCGAGCACCGCCGCCGTCAGCCTCCGTCGCCCGCTGACACCGCCGCCCAGAACCGCCCAGCGCCACCGCTGCCAGCCACCACTGACCGCGACGCCGGCCAGCCTTGACGCTCGGCCTGGCCGCCCTTGCCATCGCCGCCCAGCCTTACACTGCCGCCACCTGCCGCGCCCCGACCTGCGCCAGTGCCGCGCACTTTGCCAGCCCGCCGCCACTGCGCCCTTTGCCGCCGCCACTGCCGCCGCCGCCGCGCGCGCGCCTGACCCGCCGCCAGCAACCGCCGCCTGGCCAGCGCCCGGCCGCCGACCACGACCGCCCGCCCGCGGCCGCTCGATCGGCCAAGTCCGACCCGGTTCTGACTCTCGGACCACAACCCGAACATCAACTTATCTTCGGAAGCCGCCAAAATTGCGCCTCCAGTTTTACGTTGTCGCATCGAGTACCAACCGGTAGATCGAAGCATACCACAAATTCAGCACGTGCCTAATTTTATAATCGAGGTAATTATCTGACTTGTCCCTATTTCAATTCTCTCCTTTTGGGAATTTTTCTTTTGGGGACACGGGTTTTGGGTTCTTTATCTCCCACGCTACTTTGCGGTGGATGAGACCGCGAGAGAAGTCGGTATCTCTGCGTGTCGAAGAAAACTGTGTGACGGTCCTGGGGGAGTCACGGAATTGTTGAAAGTCGATACTTGTGGCTGTTGCATACACCACGTATCTGGGTGCAATCTGATATCGCTGTTTTTTGTCGACTTTACTAAACAACAATTAAGGGAAGTAAATCGAGTAACGGTTATGTTACACGCTTTTAAAAGCATCGATTGTGACTGTTTACATTGTCACTGAAAATCCAACAAGACTAACTTCCTCTTGTTTATATCTTGTACATGGCACAAAGCTCCAATGTTCATCCGGAGTTCGACATCCTTGACCATGCTGGTAAGGAGTACTATAGGTGGATCTCAGACGTTTGCTTGGCATTCGTCGGTAAGAGATTTACCACCACCATCTTTCCCTCTAACGAGCCTACCGCTCAAGAACCGAGCGAGGAAACCAAGGCCAATGCACTGATGTACTTGCGTAGACATATACATCCGTTGTTGAAAAAGTGTTATATGAATTTGCAAACCCCCAAAGAACTATGGGATACACTCAAACAACGATTTAATAATGTGCATGATCAGCGCTTCCCCGAATTGCAACTTCAGTGGGAGCAAATCCGATTTTTGGATTATGCGAATGTGGAAGCCTATAATCAAGCTATCCTCGATCTTCGCGCTGATCTTGGTTTTTGTGGTGTCAAGAAGTCTGATCAAGATTTGATCGAGAAGACTCTTAACACGTTTCCCGTGGGAGCAAGTGTGATTGCTCATCAGCTACGCGTTGCCTATGAGGAAGGGAGAATTAAGAACTTTAGTGACCTTATCTCCCACCTCGCGAAAAAAGAAAGGCACCATGAGATTATTCTCAATAGCAATGCGCGCCCAGCTGGTACGAAGCCGATTCCGGAAGTGAATCAGGCTACCCACAGGAAAGCACCACGACAAAATAGAAAAGGCAATGCTACTCAGTATTTGCAAGCACCACGGGTGCATGACTCGAGCAAGCGAGGGAAAAGACGAGGTCGTCGTTCCAATGTGTGGAAGAGGCAAGGTGGCTCGGCCACGGGACCTAGTGGAACCCAACCACGTGGACCGCCTCCTGCCACCGGGAATGGAACCACTCCAAAGGAAGGCCGAAATTGCTATACTTGCGGATCGAAGAAGCATACTTACCGCAATTGCAAAGCGCCAAAGAACATCCAAGCTTACTACAAGCACTATAAACAATATTTGACTCAAGAGTCGAATTACATGGAAGAAGATAATGAGAATATGGAGGTGAACCATGCGAGATCAGTGAGATCCCTCCTCTCACCATTGCGGACAAAGACCAACATATGGATGTTGCCGACTTTGACTAGTTTTACGCTTTGGTTATGTTTTGTCTTGTTTCTAGTTTTCGAGAACTACTTTGGATTTTCATGAATGTAATAAAGTTGGCCATGATGAATAAAATTATTTTAATTCTTTGTGATTGTGCAAAGATGAATTTTATTTTTCCCTTCGAAAGCATGTTTGGTTTATCACAAAACAATTGCTCAGTAAATGAATTGCTTGGTTAAATTTGATACATTGGTGGATTTCATCAAAACTTTTGATCAAGACTAGGCGCATCCTCCTTGGTATTTGTTTATGCTTTGAGAGTTCAAACGGAATCAGTGGTTTTTAAACAGCCTTAGTTGTACCGACATTCCTACTTTCTCTGCAAGTCTACCAAGTTGGAGTTACCGAAAGGATCATTAGTCGAGATATAAATCGAACACCATGATGCGTTTTGAAGTATTTAAACACTCCTATGGCCATATCTCCATAGTATTGTATCAACAATAATGCCTTTGAAAAAGGCTTCAACCTTGCTCTATCACTCAACAATAGGGAAATACCAAAATAGCAAATTGAAACGAGCACTGAGATCTGAGTTTAATGAGTCAAAAAGTGCACGACCTATGGACAGAAAGATACGGAAGTCTAGTTTCCAGAACAACTGACCGTTCGTCCATAGCCTTCTTAAAGAAGAAGTTATTGCTGTTTTAGTGAACAAAGGTCAAGCTGCGTGGAAATTATTTCCAGCGATTGTGCTAACTTTGATCCTAACCAACTTGGTCGAATTTCCCTAAACTCGAAGTTAATGAGTTTTCGCTATGTCTTTCATCACAAGACTAATCGAGTTTCATGTCTTATTGTAGATATCTCATGGCGAAATTGAGTGCCTTGCTGATAGTGGAACAACCCACAATATTCTTCGGAATAGGCAATTATTCAAGGATATTGTGCCATATATATCCTCAGTGACAACAATGATTGGTTCCTCCCAAGTAATTCAAGGGAGGGGACCTGCTCATTTCTTGCTACCTAATGGTATGCATATTAATGTCACAAATGCTCTCTATGCCCCAAGAGCAAACCGAACCTTGCTAAGTTTTAGGGACATCCGTGCCAACGGTTATCACCTTGATACACATTGTGAGAATGGGACAGAATTTTTGTGTGTTACTCTGGCAGAATGCGGAAGACGCCGCATTCTCGAGAAACTAATGAGTCTAAGTAGTGGTTTATACCAGACTACAATAAGGGTTATTGAATCCTATGCTGTGAGTCACGAACTGTGTGATTCCGAAGCATACCAACTATGGCATGACCGACTCGGTCACCCTGGACGCGACATGATGATTCGAATTTTGAAAAACTCACATGGTCATCCATTTTTCAAGTCCAGAAAACGATTGGAAGCACCACTCGATATCGTCATTGATGTGAGTGAGCTTGATACCATATCACCGGGATTAAAGATCGCACGCCCTGCTAAGGTTGACGGTGCATCTCTCGTAAATCCCGAGGCTTCCGTGGCAATTTCTAATGCCCATAAATCGTTTTGCAAAGCCTGTTCACTAGCAAATTTGATACCCTCTCCGTCCTTTGCTAAAGACTCAACACAAAACATTCGCTTCTTACAAAGAATTCAAGGGGACATATGTGGACCTATTCAGCCAGAGTGCGGACCATTCAGATATTTTATGGTTCTGGTTGATGCATCGATGCGATGGTCACACGTCGCTCTGCTATCCACAAGAAATGCTGCATTTGCTAAACTCCTAGCACAAATCATCAAGTTACGGGCTAACCACCCCGACTTCCCAATCTCATCATTAAGATTGGACAATGCTGGAGAGTTTACGTCAAAGTCTTTTGACGACTATTGCATGTCGATTGGAATTGAAGTTGAACATCCCGTCCCCCATATTCATTCGCAGAATGGCCTTGCCGAGGCTATGATTAAGCGGTTACAGCTTATCGCCCGAGCATTGGTATTGCGCACCAACTTGCCGATTTCTGCCTGGGGTTATGCAATTTTGCATGCAGCTATACTTATTCGCTTTCGACCCACTGCCAATCAACCGTTTAGTGCGTACCAGTTGGTAACTGGATATGAGCCTGATATTTCACACTTACGCATTTTTGGTTGTGCAGTCTATGTGCGAATTACGCCTCCACAGCGTACTAAAATGGGTCCGCAAAGACGATTAGGTATATATGTTGGCTATGAATTATCCGCTATTTGGAACCTCTGACAGGAGATCTGTTTACTGCAAGATTTGCATATTGTCACTTTGATGAGACAAACTTCCCGTCGTTAGGGGGAGAGAGGAATCGACCGATTCCAGTTGAATGCCAGGAAATTGTCTGGTGTGCTCCCTCCTTGCCTCATCAAGATCCCCGCACAGCTCAATCCGAGCTAGAAGTGCAACGTATTCTCAGTCTTCAGAAAGTTGCGGATTCGATGCCCGACAGCTTTACTGATACTGCGAAAGTGACAAAATCTACCATTCCCGCTGCGAATGTTCCTGCAAGGTTAGAAGTCCCAGTTATAGGGCAAGGTTCAGCCGACCAAAGGAATGATGCCCCCGGCGTCAACCTTAGTGGTGGGACGGCTGCTTCGGCTGCTCTTATCCCTGCTCGAAAGAAGGGGAGGCCAGTGGGTAGAAAGGATACCGAACCTCGAAAGAGAAGAGGAACAGAGGCACAAAATCCCCTCGTCATCGACACAGTGACTCCGTCACACGAGATTATCTCTGACTACGGATATGTCCTCGAATCAACAATGGAACAATCGACGGACGCGTCGGAAACTTTGTTGATGTCAGAAAATAAAGAAATCTCGATGCAATGTACGAGTGAATACGTACAATTGGACAGGTCGTCCACGCTAGTCGATGATGCTTTTGCCTACTCCGTCGCTCAAGAAATTATTGAAGACAATGACGCTGAGCCGCGCTCGGTTGCTGAGTGTCAACAACGAGCCTATTGGCCGAAATGGAATGATGCAATGCAGGCTGAACTAGACTCAATGGCTAAACATGAGGTATTTGGCCGTATCGAGCCAATACCCGTGGGCGTTAAACTAGTTGGACATAAATGGGTCTTTGTTCGTAAACGCAATGATAAGGATGAGGTCATGCGTTACAAAGTGAGACTAGTTGCCCAAGCCTTCTCGCAGCGCCCTGGCATTGACTACGAGGAGACGTATTCTCCCGTTATGGACATCATCACTTTCCGCTACTTAGTCAGTTTGGTAGTGTCTGAAAAACTGAACATGCAGCTTATGGATGTGGTTACAGCATATCTTTATGGGGATCTAGATACGGATATCTATATGAAATTCCCCGAAGGGATTTCATGGCCCAAATCAAGTAGCTCTAAACCACGGAGCGCGTACGCTGTGAAATTGCGTCGTTCACTGTATGGGTTGAAACAATCCGGAAGGATGTGGTACAACCGCCTAAGTGAATACTTGGTTGGGAAGGGATACAAGAACAGTGACATCTGTCCATGCATATTCGTGAAAAGAACAGATGCAGGATTCGTGATTGTAGCCGTCTATGTAGATGACATGAATGTCATCGGTACCATAGATGAGGTCAATGAAACGGCCCGCTACCTTAAATCCGGATTCGAGATGAAAGATGCGGGAGGACTCGATTGCTTGGGCTTAGAGCTAGAACATTGAGATGATGGCATACTCATTCATCGATCCGCCTATGTCCACAAAATGCTCGGGCGATTTAGCATGGACAAGGCACATCCTCTTGCTACCCCCATGATTGGTGAAAGTCGGAAATGAACAAGGATCCGTTTCGTCCTAAAGAGGAGGATGAAGAGGTCCTTGGAGCAGAAACACCGTACCTTAGCGCAATCGGTGCGTTGTTGTATCTGGCTCAATGTACTCGTCCAGACATCGCATTCTCTGTGAATCTGTTAGCGAGATTTAGCTCCGCTCCCACGATAAGGCATTGGAATGGAGTAAAACACATCTTTCGATACTTGAAAGGCTCCAGTAACCTTGGATTGTTCTTTCCCTACGCAAAAGAGAGCGATATTCCGAAAGGAATTGTTGTGGTTAAGACGATGCATACTTGAGGTTAAAACACATCTTTCGATACTTGAAAGGCTCCAGAGAATCCTAACGACACGTTAGTTGGATTTGCTGATGCCGGTTATCTCTCTGACCCGCATAAATAACGTTCCCAAACTGGTTATGTGTTCACCATTGGGAATACGGCGATATCTTGGCGATCTACCAAGCAGACCCTGGTTACTACTTCCTCGAACCATGCAGAGATAATTGCATTGCACGAATCCGTAAGGGAGTGCATTTGGCTACGGTCAGTCATAGACCATATACGAGGAACGTGTGGATTAGATCCCACTACAGCAATCCCTACTTGCATCTTTGAGGACAATGCGGCATGCATTGAGCAGATGAAGTTAGGTTTCATAAAGGGTGACAATACCAAGCATATTGCGCCGAAGTTCTTTTATAATCAGCAACAGCAGAAATTGCTGAATATCGAAGTGAAACAAGTGAGTTCTGATGAGAATATCGCAGACTTGTTCACTAAGTCTCTGCCGAAATCTACATTTGAGAAACATGTGAGAAGCATCGGCATGTGTCGATTATCCGAGCTCAACTAAAGATAGCTCGATGGAATGAGCTGTCATGTATACCTCAGGGGGAGTATACTTCACATGATTATGACATTTGTAGTTGGTGCGTTGCGCTCTTTTTCCTCACCAAAGTCTTTGTTTTTCCAATGGGGTTTTATTTGACTTGGAAAGGTTTTTTACCGAGGCGACACCGTGTGCACCATGTTAGTATTAGCGTTCGACACAGGGGGAGTGTTCCGGGAAATCCTTCCCGTATTGGTGTCTTACCTAATACTAGTTGTAGGGGGATAAGAGTTATGGAAGGTTCTGGACTCTTCCATAAGTAGTTGGATCCTGTTAGATGTCTTACCTTAACTAGGAATCCTATGTATGGAAAGACTCTCTTTGTAATGCCTATATAAAGGCCCCTCTATTCATTGTTATCAATATAATTGATTTGCTGTCTTTACTTTTCTCCTCAAACAAATACTATATTTGTATCATATTTTTAATAATCTAAATATACTTAAATAGCGAGTGTTAAATAGTTTAAATAGTCCTATATAGCTTTACGCAACACACCACGCTATGGGTGACAATAAAACTGGATTCACAAGATTCTATATCTAAAAATATATATAAAAAAATAATAACCTCCAATAATCATATTTTATGACTGTGAAAATCACAAAAATTAGTTGAAACTATGTAGTAATTTAAAATTATTTCATACATGACTTGATTTTAGAAAGTATAACAAAAGATATTTGTGGTTTCGAGTTGAAATTTGTTAGTAATCTAAAATGTTTCATGTAGAGTTTAAATATTATCACAAAATTTTTGAAAGCAAAAATATATAAGAAGTATTAATTGTTGAATATGACTAATTTTATTTATTTTAGATAAATAAGTGTTGTCATCAAAACAAGACAAATATTTTAAAAAAAAGAATTATAGAAAAATAAATGAATCGACAACAATAGTAATACAATTAACTAAAAGAAAAACATCCAAGAGCATCATTAGTCTAGTGGTAAAGAAAGTGCTTATCTATCGTAAAGGTCCATGGTTCAAGTCTTGTTGGCAACACTTTAATTCTTTTTTTTGCTAGTAATAACATCATTGGGCCTAAAATTGATGCCCCTTGGGCTTTGATGCCCTGGGCCGTCGCCCGGCCCGCCCACCCATAGGGCCGGCCCTGCTGCTAGGTGAAGAATATTGTTGTAGTGACTTATTGAACGATAAGGCTTTATGAGACATTCCTCTCCGATTGTTGTTGCCGGTGAGAAATTATTTCGAAGATTGGATGCGGGATTGATGGGATAACATGAGAATATCCAAAACACTTGCCGTCAAAACTCTGGAAACCTTAGCTTGTATAAATACACCTTTAACCCAAAGAGAAAGACACCGAACACGTTGGATTCTTTAGTGAACACGCCACAACGGTGGTGATGATGATCCGTTTGATAAGGTAGTGTTGAACAACATGGTGGGATTCCGCTAGGCTAGGTTCAGAGATAAAACCAATAAAAATCACAAAATGTAATCTTCATAATTAAACTCCATTTTGTCCATCCCCTAAACTTCCATATATAGCGTTAGGGTTATAAAGTTTACCAAAAATAAGAATGATCTCTCAAATATAATCTAATGAGATAAGAAAAGATCTTCTAATAGAATAAAGAAATTACTAACTTGGTATGCAATCCAACAAATCCGCTAAGGAAAACATGGATTCTCTTATTAAAACTAATAAAACCGTGAACATATTAATGGATAAATTAGGCAACATCTGTAATTTTTCTTGCAGAAAAAATATCTTCTATTATGATTCCCCGCCCCAACAACAACAACAACAACAACAACAGAGCCTTAGTCCCAAAATGGTTTGGGTCGGCTAACACGAATCAATCTTTGAAAACATCAAGTCGTCTCCAATAAAACAATTCTATGAAAAGGCAAAAGTGATAGGTGAAAAGTTTAGTACGTAAAAAATAATAATAAATATGCAAAGATAAATAAATAATAAAAAGTAAATAAAAAATAGTAATAATCATTATGAAAAAAAGTAATAATAAATATGCAAAGATAAATAAATAATAAAAAGTAAATAAAAAATAGTAATAATCATTATGAAAAAAAAAACACCTCAAACATAATCAACCACCCGAATTATCTCCCTCCACGTCGTCCTATCCAACGCCATAACTTCTCCAATCCCAAGAAACCTCATATCATTCTCAATCACTCTTATCCATGTTTGTTTAGGTTTTCCACTACCCCTCACCGGCCTATGCGCTCCCTATTTTTCAAGCCTCCGCACAGGTGCATCAATCGGCCTCCGTCTCACATGTCCGAACCATCTTAACCGATTCTCCAACAGCTTATCCTCTATAGGGGCCACTCGTACTTCTTTCCTAATTACATCATTTCTAAGTCGATCCTTTCTCATATGGCCACACATCATCTTAGCATACGCATTTCTGCCACATTCATCTTATGCATATGACTATACTTTATAGCCCAACATTCAGTTCCATATAAAAGTACAGGCCTAATTGTTGTTTGGTAAAATTTTCCCTTTAATTTGTATGGTACGCCTTGATCACATAATAACCTCATCGCGCTCTTCCATTTCCACCATCCGCCTTAATCCTATGGGCCACGTCACTGTCTAATTCTCCATCTTTTTAAGAATAGAGCCAAGATAACGAAGAAACTCCGGTCCTCGTATAACATTCCCATCAAAAGTGATTGTGCCCCCCTATCTACTTTCATTTCCACTAAAACTACACTCCAAATATTTAGTCTTACTTCTGCTCAGCCTAAAACCACGAGTTTCGAGCGTATTTCTCCATATTTCCAACTTTCTTTCAACTCCATCCTTCATTTCATCAACCAATACTATATTCTCTGCAAACATCATGCACTAAGGAATATCGTCTTGAATTGACCTTGTCAATTCGTCCATGACTATGGCAAAGAGGAAAGGACTAAGACCCAAGCCTTGATGCACCCCAATCGTAATAGGGAATTCCTCAGTCATTCCCACGGTAGTACGTACACTTGTACTAGCTCCTTCATACATGTCCCTAATGATGTCAATATACTTCTTAGACACGCCCTTTTTGGCTAATGCCCACCAAAGTACCTCTCTTGGTACCTTATCATAAGCCTTCTCTAAATCAATAAAAATCATATGCAAGTCTTTCTTCTTATCACGATAGTGTTCCATCATCTATCTCATCATATATATTTCTTCCACAGTCGATCTCCCGAGCATAAATCCAAATTGGTTTTCCAATATCTCAACACATTTTCTAAGACGTTGCTCAATCACTCGTTCCCATAGTTTCATGGTATGACTCATCAACTTAATCCCCCGATAATTAAAGCACTCTTAGACATCGCATTTGTTCTTATATAAAGGGACTAAAGTGCTTTTCCTCCATGCCAGTGGAATCTTGTTCTATTTCCAAATCTTGTTGAAAAGTATAGTCAACCATTCGATTCCCCTCTCTCCCAAACACCTCCATCCTTCAATAGGTATACCATCTGGCCCTTCTTCCTTTTTCGAACTCATTTTATTTAATGTCATCCGTACTTCACCCTTTTGAATTCGTCGCATAAAATCTCGATTAACCAAATTTAAAGCAATACTTACTCTTACTCACGTTGTCCATTAAATAGGTTATCAAAGTATGCCCTCCATCTTTCTCTTATCTCCTGATCTCCGACTAAAACCTTATGATACACATCCTTCACACATTTAACTTTCCCAATATCTCGTGTCCTCCTATCTCTAATACGAGCAATTTTATAAATATCCCTTTCCCATTCATTAGTATCTAATTTCGTATACAATTCTTGATTAATCTTTGCCCTAGCATCACGGACGGCTTCCTTGGCTTCTCTTTTAGCCTCCTTATATATCTCAAAGTTCTCCTCACTCGGGCATTTTCTTAATGCCTTGTAGTATTTGTAATATCCGGAATTTCTACTACTGTTGTTTAATATTATTTTATCTGAGTTATGTTGTACAGCGTGGAATCTGTACAGTATGAATAAAATAAATGAAGGACTAAGACATCTGTATTGGTATAATTACTGTACTTGGTCGACAATTGCAGTTGAGAATATGTGTATCGTATGAGAATATTATTGTAAGGAGTATATATATTTGGTATGACGTATGTTCGTATCCTGTATGTTGAGACGTTGGACAAGAATAGCTGAAAATGGCTAAGTATAGCCTTATTAGCGCACGCTAATATTCATGCATAGCGCATGCTATCGTGCAGGTTTAGCGCACACTACGTTCATAGGTTAGCGGATGCTAGTACAAACCAGATCAGAGGGAATCTACGTGTGGACCCGGTCACTTTCAGCGCATGTGCCGACAAGGTCAACTGATGTTTGTTGTAAAGGATTAGCGCACGCTAAGGTATATTGATAGCGCACACTAATCAGGTTACTTTCGGCATGTGGGGACACGGGGGTAGGTGCAGACTGTATCAAGTCAACTATGAGTAGCGCGCGCTACGGTGGAAGGTTTGCGTACGCTAAATATAGGCCTTTACGTACGCTATTGCATGGGTATTGCCTACGTAAATCATTTCATGCAGTGAGGCAGTAGCCTCTGGACTTCGATAGCGCACGCTAACAAAGAATGTTAGCGCACGCTAAACTGGTAACGTACGTTAAATGAAGAGGTTAGCGTACGTTAATAATGTATAGTGTATATATATGAGTAGTTGGTTGTCATTCCTCATTTCATCCATTCTCTTCTTGCAACCGATAGTGAGAACCTTGGGAGGACATTTGGAGTTCCTAAACACTGAGGGATGGTCCTCTTTAACAAGATTAAAGATGAAAATCATGGATTAAAGCTTTGTTCTTTAAATCATTGGCGATTCTTGGAAATGGATTCAACCTTGGAAATCAATCCATTCCTTCAAAAAGGTAATCACTCTTCACCTTTGGATTTCGTTTTGGATTGAATGTTGATGTTCTTGAGTTGATGATTATTACATAAACAAGTTGATAAGCATGATTATGAGATGGATTACCGGAGTATGATGATATTAATATGATTTGGGTGATTTGAATTGTGTAGTTCGTTTTCTTGAGATAAGTTGGTTAATCCTCCTTCTCCTTTGTGGATGTTGATGTCATTGATGATGATTAATCTCTGTAATGTGAGGTTAGGGAAGTGTTGTTAGGATTCTTGGTGTTCATGATGTTGATATTTGAGGAAGAAGATGATATGTGAATATATGAATTAGATTAAGAGTTGGATGATTACCTATATGTTAAAGAATATCGGATTTCGTTGTTTTGATAGCTATAAACATGGTTTAGAATCACTTAGTATTCTTGATAATCGCCATATGTTGATTGGTATCTGAAAAACATGCATCTGTATAGCATTAAGCTTACGGGCTAACACACGCTAATGGGAGCTACTTAGCGCACGCTACATTATGCGTTTAACGTGCGCTAAGTAGGCAGACATTGCAGTATTTTCGTGTTGTGGTTGTGAATTTGTATTGGTTTGAGTTGGATCGTTTAGACTTATGTTAACCGAGATGTCTTAGAACCATTGAGTTTGTGGATTGGTTATGTTGGTTATTGATTGTTATCGGATTGTTGTTTATCGATTATTGCCATAGGTTGAGATTATTGATCGGTGATTATAACCGTATGTTGCGGTCGTGTTCGAGTGCGTTCGTGAATCGCTTTGGGCTGGGAGCCGAGGAGCTTGTACACGACAACGAGGAATTGGTAACGGCTTCATCGGTATCGAGGCAAGTTATTACTTGCTCAGTTATAATGTTTAATGAATGGTTTCAGTTTCATTTCGTTTATAATGCATATAGCAATGATTATTACTGCAAATTCTGGAGATTTGGATTATGTGTTGTCTTTCCGATTCTTGGAGTTAAATCATAAGGTTTATGATTCATTTCGGTTATTGAAATTTTGGGTATCGAGGATACATTATGATAACGATGAGGATATGAGTGTCTACAGTCCATGGTACGTTTGGGTTGCCGAGAATTGTGGATAATCATCGGTGGTGATTTGGCATCGAGATTGCTTCTGAATGACTCGGGACAAGTATTCTAGATTGATTCGGTTTAGTGTTGATGTTGTTGATCATGCAGGTTGTCATTCATGTTGCTGAACATGAAGTCGTCCTAGTTGTGTCATCATAGTGTCCTTCATGTTTTGATTCATGCGTTGTTCATGTCGATGAACATATTGATTTGCATATGTGTATGCATAATTGTATTGTTTATGTTTTGTTGATCCGTTGGTATCGTATGATCTATGCTGAGGGCGCTGGATCAGATGTCCACCTCGTTATGGTCCGACGGGATCATCTTGGGATCTATGCTGAGGGCGTTGGATCATTGGACGGGTTCTTCCACCTCGTTATGGTCCGATGGGATCATCTAGGGATCTATGCTGAGGGCGCTGGATCGTTGGATGACCCAGTATTGTGTTGATGGAATCATGTGGATTCGCATCATTGGTTCTATCATGTGTTGTTATGTATGTGTATATTGTTGGTTATCCACCTCGTGTTGATCTTGTAGGATCATCTGGGATCTACGCTGAGGGCGTTGGATCATGGGATTTCCATTGAGTATACACTGTTGTTATTGTTTTGAGCATATTGACGTTGTCATATGAGTATGCATTTGTAGGTCTTGTGTTAGGATTGTGCCCGTATGTTGCATTGATCTGATCTCGGATTAGACTGACATGATTATTGTGGTATTGTGCATCTCGAGGTATGTTTTGTATTTCCCTTGGTATTTGTCTTTGATGGGCAATTGGTTTCCGTGTCGAGATGTGTTGATGTTACCCGACGGATTTGGGTTGGACAGAGTTAGTAGATTTCGTAATAGTGAGTTATGATGATGTTTTGAGAACCTTAGGTACTGTGCGAGATGTGAATTTTGGTAAGGTTATGACGATAAGATTACATTGGTCGTATTCTTAGGTTGTATTCTCATTGGTATGTAATTATTAATGTGATGTGACGGTTATCATTGTTGGATATTATGGCGGATCCCGTCGTGGGCTTTCTTTTTAGGTTCTTGAGGTATCGATCTTGTAGCGGTCGTGGATAGATGAGCTTCCCGAAGGATACTGGCTAGGGCATGTATTTGTGTATTCAGTTTCCTGATCAGTTCTTGTATTCCGCTGCTAGAGTATTTTTAATTGTTGGTCTTTTTCACTACGTGAGTATTTTAAATGGACTTTTGGTATCTGGTAACTTAGGTTACTTTGGCAACCATTTTCTAGACTATTCTGTCGGTGCGTGTAAGCGATAGCTTAACGTATGTTTTTAAACAGCTGAGTTCTGGCATGTCAGGCCTTGTCCTTTCAAACGAGATTTGTACGACGGTTTTGATAAACAAATTTTATATAGTCTTCAAATGTTTTTTTTTTAAATAGTACTGTCGTTAGCCTCTTGGGCGGTTGTAAATGTTTGCGAAAATTTCTTTTAGCCTTGTGGGTTCCATCTCGGGGCCCACGGCGCTGTAATATTTCCGGTTAAATCTGGGGGTGTTACAGATTATGGTATCAGAGCTTAGGTTGAGAAAACCTAGGCAATCGGGTTGAGTTGGGTCGTGCTTCTGGCGTGTCATTCGAGTTGTTGGTTGACAAGTGTTTGAGCTATGGTTTTTGTTGTTCACACGAGCTTATGCGTTATGTGATTTACCAGTGTAGTACTAGGGTTGTTGTAAACTTTTCCAAATGGTGTTAACGTGTTTCTTCGGATAGAGCCGTGTTGTGTTCTCGAGTTGAGCTGAGTTTGAAAAATGTGTGTTTTGAAAATATTTGTGTCGAGTATTTTCTAGAGTCGAGACATGTGCTAGTATCACGGGGAATCGTCGGCTTCACGATCTGTAAGTATTTGGATTCTTGAATTGTATTAAGATTTATTGTTATTGTAAGTTGATATGCTTTGAGATTCAGAAAGATGTTATGCATTACAGTATGAGATGACAGAATTGGGACAGGACTGATGATCTTAAGAAGTTATGATTTTGGAAATCAATATGTCGGTTAAATTTCGGAACGGAATTGTGCATTTGGGGGAAGGTTGTGGATGGTTGAGAAGAACATGTAGTCATGATAGATCATTTTGTGATACATGAAACTGCTTTTGAGCATTTGAAAATGACACTTTTCAAAATAAACGTTTTACGGATGTTTTACCGTAAATGATTTTTGGGCCAAGACCCAATCGATTTCGAAATGGTTTTATAACTCAAGACTTGGGGTCCGAAAAAGGGTTTCCTACTTTTAAATTTTTTGTAATGTGAAACGGGATATGGGTTGAGACCCTAATGCTTCAAAAGGCTTTTCTGTTTTCTAAAACTCCCGAGATTTGTAAAACACTTTACCAATAATTTTTATTTTCGCCTTCTGAGGTTTTTGGTTTACTTGTTCAAATGAAACTTCTCGTGACGTCTTTCGCTGTGTTGATTTGTTTCCACATTTTGTCAATGCATAATTAAGGTGATCCAGGATGGGCTAATGGTCGATGTTGCGAGTCATATGAGGAAAAAGGAGTTTTTAGTCGGAATTTATATATTGAGATGGTGGAACTATATCGTGTAGTTTTCCCTTGGAATGTCAGTGGAATTTGTGACAAGCCGAATTTGTATACAGGCGTATGAATGTGGTCAATCATTTGCATAGTTTTCATTTTAAAACTTCGAAATCATATGGATTCGAAGGAAAACTGTTATCGAATACTTGGCACCAGCGAGCCAATTTAATTTTTTTGAAAATTGATTTCGTGGTGTTACAAAAATTTATGTTTTGCAATTTGAAAAAACTTTCGAAAATTTGTCTTCGTGATAAGACTATATGATTTCAAATTAGTTTCGAAAATGTGACTGATATACAAACGCATTTAGTGCATAGTGCATAACATTGTGGAGTTTTGAACGTGACTCACGAACTAGATAATACATCAGTATGGAGCGATGAATAGAGATTCGAATTTTAGTATGTTAGTTTGGTTATCCAGAGATGATCGGTTGGTCGATCAGATAAGAGAAATATGTTGCGTGTTGTAGATCCATGCACAGGATGTAATTTTGGAACTTTGGATTTCGTGAAATCGGGACATATGTGCTATGTGATTCCATTGGTATGGTAATAGTGTGATTTTTACCATAATGATTTTTGAAGGATTTCTTTGTAAGTGTAGGTTTGGGGATTGTAACCCCATGCTGGTTGTTTTGAGTAATGATTGGTCGTTCCCAGTCCATGTATGATTGGATATGTTTGACGGATTGTGACTGGTTGTTCATATGTCGTGGGGTATGTTCACCAACAGGATATGTTTATTGAGATCCACCGTATGTGATTGGTGTGTCGTTTTGAGAATTTTTCTCTTTCGTGTATCTGTCTATGTGGTTATGTGTTCATCGTGTTGGAACTTACCATGTGAGAGTATTCTCGGATATTGTTGGTCATTCGTTGGTAATATTGAGTTATCATTTTGATTATATTCTCAGTTGTGTTTTGACCTTTGGATTGCTCGTATTAGAGTTTATCATGTCGATGATATTCTCGGTTGATTTATTGGTTGATCATTGCTGGTGATCATCTGAGCGTTCGGACATTGTGTCGAGGTTTCGGGATCTGTTGTTATTGTTTTGGACAGTTGTTTCACAGATGTATCGTGTATTATTGGTTTTATCGGAATTGAGACTTGATTGTACAATCAGGCAGACAAGGTTTGAAACAGATAGATTATTTCATCCGAAGATGATATATTTTGCTGAGACTCATGGAATGGTTATTGTAAGCGTATTGAGGCTTTACAGTGAAATCACTTGCAAGTATCTCAGGAGATCGTCGACTTCGCGCTATTTTGGTTATTCGGTAATAATGATGATTGATCGTTGTCGTGATGGTTTTGGAATATTTTGGTTGAACAGTTTGCTTGTTTTTCTATGACGGATTGCAAGTTTCGAGGACGAAACTTATTTTAAGTGGTGTAGTATGTAATATCCCGAATTTCTACTACTGTTGTTTAATATTATTTTATCCGAGTTATGTTGTACAGCGTGGAATCTATACAGTATGGATAAAATAAATGAAGGATTAAGACATCTGTATTGGTATAATTACTATACTTAGTAGACAATTGCAGTTGAGAATATATGTATCGTATGAGAATATTATTGTAAGGAGTATATATTTGGTATGCCATATGTTCGTATTCTGTATGTTGAGACGTTGGACAAGAATAGCTTAAAATGGCTAAGTATAGCCTTATTAGCGCACGCTAATATTCATGCATAGCGCACGCTATCGTGCAGGTTTAGTGCACGCTACGTTCATAGGTTAGCGCATGCTAGTACAAACTAGATCAGAGGGAATCTACGTGTGGACCCGGTCACTTTCGGTGCATGTGCCGACAAGGTCAACGGATGTTTGTTGTAAAGGATTAGCGCACGCTAAGGTATATTGATAGCGCACGCTAATCAGAATGGACCAAAGGAATCTTGGCTTTGTCAGGTTACTTTCGGCATGTGGGGACATGAGGGTAGGTGCAGACTGTAGCAAGTCAACTATGAGTAGTGCACGCTACGGTGGAAGGTTTGCATATGCTAAATACAGGCCTTTACGTACACTATTGCATGGGCATTGCGTATGTAAATCATTTCATGCAGTGAGGCAGTAGCCTCTAGACTTCGATAGCGCACGCTAACAAAGAATGTTAGCGCACGCTAAACTTGTAACGTACATTAAATGAAGAGGTTAGCGTACGTTAATAATGTACAGTGTATATATATGAGTAGTTGGCTGTCATTCCTCATTTCGTCCATTCTCTTCTTGCAACCGATAGAGAGAACCTTGGGAGGACATTTGGAGTTCCTAAACATTGACGGATGGTCCTCTTTAACAAGATTAAAGATGGAAATCATAGATTAAAGCTTTGTTCTTTAAATCATTGGCGATTCTTGGAAATGGATTCAACCTTGGAAATCAATCCATTCCTTCAAAAAGGTAATCACTCTTCACCTTTGGATTTTGTTTTGGATTGAATGTTGATGTTCTAGAGTTGATGATTATTACATAAACAAGTTGACAAGCATGATTATGAGATGGATTACCGTAGTATGATGATATTAATATGATTTGGGTGATTTGAATTGTGTAGTTCGTTTTCTTGAGATAAGTTGGTTAATCCTCCTTCTCCTTTGCGGATGTTGATGTCATTGATGATGATTAATCTCTATAATGTGAGGTTAGGGAAGTGTTGTTAGGATTCTTGGTGTTCATGATGTTGATATTTGAGGAAGAAGATGATATGTGAATATATGAATTGGATTAAGAGTTGGATGATTACCTATATGTTAAAGGATATCGGATTTTGTTGTTTTGATAGATATGAACATGGTTTAGAATCACTTAGTGTTCTTGGTAATCGCCATATGTTGATTGGTATCTGAAAAACATGCATCTGTACAGTATTAAGCTTACGGGCTAATGCACGTTAACGGGAGCTACTTAGAGCACGCTACGTTATGCGTTTAACATTCGCTAAGTAGGCAGACAGTGCAGTATTTTCGTGTTGTGGTTGTGAATTTGTACTGGTTTGAGTTGGATCATTCAGACTTATGTTTAACCGAGATATCGTAGAACCATTGGGTTTGTGGATTGGTTATGTCGGTTATTGATTGTTATCGGATTGTTGTTTATTGATTATTGCCATAGGTTGAGATTATTGATCGGTGATTATAACCGTATGTTGCGGTCGTGTTCGAGTGAATTCGTGAATCGCTTTGGGCCGGGAGCCGAGGAGCTTGTACACGACGACGAGGAATTGGTAACGGCTTCATCGGTATCGAGGCAAGTTATTACTTACTCAGCTATAATGTTTAATGAATGGTTTCAATATGAATGGTTTCAATTTCATTTTGTTTATAATGCATATAACAATGATTACTACTGCAAATTCTGGAGATTTGGATAATGTGTTGTCTTTCCGATTCTGGGAGTTAAATCATAAGGTTTATGATTCATTTCGGTTATTGAAATTTTGGGTATCGGGGATACATTATGATAAAGACGAGGATATGAGTATCTGCAGTCCATGGTACGTTTGGGTAGCCGAGAATTGTGGGTAATCATCGGTGGTGATTTGGCATCGAGATTGCTTCCGAATGACTCGGGACAAGTATTCTAGATTGATTCGGTTTAGTGTTGATGTTGTTGATCATGCAGGTTGTCATTCATGTTGCTGAACATGAAGTCGTCCTAGTTGTGTCATCATAGTGTCGTTCATGTTTTGATTCATGCGTTGTCCATGTCGATGAACATATTGATTTGCATATGTGTATGCATAATTGTATTGTTTATGTTGTGTTGATCCGTTGGGATCGTGTGATCTATGCTGAGGGCGCTGAATCAGATGTCCACCTCGTTATGGCCCGACTGGATCATCTTGGGATCTATGCTGAGGGCGCTGGATCATTGGACGGGTTCTTCCACCTCGTTATGGTCCGACGGGATCATCTTGGGATCTATGCTGAGGGCGCTGGATCATTGGATTACCCAGTATTGTGTTGATGGAATAATGTGGATTCGCATCATTTGTTCTATCATGTGTTGTTATGTATGTGTATATTGTTGGTTATCCACCTCGTGTTGATCTTGTAGGATCATCTTGGGATCTATGCTGAGGGGGGCGCTGGATCATGGGATTTCCATTGAGTATACACTGTTGTTATTGTTTTGAGCATATTGACGTTGTCATATGAGTATGCATTTGTAGGTCTTGTGTTAGGACCGTGCCCGTATGTTGCATTGATCTGATCTCGGATTAGACTGACATGATTATCGTGGTATTGTGCATCTCGAGGTATGTTCCGTATTTCCCTTGGTATTTGTCTTTGATGGGCAATTGCTTTCCGTGTCGAGATGTGTTGATGTTACCCGACGGATTTGGGTTGGACAGAGTTAGTAGATTTCGTAATAGTGAGTTATGATGATGTTTTGAGAACCTTGGGTACTGTGCGAGATGTGAATTTTGGTAATGTTATGACGATAAGATTACATTGGTCGTATTCTTAGGTTGTATTCTCATTGGTATGTAATTATTAATGTGATGTGACGGTTATCATTGTTGGATATTATGGCTGACCCCGTCGTGGGCTTTCTTTTTAGGTTCTTGAGGTATCGAGCTTATAGTGGTCGTGGAGAGATGAGTTTACCAGAGGATACTGGCTAGGGCATATATTTATGTATTCAGTTTCCTGATCAGTTCTTGTAATCCATTGCTAGAGTATTTTTAATTGTTGGTCTTTTTCGCTACGTGAGTATTTTAAATGGCCTTTTGTTATCTGGTAACTTAGGTTACTTTGGCAACCATTTTCTAAGCTATTTTGTCGGTGCGTGTAAGCGATAGCTTAACGTATGTTTTTAAACTGCTGAGTTCTAGCATGTCAGGCCTTGTCCTTTCAAACGAGATTTGTACGACGGTTTTGATAAACAGATTTTATATTGTCTTCAAATGTTTTTTTTTAAAATAGTACCGTCGTTAGCCTCTTGGGCGGTTGTAAATGTTTGCGAAAATTTCTTTTAGCCTTGTGGGTTCCATCTCGGGGCCCACGGCACTGTAATATTTCCGGTTAAATCTGGGGGTGTTACAGCATTCACGTTTAGTTTTTGTCGCCTGCTTTACCTCATCATTCCACCATGATGTGTCCTTACCTGATGGCTTGTGTCCTTTAGATTCCCGAAAAACTTCTTTTGCCGCTTCTTTAATGTTATGTTCCAACATAGCCCAAGTTGAATCTACATCTATCTCCGCGCACTCGAAATCATTACATCTAACGACAACCTTATCCACAAAAGTTTGCCGACTCTCCCCTTGAAGTATCCACCATCTAATTCGAGGGTCCACTTGCGGGCTTCTCTTTTTATAAAACCTCTTACCTTGAAAATCAAGCACAACAAGTCTATGTTGAGTCGCGGTACTCTCTCCGGGTATCACCTTGAAATCTGTGTACCTCTTTCTCCACACGTTTCTCACTAAAAAGAAGTCAATTTGACTTGCATTTCCTCCACTTCTATATGTCACCAAGTGAGATTCCCTTTCTTCCAACCCCGTGTTCATGATACTCAAGTCATATGCTTGCGCAAAATCCAATATACCACATCCCGCTTCATTTTGATCTCCAAAATCAAAACCACCATGAACACTCTCAAACCCATCTCGTTCAATCCCCACATGACCATTGAGGTCCCCACCAGTGATCAATTTCTCCCCAATAGGGACTCGTTCGACAACTGTAATATCCTAGAATTTCACTGTGAATTTTTCGCATTATTTTATCCGGGATGTACTGTACAGAGTGGGACCAACACGATATGAGCGGATAATTTTGGAAACCGTGATAGCCGTGCCAGTATGTCTATCGAGGTTATTTTGATTCTAGGATATTACATGCTTGTTGTGTTTTCGATGTCGGATATACCGTATGAGTATTTGTTTGATTTCCGTACTTGGTCGACAGTTGTAATTGAGGATATCGTGCATCAGACGTACCGTATGAGAATACTTTTGGGATTTCGTATATGTGTTCAGTATGTCGTATGTTCATATTTGTTATGTCGAGACGTTGGACAGGAATTGCTGGAAATGGCTAAGTATGGATCTGTTAACGTACGTTAAGACTTTGAGATAACGTACGCTAAGTGGTACGTGTTACGTACGTTAAGCGTAAGGTATTACGTACGTAACAAGAGGAATCGACGAGTTGGGCCGGTGTCGGCGGCTTTCGGCGCGGATGTGGACGGTGAGTCAGCGGATGGAGCTACGTGCGTTATACGGGGTGTATTACGTGCGTAATCAGTATAATCTTGTAGCAAGTCAACGTCGTATTACGTGCGCAGCGGAACAAGTGTTACGTGCGTTACGGGCGGCGGCGAGTCGTGGCGAGATGACTGGATGGCGAGCATGGCGGACGTGACTCGTTGGGATGGCCGAGCATGGTGGCGGTGACTCGGAGGGCTAGGGCGGCCGATTACGTACGTAAGGCGGTGTCGATTCTGGCCGTAAGGGCGATTACGTACGTAAGCCAGTGCCGGTTACGTACGTAAGGGTGCCGAACAAATCGGACAGAAGGTAGGCGGCTGCCGGTTACGTACGTAAGCCACGGCGATTACGTACGTGGCGGCGTGAGTATCGGCTATATAAGGCTGGACAGTCACCCTTATCATTTTCCATTTTTCTTCGTTCCTTCTGCGATTTCTTCAGCAAATATGATGATTTTGAGTAGAATCAACTTATAACAACATGTTTTGGAAGTTGGAATCATGGACTAGCATCATCCTCTACCCGGATCGAAGGTAAGAATACATGAACTTTTGGTTTTTAGATGTTCTTGAGGTTTCTTGGTGTTTTGGCCGATTTGCTCCATTTTGATTCGGATTATTGATAGAACTTGATTGTATACTCGTAATCATTCAATACTCTTGAAGTTTTGTGGAACAAATTCGAGTATTTCTTCGTTAAAACGATTAAATTGGATTATGCCTTCAAAGTGTTCGATGAAATGCCTCAATGAGTAGAACTTGGGAAATTCTATACGTTTTCACATGGATGGTGACTGAATTGATATTATTGTGATTTAGGAATGAACTTTTGAAGGAAGTTGAATCGGTACCCTTCCCTTTTGTCGATTTCTTCGCACCGTGCTATTCAAAACAAGTGATTACTTGTGTATGTCACCTTCTAGAGGTATGTTGATAATCCTCTCCTTGAATTCGGATTTTGATGTTATCGTTGAATAAGGATTCGTATGAAGATGATTATGGTTTTGTTGTTACGATTCTTGCGGTTATATGAACTATATGTTGAAGACATTGTTTGGATTATTGAACACCGAATTTCGACTTGTGTCCGTATTGTTAAGAGTTGATATGGGTTGGTTTCATATGATCGAGATATCATTGAACCATCGAGTTTGATTAGTTGGTCATTTCGGTTATTGATTGTTATTGAATGTATCGTTAATCGATTATTGCATTAGGTTGTGTTTAGTGATCGTTGAAGTTAACCGTTGTGTTGCGGAGCTTGTAGACGAAGACGGCGGGATTGATGGTGGCTTCATCGTATGGGTATCCAGGCAAGTTATGCTTGCTCAGTTCATAATGTTAATAAATGATTTCGTTTTCATTTCATTTATGATTCATATAGCAATGGTATTATGGAATATATGAATTGTCGGAATGGTGGTATGTAAGATAAATCATAATGTATATGATTTTAAGGACGTCTAGTGGAAATGGGAACGTGAACTATAATTTGGTCTATTTCCTGACAAGTTGAATATCAAGGTTAGTTATCGTGTCGATGTTGAACTCGGGACGGTGGTTTGGTATTAGTTATGGACTGTACATCATTTTGGATTGTCGGATAAACCGTGTATTCGTTCAGGGCGGTTGGTCGTGGAAAGGTTAGCGTCTCCAGCTTGAGATAAATTAAGATTGTTAGAATATGATAATCATCATGTTGCATTTTTGCATGTGTGTGTTGATATTTCATACGGTGAATGTGAACCATTGTTTGTTACGTTTTGTGAAGTGCTCTTTCTTGAGTCGTAATCTGTGGGGCCGATGTGTTGGGGATAAAACCTGTATGGTACCCAAATGGAAATGTGTTAGGGGATAAGACCTAAATGGCACCTATGTCGGAGTATTCTGAGTAGATGCTTCCGTGACCCTCGGTGTTGCCTTGGGAGTTTATGTGATATTGTCAGGAGTATTCTGAGTAGATGCTTCGTGACCCTAGGCTGATGCCTAGGGAGATTATATGCTATTATGATATGCATTGTTGAGCATCTTTGTGGTGTTGTCAGCGGAATACGACATTGTGGTCGTGTCGGTCTTTCATGATCGAGTTATTGTTGCCCTCTTGGAAAATCTTACGATCCGTGTTGGAAATGCGTTTCTTCGAGATCTGTTGTCATGTTGTATCGTGGCATATCTGGAGTCAGATACGTTATGATCGTTCATGTGTAGGATTTTCGGGACGGGCACGTGTAGCATGTGTTGGTTTCGACCTCATATTGAACCGTGAACACGAGACGTACTTCGTGAGGCTGATTAGGTACGAGACCAGGCGTGTATTGATCAATACCCGTGGTTGGCTTGTACACGGACACATGTCCGGATCGAGCGTATCGTGACGTCCATCTTGAGTCTTATTGATTGGTCGTTCACAATCCATGTATAATTGGATCTGTTTGATATTCGGATTGTCTTTGAAACTCCGTATATATGATTTGTATATGGTTGACGATAATATTCTCTCGTGTATCCGTCACCATTGAACCTTTATTAATCTCGTTCGGAGTTACCATATCGATGGTCAACTCATTGATATCGATCCTTTATAAAACTCGTTTGGAGTTCACCCTATCATTGGTAATCTCATTCATTATTGATCCTTATTGATTCCTTTTGGGAGTTGTCTCACCGTTGGTATCCTTGGTTATTAGTCCTTGATCGATGTTATTGGAGTTTACCGTGTCGTCGGTATTCTCAGTTGTTGATCCCTTATTATCCCTATTGGGGTATACCGTGTCGTTGGTACTTCCGGTCGTTGGTCCTTATTGATCTTGCTAGAGTTTACTATGTCGTCAGTATTCTCGGTTGTTGAACTTTATTGATCTTATTGGGGTTTATCATACCGTTGGTATTTCTGGTTGTCAACTCTTTTGATCTTGTTAGAGTTCACCATGTCGTTGGTATTCTCGATTATGGATTCTTCCTTGATCTTGTTGGAGTTACCATACCATGGCATTCTCGTTCGTGGTTGATCCTTTGTCGATCTTGTGTGGAAATATCATGTCATTGATATTTCCGTTGTGATGCATTAATTGTTTATCATTATTGACTTTGTCAACATTCGTGTTTTGCATTGATATTCGGGACTTGCTATTGTCTCGGAACAGTTGGATTACAGGTGTGCCATGTGATATCGGTTTTATCAGGATTGGGATTCGATTGTGCGACCCAGCCGATAGAGTTATTCATGGCCAGATCATTCTATAATTGAAATATGATAAGTTTGGGAATTTTGGTATCGTTTCGGATACAGTACAGGTGGTTACTTTTGAATTCATTCATCACTAAGGATACGAGGCGTGGGTTGGTAAGAATTGATTTGTTATGGATTGTGACAGGTTGGTAAGGTTACTACGGTGAGACTACATTGGAATTATTCTCACCTTGTAATTACATTGATATGTATTGTTTTTGTGATGTGATCGTTATCATTGTTGAGTATTATGACTGACCCCGTCGTGGGCTTTATCTTTTAGGTACTCGGAGTTCGAGCTAGTAGCGGTCGTGAAGGGATGAGCTTTCGGTGATCGGCTATGGCGTGATCGTTGGGATTATGTATTCTTTTCTGGTTTTCTAATTCCGCTGCAAATGTAATTAATTGTGTTTTTATCCGCTGCGTGTGTATATTTAAAATGGCTTTCAGTATTCTTTGAACTGTGTTTTTATCCGCTGCGTGTGTGTGTGTACTTTCAAAGGGCCTTTTGGCATTTTTAAACATTTGCGAAAATAATTTTAGCCTTGTGGGTTCCAATATGGGCCCCACGGCGCTGTAATATTCCCGGTCGGTTTTGGGGGTGTTACAGAAAATGGTATCAGAGCTTGGGTTTCGTAAAACCCGGGCGTGTGTGTTATGTGGCTCTACCGGTGCGGTAGTAGCGTGACTTTTGAAAATGATTTTCTGACTTTTGAGTCAAACCGATTTTGGAGGTTTCAAAATTTTTGAAATATTTTCAAATTATTGTATTTGCGATGCTGGTGTGTTGAGACTTTGTATGGAAGTCGTATGCTGGTATCACGGAAGATCATCGACTTCACGGACCTGTAAGTGTGTTCTTTTAGTTATTTCAGTTTTGATGATGATTATTTGAGTATGGTGTCGTGATTTTGAGATATTTCGGGATTGAGATACTGATTGTGATAGGATTTTGAGTTTCGAGGACGAAACTTATTTAAGTGGGTGTATATGTAATATCCTAGAATTTCACTGTGAATTTTTCGCATTATTTTATCCAAGGATGTCTTATGCAGTGGGACCAACACGATATGAGCGGATAATTTTGGAAACCGTGACAGCCGTGCCAGTATGTCTATCGAGGTTATTTTGATTCTAGGATATTACATGCTTGTTGTGTTTTCGATGTCGGATATACCGTATGAGTATTTGTTTGATTTCCGTACTTGGTCGACAGTTGTAATTGAGGATATCGTGCATCAGACGTACCGTATGAGAATACTTTTGGGATTTCGTATATGTGTTCAGTATGTCGTATGTTCATATTTGTTATGTCGAGACGTTGGACAGGAATTGCTGGAAATGGCTAAGTATGGATCTGTTAACGTACGTTAAGACTTTGAGATAACGTACGCTAAGTGGTACGTGTTACGTACGTTAAGCGTAAGGTATTACGACGTAACAAGAGGAATCGAGCAGTTGGGCGGTGTCGGCGGCTTTCGACGCGGATGTGGACGGTGAGTCAGCGGATGGAGTTACGTCGTTATACGGTGTATTACGTCGTGTACGAGTATAATCTTGTAGCAAGTCAGCGTCGTATTAAATGCGCAGCGGAACAAGTGTTACGTGCGTTACGGCGGCCCGGCGAGTCGTGGCCGAGATGACCTGGATGGCCGAGCATGGCCGTACGTGACTCGTTGGGATGGCCGAGCATGGCCGGACGTGACTCGTTGGGATGGCCGAGCATGGTCGGCAGTGACTCGCTGGGGGCTAGGACTGGCCGATTACGTACGTAAGGCAGTGGCCGGTTACGGCCGTAAGGGCCAGTTACGTACGTAAGCCAGCTGCCGGTTACGTACGTAAGGGTGCCGAACAAACTGGACAGAAGGTAGGCCGCTGCCGGTTACGTACGTAAGCCACGGCCGGTTACGTACGTAACTGGCCGGCAGGTATCGGCCTATATAAGGCCTGGACCGAGTCACCCTTATCATTTTCCATTTTTCTTCGTTCCTTCCGCGATTTCTTCAGCAAATATGATGATTTTGAGTAGAATCAACTTATAACAACATGTTTTGGAAGTTGGAATCATGGACTAACATCATCCTCCACCCGGATCGAAGGTAAGAATACATGAACTTTTGGTTTTTAGATGTTCTTGAGGTTTCTTGGTGTTTTGGCCGATTTGCTCCATTTTGATTCGGATTATTGATAGAACTTGATTGTATACTCGTAATCATTCAATACTCTTGAAGTTTTGTGGAACAAATTCGAGTATTTCTTCGTTAAAACGATTAAATTGGATTATGCCTTCAAAGTGTTCGATGAAATGCCTCAATGAGTAGAACTTGGGAAATTCTATACGTTTTCACATGGATGGTGATTGAATTGATATTATTGTGATTTAGGAATGAACTTTTGAAGGAAGTTGAATCGGTACCCTTCCCTTTTGTCGATTTCTTCGCACCGTGCTATTCAAAACAAGTGATTACTTGTGTATGTCACCTTCTAGAGGTATGTTGATAATCCTCTCCTTGAATTCGGATTTTGATGTTATCGTTGAAGAACGATTCGTATGAAGATGATTATGGTTTTGTTGTTACGATTCTTGCGGTTATATGAACTATATGTTGAAGACATTGTTTGGATTATTGAACACCGAATTTCGACTTGTGTCCGTATTGTTAAGAGTTGATATGGGTTGGTTTCATATGATCGAGATATCATTGAACCATCGAGTTTGATTAGTTGGTCATTTCGGTTATTGATTGTTATTGAACGTATCGTTAATCGATTATTGCATTAGGTTGTGTTTAGTGATCGTTGAAGTTAACCGTTGTGTTGCGGAGCTTGTAGACGAAGACGGCGGGATTGATGGTGGCTTCATCGTATGGGTATCCAGGCAAGTTATGCTTGCTCGATTCATAATGTTAATAAATGATTTCGTTTTCATTTCATTTATGATTCATATAGCAATGGTATTATGGAATATATGAATTGTCGGAATGGTGGTATGTAAGATAAATCATAATGTATATGATTTTAAGGACGTCTAGTGGAAATGGGAACGTGAACTATAATTTGGTCTATTTCCTGACAAGTTGAATATCAAGGTTAGTTATCGTGTCGATGTTGAACTCGGGACGGTGGTTTGGTATTAGTTATGGACTGTACATCATTTTGGATTGTCGGATAAACCGTGTATTCGTTCAGGGCGGTTGGTCGTGGAAAGGTTAGCGTCTCCAGCTTGAGATAAATTAAGATTGTTAGAATATGATAATCATCATGTTGCATTTTTGCATGTGTGTGTTGATATTTCATACGGTGAATGTGAACCATTGTTTGTTACGTTTTGTGAAGTGCTCTTTCTTGAGTCGTAATCTGTGGGGCCGATGTGTTGGGGATAAAACCTGTATGGTACCCAAATGGAAATGTGTTAGGGGATAAGACCTAAATGGCACCTATGTCCGGAGTATTCCTGAGTAGATGCTTCCGTGACCCTCATTTGCCTTGGGAGTTTATGTGATATTGTCAGGAGTATTCTGAGTAGATGCTTGTGACCCTTGGGCTTTGCCTTGGGAGTTTATATGCTATTATGATATGCATTGTTGAGCATCTTTGTGGTGTTGTCGACGGAATACGACAATGTGGTCGTTTCGGTCTTTCATGATCGAGTTAAAGTAGCCCTCATGGAAAATCTATCCTTGTTGGATATGCGTTTCTTCGAGATCTGTCGTCATGTTGTATCGTGGCATATCTGGAGTCAGATACGTTATGATCGTTCATGTGTAGGATTTTCGGGACGGGCACGTGTAGCATGTGTTGGTTTCGACCTCATATTGAACCGTGCACACGAGGCGTACTTCGTGAGGCTGATTAGGTACGAGACCAGGCGTGTATTGATCAATACCCGTGGTTGGCTTGTACACGGACACATGTCCGGATCGAGCGTATCGTGACGTCCATCTTGAGTCTTATTGATTGGTCGTTCACAATCCATGTATAATTGGATCTGTTTGATATTCGGATTGTCTTTGAAACTCCGTATATATGATTTGTATATGGTTGACGATTTTATTCTCTCGTGTATCCGTCACCATTGAACCTTTATTAATCTCGTTCGGAGTTACCATATCGATGGTCAACTCATTGATATCGATCCTTTATAAAACTCGTTTGGAGTTCACCCTATCATTGGTAATCTCATTCATTATTGATCCTTATTGATTCCTTTTGGGAGTTGTCTCACCGTTGGTATCCTTGGTTATTAGTCCTTGATCGATGTTATTGGAGTTTACCGTGTCGTCGGTATTCTCAGTTGTTGATCCCTTATTATCCCTATTGGGGTATACCGTGTCGTTGGTACTTCCGGTCGTTGGTCCTTATTGATCTTGCTAGAGTTTACTATGTCGTCAGTATTCTCGGTTGTTGAACTTTATTGATCTTATTGGGGTTTATCATACCGTTGGTATTTCTGGTTGTCAACTCTTTTGATCTTGTTAGAGTTCACCATGTCGTTGGTATTCTCGATTATGGATTCTTCCTTGATCTTGTTGGAGTTACCATACCATGGCATTCTCGTTCGTGGTTGATCCTTTGTCGATCTTGTGTGGAAATATCATGTCATTGATATTTCCGTTGTGATGCATTAATTGTTTATCATTATTGACTTTGTCAACATTCGTGTTTTGCATTGATATTCGGGACTTGCTATTGTCTCGGAACAGTTGGATTACAGGTGTGCCATGTGATATCGGTTTTATCAGGATTGGGATTCGATTGTGCGACCCAGCCGATAGAGTTATTCATGGCCAGATCATTCTATAATTGAAATATGATAAGTTTGGGAATTTTGGTATCGTTTCGGATACAGTACAGGTGGTTACTTTTGAATTCATTCATCACTAAGGATACGAGGCGTGGGTTGGTAAGAATTGATTTGTTATGGATTGTGACAGGTTGGTAAGGTTACTACGGTGAGACTACATTGGAATTATTCTCACCTTGTAATTACATTGATATGTATTGTTTTTGTGATGTGATCGTTATCATTGTTGAGTATTATGGTCGACCGTCGTGGGCTTTATCTTTTAGGTACTCGGAGTTCGAGCTAGTAGCGGTCGTGAAGGGATGAGCTTTCGGTGATCTTGGCTATGGCGTGATTGTTGGGATTATGTATTCTTTTCTGGTTTTTCTAATTCCGCTGCAAATGTAATTAATTGTGTTTTTATCCGCTGCGTGTGTATATTTAAAATGGCTTTCAGTATTCTTTGAACTGTGTTTTTATCCGCTGCGTGTGTGTGTACTTTCAAAGGGCCTTTTGGCATTTTTAAACATTTGCGAAAATAATTTTAGCCTTGTGGGTTCCAATATGGGGCCCACGGCGCTGTAATATTCCCGGTCGGTTTTGGGGGTGTTACAACAACCTACTCTAAGTGCTGCCAAAATTCTTGTCTCACCAATTCACTCAATACTACTTGAGGTGCATAAGCACTTATGATAGTTAGAATCTCATCCCCCACAACAAGCTTAATACTCATAATCCTATCACTCTTTCTAAACACCTCTACCACGTCGTCTATGAAGTCTTTTTCCATGACGATAGCTACTCCATTTTTTCCTCTCTCTTTTCCCGAATACCATAGTTTATAACCCCTGTGGAGCCAAGACCTTTGCTTTTTCCCCAACCCACTTAGTCTCTTGTAGGCACATAATGTGAATCCTTCCTCTTTTCATAACTTCCACCACTTTCGCTGATCTTCCCGTCAAAGAGTTAATGTTCTAAGTTCCAAACCGCATCTTACTAGTCCTGTGGACTATCTTCTTTGCACGCTTCTGTCCACATTGCGATGATATTGCATATTTGACGCCACACCCATACTTCGAGGTGGCGCACCGCTTCCGGGCGATGACCTAGCAATCCTTGCAAATTTTTCACCACACCCGGGTCTAAGAAGTATAGCGCACCCTTGCTTATTTGACACCATCCCCAGGCGTAGAGATGGCGCGTTGCTTCTGGGCGACGACCTAGCAACCCTCGTAAATTTTTCACTACACCCGGGCCTGGAAAGTGTAGCGCGTCGCTTCTGAGGAAACGCCCCAACGATATTCAAATTTTGATTCATGTACATCAAATGTGACTGTATTTTACGTTGGCCGCATGACCTCTATGCACCTCCTTCTTTTTAAGCCACACTTCGCTTAAATTTCTCTTAAAACTTCTATAACAGTTTTAATGTGTTAAATTTTTCTATCCCTTTTGCTGCTTTTTGATGCATTAGAGTTTTCTGGTCGTTACTTAACTAATATCTAGGGTGATGTGTTTTTTGTATATAGTCCGTTGTGGATTCATCTTGAAAATATTAAGGAAGAAACGCAAGGTTGTTAGGCAGTGCTTTTCCCTACCTCAGAAAAAGTTATTATCTTATTTCACTTTAAATTCATATATAGCTTTTGTGATTAAATTAAATAAGGGTGTCTATCGCTGAATTTGTTAGGCATTATTCATCTATTTGATGCAGAAATCAAGAAAATTAAAATAAAAAACTCCTACTTTCCTTTGTTTTTATCTGCCGATAACCTACAAAAGGACAAGGATCATATGAAGGGGTTTGCTGATGAGGTGAGGTTATTTTAATTTTCGCTCTTTCCCCTAGATTTAAAAGATGAACTTTATTGTTGTGTTTGTGGTTGGAAATATCAATTAGCACTCAACTTTAGTTGCAACAGCTGATACCTGCTTCACATAACGACTAATAGATTTTAGTGCACTGCTTATACCTTGCTAATTCTGTATCTATTTTACCTGGGAGTTTCAGTTCCTTGTCTACTTTATCCTTCATATTTTTTGAAATACTTCTCTAGATGTTTCTTTCATGAGTTCTCTAAGTGATGTTCATAAGTAATTAATATTATTATTATTATTATTACAATCATCATCTAACTGATTTTCAGATTGCATGGGTTACAAGGGCGGGAGAATCTGAGCCGAAATTGCCCATTGCTATACGTCCAACCAGCGAAACTGTCATGTATCCATATTTTTCCAAGTGGATCAGGGGGCACCGTTAGGGATGTTCAAAACCGGATATCCGGACTTTCGGATATCCGAAATTTCAGATATCCGAAAATTCGGATAGTAGATTTTGATATCCGATATCCGAATATCCAGAAAAAATATGAATTATGTTCGGATATCCATATATTCGAAAAAAAATATTCGAATTTGGATATCGAATATCCGAATATCCGAAGAAACTTCGGATATGGATATCGGATATCCGAATATCCAAATACCTTATATTATTCAAAATATAAAAAATAAAAATTTTAAGATTTTTCGGATATTTCGGATATCCGAATATCCAATTTTTCTGAAAAGTATTATCCGATATCCGAATCCGAAGTTCCGGAACTTTGGATTTTCGGATATTTCGGATCGAATATCGGATATCAGATATTTTTGAACACCCCTAGTGTAACACCCCCGGTATATTCAGGAATATTACAGCGCCGTAAATCCTTTACATAAGGATTTACAAGGCTGAAGAATTGAACAGGCATTAAGAAATACTAACGAATGGAAATATCGGAATTAAAATACAATAGTTCTGACCACATACTGAAAGTACAACTGTTCAACAGGAACTTAATAAGACATTACCAAATTCTAATTCATCATAAATGACTTCGTACTCAAGTACTTATTGAAATAACCAATAAACAATGCATAAATAAACCGTAGGAACATCACTCTGCACCCTCGTCGTCATGCAGCTCCAGTGGTTGTTTTCCCGCTCTCCTGGATCCTGACCATAAACAAAATGTTCACCCCCGAAGGGGTTAGCACAACGATGCTAGTACAAGTACTACAACATATTATTCATATCTCACGAATAATAATAACATAAATGACAAAAATACCAACGAGTCTTCTCCTACGTGAAACTCAAACATAACCTACACAACTGATAATCACAACATGATATCATAACATACTCATGGTAATTCCGACGATCCAGCGTTCACTGCCTAGAACCCACGATGATCCCGTCAGACCAACCCGTGGTGGAAAAACTCGTCCGATGATCCAGCGCACGCTACCATAGATCCCCCGATGATCCCGTCGGACCAACACGAGGTGGACATACAACAACGACATACATGCACGACAATATGTATAACATCAATACATAAAACAAATAAGGTACTTGCCTCGATTTGAAGACAATAACAATACTTCCACGAAAACGAACACTCGAAGGTCTTCCTCCTCAGTCAATCACGTAACAAGATCAAACCTTAACAAAAGAAATAATATAGGATTTATCTCACGTCGTACGAATGTTTAACAATTCGATTTACGGCCAAAAGTTCATAAAATGTAATCTGCTTGAACTGTTTAGCGCACGCTAAGTACTCTGTGTAGCGTGCGTTAAGTCTGCTAGATAGCGCACGCAAACAACAAAGCCTAGCGTACGCTAACTACGCTTGGTCAGTACTTCACTGATCAGTCGACTGACTCGTCTGATGTCTTAGCGTACGTTACGTACCAAATGTAGCGTACGCTAACTCGTGCTCGATAGCACACGTTAATCTACACAGCTTAGCGTGCGCTATCTGTGCATGGCAGTTTACTGCTGGGCAGTAGACTGTTCTCATCATGATCAAATCAATGAAATCTTCCGTGATAATTCATGTTACCTCTATGAATATCATGTTCATACGATTATGAATGATCTTACGGATAACAACAACTTCGGATTCAAGGATATGTATACCATTATAAAACCATATTCCATTTCGACTACAAATCTTCATACGACGATTCGAAAGGCTTAACGGTTGATATCAACACCTTTATATCCATCGAAATTATCATGCTGTAGTTGTTTAACATTCCATCTATACTAGATAAATCCTTCCATGATCAATCCCTTAGATTCATCTAACAATAATGATGTTAAAGTCAAGTCCATGATTGTTATGAAGTCATCTACTAGATTCGGATTACCAATGATAGAAGCTTCCTCTACTTGTTCAATGTAATAAGATTCGAATCATGATGTTCATAATCAAGGTACTTAAGGCTTATTCATCTCAATATTCCAAACATGATGTACTTAGGATAATTCACTAATGAAAATCAATATCTCGTTAACATGATCATCCAATTCTTTAGAATCCAACTCTAAGTCTGGAGATGGGTTGAACATACCTTAATATGATGAAAATCACTGAACCGTAAGGTATAATCCGACTCCGGTAGGTTGTATGCCACTCCAAGGTGCTATTCCACTTCAATGATCACTCAAAAGTGATAACCAATATACAAAGACCAACAAGATGTGTTCTAAGTGTGTAGAAGTATTATTATAGCTCTCTGGCCTCTCAAGGATGAAGAATGGACGACTGAAATGTAAGCCAAAATGGGTTGTTGTCCCATTTATAATATTCTGCATTTTAACTAATTAGCGCACGCTACTAAGCTTTCCTTAGCGCGCGCTAATAAGAGTTGACTTCAAAACTGTCCAGGTTCGTCCGCGGGAATCTTATCCGGACCCATGTCCTGGCTGGCGCATGTGCTAGCCGTCCCGCTCAATAATTGAGTTCTTAGCGCACGCAACTCCTACATGCATAGCGTGCGCTAGTAGTAGCCCGATAGCGCGCGTTAAGCTACATTCTTAGCGTGCGCTATCACGAGTTTGCATGAGAAATTTTGCATGTTGTTATACTCATGTACAAAGATATCAATGCAAGAAATATCATATTCCAATAATCAAAACCACAAATCCGAATAACACAGGGTTTGAATACAGATGAAATACATCGTAATAAATCCGGATATTACATACTCTCCTACTAAAAAGGAGTTTCGTCCCGAAACTCAAGACGAAAATAACTCGGGATATCTGGACTTCATGCCATCTTCCGTTTCCCATGTGGCTTCTTCCATTCCGTGACATGACCATTGAACTTTGACCAAAACGATTGGTTTGTTCCTTAACTTTTTAACTCGACTCTCGAGTATCTTGACCGGTCTTTCTTCAAACGTCCCATCCTGCGCGACTTCGATCTCGCCGAAATCAATGATATGGTAGGATCAGTATATATACTTCTGTAGTTGGGATACGTGGAACACGTTATGAACATGGCACAATGACGGCGGCAATGCCAATCTGTATGCCAACTCCCCAACTCTTTCAAGGATCTCAAATGGTCCGATATATCTCGGACTCAGCTTTCCTTTCCTTCCGAAATGAAAGATTCCCCGAGTAGGAGAAACCTTAAAAAGTACATGGTCTCCAGTACTGAACTCTAATGGGCGACGGCGTACGTCTACGTAAGATTTCTGGCGACTCTGGGCGGTCAAAAGCCTTTCACGAATCAAGGTTATCTTTTCTCGAGTCTGCACGATCAACTCTGGTTCTGTTCCGATCAAGTCTGACGAATCATCCCAACATAGGGGCGATCTACATCTCCTCCCGTATAATGCCTCAAACGGTGCCATCTTAATGGAAGCATGCCAACTATTGTTGTAGGTAAATTTAATCAATGGTAGATGAACTTCCCAATCGTTTGACCAATCTAAGGCACAGGCCCTTAGCATGTCTTCCACCGTTTGAATAGTCCTCTCGGATTGTCCGTCAGTCTGCGGGTGATAAGTTGTGTTGAAGTTCAATTCGGTCCCCAAGGCCTTATGAACTGCTTTCCAAAAGTGAGGCACAAAATGGCTGTATCGATCAGAAACAATGGTCTTTGGCGTACCATGCAATCGAACTATCTCTGATATAAATACTCGTGACAACCTCTCTGGTCCCCACGTATCCTTAATGCCTAGAAAATGAGCTGATTTGGTTAAACGATCAATTATCACCCAAATCATGTTCATCCCTGTCCTGGTTTTCGGCATATTAGTGATAAAGTCCATCGATATGTCCTCCCACTTCCATTCAGGAATCGGGAGTGGCTTCAACATTCCGGCAGGCCGTTGATGCTCGATCTTAACCTGCTGACAAGTCAAGCATTTCAAAACATAGTCCGCTACATCTTTCTTCATGTTGCCCCACCAGAAATTCTGCTTCAAGTCTTTATACATTTCTTGGTGCCGGGTGGATAGAATAGGGCGAACTGTGAGCTTCCTTCATAATCGTCTGTTTCAGAACATCAACATCGGGAACGCAGAGTCGGTTCTGAAATCTCAAAACTCCATCATCATGAATTATGAATCCGAGGGCCTTTCCTTTGATCACTTCATCACGTAACCGAATCATCAGAGGATCATCTGCCTGTCTAGATTTGATTTCTTCGGTTAATGATGAAGTTATCTCCACCATGCACAGTTGTCCTTGGACTCTTTGTAACCACACTTCAATTCCTTCTCGAATCATCTCTCGTTGAAGGCTAAGTTGGGAGGTCAGCGTCTCCAGCATCTGAATAGAAACAGGCTTGCGGCTGAGTGCATCGGCCACTACATTCGCTTTGCCTGGATGATACAAAATCTCCAAGTCATAGTCCTTAATCAGCTCTAACCATCTTCTTTGCCGCATGTTCAACTCTTTCTGACTGAATATGTACTTGAGACTCTTGTGATCCGTAAAGATCTGACAGAATCGGTGCCGCGATTAGATAATGCCTCCAGATCTTCAAAGCAAAAACCACTGCTGCTAGCTCCAAATCATGTGTTGGGTAATTCACTTCATAAGGTTTCAGCTGTCGCGACGCATAAGCGATCACCTTATCATTCTGCATCAATACGCACCCAAGTCCTTGGTTCGAAGCATCACTGTAAACTATAAATCCTCCAGTTCCCTGTGGAAGTGATAGAATCGGTGCCGTCGTCAATCTCTTATTTAACTCATCAAAACTAGTCTGACACGACTCGTTCCACTCAAACTTTTGAGTTTTCTACAGGAGTCGAGTAAGTGGGCGGGAGATTTTAGAAAACCCTTCCACGAATCGACGATAATATCCAGCAAGTCCTAAGAAGCTTCGGACTTCTTTCACGTTCTTTGGAGGCTTCCAATCCATAATTGCTTCAATCTTCTGAGGATCTACTCGGACTCCTTTAGCTGACACCACATGGCCGAGGAACATTACTTCTTTTAGCCAGAATTCACACTTAGAAAGTTTGGCGTACAATTGCTCGCTTCTCAAAAGTTCCAATACAATCCGCAAATGTTGTGCATGTTCTTCCGGGCTCTTAGAATATACCAGAATGTCATCAATGAACACGACCACAAATTTCTCTAAAAATTAATGAACACTCGGTTCATCAATTGCATAAATACAGCAGGTGCATTAGTGAGACCAAACGGCATCACTACAAACTCATAATGTCCGTAGCGAGTTCTGAATGCTGATTTCAGAACATCAGATTCCTTAATCCTCAGCTGATGATACCCTGATCTCAGAATCGATTTTAGAAAATATTGTTGCCCCTTCCAACTGGTCAAACAGATCATCAATCCGTGGCAATGGATACTTGTTCTTAATCGTCATCTTGTTCAACTCTCGATAGTCAATACACAGTCGAAGCGATCCATCCTTCTTTCGGACAAAAAGAACTGGCGCTCCCCAGGGCGAAACGCTTGGCTGAATATAGCCTTTGTCCAGTAATTCCTCCAGTTGCTTTTTCAGTTCATACATCTCAGTAGGTGCCATACGATACGGCGCCTTATAAATTGGTATAGCTCCGGGTTCCAGCTCAATGGTAAATTCTACATCTCTTCGTGGAGGTAGTCCAGGTAACTCGTCAGGAAATACATCTGGAAATTAGTTCACAACAGGAATGGATGAAAGTTCCACAATTTCATCTTCTTTCTTCATTGCATAGCACCGATCCGTCTGACACTGTTTCAACAATTTGTGACTTTCATCGCCTTGATCAATTTTCCTGAGCTTCCCGGTTTCCACCCCTCGAACAATATTTCGGAACCATCGTCAGCGATCAGCGAGATATTCCTCCTTCGGTAGTTTACAATTGCTCCATATCGATTAAGCCAATCGTCTCCGAGTATCAGGTCGTCTCCTTGCATTTCTATAATGATCAGATTTGAGAGCCACTCTCTGCCTCCAAATGATACAGGGAAATTTCTAGTTTCTAAGTTTCCGAAAATCCTCTCTCCACTCGGTAAACCAACAACATAAGGTTCACAAGTATGAAAACCGGAAATATTCAAATGATTTACACAAGACAAAGATATAAAAGAATGCGTAGCTCCTGTATCGAATAAAACGCTAACTGGCTGGGAAAGGATCTGGCCGATGCACGATGCGGCAATGCATCTTGATCGTCTGTCCTCCTCATCACGTACAGACGTGGGGGATCAGATCCGACACTCGATGTCTCCTTTCGGTCCCATTGTCCTCTGCCTCGTCCGCGGCCAAAATTCTGAGGCATCTGAACACTTTGCTGCGTCTGTTGGATACTGTCTTCCTTCTGTACTGTCTGTGGTGTACGGGCTCTAAAAGACTTTGCATCCTCTTCACAAAACACTGCCTGATGTCCCTCTCGTCCACAATCAAAATAAGTCACGGCAGGTAGGGGGAATTCCGTCGATAGTGTCCTATCTGGGCGCAGTTAAAGCATTTCCTGGTAACATCAGTAATAGTTGATGTCACTCCGAAGTTCTTTCCACTCCTAACTGGGTGCGAAGCTTTCTTGAAAGTGTGAAAGGATGATTGGGCCTTACGGGGCCCGCTGTTCTTGTGCTCTGTAAAAGTACCAGAGACTTTCTGTTTCTTAGATTCCGAAAATTTCTCCATAGCTGCTTCCTTGATCTCATACGCCAACGCCTTATCCTGGTATTGATGGAGTGTGGTACATTCAAAACCGGACATGTACCTCTGGATTTCTGGTTTCATCCTCATATCGAAATGGATCATCATTTACGCATGCATTACGACCGGATGTCGAACAAATGCCAATTTCTTGGTTAAACATCTTAATTGCAGGATCGGCACATCGGAAAGGCGAGCGGAGAAAAACTCCCGAACTTTGGCTTCCCTCACGGGGCGAGGGCAATCGAGCTTCCATCATCAATCTAAACTCGCCCAATCGGCATCATGGTCTACAGTAGGATGGCGTCCCACCATTCGGACGCTTCCCCTATCAGAAAATATTGAGCGATAGAGGCTCTCCGGTCGTTTGGGCAGTTAATTCCAGCAAAGATTTTCTACAGTTCCTTCAACCAATGGTCCCAGGTGGGAGTCTCAGAAATACCGTCGAATTTGGGTGGTTGCATCTTTGCCACCTCTTGCAGCCACCGGTCACCTCGATTTCCCATGTCTGGGATCCCTTCTTTGTCTCTCTCCTGCTGTAGTCCCACCGCCACTTGCATTCGGTCCACGACTTGGCGGCCGAGTCATCTGGTTCACCACTTGACGAAGGATCTCTCGTACTGTGAGTTACAGTTCGTTATTAATAGATTGTTGCGGCTACTTTGAGCTATGGCCCGATTAGAAGCGGCGCTTCCCTTTCAGCATTTCTTCGTCCGCGTCCATGACCGCGACCACGTCCACGTCCGCCTCTCAACATACTGTAAGCATAAATACTCAATATACAGGAAACAACATTGTTCTAATATTCGAGTATAAAGGGACATAGTATGTAAAGAACGAGGTAGAGTTTAGGAACTTACAACCACCGTTCGCATGAAGACGTAGGCAGTGCAGTGATGTCATTCACGGCCGGTTACCTCAAAAGACATAAATGACCCCTATTTTAACCCAACGGCCAAGATATCCATAATCTTAGCTCTGATACCATATTCTGTAACACCCCCAATATATTCAGGAATATTACAGCACCGTAAATCCTTTACATAAGGATTTACAAGGCTGAAGAATTGAACAGACATTAAGAAATACTAACGAATGGAAATATCGGAATTAAAATACAACAGTTCTGACCACATACTGAAAGTACAACTGTTCAACAGGAACTTAATAATACATTACCAAATTCTAATTCATCATAAATGACTTCGTACTCGAGTACTTATTGAAATAACCAATAAACAACAGACAAATAAACCCGGCCAGAACATCACTCTGCACCCTCGTCGTCATGCAGCTCCAGTGGTTGTTTTCCCGCTCTCCTGGATCCTGAACATAAACAAAATGTTCACCCCCGAAGGGGTTAGCACAACGATGCTAGTACAAGTACTACAACATATTATTCATATCTCACGAAGAATAATAACGTAAATGACAAAAATACCAACGAGTCTTCTCCTACGAGAAACTCAAACATAACCTACACAACTGATAATCACAACATGATATCATAACATACTCATGGTACTTCCGACGATCCAGCGTTCACTGCCTAGAACCCACGATGATCCCGTCAGACCAACCCGTGGTGGAAAAACCCGTCCGGTGATCCAGCGCACGCTAGCATAGATCCCCCGATGATCCCGTCGGACCAAAACGAGGTGGACATACATTCTTAGCGTGCGCTAGTAGTAGCCCGATAGCGCGCGTTAAGCTACATTCTTAGCGTGCGCTATCACGAGTTTGCATGAGAAATTTTGCATGTTGTTATACTCATGTACAAAGATATCTATGCAAGAAATATCATATTCCAATAATCAAAACCACAAATCCGAATAACACAGGGTTTGAATACAGATGAAATACATCGTAATAAATCCGGATATTACATGCATGATAACCAATATACAAAGACCAACAAGATGTGTTCTAAGTGTGTAGAAGTATTATTATAGCTCTCTGGCCTCTCAAGGATGAAGAATGGACGACTGAAATGTAAGCCAAAATGGGTTGTTGTCCCATTTATAATATTCTGCATTTTAACTAATTAGCGCACGCTACTAAGCTTTCCTTAGCGCGCGCTAATAAGAGTTGACTTCAAAACTATCCAGGTTCGTGCGCGGGAATCTTATCCGGACCCATGTCCCGGCTGGCGCATGTGCTAGCCGTCCTGCTCAATAATTGAGTTCTTAGCGCACGCAACTCCTACATGCATAGCATGCGCTAGTAGTAGCCCGATAGCGCGCGTTAAGCTACATTCTTAGCATGCGCTATCACGAGTTTGCATGAGAAATTTTGCATGTTGTTATACTCATGTACAAAGATATCAATGCAAGAAATATCATATTCCAATAATCAAAACCACAAATCCGAATAATACAGGGTTTGAATACAGATAAAATACATCGTAATAAATCCGGATATTACACCTAGGCACCGTGACTTGCCTTTGCGGTTTAACCAGTAGTGTAATGCTGTAAGATTGGAATTGACAACTGACCCCATTTATCAGGTGTTCTCATTGTAATAACTCTGTTTACTTTTTAGTTCATTTTGTTTGCTGTCTAATTGTATCGTAATTTATAGTCGGTGGTGCAACTTGGTTTATTAGGTTAATTCAGATGCATAATCTTAGTCTTTAATAATGTTGTTGTTTCATATTTTGGCCGATTTTCCGACACGGTCATGATACTTGAGTAGAGATTCATTTCCCTTCAATTTATTGTTGATAATTTGTTATCCAGTAGGAGTTGTGAGTTTCTTTGGCAGGAAGGACATACAGCTTTTGCGACCAAGGAGGAAGCAAATACTGAGGTACGGTCTTGCTAGCTTATGGAAATGCAATATCAAAATGATTTGTATGCAATAATGACATTTTTTTAGCATGATTGCCAATGTTAGTGAGAATTATCGGACCATAAAGAAAGTAACTCATGTTCTAAACTTCTAATGCGACCGAGGATCTCTTCGACTTGTTATCGCCTTGAACGCTCAGAATTAAATACCCTTAAGATGATGAAGCAATATTTTTCTGAATAACTTCATAAATAGTTGCTACACTATTCTATGTAAATTATGTATACAGTGTTTCTTTTCTGATCCCTGGATTTTTCTAAATTAATTTTTATGCCCTGTTTGTATGATGATATAAGTGTTTTTAAGTTGAAGTTTTTTTTAAATGTTTCCTTCATTATTCTTATAAATTGTCTTGATTCACAAACTTTGAGGTTCTTTAGCTAAGATAAGCATAATTTCATGGCATAATATAGCTCTTCACCTTCATATTTTTGAGGTGCTTGACATCTTGGAACTATATAGACGCATATATGAAGAGTTTTTGGATGTTCCAGTTATTAAGGGCAAGAAAAGCGAGTATGAGAAGTTTGCTGGTGGACTCTTATACAGATACTGTCGAGGTGACAATAATGCGATGTTGTTTGTGATGTTACTCTCACACAATAATTTATCATGAACCATTAAGGAACTTTATTCACTATTTTTTTGAATGGTTGCTTCCCTTCATGACACGCTTTTGTCCCGAACACCGGACATGGTGTGCAAGGTGCAACTTCAAATTGTCTGGGCCAAAATTTTGCAAAAAAAGTTGGAGATTAATTTTGAGAATGAGAAAGGAGAAAATGTCATGGTGCAGCGAGAATTCATGGGCTTATACCACGAGCATGAAATGACCTCATTGTACTAATTTTTTGCTATGCACATATATGAGCCTATTTTTTCTCTCCTATCTTTCACTGATATGGATTCTCGTATATTTGGCATATTTTGCATTTATTTTTGCCTATATTTTTTTTAAAAAAAAAAATCAATCATTTTACATGTGAAAGGGAAGGGGTAGGATTGGAACCTTTGACCTCACTTCTTTTAAAGAATTTCAGTTTGGAACTGAGACTCAGGTCATATCATAGTCATCAAAAATGCAGTTCACACGGTGGTGAATATGAGTAGACTTTTCTGTGATTTTTTTTTTCTTTCTCTTTTTGGTATCAATTCGGTGAAAACTTCGTAGTAAAACACACTTGAAGTCTTTAAGATGTTAGTTTGAAATCTAGATGGAAGGTTAAGGCATGATTTGAGTTTAGAGTTTTCAATTTTATACTTCTCTCTCATCCTGACTTCTTTTGCACAGTGAAAATGCCATCTTGCATACTGCATTATATTACTGCTTCTTGTATTAAGATTTTTTTATTTTGATTGATTGGATCTTAGTGTTTCACTTCCTATCTCATATGCCTTACTGTATCTTTAAGACATGTTTATGGCAGTTAGGACTGATGGTAATGGTTCATGGTGATGATAAAGGCTTGGTGCTCCGTCCTAAAGTAGTCGGTGGAGAGAGAGACCGGGAAGAAGTTAAAGTGTATTCGGACGGATAATGGTGGTGAATACACCGGGCCTTTTAATGAGTATTGCCGAGAGCAAGGGATTCGACATCAAAAGATGCCACCAAAAGCTTCGCAACTTAATGGATTGGCGGAGAGAATCAATCGGACTTTGATTGAGAGAGCTCGATGTTTGCTCTCACATGTCGGATTGCCAAAGTCGTTTTGGGGAGAAGCTTTGAACATGGCGGTTCATGTGATTAATTTGATGTCGTGTGTTCCTTTGGAATTTGATGTCCCGGACAAAGTGTGGAGCGGTAAAGAAATTTCATATCGCCACTTACGGATTTTTAGATGTAAAGCATTTGTACACATTCCGAATGATGAGAGGTTGAAGCTTGATTCCAAGACGAAGCTATGTATCTTTATTGGCTATGGTCTTGATGAGTTCGGGTATAGATTGTATGACCCGGTGACAAAAAGGCTTGTTCGTTCAAGAGATGTTGTGTTTGTTGAAAATCAAACGATGAAGGATATTGAGAATGGAGAGTCGGCTCCACAACACGATTATGATCTTATTGATTTGGACCCCGTTCCTCCACAACATGTTGAGACACCCGGTGGAGAGGATGTCTAAAATGATGAACAACATGATGCCGGTGACAATGATGAGTTGGTACAAAGATAACACCGATGGAGTTCATCCCGAGCTACCCGTGACGAACATGCCATCTTTTGTTCCACATAGGCGGTCGACGAGGGGCCGTCATCCCCCCACTCGCTATTCGGCCGATGAGTATGTTTTACTCACCGATGAGGGAGAGCCCGAATATTTCGCGGAGGCTATGGAGGATAAGAACAAGGAGTGGATCGATGCCATGCAAGACGAGATGAGATCGTTGCATGAAAATAATACGTACGAGCTGGTAAAGTTGCCGAAGGGCAAGAGAGATTTTGAGAAATAAATGGGTGTATAGGGTGAAGTCGGAAGAAAATAGTTCACTACCCCGATATTGTAACACCCCCAAGATATTCGAAGTATATTACAGCGCCGTGGACCCCTACATGGGACCCACCAGGCTAAAACAAGAAAACACCACTCGACTAACCATCTCAGTTAGCGAGGACACACATTTAAATAATACAACAATTAAAAAATACGCCCGGAGCAACCGGCGTAATAAACATCAACCGACAATATAGCAATTTTAGTTAATACAAGCCAAAGTTCGGAGTGAAAAGCCTAAGTACTCGCGAGTACAATCTATAAGTTTATAAATGTGAAAAACAACCATATCGAAGGGACAATTGAAATAATAAGACTCGAATGCACATGTCAACGACCCTGGCTAACATCCTCGTATTGTCCCAGCGCCCGCTCGTCCGGAAAAACATAACCTGAAATCCATAACAAGAATTTCCCCAAAACGGGTCCCCAGAGGGGTTAGCAATTACGCTAGTACAAGTAATCAAGGCAAACCATTCGCTTACACGTTTCATAGTACAATGCACCAAATCATTTCAAAACCAAAACCAGACATGTCTTTTCCGGAAACAAACAGTCAATCACATTTGCCTAGGACTGGGACGAAGCCACAAATCCCACTCGAGGCCTCTAAGGACCCTCCCGAGCTGGCCATATCATAAAACAAATCACGCACATGCATCGCCTAGGACCGAGACGAAGCCACAAATCCCACTCGAGGCCTCTAAGGACCCTCCCGAGCTCGCTAGCTAAACAAACTCATGAATCCAGGGCTAAAACCATTAGATTCCCTCCGTGGCCCCGTCGGACCCTCCCGAGGTGAGAAAATCACACACAATATACATTACCATTTCACGTTAAGCATAAAGGTTTTCAAAAATATTTGCCTTGAATAATTGATGACGCAACGAATGGAAAGGAAAATCACCAACGAACGCTAGGAACCAACGGAATCGAACCTAACGATTCGAAGAACATAATCACAACCAACTCTAAACGAATACGGAAATTGAATACACCCGAAAACCCGCCTACGATTCACGTATATTCGTATAAAAATAACAACGAGGGCGTACCACAACCAAACCCTTTCGAATACGCAACAACCACGAAATATACCATGAATCCGTAATGAAAACAAGAATACTAGTAAGATTAATCATATTCAACATGAATTAATCAACCATATGGAACGAATCGAAGAAAAACCCGAAAACCCCCAATTTACTCAAAAATATGGTTCTTAGAAGATTTACCTTGGATTAGGATGAAAGATTCGTGTTGATGTTGTTATTATACACCAAGAACTCAAAGAATATGATGGTTGAGATGATTGGAGGAAGAAATCGCCAAGAAATCGCCCAAAATCGCCAAAGCCGCGGAGAAAGGAGGTGAAATGAGAATTAGATCCGTCCAAAGTCAACTCCTAGGTATTTATAGCCACACGGCTTAGCGCGCGCTAACGGCTAAGGGTTAGCGTGCGCTACCCAGTTATATTACAGTCTAGAACTCACTGCCCTGGACCGTTAGCGTGCGCTACTACTATCTAGCGTGCGCTAACGACTCGGTAGCGTGCGCTATCGAGCTATAGCGTGCGCTACCTGGGCACCTGAACGAGTCCAGAACAAACTGCCCAGTACTGGACAGTCACGTTAGCACGCTCTACCGGACACCTAGCGCGCTCTAGTCCCCCGACATTAGCGTGCGCTAGACAACGTAGCGTACGCTAATCCGCTAGTCCAGAGGACTGGAATCAGAAATAAGTTCACTTCCACTCCCAGGGCTCAGCTCGCTAGCGCGGGCTACGAAGCAGACGTAGCATGCGCTACTAAGGGATCCCTAGCGTGCGCTATGCCGAAAGATTAGCGCGCGCTAGGCACGGAATATTAACAGCCCAAAACACCGGAACATGGACGAAACATCAAACGGAACATCTCAAAACGCATAATAACATAGAATGGATCCACGACAATCCCGAAGCGGCGGTTCCGAACATCAATTTCGAGAATCAGATCAATAGATGACGGAAGAACCAATAAACGTAGAACTGGATGACAAAAAGTCTCGAAACAATTATTCTCAAAAATTAATACGGTTACACGAGGGTCGCTAAAAACGAGAAATACACCGAAAAATGAAAATATCGGGAAAAGAAAATGCGGATATTACATTCTACCCCTCTAAAAATAAGTATTGTCCCGAAACTTAAGAAACAAACAACTCGGGGTACCTAGCACGCATGCTATCCTCGGTTTCCCAAGTTGCCTCATCGAAACCATGCCTCGACCACTGCACCTTGACTAAAGGGATGGTCTTATGCCTCAGTCGCTTCTCACGATGCTCCAAAATCTTCAAAGGACGCTCCTCAAAAGTAATATCCTCGGCGACATCAATCTCACCATAATCGATGACGTGACTAGGATCCGGAACATATTTTCTCAGCTGGGAAACATGGAAAATGCTATGAACATGACTCAGGGTCGGGGGTAATGCCAAATGGTATGCCAACCCACCGACTCGCTCGAGAATCTCAAAAGGTCCAATAAATCTCAGACTCAACTTCCCCTTTTTCCCGAAACGGAAAACTCCTCTCGTCGGCGACACCTTTAGCAAAATGTGGTCTCCCACCTGGAATTCCAAAGGTCGACGACGGACATCGCCATATGACTTCTGTCGACTCTGAGCAGTCAACATCCGTTCACGAATCAGTTCCACCTTCCGCCTCGTCTCTAAAGCGATATCCGGCTCGGTCCCGACCAAATCGGACGCCTCATTCCAACAAACCGGTGATCGACAACGCCGCCCATAAAGTGCCTCATACGGTGCCATCCGAATCGACGCGTGCCAACTATTGTTGTACGTGAACTCGATCAATGGCAAATGCTCCTCCCAGTCACTACTCCAATCGAGAGCGCAAGCACGCAACATATCCTTGAACGTCTGGATAGTGCGTTCCGACGGTCCATCTGACTGAGGATGAAAAGAGGTACTCAAACGCAAACGAGTACCCAACGCCTTATGCACCGCCTGCCAAAAGTGCGATACAAAATGGCCATCACGATCCGAAATAATAGACTTCGGAGTACCGTGTAGCCTCACAATCTGCGCGATAAACACACGAGCCAACTTCTCCGGGCTCCAAGTGTCCTTGATGCCCAGAAAATGTGCCGACTTGGTCAGACGATCAACAATCACCCAGACCATATTCATGCCCGACCTCGATCTCGGCAAACTCGTAATGAAATCCATCGATATATCTTTCCATTTCCATTCTGGAATGGGAATTCACTGCAATAACCCGGCCGGTCGTTGATGCTCGATTTTGACCTGCTGACAAGTCAAACATCTCGCTACAAACTATGCGACCTCCTCCTTCATATCATTCCACTAGAAATTCCTTCTCAGGTCCTTGTACATCTTACTCGAACCAGGATGAACGGAGTAAGGTGTAGCATGGGACTCACGCAAAATACTCTGTCTCAACTCTGAGTCGTTCGGTACACAAAGCCGACTCTGGAATCTCAAAACACCATCCTCGTAAATCACAAACCCAGGAGACTTTCCCTTAATAACGTTCTCTCAGATTTGAGTAATCATCGGATCCTCCAACTGCTTCAGCTTAATTTCATCGATCAAAGATGACGAAATCTCTAAAGCACAAAGTTGCCCGACAGCTCCAGGCAACAAAACCTCAACATCCAACTCGATCAAAACCCGCCGAAGCTCAGATTGAGATGTAAGGATCTCAAATGTTCGCAACGCAACCGGTTTCTGACTCAAGGCATCGGCCATGACGTTTGCCTTGCCCGGATGATAAAGGATTTCGAGGTCATAATCCTTAATCAACTCTAACCACCTCCTCTGCCTCATATTCAACTCCCGCTGAGTAAATATGTATTTCAGACTTTTATGATTAGTAAAAATCTGACATGCAGAGCCGAAAAGATAGTGACGCCAAATCTTGAGCGCAAAAACAACTGCCGCTAACTCCAAATCATGAGTAGGGTAGTTAAGCTCATACGGCCTCAACTGTCTCGACGCATATGCAATGGTCTTGCCGTGCTGCATCAATGCGCACCCAAGACCCTGACCCGAAGCATCACTATAAATAGCAAAAAACCCATTGCCACACGGCAATGCTAAAATTGGGGCCGAAGTCAAATGCCTCTTCAGTTTCTCAAAACTCGACTGCCTCTCGTCATTCCAGACAAACTTCTCGGACTTATGGAGCAACTATGTAAGTGGCCGAGCCAGTTTCAAGAAACCCTCGACGAACCTACGGTAGTAGCCGGCCAAACCCAAGAAACTATGGATCTCCTTCACATTCTTGGGCGGTGCCTAATCCAACACTTCCTCAATCTTCTGTGGATCCACACGAACACCCTCGGATGAAATCACGTGACCTAGAAACATCACTTCCTTCAGCCAAAACTTTGCATAGAGTTGCTCGGTCCTCAAAATGTCTAACATTACTCGCAAATGATGGGCATGCTATTCCTCGTTCCTCGAATAAATAAGAATATCATCAATGAAGACGACGACACACTTATCCAAATACTCGATAAAGACTTTGTTCATCAACTGCATGAACACCGCCGGTGCATTAGTGATAAGTGGTAATTTTACCACATTTTTCTAGGATTTTATACTAGGTTTTTATCTCGTTTCGTGATTCATGTGCTCGTATTTGGCTTATTTATGATTAGTCGAGCCGTATTACGCGTTTGGGTTGGTTTTAGTGTGTTTGCAGGTTTTTAGAGCCAAAAGGACCCAAAACGAGACAAAGGACCGAGAGTCGAGTCAAACGGACGGAAGAAACGGATTTTTGCAAAAGTCAGACCACCTATCGGGCCAGCCTATCGGCCGATAGGTGCATCCGAAAGGTGTCCAAGCCCTATCAAGTGAAGTCGACCGACGAACCAACTATCGGGCCAGCCTATCGGCCGATAGGTGCGTCCGATAGGCTGCTCCGCGGGATCTCGTGTTTTGACGGATTGTGACTCTTTTGGATAGATTTTGTTTCCTAGATTAGTTCCAATCGGGATTTTAACTCCCATAGGCTATATACACCTCCTCCTAGACCTAGTTTATGATCTTTGATCATCATCTTCTACCACCTTTTACATCTTTGATCATCCTTTATCATCTTTAGCAGATTTTTACATTTTTTAGAAGATTAATTCCTTGGAGACAAGAACTTTTTAGAGAGCAGCAATTATTATTGTTTTTCTACTTTTTCGGAGATTGAAGACTCAGAGTTCATCCGGACGGGTTGTAATCGCTCTTTTCATAATAATAATATGCATTCTCCATCTATTTCGTGTTTGATTTCAATTATGTCTGGCTAAATCCATTGATTGATTCTAGGGTTAGTAATTTTAATTGATGTTCACATGATGTTCCTTTAATTACCTTTTTACCTTTCATCATAGGCTTGTGATCAAGATGTGTTAAATCTCATGCTAGATTAAAGGGCCCTTAATCGATGCATGTTAGCTAATTGATTTTGCCCGGAAGGATTAATTAATTAGTAGAAATACTTGATGCACAATATGATTTAATCTTAAGACCTAAGTGGAGTAAGATAAATCATAGATAAATAAGTTGACGCTTTTTAAGTGATTCAAATTCTTTGAGCCCTGGCGGGAAAAAGGGTTTAAATTAACTATCTTTCTAGGTTGCCTTGATCGGAATTCTAGATCGGCTGAGTGATTATTTCTAGGATTGAATTAAAATTTGGGGAAAAGGAATCAAGTGAATGGATTGTGTGAACTCAATTAGATGATACTACCCTAGGATCAATTAATTTTCAACTTGTGATTTTATCTTGCTAATTTGCTTTATTTGATTGATTTAGATAATTCATCTTTTATTTAATTTTTATTTTTCGATTTTTAAAGTTAGATAATTAGAAACAAACCAAATTTTCGGATTCCTAAATAGCAATCAAATTTTGAGTAGAGTTATTTCCTTTATTTTCGACATATCAATTCCCTTGAGTTCGATACCTTGGAAATACTTCGAGGTTTTACAAATTTTAAAATTGATCGGATTTGAAAACCATACTACGCGAATTTAGCGATCAATTTTTGGCGCCGTTGCCGGGGAATTGATAGAAAACTTAAGGGGATAATTCGAAAAAGAAGAGATTGTTACTTTAGGTTGTTTACTATTATTATTAATATTCGATCTCGTTTCCTCACATCTTGTTTTCTCTTGCTTGTAGGCGGTGCATGATCACAAGATCCCAAGGAAAGGACTTATTTCCTTTGGATGCGGAAATCGAGAAGTCTTTGAGGAGGAAGAAGCAAGAAGCGAGAACCGAGACTATTTCTATACCTATCATTGATACCATGGCCGGCATTGTTGACCCACCACGAGAACTCGCTCGTCCCGAGAAGATCCCTTTGAATGCCCGCTTTCGACCTAAGCTGGACGATTATCAAGAAGGAGGTTGGGGGAAGATTGATGCCAACAACTTCGAGCTTAAGCCGTCCCTCATCGCTACGGTGAAGTCTCAAACATACGGAGGAGGAGTTAATGAAGATCCAAACGCTCATCTTGAGTCGTTTTTGGACATATGTGCCACCATCAAGCAAAACGGAGTGCCTCCGGATGTCATTAAGCTCCGCGTATTCCGGTTCTCCTTAGAAGACGATGCGCTAGATTGGTATAAGAGCCTAGATCGGAAGGAAATTGGTACTCGGAGAGAGATGACTCGGTTGTTCTTAGCACAGTTCTATCCTCTCTCGAAGGTGCAAAAACAAATCAATGATATCTTGCAATTCGAGCAATATGAGGATGAATACTTATACGAGGCATGGATCCGATTTAAGAAGCTACTTCGCAAATGCCCACAGCATGGAATTGACAAGGAGGAAATCTACATTCGGTTTTATCGGGGTTTGACGAGGAAGGCTAGAAGAGAGTTGGACTATTCATCGAAAGGGGGATTTCTTGCTAACGATTATGAAGAGGCCAAGAATCTCATCGAGCTAGCGGTCAACAATGATTACGAGGAGGTGACCGATAGGAAGATGACAAGAAGAAAGGTCCCATCCGGTGACGAGGACGCCTACGGTGATTTGAAGGCGAAATTTGAAAGACAACAAAAAGAGCTTGAGATGCTAAAAAAGAAGACTTTGGGAGTCAATGCAGTTTTTGAAGAGCTAAACGAGCCTATTGCAATTGAGGAGGATGTAAATTACGTGCAAGGAGGAAACTTCTGGCAAGGGGGGAATAGGGGGAACTATTATCCGAACAATCGAAACCACCCTAATTTCTTTTATGCCAACCCTAACAATGCTCTTCAGCCACCACCGGGATTTAACGTGAAAAACGGGGTTATTCAAGAGCCGATTGCTAAGACACCGATGGAAGAGATGGTGGAACGGTTAGAGGCGAGTCAAAAAGATTTTATTTATAAAGCAGACAAGAGGTTCGGGGCTCTCGAGCATAGTGTGACATCTATTGGAAACTCAGTGATAGCCTTGACAAAGCAGATGTCGATGGTGGAGACCCAAATGGGTCAAATGGCGAACGCCCAAGCCGGAATTCATAAGCCAGGCCATTTTCCGAGCAGTACCGAGACCAACCCGAAGACGCAACAATGCAACGCAATCAAGCTTCGGAGTGGTACAAGGTACAGTAATCATGGGGCTGAAGTTGAGTAATCTGGAAACGAGGATGTACTAGAAACGGGAGCCAAGAACGAGAAGGAAGATGAAACGCAGCAGGCCTATCGGCCAAGACTATCGGCCGATATGCCCACCCGATACCCAGACAGAATGCCAGCAATTGAGCCTATAGACCCCCCTATCGGTCGAAAGGCTCCTTTAGGTTCGAATGTGAAGGATTTTGAGGTAAAAGCTCCATTTCCACAGCGATTGGCCAAGTCGAAATATGATGAAAAGCTTCAACGGTTTATCGACATGTTTCAAAAGGTGAATATCAACATTCCACTTCTAGACGCTTTGAGAGACATGCCGGGGTACGTTAAATTCTTGAAAGACGCTGTGGCAAGCAAGAGGAAGTTGGCGAAGTTTGAAACAATAAATTTGACAGAGGAGTGTAGCGCTATCATTCAAAACAAGCTCCCGCTCAAGCAGAAGGATCCGGGACGTTTTACTTTGACATGCATGATTGGCGACCAAACGTTCTGTAATGTGTTGTGTGATCTCGGGGCAAGCATAAATCTTATGCCTCTATCCATCTTTAAGAGGTTGAAGATTGGGGAGATGAAGCCGACTACCATTTCTCTACTCATGGCGGACCGGTCGATCTCTTATCCGAGGGGAGTTGTGGAGGATGTGTTCGTTAGAGTCCAACACTTAGTCTTCCCGGCCGATTTCGTAGTTCTTGATATGCCCGAGGACGAGAATCAACCATTGATCTTTGGGAGACCGTTTCTAGCGACGGGGAGAGCACTTATCGACGTCCAAGAGGGTGATCTTACCTTCCGGGTTAATGATCAAAATCTGAAAATTTCCATCTATGACGCGATGAAGAATCCCGATGATGCGCCCGAGGAATGTTATGAAATTGAGTCTATTATGCCGCCCCCGACCGACTTGTTGGAGCATTGCATTTCACAATCCATTTACTCACATTCCGATGTTGAAGAAATTCACGAGGATTTGCCAAAGTATGTTCGAATGTTGGAGGCGAACGAGTTTCGATCTAATGAGAGGGACGTATGCTATCTTGATATAAACAAACCCGTTCAAGGGGGAGTTGTCGCTGAAGACCCGGAATGAATGAGGTATCATCTAGCTAAAGACGTTAAACGTAGCACTTGTTGGGAGGTAACCCAACGTATGTATATTAGTTCGTTTTATTCATTTGTTTTCGATTTTTCGTTTGCGTGATTTTTGTAGTTTCTAGTTTCGTAGTAGCTTTATTAGTTTTGTTAAGTTCTAATCCATGCACGCCGAGTTTTGGATACTTGCAGGTCTTTAATCGCCATATCCAAGCAAAAACGGGACCAAGTATGCGAAATAGAAAAAGTTGAAAAAATTTTTTGAGACAGACGAACCTATCGGGCGAGCCTATCGGCCGATAGGCTGATGAAAATTAAAAAAATTAATTGTTACAAGCAGTGGTCGATAGGCAGACCCTATCGACCGATATCCCGCCCGATAGTAAGGTACGTAAGTTTCTGTTTGTCCTATCGTCCCAGCCTATCGGCCGATAGGCCAGCCCGATAGGACATACCCGGTCCAGTATCCGCTTCGACCCGGTTGATTAAAAACCCCTTTTATACACTTCTCCCACCCGTTTTTTCTCACACACACACATATCGGACGATAAGAACACAAGGGCGATTTTCTCTACTTTTCTTCCTTCAAACTTCGATCAAGGTACTTAATTTCGACACCTAATCCTCTTGTTTTTCAATTCTATACATGTTTTGAAGCACTTTGACGGATTCTTTTTGGAGTTTTGTTGAATTTCGAATTGGGGATCCTCTTTTTGGGGGCTTTTGTTAGACTTTGATGTTCTTTGAATTTTATGCCTGATTGTTGATAGAATCTTGATGGAAACATGTTATCTATGCTTGATTGTTCATGGGTACTTCGAATTGGGGGATTAATTGATGAAATTGAACGAATTTTGAAAAAAACCCCCAAATTGGAAGAACCCTAATTTCGCATTTTGTTGAAATTGGGTAAATTTGTTGAATTGAATTGTTAATTGGGATTGATATGAGTTGAATTGTTGATGAGGATTCGAATTTTGAATGAATTAGATTGGATTGGAGAGAATTTGTCCTAATATGATCGTAGTGTGTAGTTTTGTTATTGTGGGTTGTGATTTTGATCCTTTGAATATGAAATGGGGGAGTCGAAGTTTGGGGGAGGTTGTGTGATTTGTTGATCGTAGTATATGGCTGACGGGTCTATGATTTTGATGTTTATTGGACATTATAGGGCTCTTAGTTGATATTGTGGGATTATTGGATTATGTCGACGCTTGTTGAATGTTTGCATTATGAGTGCTTATTGGATATTGATTGGATGGTTGTTTTGTAGGAACTTTGAAATGGCTGGAAAGCAAAGCAAGAAGTCGAAGCCGTGTAAGGCCGGAAAGTCTAAGGCAACCACAGAGAAGGAAAGGGAGCTCTCGGCCGACAAACCCGCCATTTCCGCCGCAGTGATCAGGTACTCCGTTAACAAAGCCACTCCTTTCTCTTTTCAAACTTATTCCTCCTTTGGGATGCGAAATAAGTTTGGGGGGGGGGGGGGGGAAGTGCGGCTTTGTTAATTTTGGCACGTGTGAGTACCTTGTATCATTATTTGCTTGTGTTGGTGCCCGTTGTTTTTATTTGTGCTTCTCATATTGGTGTTGCGTGGATTTGGCTTTTCTTGCTTAGTTTTTAGATTTTTATGTTCATTTTCGTTTGGTGTGTTTGCTAGTTTCTATTTTTTTAGGTCGTAGTAGTTTTTTTTAGATTTCGTGTTTGCTTTTATTTGCTTTTCGTTGTTTGCTTTGATGCCTTGCTTGTCTTAGTTTTTCTTTATTCGTGAATTTTTCGTGCTTCTATTTGTGTGATACCGATGTTACGACACTATTTTTCTCTCTGAAGAAACGGTCGAGTTTTAGTCGAGTTGTAGTCAGTTATTTCTGTTTTGCATAGTATTCATTTAGGTCCAAAATTTTTCGTGATTGTAGAGGTCTTGGCAGATAAGAGACGATACATACTTGTTTTAAAATCACCGTCAATACGTTTGGTTACATCTTCCAGATAGTGAGTCGTACTGTTTCTTTAGTCGTGTTGGCATTTAGATTGAGTTTAGAGTCGGTCAGTTTTTCCCAAAAGTCGAGATAATGTTGTTCTATGAAGGAAAGTCTAGTAACCGGGGGCATTCGCGTGACCCGTTGTTTACCCTCGCGTAAAACGACGACTCTGATTAGACTAGTGATTTAGATATTTCATATGTGCCAATGATAGGGAGCCTAGTAACCGGGGGTATTCGCGTGACCCGCTGTTTACTCTCGCGCAAAACGGCGACCTTGATTCGGACATGCGGAAATTATATATTCGAGTTGTTTCTCCGCTGTAGACGGGAACTTAGTAACTAGAAGCATCCATGTGCCCCATGAGTGTCTTTTACATCAAACGGTTTCCTAATACATGAGAATGGAAGTTCCACCCTAGGATTACCCCGATGAAACATCCCGAGATCCTAACCTAGTGGTCAACTCGAATCAAATTCTTGAACATATATATAAGGGAATACAGTCCGAGGTTTATTTCTTTTGAAACTCGTGAAAATTGTGCCACTAGGCGTATGCAGACGAACTAGCTTGTTTATTTTAGCCTTTCATATTGTGGTCGATTTGACTCACGTTTTGTTAATCTTTGACCTTGATTTTCTTCATGAACGAGTGATTAGGACTGAACTTGATTACTTTGCGGAATCATTATTCTGAGTGCAGCTCGCTTTTACGACACTCGGATTATTTAGAGAGAATTACAGGATAGTATTGATTAGGTTGAACACTATGAGTTGCACGATGATTCACGACATTCTTTTTCTTTTCTTTTTGTTGTTCGGGACGAACAATGATCAAGTTTGGGGGGGTTTGATAAGTGGTAATTTTACCACATTTTTCTAGGATTTTATACTAGGTTTTTATCTCGTTTCGTGATTCATGTGCTCGTATTTGGCTTATTTATGATTAGTCGAGCCGTATTACGCGTTTGGGTTGGTTTTAGTGTGTTTGCAGGTTTTTAGAGCCAAAAGGACCCAAAACGAGACAAAGGACCGAGAGTCGAGTCAAACAGACGGAAGAAACGGATTTTTGCAAAAGTCAGACCACCTATCGGGCCAGCCTATCGGCCGATAGGTGCATCCGAAAGGTGTCCAAGCCCTATCAAGTGAAGTCGACCGACGAACCAACTATCGGGCCAGCCTATCGGCCGATAGGTGCGTCCGATAAGTCGCTCATGCGGGATCTCGTGTTTTGACGGATTGTGACTCTTTTGGATAGATTTTGTTTTCTAGATTAGTTCCAATCGGGATTTTAACTCCCATAGGCTATATACACCTCCTCCTAGACCTAGTTTATGATCTTTGATCATCATCTTCTACCACCTTTTACATCTTTGATCATCCTTTATCATCTTTAGCAGATTTTTACATTTTTTAGAAGATTAATTCCTTGGAGACAAGAACTTTTTGGAGAGCAGCAATTATTATTGTTTTTCTACTTTTTCGGAGATTGAAGACTCAGAGTTCATCCGGACGGGTTGTAATCTCTCTTTTCATAATAATAATATGCATTCTCCATCTATTTCTTGTTTGATTTCAATTATGTCTGGCTAAATCCATTGATTGATTCTAGGGTTAGTAATTTTAATTGATGTTCACATGATGTTCCTTTGATTACCTTTTTACCTTTCATCCTAGGCTTGTGATCAAGATGTGTTAAATCTCATGCTAGATTAAAGGGCCCTTAATCGATGCATGTTAGCTAATTGATTTTTCCCGGAAGGATTAATTAATTAGTGGAAATACTTGATGCACAATATGATTTAATCTTAAGACCTAAGTGGAGTAAGATAAATCATAGATAAATAAGTTGACGCTTTTTAAGTGATTCAAATTCTTTGAGCCCTGGCGGGAAAAAGGGTTTAAATTAACTACCTTTCTAGGTTGCCTTGATCGGAATTCTAGATCGGCTGAGTGATTATTTCCAGGATTGAATTAAAATTTGGGGAAAAAGAATCAAGTGAATGGATTGTGTGAACTCAATTAGATGATACTACCCTAGGATCAATTAGTTTTCAACTTGTGATTTTATCTTGCTAATTTGCTTTATTTGATTGATTTAGATAATTCATCTTTTATTTAATTTTTATTTTTCGATTTTTAAAGTTAGATAATTAGAAACAAACCAAATTTTCGGATTCCTAAATAGCAATCAAATTTTGAGTAGAGTTATTTCCTTTATTTTCGACATATCAATTCCCTTGGGTTCGATACCTTGGAAATACTTCGAGGTTTTACAAATTTTAAAATTGATCAGATTTGAAAACCATACTACGCGAATTTAGCGATCAATTAGTTAACCCGAAAGGCATAATTACGAACTCATAATGCCCGTATCTCGTCCGAAAAGCTATTTTCGGCACATCGGACTCCCTCACCTGGAGCTGATAGTACCCTGATCTCAAATCAATCTTCGAGAATACCGCAGCTCCATGCAACTGATCGAACAAGTCATCAATACTCGGCAAAGGATACTTGTTCTTGATGGTCACCTTGTTTAGTTCGCGATAGTCGATACACAAACGCAGTGAACCATCCTTCTTCCGCACAAACAGGACCGGTGCGCCCCAAGGAGAAGCGCTCGGTGGAACATACCCCGACTCAAGAATCTCACTCAACTGCTTCTTCAACTCGGCCATCTCTGAAGGTGCCATGCGATACGGCGCCTTCGAAATTGGAGCCGCGCCCGGCTCTAACTCTATAGCAAACTCGACCTCACGATCCGGTAGCAATCCCGGTAACTCGTCAGGAAATACATCAGGAAACTCACTAACGACTGGAATCGACGAAAGCTCGACCCCAGCATCCTCCGCCCTCAAGGCATAGCACCAATAACCAGTACACCCCTTTCGCAGGAGTCTCATCGCCTTCAAGGCGTTAATAACGAACTTCTGGTTTCCTCTCTTTCGCCCCACGAAAGAGTGCTCAGTGCCGTCCTCGGATAACATAGTGATGATTCTCGTGCGGTAGTTCATGATTGCGCCATGCCGCTCGAGCCAATCATCCTCAAGAATCAAATCCTCACCCTCAATATTAACGACAATAAGATTAGAGAGCCAAGCTCTCTCACAAATAAACATAGAGCAGTCTCGGACCTCTCGATCGCCAACGATCCTATCACCGCTAAGAAGTTTAACGATGAAAGACTCGCAAGGCGACAAACAGTCGAGACTCAAATGGTGTACACACTCCAATGATATGAATGAATGTGTAGCACCAGAATCGAAAAGCACACTGGCAGGATGAGAATGGATATGAACGGTACCTGTCGCCACAGTGGCCGCTGGATCATCGGCCCTCCTCATCTCGTAGATACGCGGCTGGGCGGAGCCGACACTGGAAGCTCCTCCTCTAGCGGGATGAACATGACCTCTATCTCGGCTGGCACTCGGCGGAGACTGTGGAGCAAATAAGCCCTGGTTCACACTCGGCTCTCTAGGTGCTGGAAAAGAATCACGGGACTCGCGAATCTGTCTGACTTGTTCACAAAAGAGAGCCTTGTGGCCCGACTGACCACAAGTATGACAAGTCAACTTCTGACGAGGACACTGCCGGTTCCTATGGCCCGGATGGCCACAGTTAAAGCATGTGGGATCACGAACGGCGGTTCTGGTGGCAACTCGAAAACTCCCATAGAAACGAGCCGAACTGCCAGTAGAAATATTCGCAGCCTGAGATTTCTGTTGGCCTCCACCCTTGGGACCAGAAAAATTTCCGACTGACTTCTACTTCTTGCTCTCAAGAGCCGCTTCACTAGCCGTCACTAACATATCGTACGCAAGAGCCCTACTCTGATAATCCTTCAAAGTAGTGCAGACGAGCCCAGACATATAGTCCCGAAGTGACAGTTTCATCCGCCTGGAAAAGTGAAAAATTTTGTTGTTTTCCTCGACAACTTGGGTCTTCACGTAGCCCAACTCCTTGTAGAAATCGGCAATAGCTTGAGAGACAGGAACATCCCGCGGTTGAGCATCATAGAAGGCATGGACTCGAGCCTGTCTAACCGGCCACGGGCAATACTCGGTCTCTATTAGGTCCTTGAACTCCACCCATGAAGCAACGTGATCCTTAGGCCCAACGACCTCCCACCAATCAGTGGCGTCCCCAGTGAGAAAGTACTGGGCAATAGGGACCTTACGGTCCTCGGGACAGTTGGTGGCAACGAAGACTTTAGATATCTCCTTGATCCACCCCTCCCAGCTGATCGGGTCTGAGGCTCCCGTAAACTGAGGAGGATGCATCTTGATGACATCTTGAAGCCAACAGTCTGCTCCGCCCCGATTAGCATGGGCCAGATTCGGGTTCTGAAGCACCTGAGCTATAGCCGCCATCTGGTTCACCATTTGCTGCATGACAGCCGCAATACCAAGGTGGGCACCATCTTGAGAAGAAGCATGGCTATGACGGTCACCGGTACTGCCGGCTCCCGAAGAATGCGATGTGGCTGCCCCAGCGGCTGCCCCACATCCCCGGCCGCATCCACGGCCACGACCACGACCACGACCCCTTCCAGCATCCATGCTGGTGTTAAGAGGTGGCAAAAAGCAACTCGATGATAAGTAAAAGAGGGAAAATAACCACAGTTCAAGAAACGGAAATACGGTACGAGAAAACAAAGAATCGAGTAAGAAACACTTACGAACACTGGAAGTACTGAGATGCTGGCAGCGGTGTGACAATGTGCAAAACAAAACACAACTAGACCCAAATAACCGACAAGCCTAGGTATCCATAAACCTAGTACTCTGATACCATTTTCTGTAATACCCCCGAGATATTCGAAGTATATTACAGCGCTGTGGACCCCTACATGGGACCCACTAGGCTAAAACAAGAAAACACCAGTCGACTAACCATCTCAGTTAGCGAGGACACACATTTAAATAATACAACATATAAAAAATACGCCCGGAGCAACCGGCGTAATAAACATCAACCGATAATATAGCAATTTTAGTTAATACAAGCCAAAGTTCGGAGTGAAAAGCCTAAGTACTCGTGAGTACAATCTGTTGACTCAAAATGTATTTTGATGATTATTACATTCAAAACATTTAATTAGATCAATCTCGGCTCGATAATATTTTGAAGGAGCAAAATAAAGCTAGCGCATGCTACTCATCATATAGTAGCGCACGCTATCGGGACATTCATATACAGACCAGACAAGTCAGCTGCAGCCAAGTGAAGTCGCCTGATCGATAGCGCACGCAAGCTATTCAATGTTAGCACACGCTAAGAACCTACAGTTAGCGCACGCTATACAGTAAAAATAACGCACGCTATCGCATTCCTCCAGAGGTCAGTGAAGATTGAAAGGAAATCAGAAATGGATGTTACGCACGCTACTCATATCATCTTACGTACGCTAAAGCAAGGACATAGCGCACGTTACTGATCATCTCTAGCGCACGCTACTAATATTATGGTATGTAGTCCAGTAGCTACTAGACTCAATTCGTTAAGGCCTTTACGTACGCTACACAAGGTAACGTACGTTAATGAAAGAAATCAGTAGTGCACGCTAAGGTATAGGAATTAGCGCACGCTAAAAGGAGTCTGCATATTACCGTTTGAATTTCTACCGTTGGAAGGCAAGAGTCAATGCAGATCCGGAAAATCTGGAAAAGTTGGATTTAATTAATGCTAGCGCACGCTACTCAGACTTGCTAGCGCACGCTAATCATAAATTTAGCCGTTGGATAAAGAGTCGTTGGAGAGAAAATCGTACATTGTCAAAGTCAAGATCGAAGACTAGTTGACCAGACGTTAACGCACGCTACCATTACATTACTAGCGCACGCTAGACATGGTATTTTACCGTTGCAACAGTCTTTGTGACCGTTCAGAGATTCCAAATCAAAAACCGATAGCGCACGCTACAAGGCATTATTAGCGCACGCTAATAGTATGATTTTCAGCATATGAAGGATGTCTCACACCTATAAATACCCGAAGGACTTGGGTATCAATCACACAACTTCAAGCATTCAAGCATACAAGCATACAAGCAATCAAAGCATTCTTGAGCTCAGTTTTATATATCTTATTGCATTTCAAGTTGTGAGAAAAGAAAGATACAAGAGTGATTTTAATTGTAATATCTATTATTCTTTGTATTCTTTCATTTGGTTGTAAGTGTTGCATCACTTACACTTGAGCGTAAAAGAAACGAATCAAGAGTCACTAATCCGGTGTTATTAGGATCTTTGATCCGGCATTGTTAGGATTATACTCCCATATTCGTATAGTGAGGATTATCTAGTTCCTATAGAACACTAGATAAACAATCATTTATATTGAGGGAAAGGTTGAGCTTGGACCGATAGAAGACAAGCGATTGTAACGGTTGTGAACTCGGACCGATAGAAGACGAGTTAAGTTTGTGGTTTTTCTTAAGCCAATAGAAAAAGAAAGTCGGAGAGAGGACGTAGGCAAGTTGCCGAACCTCTATAAATTCTTGAGTCTTTAATTTCCGCACTATTTTCTATTTACTCGCAAGAAATTTCGGTATTCCGCATCACCACTATTCAACCCCCCTTCTAGTGGTGAATTTATCTCTTCACAATCTATAAGTTTATAAATGTGGAAAAAAACCATATCGAAGGGACAAGAGAAATAAGAAGACTCGAATGCACATGACAACGACCCTGGCCAACATCCTCGTACTGTCCCAGCGCCCGCTCGTCCGGCAGAACATAACCTGAAATCCATAATAAGAATTTCCCCAAAATGGGTCCCCAGAGGGGTTAGCAATTACGCTAGTACAAGTAATCAAGGAAAACCATTCGCTTACACATTTCATAGTACAATACACCAAATCATTTCAAAACCAAAACCAGACATGTCTTTTCCGGAAACAAATAGTCAATCACATTTGCCTAGGACTGAGACGAAGCCACAAATCCCACTCGAGGCCTCTAAGGACCCTCCCGAGCTGGCCATATCATAAAACAAATCATGCACGTGCATCGCCTAGGACCGGGACGAAGCCACAAATCCCACTCGAGGCCTCTAAGGACCCTCCCGAGCTGGGTAGCTGAACAAACTCATGAATCTAGGGCTAAAATCATTGGATTCCCTCCGTAGCCCCATTGGACCCTCCCGAGGTGAGCAAATCACACACAATATACATTACCATTTCACGTTAAGCATAAAGGTTTCCAAAAATATGTTGGGTACGGGATCGGATATTTGCGCCGTTTTATGCGGAAGCAAAAATAAAATTGCGGAAAATAAATCACACAAGGATTTATAGAGGTTCGGCTATTAGCGAAGCCTACGTCCTCTCTCGATGTATCTTTTTCCTTAGGCTTAAGATCAAAACCTCTACGCCTCTCTTCTATCGGTCGAGGGATTACCGTTACAAGCTCGACTTCTATCGGTCCGAGTAAAACCGTTTTTTCCTTTTTTATTGGATAAGGAATCAACCACTCTAGCTTTCTATGGGTACTAGATAAACCTCACTTAGATATCGATTGCGATTCTAACAATGCCGGATATTTGATCCTAATAACACAAGGATTTATAGAGGAGAAGGAGATGAATTGAAATAAAATTGCGGAAAATAAATCACACAAGGATTTATAGAGGTTCGGCTATTAACGAAGCCTACGTCCTCTCTCGATGTATCTTTTTCCTTAGGCTTAAGATCAAAACCTCTACGCCTCTCTTCTATCGGTCGAGGGATTACCGTTACAAGCTCGACTTCTATCGGTCCGAGTAAAACCGTTTTTTCCTTTTCTATTGGATAAGGAATCAACCACTCTAGCTTTCTATGGGTACTAGATAAACCTCACTTAGATATCGATTGCGATTCTAACAATGCCGGATATTTGATCCTAATAACACCGAATCCAATCGATTCTTTTCTTTTACCTCTCGTGTATAATGTTGAATGTATAAACACTCAAACTAACAATATAAGCTCAATATTACAACAACAATGTAAGTATATGATTCTCAGATGTATATCTCGTTTGCTTGAAGTTGTTGTACTCAAACAATACCATATGGATGGTATTTATAGGCATTTCCCATAAACTAGCCGTTGCTGGCTGTTTTGACTTGTTAGCGTGCGCTAGCCTTCTTTTGTAGCGTGCGCTAGATATTTCGATTTGATCCGGTAACCGTTTCTTCTTTAGCGACGTTATGCCTCCTTCCTTACGTACGTTATTTCACTTACTTAGCGTACGTTAACCATGATCGAGTAGCGTGCGTTAACGTAATATATCCGTTGCCTTTCCTTGTCAAACTATCCGTTTGATGCTTGACTTTGACTTGCTTTTCCCAACGTTCGGATTGACTGGATTCAAACAACTTAGCGTGCGCTAATCATACTGTGTAGCGTGCGCTAATGATGACTTCATTGCATACGTTTTGCTGTGTTTGAATTCCTTCACAACGGTAACAGGATTTCGATAGCGTGCGTTAATAATGATGTGTAGCGTGCGCTATCTCAACAGTTTACATCACTGCAGCTTACTTTGAAACTTGGCTGGAATGCAGCTTACTCCGCGTTAGCGTGCGCTAACGAATATGCCTTAGCGTGCGCTAATGCAGTCCAGATTGCAACTTTTTGCGTCTTCGTCTGCTTCGTTGTTTTGCTTCGCCTCGATGTTGTTTTGTTGCTTAGCAACTTTAATCATCAAAACATAAATTAAATAATGTGTGGAATAAATATTCCAACAATCTCCCCCTTTTTGATGATTACAAAACAACCCTTGAATTGGATAATCTGTAAAAAATAATATATGTATATTTCTACGAATCAAAGTTTTCGGCTTTGATCGTTTCTTTAGTTTCTCCAATCCTTTTCTTTTCGGCATCTCCTTTATTTTTCAACTCCCCATATTTGTATGCTTTTCTTCCTTTTCAACTTCTTCGATTTTTCTCATTTTTATCTCAATTCATCTCCTTCTCCCCCTTTTTGTCTTCATCAAAAAGTAACAGAAATATAAAGGATACCAAATGAAATATAAATATGCATGATACCAATTTATGCATTAGTAAGAGAATAAACTCCCCCTGAAAATATTATTTCCTTCTCCCCCTTTGTAAAATATCATTTGTCAAAATTTATCTTTGGGAATCCAACCGATAGTTGGTTTTTCTTTTGAAACGTAGACGATGTTTGAAACGTTTGTTCCTTTAGGAACCCAAATCCTTTTAGTTTTTATCGTCCGTCTTGGACTTTTGCAATTGGAAATATGATGCCCGATTTTTAAACACTTTTCGCAATGGGGTATATTGAAATTAACGGATTCGTTTTTCGAACGTGATTTGAATCCTAACCCCTCTTTATTTAGAGTATATTTTTGAACACATAACATTTGTTCAAATTTATCGTTGCCGCACGAAAATTTCTTTGTCAAAATTTTTAGTTCATCTTGAACTTTTAAAAGATCATTTTTCAAAATATTTTCATTTTCAAGGCATTTCGAATGATCAATTTCGACAAATTTTCCTTTTTCAAGTATTTTGGAATTTTCAATTTCCAAAGTTTTATATTTAGACATGAGGGACTTAATTTCATTTAAAGCATTTTGATAGTCCGTATGTAGTAACTCGAATGCTTCAAAAAGTTCGTCGTAAAAATTACTTACTTGGCTTTCGACATCGCTATCGTCGAATGAACTCCGGGCCATGAGCGCGAGATTATTTTGTTCAAGAAAATCTTCATCGGGATCTTCGTCGCTCCATGTTGCGATTAAAACTTCCTTTTGCTTTACACGACAGTTCTTAGCAAAGTGGCCTGGTTTGCCACATAATCGACAAGTGTTGTCGAATTTCTTAGGTTCGCCCGCTTGAATGTCCTTCTTTCTCCGGTTTAATAAGTGTTGGAACTTATTAATATTTTTGGCATAATATGCCATTTCCTCGTCGCTTTCGTCCACCGGGGTTTCTTCTTTCTTTTTCGACATTTTAGCCTTGAAGGCTATCGACCTCTCCTTCGGTTTCGGTTTGGCATTCCGAGATTTTAGAACAATCTCGTAGTTGATAAGAGAACCAACGAGAGCACTAAAATCGAGAGTATTTAAATCTTTGGATTCCATTATTGCCGTAACTGCATCCGTCCCCATTCTCGAGGTAGTGATCGGAGAATTTTCTTTACTTTCTCACTACTCGAAAGTGGTTTTCCAAAACATGCTAATCCATTAGTGATGACCGAAAATCGGTCGAGCATAATCGAGATGGATTCGTCGTCCTTCATTTGGAATAATTCATAATCGTGAAGGAGCATGTTTATCTTCGTCTCCTTGACTTGAGACGTACCTTCGTGTGTTACCTCAAGCATTTTCCAGATTTCTTTGGCACTATCACACGATGATATCCGGTTGTGTTCTTACGGATTTAAGGCACAATAAAGAAGTTGAGTTGCCTTACAATTGAAATGGTCGTTTTTCCAATCGGAGTCGTCATATTCTTCAAAATTTTTAAGCGTACCGTTGGAATTCATTGGGATTTTTGGACCAAGACAAATCACTTTCCAAAGTTCGATGTCGTAAGCTCGAATGAATATCGACATCTTCTTCTTCCAAGTCATGAAATTCGCGCCATCAAAAAATGGTGGTCGGTTGAGAGCAAGGCCTTCGGCTGGAGAGATTTGAAATGCCATTTTGGATCTTCTCCTCGGATGTTAAGCCGCGTATTGGAGAACCGCTCTGATACCAATTGTTGGGTACGGGATCGGATATTTGCGCCGTTTTATGCGGAAGCAAAAATAAAATTGCGGAAAATAAATCACACAAGGATTTATAGAGGTTCGGCTATTAACGAAGCCTACGTCCTCTCTCGATGTATCTTTTTCCTTAGGCTTAAGATCAAAACCTCTACGCCTCTCTTCTATCGGTCGAGGGATTACCGTTACAAGCTCGACTTCTATCGGTCCGAGTAAAACCGTTTTTTCCTTTTCTATTGGATAAGGAATCAACCACTCTAGCTTTCTATGGGTACTAGATAAACCTCACTTAGATATCGATTGCGATTCTAACAATGCCGGATATTTGATCCTAATAACACCGAATCCAATCGATTCTTTTCTTTTACCTCTCGTGTATAATGTTGAATGTATAAACACTCAAACTAACAATATAAGCTCAATATTACAACAACAATGTAAGTATATGATTCTCAGATGTATATCTCGTTTGCTTGAAGTTGTTGTACTCAAACAATACCATATGGATGGTATTTATAGGCATTTCCCATAAACTAGCCGTTGCTGGCTGTTTTGACTTGTTAGCGTGCGCTAGCCTTCTTTTGTAGCGTGCGCTAGATATTTCCAGTTTGATCCGGTAACCGTTTCTTCTTTAGCGTACGTTATGCCTCCTTCCTTACGTACGTTATTTCACTTACTTAGCGTACGTTAACCATGATCGAGTAGCGTGCGTTAACGTAATATATCCGTTGCCTTTCCTTGTCAAACTATCCGTTTGATGCTTGACTTTGACTTGCTTTTCCCAACGTTCGGATTGACTGGATTCAAACAACTTAGCGCGGCGCTAATCATCTTGTAGCGTGCGCTAATGATGACTTCATTGCATACGTTTTCTTGTGTTTGAATTCCTTCACAACGTGAATAGGACTTCGATAGCGTGCGTTAATAATGATGTGTAGCGTGCGCTATCTCAACAGTTTACATCACTGCAGCTTACTTCGAAACTTGGCTGGAATGCAGCTTACTCCGCGTTAGCGTGCGCTAACGAATATGCCTTAGCGTGCGCTAATGCAGTCCAGATTGCAACTTTTTGCGTCTTCGTCTGCTTCGTTGTTTTGCTTCGCCTCGATGTTGTTTTGTTGCTTAGCAACTTTAATCATCAAAGCATAAATTAAATAATGTGTGGAATAAATATTCCAACAAAATACTTGCCTTGAATAATTGACGATGCAACAAACGGAAAGGAAAATCACCGACGAACGCTAGGAACCAACGGAATCGAACCTAACGATTCGAAGAACATAATCACAACCAACTCTAAATGAATACAGAAATGAAATACACCCGAAAACCCGCCTACGATTCATGTATATTCATATAAAAATAACGAGGGCGGACCACAACCAAACCCTCTCGAATACGCAACAACCACGAAATATACCATGAAACCGTAGGGAAAACAAGAATACTAGCAAGATTAATCATATTCAGCATGAATTAATCAACCGTATGGAATGAATCGAAGAAAAACCCAAAACCCCCCAATTTACTCAAAATTAGGGTTCTTAGAAGATTTACCTTGGATTAGGATGAAAGATTCGTGTTGATGTTGTTATTATACACCAAAAACTCAAAGAAGATGATGGTTGAGATGATTGGAGGAAGAAATCGCCAAGAAATCGCCCAAAATCGCCAAAGCCGCGGAGGAAGGAGGTGAAATGAGAATTAGATCCGTCCAAAGTCAACTCCTCGGTATTTATAGCCACACAGCTTAGCGCGCGCTAATGGCTAAGGGTTAGCGTGCGCTACCCAGTTATATTACAGTCCAGAACTCACTGTCCTGGACCGTTAGCATGTGTTACTACTATCTGGCGTGCGCTAACAACGACTCGGTAGCGCGCGCTATCGAGCTATAGCGTGCGCTACCTGGGCACCTGAACGAGTCCAGAACAAACTGCCCAGTACTGGACAGTCACATTAGCGTGCGCTACCGGACACCTAGCGCGCGCTAGTCCCCCGACCTTAGCGTGTGCTAGACAATGTAGCGTACGCTAATCCGCTAGTCCAGAGGACTAGAATCATAAATAAGTTCACTGCCACTCCCAGGGCTCACTCGCTAGCGCGCGCTACGAAGCAGACGTAGTGTGCGCTACTAAGGGACCCCTAGCGTGCGCTATGCCGAAAGATTAGCGCGCGCTAGGCACGGAATATTAACGGCCCAAAACACTAGAACATGGACGAAACATCAAACGAAACATCTTAAAATGCATAATAACATAGAATGGATCCACGGCAACCCCGAAGCGGTAGTTCCGAACAACAATTTCGAGAATCAGATCAATAGATAACGGAAGAACCAATAAACGTAGAACTGGATGACAAAAAGTCTCGAAACAATTATTCTCAGAAATTAATACGGTTACACGAGGGTTGCTAAAAATGAGAAATACACCGAAAAATGAAAATATCGGGACAAGAAAATGCGGATATTACAGATACAAAGCTAGACTCGTAGTGAAGGGATTTAGTCAAAAGAAGGGCATTGATTTTGACGAAAAAAAATTCCGATTGTGAAGATAGGATCGATTCGATTGGTCCTTGGTATAGCGGCTAGTCTTGACCTTGAGATTGAGCAAATGGATGTCAAGACGGCATTTCTTCGTGGGATCTCGATAAGGAGATATATATGAAGCAACCGGAAGGGTTTGAGGTCAAAGGGAAAGAGGATTATGTTTGTAGACTCTGAAAGAGTCTATACGGTTTGAAGCAATCACCATGGCAATGGGACAAAAAGTTAGAGTCAGTTATGGGGGAGCAAGGCTACCAAAAGACGACCCTGGACCATTGCGTATTTTTTAAGAAATTTGGAGATGGTGATTTTATCATCTTATTGCTTTATGTGGATGACATGTTGATCGTTGGCAAGAATGCTGAAAGATTGCCAACTTGAAGAAAAAGTTGAATAAGTCTTTTGCCATGAAAGACTTGGGGGCCGCTAAACAGATTCTTGGGATAAAAATCACTCGGGATAGAGCAGCCCGGAAATTGCACATGTCACAAGAGCAATATATCGAGAAGGTGCTTAAACGCTTCAACATGGACAAAGCTAAAGTTGTAAGTTCGCCTCTTACTAACAATTTTAAATTGACGAGCAAGGATTGCCCTACGACGAAGGAAGAAATTGAGGAAATGGATAAAGTTCCTTATACCTCTACGGTCGGGAGTTTGATGTATGCTATGGTGTGTACGGGGCCCGACATTGCTCATGCCGTGGGTGTGGTGAGCCGTTTTCTATCAAATCCGGGAAAGAAGTATTGGGAAGCCGTAAAGTGGATATTTAGATATCTACGGGGTACTTCCAAATTGGGAATTACATTTAGAAATGGGAAAGCAATGCTTGTTGGATATTCCAATTCGGATATGGCAGGTAACGAAACAACAACAACAACAACAACATCTAAGCCTTAGTCCCAAAATGATTTGGGGTCGGATAACATGAATCAACTTTGAAACCATCAATGATCGTTAAATAAATAACATAAAAGGAGAAAAAGAGGGAAAAAAGTAGAGAAAAAAGCAAAAAAAAAAGGAATGAATGTTAAAAAAAATAAAAAATCCTGAAAAATAAATTAAAAGATAACATTTAATAAAAGAAAATAGGAATAAAAATACAGATAAAAAAAAGGAATCATATTCCATCCAACATCCTATTCTTTCCCGCCACATCCGGTAACGAAGATAACCGAAAATCCACTTCCGGATATTTGATGACGTTTGCGGGGGAAGCCGTGTCATGGCAATCAAGATTTCAAAAGTGTGTTGCCTTGTCTACAACGGAGGCCGAGTATATTGCGGTGGTGGAAGCGTGTAAAGAGCTCTTATGGTTGAAAATATTTTTATGAGAGCTAGGCTTCCGATAACGACGTTACATGGTTTTTTGTGATAGTCAAAGTGCGATTCATTTGGTGAAGAATGCGACTTTTCACAAGAGAACAAAACATATCGATGTGAGGTATCATTGGATTCGAGATGCATTGGAGGATGGTTTATTTGAACTTGATGAAGTTCATACCGATGATAATGGTTCCGATATGTTCAAGGCGTTGAGTAGAGAGAAGGTGAAAGTGTGTTGTTCGATCGCCGGGGTGGCGAACTCTTCCTATATTCCGGAAAGGGGGATATTTGTAGGAGTTATTTCCGAAATATAGGCCTTCTCGGAGTCGACTGGACTCCGGGCCACGGCACAAACCCTCTGGTCCGCGGCACTACGCTTTGAAAATGCCATTCCCAGCAACAGCACTTAGGGCCGCGGCACAAGGCAGCCGGGCTGCGGCCCCCGGAAACCACCATCAAATGCATGCCACGACTGTACTCTGGGCCGCGACCCCTGCCAGTCGGGCCGCGGCCCCCCGTTAATTTCCTGGGCTGTTGTTTTGAACTATGCCGCGGCACACCCTGCTCAGGCCGCGACACCCGAAGTCAAAAGGGGCTGGGTTCCCTTCTTAAGCTGTTTTTCTTACGGGATTTTTGCACTTCGCCACTTTGAGAGAGACATACACATAGAGAGAGAAGCAAGAGAGAAAAGAGAGAGAAACAAATACTTGTTCGATTTCCCGGAGGTTTATCGATCAGATCGTCGTGATTATTTGATAAGAGCTTGGTAGCTATTGGGCAAACTTTTTCACCGGAATAGATCGAGGGTTTGAGTCCGGAGTTCGGGTATTTCTTCGTTAGCTTTTTGTGTAAGTTATTTACGGTATTTTATTTTCTCGATCTTGTTGTTGTTGTATTCCAAATACTTGAAGATTGTTATTACCAAGTATTTGAAGATTGTTGTTGTATACCTCTAGTTTGTACTATGGACGATTGTGTATTGTGTATTGGTGTTAGTGAATTTAAGCGGCTTCGGTCCCGTGGTTTTTACTCTCGTCTTGAGGGGTTTTCCACGCTAAAATTGTGTCTCGTTATTTATCACTTTTGGATATCATTTGTATTAATTGTCGAGTTGTAATTGTTTGCTCTACTCGTCGGTAACCTCGAAGTTACAATTGAAGATTGGAAAATTGTCAAACGAGGTTGTGCATTTTTCGTTGTGACGTCATTACTTTGCCGGTGTTTTCCCAACAAACCCGCACCAAGGGAAGCATGGGTTCTACAAAGTCTTTATGTTCTCCATTTGATCAGCCTCCCCTTCCAGAGGGTAAGCAAATCTGATAGCGTTGTTTTTCTAGTTAATAAGAGAGATCTTAAATGAAATCGGTTTCCATTCCACCGAATTCCCCTCCAAAATACATAACAATTTGTGAATTCTGAGACTCAGGACTCTCTATTTATTGGACAGTTGATATATTCAAGTATTTACTAATGCCAGGTACCTTGTGCTTCGCGTCTGGAAAGCCGAATAAGAAGTGGATGTACTGGGGAAGAAGTTACTGATTATTTTATTTATATACTTCATTGCCTCAGATTTCGGTGGGACGGAGGGACCATCAAGTTTTTTCGATTTATCCTTTTCTGATTCTTGTTCGATCTTATTTTTTTTGCATTAAAAGGAGAGATCTGAAGCATAGTTGATTTTTTTTGGCTCCGTTCATATCATCATGGAGATCAGTAATAATTTTTACCAATATTAATATTCCCACCAGCAGCATAAGCAAACGTACTGTACTTCTAAAAAGGATATACCAGAGATGAACTCAGATCTTTTTTTGTCTGGTACTATGGCGTTCTATTCTGTGAGCCGAGACCCACTACTTCTGTCCCATTCTCGGACATATAAAAGCAAATGCTTAAGGGAAAAGAACATTTCGTCAGGGCTAAACCAGTCTCGACAACAACAAAAACACCACGGACAATCAAATTACATGGCACGAGGCGCACAGGTCCAAAATGAATCGGGTCTCAAATGAGAAGCTTCTTTGATCGCAAGAGCTTCTTTGAACACTATCCAATAGAAGAGTCTAAATGCACCATTGAGTCTGATAGTTCTGTTCTTATTAGGGTGTGGAGCATAACTGCTATTTTTTACATTGCCTTTTTTCGATTGGATCTGTCTACATATGAATTAAATACAAATCGAGTAATGCAGACTGCGAATGTGGTCACTGTTAAGCCAGAGATATAAGCTGAAAAAATAGCACAAGAGAAGAATAAAATCATCACGGAACAAACTGTAATAGTAAGAAAATATGAAAGAAATAACTGCGTCGTAGAAATGATTTTGATACAGGTCATTAAGAACTCTTCCGATAATCAAACATAGCTCCTGTTGGGAATTTTGGCTAGAATGAAAGAAAAGTCTTGAAGTGTTTGTCCCACATCGGTGGAACAATGGAAGGTGAAGGGGACTTCAAGCCTTTAAAAGGGAGTCCAAGGCTTTGGTTTTAAGGCATCCCAATAAAATACGCATTAAGTATTTTATTCTTTCTTTCTTGTTTCCTTGTTTTAGAGAGTACAAAGATGTGAGTTAAATCTTTGAGAGTGTGTTATTGGGTGAGGCTTGAGAGATTATAGCTGTGTGAGTGTAATAATTTTTCACATAATGGATTTTCTTCTCTCTGGAGGCCCGTGGTTTTTTCTCCGGTTTTGGAGTTTCCACGTATATTCTTGTGTTATTTATTTTTCTCTATTATTGTTCTTTAGGATGGTTGTTGGGGATCTTTGAGATCTGATTTTTCCAACAAGTGGTATCGGTACAGGTTCGGGGGAGGTCTCGGTCTTAGAGGTTTGGAGTATGATCTGTGGTTGCAGCTTTGTCTGATCTTTCACATTAGAAACAAATTTCTATTGGTCGTATTGGAGGGTGTCTCGATGTTTCAGAGGTTCGGAGTATGCTCTGTGGTTGCAGTTCTATCTTATCTTCCACATCAGAAACGAGGATTCTGTTGGGTTTAAGATACGGATACGATGTCAAGGTTCAGTCCCATGAGGTTCGATGTAGAGAAGTTTGACGGAAGGATCAATTTTGGCGTGTGGCAAGTTCAAGTCAAGGATATGTTGATACAATCCGGGTTACACAAGTGAATGAAAAGTATGCCGTGTTTGAGTAGTCTGGAAGTGCGGAGAATATGGGCATACTGTTTGGTCTATGAAGATCAAGGTGGAGTTGGTCAGGCAAATAGCTCCGTTGCTATCATCATGATTGAAGAAGGTTTCCTCTTGGGAGGGAATGTGCATTCTTATGGCATGTTGGAGTTGTCATGAAAAAGGATGTGATGGTGTTAGCTGGTCCACAAATTACACACATGGCATTAGCTTGGCATAGATGCGGGGTGTGTGGTGGATGTTATGTCGATGGCTGAAGGACTTCCATGGGAGCCAAAAGATGGGAGTAGCACCATAAATTTTCAGCAAGTTTTTCGACATGTTCCGAGGTGAAATTCTTAGAAGGGATCTTTCTAAGTGGTTATACTCTTTTATGGTGGAGTATGATACTTCTCTGTTCTTGAGAATTATGATTGTTGGTTCAGACAATGGTTGTCGGTGTCGGAGAGAAGATTTTCTTTTATTTACCCAAGGTGGAGTTTGTTGGGAATTTTGGCTAGAATGAAAGAAAAGTCTTGAAGTGTTTGTCCCATATCGGTGGAACAATGGAAGGTGAAGGGGACTTCAAGCCTATAAAAGGGAGTCCAAGGCTTTGGTTTTAAGGCATCTCAATAAAATACGCATTTAGTATTTTATTCTTTCTTTCTTGTTCTCTTGTTTTAGAGAGTAGAAATATATGAGTTAAATCTTTGAGAGTGTGTGTGTTATTGGGTGAGGCTTGAGAGATTATAGTTGTGTGATTGTAATAATATTTCACATAGTAGATTTTCTTCTCTCTGGAGGCCCGTGGTTTTTTCTCCGGTTTTGGAGTTTCTACGTATATTCTTGTATTATTTATTTTTCTCTATTATTGTTCTTTGGGAGGCTTGTTGGGGATCTTTGAGATCTGATTTTTTCCAACAGCTCCAGCTCTACAACAAAGACTAGGGTAAAGCTTGAAAAACAAATTTTGACTATACAAAATTCAAGTAATAACAGCAAGGCAAAATAGCTCTACTAGGGACTGAAGTTTGTCATTTTTATCACTTAAAGGACTAAATTTTTAAGTATTTCAAACAAGGGACTAAAGTTTAATCCGTTTCACCCGTTAGGGACTCCGTTAGTTTGGTCCCGTTAAGTTTTAACGGATTGATGACATGGCCGTTAAGTGCCACGTGTCAGCATTTTATTGGTCGGTAATGATAAAATAATAATAAAAATTTTCAGATTTTTGTAATAATAATAAAATAATAACAAAAATATAAAAGTCTAAAAAAATATAAAAAATAAAAAAATCTGTATTTTTAGAAAAAATGAAACTTTAGTTTTTAAAAAAAATCTGGAATATTAATATTAAAAATTTAATGCTTTTATTAATATTAATTTAAACTTTATCCCCCTGCTTGATCTTCATCATGTGGTGGGGGCCTTCTGGCCGAGCGACTTTGGCAGTGAAATGCGACGTGAATTCGTTCGCCAGTCTCTCAAAGTAATTGATCGAGCGAGGTGGTAGTGCGATGTACCACCTGTGGGCGAGATTGCCCAATGTCAGTAGGAACATCCGACATTTCGTCGCGTCCGATGCTCCGCATCCGGTCATGTAAATCCAGAATTTGCTCAAATGGGTCTCTGGATCCAATCTCCCCTCATATAGAGGCGTTTGAGGGGGAGCGATCGTTGGTTGAACTGGGGCGAGCTCGATCTGGACCGCGAGTGGTTCACTTGGTCCAGCGATCGATCTCCTGGCGCTTGCCTCGGTTTCTAGGAGCGCCTTCATTTCGTCGAGCTGGCGCTGCATTGCGGCCATCGCTGTAGCCTGACTGCTCGCTGATTGGCTCCCGGAGCGCGAGCCAAGGCGATCATGTACTGATCCCCTGGCCTCATGGTGGATGATGAGTTCTCTACCAGCGGGCTCATTTCTTGGGCGAGTGGGGGCCCGTTGACCGACTTGTCTCCTGGGAGTCGGATATGCCGAACTCCTGGTAACAGATTCGGATTCCGATATCTCCCGGATGGGGCCCGAGTGCCCGGGTCGCCATGAGGGATCGCTCCCTAGGCGGCTGAAGACGGAATCATCCCGCCTTACGAGAGCCTTTTCTTGTGGCTTGGGGCTTTCTGTCGATTTCTCAACATATATTCCCTTGAGCTTCCGCTTGCCTGCTCGGCGGATGGTGGACGGAGTAATGGTGGGCGAGTCGCATGCCCTCCATCGCTCCCTGAGGATGGCCATAGCCTCCTCAATCTGTTCTGCGGTCTGGAACTGATCGAGTGAGAGGCTAGGACCGTCCCTCGGGGGCAGGAGTGAGAGTCTAGCGTCACCGCGGTCACCTTCCGCGGCAGGCTGGGATTCGGTATGGGCCGGAATGAGATTTCCGGCAGATCGCAGGGTGGCTCTTTTGGATGTCGTGGCAGACGTCATGTTTCTGAAGGCTTTTCTTTGTAGAACAGTGAGTGTTTCTTCAAGTATTAGTCTGGAGAACAGTGAGTGTTCTTCGAGACAGTAGGAATAAAAATGAAGGTTTAGATGCCCTCCTTCTAGCGCCAATTGTTGTTACCCAAAATATTATCCGGAGACAATATTGCTGGAATGATCGAGTAACAAACAAATGCGAGAACACTTCCGTGGGAAAATAAATAACACAAGGTTTGCCGGGGTTGTTAGTCCCGGGCTTGAATGCTCTCGCGAGATGTTATTGATATAGATACTTTGGAGTACAAATATTAATGTTAGAATCTATTACAATGCGTGTAAAGACTTCTAGTTATCTAAGCTGTAGAGCGTGTAGATTGCCGGAAGAACCAGATATGAAGCTCTGTGAGTTATTGCTTTGGATGTTCTGTAAGTGTGTATGAATATCACTATGAATGTGTAAGTAATTTCCAGATGAGTTTTTAATCCTCTCTCTGTGCGTTTTTCACTGTATTCATGATGATTGTGTGATGCCCTAGGCCATTGTTGTGAGCCTCCTATTTATAGGAGACAAGGTTGTTGGGACCTCTCCGGCGATCGCGGGCGACCGCCGTTTTCTATAGTATAATAAGGTGGCCGATCATCCCGTCACGTGGGGCTGTTACCTTAAAGTCTGAGGCTGCTGCTGGCAGCCAGCTGTGCGGGCCAATGGGAAGCCTGCACGCGTCCTGAGTCGCTGTCCGGGAAGGACCCACTTTGTACCTTTCGGCGGCCCTGTCGGTAGGTGAGGTAGGTGACAGGTTGGGGTCAAAGGTCTTATCTTGCCGGCGCCTTTTGTGGATCTGCACGTGGGTCACCGTCCAAGATTCGGTCTTCGACGACTTTGACGGATGTTGGATTCATACGTGGCACGAGATGATCGTCTCTGGTTGGACATCGTAGACGATCGCCAGATACCAAAAGACGATCGCCGTGGGTGCCGACTGCGGGGTATTTGCCCAGAGTATGTCTTCTATTGTTGGATCTCAGATCATTATGCCGATCGCCATCGAGGCGTATTAATCGTCGTACAACAAGTTGAAGTTCATAACAAACTGTGAGAAGGAATCAGGGAGAGACTGAAGGATAAGGTCGGTTTGGAGAGAAGTATCCATTTTAAAATCAAGAGCCTCCAATCTCTCGATCATGGATATCATTTTGAGGACGTGTTCCCCAACCTTCTCACCTTCCTTCATCCTTGCACCGAACAGTTGCTTGGATATCTCATATCTAGCAGTTTTGCTGTGCTCACCATAAAGTTCGGTTAAGTGAGATAGAATCTGCCTAGCAGAAGACATTTTCTCATGAGCTCTCTGAAGCTCATTAGACATAGAAGCCATCATGTAAGCACGGACTTTTATGTCATCCTTAACCCACTTTTCGTGGTTTTCGATCTCTTCCTGATTGGCTCTGGTCCGCACAGGAGGCGCCGGAATGTCCGTCTCCAAGACGTATCCCAGTGCCTCTATACTGAGGCCAATCATCAGATTGCGGAGCCAGTCCACAAAGTTAGGTCCAATCAGGGTGTTCTTCTCGAGTAGAATTGCGAGTCGATTCATTATCATATTGAGAGTTATGTCTGCATTAAGTACGACAGATTAATTAGTGACTCGTTCAATTATGTTCTGGGTATAGAATTAAGGTCTTTTCTATTCTTGTTACCCAGCTCCCACTATTTTTATCGGAGTAACACACTCCCTTGTGAAATCCAGAAGTATCGTCGCTCTACTTCATAGTGGTGATCGAGTGCTTTATAAATCTTAATAGAGGGCAACCGAACAGGTTTCTGGTCTATTGATTTTCATAAAGTGGTGTCCGACACCAACTCATCTAATGGATGATTCGATCTTCTTTTTTCCCTTGTTTACTCCCCTCAACCTATATGGTTTCCATGGTTCGTGAACAAGTTAAGTTTATACCATCGACACAAATTAGTGTCACAATTGAATCTTATCCGGCAACCTATCAGGTTTCTAGGGATAAATTTTGCTCCAACCGAAGGCATCCAATGCGCTCCCGGTAATTTATCCATCCTCCTCGAACGACTACCCCGATAACTCGGAAGCATAGCACATCCGGTTTGGATTTCAATTTCCCGAAAGCTCGATGGAGGGAAGGAAAACCTTGAAACCTTATAAACTTAATAATTTGTTATGGGAGAATTATCGCGATTAACGTTACACTTTGCACATTAATCATTTAAGCGCATTTGTGGTATTCATACAATATGAAAAAACATTCACAACCTAGTTGCTACCAACATGTGGTTCATGGACCGTTCCTAGAAAACATAAAACTCCGTAATCTAATTACAAGTCTTTGTCTTGAATCTTCGTCTTCTCGAAATGGATCTTCCTACGGTCTTCGTCATTACATATAAATTTTACATTGAAAATTGCATCCTAGATACAAATTTTTCTAGTAAAATAAATAGGCTCAAAACGGCCTTTACAACCCAATCGAATAAAACGAACGATTCAAAACTAAGTCCACGAACCACATCCCCATTCAAAAGCATTCATCCAATAAATACTATATAAATGGAAAGCGTAAAGATACATTGATCCAATCAACAATACGAACCGATCCAATCGATTCACACAATCGGTAATATGATAACGTTCAAAATAATTCGGGCGACCATAATTATTCCAATTAATCGAATTTTCCTTATAAAATGAAATACCATAAATCATTTTAATCATATTAAATCTAATTTAACATGCAGGGGATTAATTTTCAAGAATACACGAAAAATCGAGCCGGGGCGAAAATGGCCTGCCATGGCCGAGTCACTGTCGGCCAGACATGGCCCGTGTCACCTGACACGGTCGGGTCATGCCGGCAGTGTCCTAGACATTCCTGCCAGACACGGCCGTGTCGCCTGACACGGTCGAGTCACCTCCGGAAGCATGTCGGCCAGACACGGCCCGTATCGCCTGACACGGCCGAATGCACTGGCAGCGGCCTGACAGATCACGGACACGACCGAGTCACCCAGGACACGGTCGAGTCACTCTCGGCCAGATTACCTTTTTTGTCCAAAAAGTCGTCCGACGATGATTCGAGGCTAGATTTTCGACCGAATATCTAATATCAATATTTTCCGACTTTCATATCTTCAATATAAATCATATTTCCCAGAAATTTAAGATTTATATTTAGACATAAACTTACAAAAAATACAATTATTACGAACGAAAAACATATACCAGGATTATGACTAAAATGATTCCAAATCATTCACCATCTAATCGAGCATTCCAAATGCCAATATCGTATATATGATCGCAAGACCTACGCTCTGATACCACTGTTGGGATTCAGTGCCTAAAACGAAGGCCCAGCGGAAGCGGTAAAATGAAAATTAATTCGATCTGAATCCCTACGAGGATCGATCGAGCTACGTATATATGAATATATAAACGAAAAACAAGAGTTATAAGAAACTCACACTTGAAGTCCGTTGATTAAATGGTAACCTTCTCTTGAGCTATTCCCCAAGCTTCGATTGATCTCTACGAATCCAATCCGTTCCAAGCTCTTGAACGATCCAACGCCGAAAGCACCGCGTCTCTACTTGCCACGCGCCGGAAAAACGACCGGAATGACAACACTCGATTAACCTGTAAGGTTACGGTTAGAATCAAGTGATGAAACCTTTTATTATTGCACTCTAAGTGTATAATATTTATCTCTCAATGTATCTTGAATTTTCTCCAAGAAACTCAAGAACAAGGATGAAGAACAAGATGAAGACAATTTGAGAAAACTTTTTCTCTCTCTCTCACTAATACTCACGTTGGAATTGGTGGTTGGAGAAGTGAGGAATAGTCTTCAATATATTCTTGTTCCAAATCCCACAAAATCAACTATACCTTATTATTATAAGGGATATGATATCTCTTAGGTGATTAGTCTTCACCCACCAAAGGAAGACAAAGACTAAAGGTAAGAAATCAAAAGTGGGGCCGGCCTCTAGAAAGAATCCGACGAGTTTGGTTCGTTTTGGACTCCCGAGAGTCCAAACAGATAAACTCCGATTCCGTTCCGATGTATTTATATCGATTAATTAATCCAATTAATTAATCATATTAAATACATAATAACATAATTATTTTCTCCAAGAAATAATTATATTCATTAATTAAATTAATCACCCGGTAATTTATTTAATTAATTAGGCCGTAAATTAATTTATCCAACAAATCAATTTAGACATCCAATGTCCCAAATTAGATATCCAATATCTAATATTCATAATGAGAGATTAAGCTTGATTCATTCCGTCGTCAATCCTATTGTGCGACTCGGTAGGTTCGTCTCAGTCAGCAATGGGAGGAACCAAAGAGTAGTAGCACCACCTAGCCAGCCTGGCGGCCTACACTGTACCCCAACTGAGAACGAATGATAGGGATCATTCAAGAACCATTCTGTCGTGAATACCAGTAAACGTATAAACCCTTCTTTCAAATGTACTGATCAAGTTATAGGGTCACGGTCAGTCAAACCCTATTTGTACTTGAGGCTATGCACGTGTTAATGCAAATCGAGATCATTGAGCTCTCGTGTATCCAATACAACTAGCTCCAATGCTTTGGTCAAAGACTTATGATCTCATCTGCCAATAACCGCATAGGACATATAACCCGCTCACTAACGGGAGAAGGAATTCTATCTTGGTATTCAGTAGAACCTGCTACTTACCCGTCAAGATGCACGTCGAGGTTGACCCCCACCTTTCGGTTTACAGGGTCGAACTACTCTAATGAAAATCTTGACATCACAAGCACATCCCTACTAAATCCTCAAGTCGAAGGTTCACGAATACCTATCACTAGGGGTGTTCATAACCGGGTACCCGTTTTTTCGGGTACCGAATTTACGAGTACCCGGTTATGCGGGTAATGAAAAATTCGGCCCGTGACCCGACTGAAAGTCTGCACCAAGAAGCTGGTACTTATTTTTTCTGGTCGGGTCATAGGTACCCGACCAAAATTTAATACAACTAATTTTAAATTTTTATAAATGATTTGTAATTTTAATATAAATTTATTTTAGAATTTATTATATAAATTAATTCCCCAAGTACTAAATACATTATAAATATTTTCCGTACAATAAGTAAATTTCAAAACTAACTAAATTTTTTTATATATCATTTTTATTATATAATTATGCTTAATTCAATATTCAATTATATATATGAAAGAATATATTATTTTTTATTTAAAGATTTTATCTTCTTGTAAATTCCAAACTAGTGAGAATAAATACCATTACTGAAAATACATGAATTTTCATATTAAATATAATTCGTATTATTTGAAAGATAAAGTTTCATATAATTACAAATTAAATAATTAAATTTATAAAAAAAAATAACCATTAAAAAATAATCGCGTTTTCGGGTACCCGAATTTATACAACAAGTCGGCCCATGACCCGGCCCGATTATATGACTTTTTTTCGGGTCGGGTACCCGGCCCGAAAAAAAATTTAAATTTTTTAAAAATACCCGGAATATTTAGTTCGGGTCATCGGGTAGTTCGGGTCGGGTATTTTTGAATACCCCTACCTATCACAACCTTTCGATTCCGTCATTGACTGTCCCGGAGTGAAATCCGTGTGACGAATCGAGGGTGAGTCGGTTCGAGTATACTAATCCAATTAGCATACCTATAACTTGTGCTCCCACTAACCATTAGTGTTCGACAAGCACTCTCCATGTCAAAGAATACGTCATACAAGTCTTCACATAAACTTAACGTCCAGTCAAGTTTCATCGACTTGCGAATGATTAAGTATTTGAGCTATAAACCTTTCCAGTGCCGACCCCCTTATCCAATAAGGAGTGGAACGTTTTGCTCTAAAATACACGGACTAGTTTCTATATTTATATTTACTAGTTAGGAATGCCAGTAACTACCAGTAAATAGAGAAACTTCAATTGCCTTATATTAATGATTTACATAATTACAAGTACAATGCCCTCACTCAACATCCTCTGAGTGGCATTCGAGGGCATACTCCCAACAGTCTGAAAATGAAAAAGGGTGTTGTCCTATATATAGAAAATAGTTATTAGCGCGCGCTACGGCTATATCTTTAGCGTGCGCTAATGGACTAGCAGTCTACTGTCTCGGGCTGGTCTCGTCTTAGCGTACGCTAACATCCTTTACGTGCGCTAAGTATGGCAATTAGCGTACGCTACCACACCATATAGCATGCGCTAACGACCATACGAAGCTTTACTGACCTCACTGTACTTAACTTTAGCGTGCGCTATCCTCATACCAGTAGCGTGCGCTAAGCACCGTTGACTCGACCTTTCTAAAGCCATCCAGATTCATTCCGACATATCCCGACAAAGATCTGCGGTCTGATCTCACCTACCGCCCTGTCTTAATCAAGTTGACTACGCATAGCGCGCGCTAAGGCTCATACATAGCGTGCGCTAGGAAACTCAATTAGCGTACGCTACGCTCGGACATTAGCGTGCGCTACTAGTGCACAAATACAATTATAAACAACAACATTCATAAAATTATACGCTCAACAGTACAAGATCATGAAATACGAAGGATACTACTCAGATCAAATACAACGTATACAATGGCATAAGGTTCAAAATACATATTAGAATCTCGGGTATTACAAGTGATGTACAAGGTTATATGTTACAACTGATAGAATAAGTTAGTACTGTTAGGCATTTTGATTAGTACTGCTTATGAGATATGCATTGTAAGTCGTTGCTTTATGAGATTTGAAAAATAACTTATACATTGTATCATTTATTCATTATTAGTTATTACATGTTTAAAAAACAATTCCAAATTTTCAAACAAACACTAAAGAGGATGCAATCATCACAAAGAAACCATCAAAAGTTCCCACATTCTACATCAAATATGGTGTAAAAGTCTACCACATTTATTTTCCGATTAAAAGAAAAAACTAAGTGTTCATAGACAAGTAAAGTCTAAACTATAATGTTCTTGCCAAGCAATAGTGACAAATCTTGTAAATCATCAGGGGTACCGCTTCCAAGGTTAAGGCGTGTGTTACTTATTCAGATTGAATATCTCGGTCAACGTACCTAAACAGGAGAGTAAAAGCATTCAGGTATCAACATTTGAAACACCCTCAAGTTAGCATTATATATTTGATTCATTTTTAACCTTCTCCTTTTTTTCTGGTTCCCAAGCTCGTCATCACAATCCATTGGTTCCTAACTCCCAACAGTTACATCGGTGTCTGAATCTTCAACAACAAAGCTAAAATAAACATCCAAAAGCGAAGGTGTTAGTTGCCAATGTTGAGAAAATAGGACATAAGTATATTGATGTTGAAATGTACACAGACACTCTCTCTAACCTCTTGTATGTGAGCCTTAACCTTTTCCTTTTTTTATGGCTTCCAGGCTGATCATCATCTGCTTCTTCTCTCAAACTCCCAAAGACTTACAATAAAATGTATATAGCGACAGGTTAGTAGGCCAAATTTGAGCAATTGGACGTAAATATATTAATGTGGAAGTGTGGGTCCACTCTAACTTCTTGTACCTTTTGTTTTCTCAAGGTTTTGATGGAGTCAAGAGCAATGGAGCTTTGGACAATCTTTTCGGGCCCGACTTTCCATCATCTACACTTTCAATAAGATCGCCTCAACTCGCACTTTGATCAACTGCACTGGGTTCTTCCACCGCATCTCGGTTCTACAAATAGTCCAAAAGGTGAAGCTCTCATAGTTACCATGCTCATAATATGTGTGTGATTTTAACTCCAAAGTGTGGGATGTCCCAAAGATATCTAGAAGAGGCTGTGGCAAAGCCGGTAGGTCATCCTCATCCTGTACATGAAGGAAAGTGAGCAAAACATTTATGAATTGATTCAAGTATGTAAATATACCTGATTCTCTCCTGCCAAAAGTGCCTCCGCTGAATGTTTAACCAACTGTGTTGCAGTCTCATCAAACATGACTACCACGGCCTTTGATGTGTCATCAAAAACATTTAACTCAAGCTGGTATCTGCCAAGACAATATTTGCCATGCAAGGTAAGCTTTTTTTCCATGATATTGTAACCCATATGTAATTGAATATACTAAAAAAACATGGCACCTCACAACTGGATACTCGGCAGGCTTGTTGCATGCATCACACCAGAATTTGCCTCCTCTTCTTGTAGCTCCCTTCTTCCACTTTTCACTGCCACATGAGGGGTAGTTCCAGCCTTTCCTTGTGTTAATATCGTCAATTGTGACTTGATAGATGAACGTCACAGACTGTGGGAAAAAAGGAAGCGATGATTAGTCGTGGAAGAGAAAAACAGGAGAAATTGTTTGGCGAAAACGGCATATATATCATTCTTTCTGTTGCGGCTCCACAGTAAAAGGTTCTTAAGTGTCCCGGGCCTCGATGCAGAGTAGTCAGTCTGTATGCCATCTTTGACAATCTCTATTTTACTGTCATTCATATGAACATACATATTAAGTGGGTTGCAAAAGGTATGTACAGTATATAAAAAATGTATTACCTGGCTTGTGATGTAAACTCCTTCAACACAGGGATTTCTACATCGTCGAGTATCATAGTAGATGAACTGCTCGATAGATAAAGCCTATCTGAAAAGTAAAGGACGGCAAATTATGAGGTTTTTTATGCTTTAAAATAAGTAAAAAAAAAATTAATGTTCGTGGGTTCTCATTGTTGTAAATTTTAACGTTAATCGAAGTTACAATCACAGCATGGAGGCCAGCACTCTTTGTTTTTTTCTCAATCAATACATCACCTAAGTTTCCCCACAATGTTACCCTAACTATTTGACCCCAGTTTTATGGAAAAAGAAATTAATAGTGAGACAATCATTATAGATATACTTTATAAAACTAATAGCTTTAATGACAACAGCAATAACCTTTGATTACTCAGGTAGAAATCCAAATCCCTTGAACTCCGTCCTTTGTTGAATAATCCCGCCACATTTGTTATATAGCCAACAAAGATTCGCAAGGTACACATTTACTAATAATCATTGCTCTTATCTAAAATGGTACACGAAATATTGCAAAGATAGCACATTACCAATCAAATACTTATTATTTGTAACTTCCAAGTCATCAAAATCAATAAGCTCAAAAGGATGCCTCACAAAACCATCTGGCTTGGCTAAAGATCTTCGAATGGTTGTGCCACCATGGAATTCAAGCATGTAACGACTCTTTCATTATCCGGTATTCTTCTGTGTTGGGCACAACAGCAAAGTCAATTATAGTGTATATCAGGCCCTCTTTAAACCTATCAACAAAATTGTGTGATATCTTGGACTTTGCGGTACAATGCATGAGATTACCCTGCAACAAAAAGGTACATTAGGTAATTTTCACTATACAACAAGGTATTTTAGAAATGAATGTTCACATTTACAACAATTAACTTTCATCAGACCTTCCCATCAGATATTAGGAAGCTTTAGAGTGAACCCTTTAATCTGAATTCCCTAACGTATTGGCCAGTAGTAGAATTGACATCCCACTTACGACAAATCATGGCAACAATGGGGCCCGAGACATTCAAATCCAGCTGATTCAACAAAACTTGGGCTTTGGGCTGTGTGATTGCCTTAGACATGATATCCTAGTTTTACTGATGCTTGAGTAATTGAGGAGCGGGGAGAGAACATGTGAAATTGTAACAGCAGCCATGGTATTTATAGCGTGGGAAGCCTTTGGATTGTAACCTATGAGTATTAAAAGAGTACATGGAGAGACATTTTAACAAATTTATTGATATGATAACGTACTGAAGTTAGTTAGGGAATTTTGATGGACTAATCGATGGTTGTATGAGTCTGCTCAACTTATTTTACATTCCAGAATTATGAGGTACATTGAATTCGTAACTTTAGCTATGAAGGCTGATTGTTTTACATTCCTCAGAATCAAGAAAAAATAGCTTGTAACCACATGATTTGTATCCCCAGAAATAGCACTTAGTGAGCTTATTCAGCTACAATTGTAGGTTGTATACAATTGTAACTGCCAATAACACCCATCAATGAAAAGCGCCAAAGATTGTTTTATATTCCAGTTTCAATGCGCAGGGTGTTCATATTTTTTGCAATTAATTCCGTGCATTAGGTAGCTTATACTCTATGCAGTCTTGAAGCCTAAACATTAATAAGAGTACTCAATCTTAGATTAGGATAGATATGATGACCCAAAAAGATTAATCAATTTTAGTTAGGATCAGAATTTTCAAGAAATGAAAAAACTGACTGGATGTTGATTAATTAGGGTTTTGAGCAAAAATGGTAAAATGAATCAACTTAATCAATTATCAGCATATTTTTAGGCTTTTCTACCTTGAGGTCACGAAGTTGGACTGATGTTAGGCCAGTACTGAAATTACATATTTTTCATATTTGTCTATTTCAGTTTGTATATTCTTCTTGTTAGGGTTGAACTGTGTGGATTGGAATCAACAAATGAAAAAAAACATGCAATTTTAGGGGCCTAATATATGACCATGTTTTTCTGACTTGACGATAAGAAAATACATCTTAATTAAACTACATATTTGTTCATACTTGTCGATTCCAGTTTGTATATTCTTCTTGTTAGGGTTGAACTGTACGGATTGGAATCGACAAATATGAAAAAATATGTAATTTTAGTACCGGCCTAGCGTCGGGTCAAATTTCCCTGACGGTAGAAAACCCCCTTTTTTTAACCTAAGTTGGATTGGAGAGTTTTTTTTTTCTACGGACTTTGCGCAGTTGTGCTAAATTACAAACAAATTTGAGAGTTTTTATCGAAACGGTAAAAGTTGAATCCATTTAATTCTGAGCAAAAACTACCCAAATTTGAACAGACATAGGAGAGGAGGATTGATTCGGCCAAGTGGATCCCCTCCTGACTCAAATTCTCCCCAAATAGGGCTAAGTTACGGTGACACTTGCGCTTAGGGCTGAGCAACGGGCTTGACCCGATCCGGACCGACCCGGTTTAAAATGACCTGGATTATAAATGATCGGACTTTATTGACCGGCCCGGACTGTCGAATCGCCAACCTCCCGACTGTAAAACACAGTCGATCCTCAAGCAGTCTTGTAGCCCGATTTAGAAAAAAAATTGCATATTAATTATTAACTGTCCTGTTATGACATCTAAAATACTTTCTTCTTTACATACTCCCATAAAATATAGTTATCGATCTTAATATCTTTATTTAGTCACCAAACTCCAAGTTCAACAATATTTTAGGATAAATAAACTTAATTAGAATAACGTGGAATCATAATCGAGCTATTAATCATCATTATTTCATCACCACCAAGGGTAAATAATAATAAAAATATGTTTTATGTATTTGTATTTTTACCGGGTCGTTCCGGGCTGGACCCGAATTTTTCGGTTTTGACCGGCCCACTCTAACCCGGATTTAGCCAAAATGCAGACTTCGACACCGGACTGACACGTGTCCGATCCGGCCTCGTCCGAATCGATAAAACCGGTCCGACCATTTATTTTCATCCATTGTGATTACTGACCTCTACCCATTTATATATTATTACAATTTAAAAAAAAAATTAATTTTTTAATATTACAATTGTTAAAATTCAAACAAACAACTGCATCACTAAAACCTATTTTTCTTATACGTTAGTATAACATCGTCGAATCTCGTAGGAAATTACTTGATGTTGCAACTTATAAGTAGAAACTAAACAAATAATTTAAAATGTGATTAAAATGTATTTTCACTACTCATTTTCATCCAAACGCACATAATAATACCCGAAATAGTGAGATTAGAGTTCAGCCACGCAGACCAATTTGAAAATGATATATTCGTAGTCATCCCAAACTCGATTAAATGTGACCGTATAACCACTCATTATCCAAATCGAGTTAAACTTATAAAACCTAAATAATTAAATACTCAACAAACACCAAAAATAACAAAGTAAATATTATGAACGGATAGTACAAATGTCAAAACTTTAAAAAATTACGATCATAAATATGAAGGTTATACAATCCACGAAATTTTATAGGATTTATATTCATGTACCTGTTCCAAATCCGAATAAAAATGTTATTCACCGTGGTTAGCAACAGTAACTTCTTCATCGTATTGGATCAGCATTATATTCTCCTTCACATTCTTCTCGAGTCTCATCTTCTTCAAATACTTCATAGGCTTCTCCTTTGATAATTGTAATAGTTCTCCGGTTTGGACAGTTGGAAGCAATGTGACCAAAACCTTGGCATTCAAAGCATTTGATGGCCTTGGTTTTGTTTTCTGTAGAAATGGGTTTGGAAGGGGGTTGGTTGGAAGAACTTGGTTGGTTGGTAGGTGGTTTTCGAGTGTAAGGTGGTTGATTTACTGGGGAAAATTTTTTATATGTGGGTCTTTTTTGTAACAGATTCTCTACTCGTGTAGCAAGACAAATAACATCTTCTAACGACCAATATTGTTGAAGTTCAACACGATCAACAATATCAGTGTTTAGTCCTCCAAGATATCTGGCAATCATTTGCTCCTTTTTTTCTTGTATATCACACTGCATCATCAGCTTCTCAAATTCTCGTGTAGTCTTCGACTGATAAATTCTTCTGACGAAGATTTTGCAGTTGGATGAATTTGTCTTGGTAGTATTGAGGAGGAAGGAACATTCTCGTTAATTCCTTTCGCATTTTTTCCCATGTTTTGATCTTGCTTTTTCCTTCTCGGCCTCGCCTTTTCTTAAGATTTTCCTACCAAATGGAAGCATGTTTCTTTAATTTCACAGCAATAATCTTCACCTTTTTCTCTTATGGAATCTCCATGTTTTCAAACACCTTTTCGACTGTCTGAAGCCAATCGATGAAATCATCTGGTTGAAGTCTTCCCTCAAAGTCAGGAATGTCAACTTTGATGTCATCATGTCTGGCTGGTGGTCTTTGAGGACGATGATTTCTAGGTGTTGAAGAATCACTGGAGTATTCTCCATCTTTGGTTTGACGTTCGTTTAACAAGACTTTTTGGGCTTGTAATGCGTTTTGGAGTTCTTGAATTTGTCTCTGCATGTCTGCCATTTCAATGCCTCGTAGAGGTTGTCTTCGCGGAGGCATGTTGCAAAATGAATAAATTTGTAAAATACTTTAATAATACGTTTTTGGTGTGGAGTTGTTTTTTTCCGGGTCAACTCTGACTATGATTGGTTAAACTTTGACTGGTCATTTTGACTGATGACGTCACAGTGAGGTGACAGTGGCAATGAGGTGGCGCTGAGTGGCTCTCTTGACACATGGCGTGAAGAGAGTGGTTGAAGGTGTGACGTGGCACAATGATGTGGTCGGTGATGTGGCGTCGTCTTCAACCTCAATTTCCGGCAATGGTCCGGCGGTGGTCAGGCGGCAGCTCTGCACTTTCTGACGACTGCAATTTTTACGGCGGGTTTTTCGACTACAAGAAAATTTCGGTGAATTTTTTGGTGACCCTCTTGGCGGGGGGTGGAGGCTCTGTTGGACACAAAACTTGGGTTCCAAAGGTTTTTCGACGCTCCGGACGTGATGGCAGCGTTAGTTTTGTGTAAAGATGGCCGCAAAGTGGAGGTTTTGGCAGACGACTCTCTTTCTCACCAAAAAAAAAACACTCAACTTTCTGTTGATTTTTTTCACTCAAACTTAACTCCGGGATCTAAGAAATTGCTCCGGTACCAATATGGTATAGAAACAAGAGAGAACTCATCCCCCTTATCTCTAAAAACCTTTTCTATCCTCCCAACTCTAGGGTTAGTGGAGGCCACACCCTCTGTAATGGAGGCTTTTCTCTCCGACATGGAGGCCACCCCTTATGTAATGGAGGCTTTTCTCTCCGCCATGGAGGCTCCTATCTCTGTCATCTATGCTATTACCGTGAGGTGACCTTCGAGATTTCGTCCACCATGACCATCCCTTCTTCTCCGGCTGCGCGACCACCACCTGAGCCACCTCCACCGCCTCCGATTTCGCCCTTGGCCTTCACTAAAGCTTCTCCATCTACTGATCCGACTACTCCGCGGCCAGATCCAAAACTACCATGTTTGCTGTCTTGTAGCTCGACCCCACCATCAACCTGGTTATGCTTTAAAGTTTGTATCTTTAAGTCTGATCGTGTGCTTTTCCTCTTGTTTTATGGCCTATGTTTTTTACTTTTATTTTGTTTTTTTAGTGTTTTGTTATGGGTTCTTGTGCTTGGTAGTAGTATGGCCAGAGTCTGCCTTCAAGGTCTTTGTTGAAAGGTCTATGCTTTGCTGGCTTTGTTGGAAGGGCTTTCTTCACCCAGAATCTTATAGGGCAGGAACTTGGGTGACCACCAACAACTCTTCTACCCTTTTTTCCAACAAGCTTCTAGCGTTATTGGGTTAAATCTGGACTACCGTGATACCACTCATAGTCGAACGACACATAGAAATGATCTGTAGTCGGATAGACCTAAAGAATGTGGATTCTCCTTCATTGTTGGCCATTTACCATATGCGAAAATGGATTGGTTGGTTAATTGGATCAGTTGTTAGTTCGGTTGTAAATCCAATGTGATCTGTAATCTATTTGTGTATGGAAGCTCGTACTTTGTATTGTCTAATAGCTAGTAGCAAACCTAATTTGTGGGTGGGGTCTCTCCCAACACTCACCGGTCAAAAAAAAACTCATCTCTAAAACACACTCAATTTATTTCTTTAACTTCAAGATGATCTTTACATAAATTGAAGGACCTATTTATATTGTTCATAAGGCCTTCAAGTAGGAAGAAACAATGGGTAATACCATGGTAGTAATTCAAATACCATTTGCTAACAAATTAATTAAAATATTAAGGAAGGTGCTGCATGGTTGTTCTTTCAACATTGATGGCTTTGAATTGTTGAGTGGATGGTGTGAATGGTTTGAATTCTAAAATGGCGGTTTCTAGATGGTTGGTTGTGTTGGCTGCTGGATCATCTTTTTATGTAGAAAATATTAATTTTAAATTTTAAGTCTTTAAAATAGAATGAAAAACTTATTTCTAAAAGATTCACAATAAGATTGTTTAAAATCAAGTTGTTTATGTTCCGGGAAATCCTTCCCGTATTGGTGTCTTTCCTAATACTAGTTGTAGGGGGATAAGAGTTATGGAAGGTTCTGGACTCTTCCATAAGTAGTTGGATCCTGTTAGATGTCTTACCTTAACTAGGAATCCTATGTATGGAAAGACTCTCTTTGTAATGCCTATATAAAGGCCCCTCTATTCATTGTTATCAATACAATTGATTTGCTGTCTTTACTTTTCTCCTCAAACACGTTATCGACGTAGCTCGAACGAAAAAAATAAGAAATCGGCCGAGCACCACGGCGCCGCCAGAGCCGCGACCGCCGCCTCCGCCCGGACCATTGCCGCCACGGACCGCGCGCCAGATCCGCCTAAAGCCGCCAAAGACAGCCGCCACCGGACCGCGCGCCCGCCACAGACTGCCGCGCGCGACCGCCGCCGACTCAGCCCACCACCCTAGTCCGACCTGGCCCGACTCTCGACCAAAACTCGAACATCAACTTATCTTCTAAGCCGCCAAAATTGCGCTCCGGTTTCACGTCGCCGCATCGAGTACCAACGGTAGATCAAGCACACCATGCATTCAAAGACGTGCCTAATTTTATAATCGAGGTAATTATCTGACTCGTCCCTATTTCAATTCTCTCCTTTGGGAATTTTTCTTTTGGGGACACGGGTTTTGGGTTCTTAATCTCCCACGCTACTTTGCGGTGGATGAGACCGCGAGAGAAGTCAGATCTCTGCGTGTCGAAGAAAACTGCGTGTGACGGTCTGGGGAGTCACGGAATTGTTGAAAAGTCGATACTTGTGGTTGTTGCATACACCACGTATCTGGGTACGATCTGATATCGCCGTTTTTTTGTCGACTTTACTAAACAACAATTAAGGGAAGTAAATCGAGTAACGGTTATGTTACACGCTTTTAAAAGCATCGATTGTGACCGTTTACATTGTCACTGAAAATCCAACAAGACTAACTTCCTCTTGTTTATATCTTGTAGATGGCACAAAGCTCCAATGTTCATCCGGAGTTCGACATCCTTGACCATGCTGGTAAGGAGTACCATAGGTGGGTCTCAGACGTTCGCTTGGCGTTCGTCGGAAAGAGATTTACCACCACCATCTTTCCCTCTAACGAGCCTACCGCTCAAGAACCGAGCGAGGAAATCAAGGCTAATGCACTAATGTACTTGCGTAGACATATACATCCGTTGTTGAAAAAGTGTTATATGAACTTGCAAACTCCCAAAGAACTATGGGATACACTCGAACAACGATTTAATAATGTGCATGATCAGCGCTTCCCCGAATTGCAACTTCAGTGGGAGCAAATCTGATTTTTGGATTATGCGAATGTGGAAGCCTATAATCAAGCTATCCTCGATCTTCGCGCTGATCTTGGTTTTTGTGGTGTCAAGAAGTCTGATCAAGATTTGATCGAGAAGACTCTTAACACGTTTCCCGTGGGAGCAAGTGTAATTGCTCATCACCAAGGCCGCTTGCCTATGAGGAAGGGAGAATTAAGAACTTTAGTGACCTTATCTCCCACCTCGCGAAAAAGAAAGGCACCATGAGATTATTCTCAATAGCAATGCGCGCCTACTGTACGAAGCCGATTCCTAAGTGAATCAAAGGGCTACCCACAGTGAAAGAACCACGACAAAATAGAAAAGGCAACGCTACTCGCTTTTGCAAGCACCACGGATGCATGACTCGAGCAAGCGAGGGAAAAGACGAGGTCGCTGCTCCAACGTGTGGAAGAGGCAAGGTGGCTCGCCACGGACCTAGTGGAACCCAACCACGTGGGCCGCCCCGCCACGGAATGGAACCACTCCAAAGGAAGGCCGGAATTGCTATACTTGCGGATCGAAGAAGAATACTTACTGCAATTGCAAAGCGCCAAAGAACATCCAAGCTTACTACAAGCACTATAAACAATATTTGACTCAAGAGTCGAATTACATGGAAGAAGATAATGAGAATACGGAGGTGAACCATATTGAGATCCAGACTGAGATCCCTCCTCTCACCATTGCGGACAAAGACCAACATATGGATGTTGCCGACTTTGACTAGTTTTACGCTTTGGTTATGTTTTGTCTTGTTTCTAGTTTCCGAGAACTACTTTGGATTTTCATGAATGTAATAAAGTTGGCCATGATGAATAAAATTCTTTTAATTGCTGTGATTGTGCAAAGACGAATTTTATTTTTTCCCTTCGAAAGCATGTTTGGTTTATCACAAAATAATTGCTAGCAATGAATTGCTTGGTTAATAATTTGATACATTGGTAGGATTTCATCAAAACTTTTGATCAAGACTGGGCGCATCCTCCTTAGTATTTTTTTATGCTTTGAGAGTTCAAACGGAATCAGTGGTTTTTAAACAAATTTTTAGTCAGACTGACATTCCTACTTTCTCTGCAAGTCTACCAAGTTGGAGTTACCGAAAGGATCATTAGTAGAGATATAAATCGAAAACCAAGATGCGTTTTAAAGTATTTAAACGCTCCTATGGCCATATTTCCATAGTATTGTATCAACAATAATGCCTTTGAAAAAAGGCTTCAACCTTGCTCTATCACTCAACAATAGGGAAATACCAAAATAGAAAATTGAAACGAGCACTGAGATCTGAGTTTAATGATCCAGAAAGTGCACGACCTATGGACAGAAATATATGGAAGTCTAGTTTCCAAAAAAACTGACCGTTCGTCCATAGCCTTCTTAACGAAGAAGTTATTGCTGTTTTAGTGAACAAAGGTCAAGCTGCGCGGAAATTATTTCCAGCGATTGTGCTAACTTTGATCCTAACCAACTTGGTCGAATTTCCCCAAACTCGATGTTAATGAGTTTTCGCTATGTCTCTAATCATAAGACTAATCGAGTTTCATGTCTTATTGTAGATGTCTCGTGGCGAAATTGAGTGCCTTGCTGATAGTGGAACAACCCACACTATTCTTCGGAATAGGCAATTATTCAAGGATATTGTGCCATACATATCCTCAGTGACAACAATGATTGGTTCCTCCCAAGTAATTCAAGGGAGGGGACCTGCTCATTTCTTGCTACCTAATGGTACGCATATTAATGTCACAAATGCTCTCTATGCCCCAAGAGCAAACCGAACCTTGCTAAGTTTTAGGGACATCCGTGCCAACGGTTATCACCTTGATACACATTGTGAGAATGGGACAGAATTTTTGTGTGTTACTCTGGCAGAATGCGGAAGACGCCACGTTCTCGAGAAACTTATGAGTCTAAGTAGTGGTTTATGTTGTGTCACGATTTATTCATCCCGACAGGCGATCGACTATAAGGCCGAGCGACCAAGTCAACTCCAGTCAAACCCTGACTAGCTCGCCAAGTCGAAGATATCAAACCACCATCAGGTACCTAGCGATCGACTCGTGGCGATCGCCCTTGGCACCGGGCGATCCGCTCTACTAACCGGCTAAGGGCAATCGACTGCGCCCGAGCAGAGAGATGATCGCCCGTCTAAGTCATCGAGGACTGGATCTCGTAAAAGCACCCACGTGCGAGATCCATAAAGGCGCCGACAAGATCTTTGCTAACCGACAAGATCTTTGACCAAAGCCTGTCACCTACCCCACCTACCGGCATGTGCGCCGAAAGTTGTCGCAGGCCGCATGTGACTAACTCAGACGCGTGTAAGCTCCCCATCGACCGAGTAGTTGATCGCCAACAACTCCCCGCAGACTTTGAGGGACAGCCCATGTGCTAAAAGACGATCGCCCGATTATTATATTGCAAAGAAAGGCGATCGCCTGGCGTATCCAAGCCCTATAAATAGAGAACCTCCTCCTACTGGAAAAAGGTTCGTAACTCATCCACTACAGCTCCGAATTCATTCTCGACTTACGCCGAGCTCATTCTCTCACATTCCGATACATCCACTAAATATCAAGAACACACACATATCATCAAGCTCCCTATTATCTCACCTAATCCATCTCAGACTTCTCTCTCCAAATCTCTCGTCCGTAAGACGATCGGCGTAAAGCAAGTCTCCACTAGACAGATTCCAAGGGATTCATAAGCCCAGAAGCCCAAACACCCAGCTAAATACTCGCCGTGAGAGGCGGTCGATCTCTCACCGCCGCGACTGTTCATCACCTTTGTTACAAGAACTCACAGAGCATCAAATCTGGTTCTTCCGGCAATCTACACGCTCACTAGCTAAGATAACAAGAAACTTTACACTCATTGTAATTGTATTCTTACATTAGTACTTGTATCCCCGAATATCGGTATTAATAATATCTCGCGAGAGCATTCAAGCCCGGGACTAACAACCCCGGCAAATCTTGTGTTATTTATCTTTCTCACGGAAGTGCTCTTGCATTTGTTTGCTATCCCATCCATTCCAGCAATATCTATCTCCGGATAATATTTTGGGTAGCAACAATTGGCGCTAGAAGAAGGGTGCCATCTAACCCTCATATTTTTATTTCTACCGTCCCGAAGAACACTCACTGTTATCGGGGCAAATACTTGAAGTGACACTCACTGCACTTCAAAGAAAACCTCCAGAATCATGACATCCGCCGGTCCATCGAAGAAAGCTACTCTCCGAACCGCCGGACACCATTTCCGGCCAGTCGAACCCCACCACGACAGGGGAAGCCGCGGCAACGCGAGACTCTCGATCCCGCATCCGAGAGATGGCCCCAACCTCTCACTCGATCAGTTCCAAACCGAGGAACAGATCGAGGAGGCTATGGCCATCCTGGAGGAGCGACGGAGAGCATGCGCGCCGCCCGCGATAACTCCCTCGATCATCCGCCGCATGGGAAAACGGAAATTCAATGGGCTACTGAACGAGCGATCGTCAAAAAGCCCCAATTCGTGAGGAAAGGCTCTCGCACGACCGGACGGATCCATTTTCGATCGCTTGGGACGCGACCCATCCCGGCGACCGGGGCACTCTATTTCCAACCTTGAAAAGACGGAATCCGAATCCGTCCCCCGGAGTTCGGCCTACTCACCTCACGGCCGAACGCATGTCAGCCATCTGACTCGCCCGATCGCTGTGGACTCAGTACTCAATAGCCTCGGCTCCCGCTCCGATCGCCGAGCCGCTAACAGTCAGGCCACGGCGATGGCCGCCATGCAGCGTCAGCTCGACGAGATGAGAGCACTCTTGGACACTGGGGCAAGCACCAGCAAGAAGATCGCCGGGACGACCGAGCCACTCACGGTCCACATCGAGCTTGCCCCCATACAACCAACGATCGCTCCTCCTAAAACACCTCTGTATAAGGGGAGATCGGACCCAGAAACCCACCTGAGTAAATTCCGAATTTACATGACTGGGTGTGGGGCATCTGATGCAACCAAGTGCCGGATCTTCCCGGCGACATTGGGCGGCGGCCCATAAGTGGTACGTCTCACTACCACCACGATCGGTCACCTCTTTTAAGAAATCGGCGGATGACTTCACGTCATACTTCGCCAGAAGGTCGCCAGACGAGAAGGCCCCAGCGCATGATAAAAATCAAGCGGGGAAGGACGAAAGCGCAGATTACATCGACCGGTAGACGAAATCATCCTCACCGGCGAACCCGTCGGTGATGAGCTCGCTCTCTACTCGGTCATGGGGGATTCCACGGTCACTCTCCCATGTTCGGACATCTCTCCAAGGATATTCCCCAACTTACACGATCTTCCGCGCTAAAGCCGCCAACTTCCCGGCCGTGCAAAGGCTACTCACCCTCCGCTTAGACGAGGAAACGCCACCTCTTGCCCGGAAGATAGCGATCGCTAAAGCAAAGAGGGCGATCGCCAAGACACCGGAGATCTCAAAGCTTTCGAGGACATGGAAGCCCATCTCCTCCATACGTTCAATGTAACTCCGGCACATATTTTCTATGCCATCGGGGGCACGAAGAGCTCAAAAGCCAAAGGCGATAAGGGACCACGGTCACACTGGACAACAATCGATATTGCGCCTACCACAAGAGTCCCGCCACGGCACCAACAATTGCCGCGACCTCCTCAAGCGGCTCTGAGAAGCTCGAGGAGGGCAAGTTGGATGACTTATTGGTTTAGCCAAGCCCCGCCTATCTCTATAGACGATCGTCCGAGTCGAACGCAAAACAGGCTGGGAAGCTCATACGAGCCGACCCCTGGATCAACCTCGGCGACCGTCTCTATATGCTTCAATCAAGAGAAGGAGACCACGGAAGTCATCCCGATCTCCCTCCTTATTCAAGAAACCGGAGGACTCGATCGCCATCTACAGTTCATCATATAACATGATGGACTAAGGCACGAGATCGCCTCCCCCGCACAACGTACACCGTCTAAGATCGACATCTACATGACGATCCTAGGTGAAAGAGTGCAGCCAGGGTCCTGGTGGTCGATGGAACCGACTGCTTAGGCCATGCAAGGTCCCTTTAGGCCAAGATCGCCCGCCCTTCGTTTAAATACGAGGCCGGCGTAGTCTGAGGGCCCTCCAAAATAAATCAGTAGGACACGATCGCTCGCCCTCAAAGGTTCATCATCTAACATGGTGAACCCGGACAATGCGACGTGCCACAACCCCGTCTCAACGTACACCGTCGAGGTCGGCCATCTCCATGGCTGGCCGAGGTGGAAGCAGAGCTAACAAGCCGCGGGCGCGGAGTTGATTCATCCGACGCTGCCCCGCGCAAGGACTCCTCTAGACCGAGACCGCACGCCCTTCGTTTAAATACGAGGCGAGGCGCAGCCTAACGGAGGACCCTCATAATAAAGTGAGTCACGAGACACTCAATGTCTTCGCGCATCAAGACATGATCAAGGAGTCGGTCCATCGAACTCCGCGATCGTGCACGGTTCCTCAAGATGGACGACCGTCCCCGAGGATTCGACAAAGTTAAAGACCGCTCACTCAAGGAATTATTTTCATCCCCTTACTTCCACTAAGTGAATAAAAACAAGGGGCAAGAAGAGTGCGGACTACCTACACGACGATCGCCGCTATTCAACCACATACGGAGATCGTCATTTTTTGGATGTAGTGCGTGATCGAACTTGTTGTAAAAAGTTGTCTTATGAGTTTATCAATTCATTTGGAACTACCCGCAACGATCTCTCCTCACGCATTCGTACAAAGTCAAACAAAGACTCAAAATAACCATTCATTCAAGTGATAAGTCGAAATCCAAATGCTCATTTTATTACTTGAAAAATAGAGTACACTACGCCCAAGGCCTAAGTACTACAAAAGAAAGCTACAAACTACAAAGAAAGTAAGCTAAAAACATCAAAAGGAAGCGCCTCAAGCCCGCCGGCCTTCACCATCGCATTCGGCGCGGTTCCCTCATCTTCCGAGCATCGGGATGAGCAAGACTGTCTGGAGACGGATACCGGCTCAAATCCACACCGATGTCCGCCAGTCCAAGATCGGCAAGGAGAAAGCCGAATTGAGAGGATGCTCCAATGCATATGACTTGAACTTCTCGGCAAGAGGACCGACCTCCAAGCCTCCCTTCTTAGCCGCTCGGATCGAGTCGGCGCCAAGTAATAGGCGAACTCGCCGACATACTCCAAATTTTGGAAGGGATCGGCCTTGGTCGCCTCAACTTCTCCTCTCGGCTCGGCCATCGCCTGCTGCGATCCTGGAGCTCGGCCTCCCTCGCAGCAACCTTCTCTTTCGCCTCCGCCATTTGTCACCGGCGATCGTCACCTTCGCGATCGGCCTCCTCCTCAGCAACATTCCTCGCCTGGACGGAACACTTCATCTGGTCCCGAAATCGGTCGACCGCCATTCGAATTTCTCGGTCTCCTTCTTCTCCGGCTCAAGCTCATGGCTCGCCCGCTTGGCCGCCTCCAAGGAGTCCTTCTGCATCGGTGAGATCTTTTCAGCAAACTGTGTGTTCTCTTTCCGAGCCGCCTCAAGATCGTCCTGAAGGCGAATAGTGGAGGGCCGCCTCAAACTCCCGAGCGGCACTGACGGCCATGGTCGCCGTCTCAAGAGAAAGGGCGACGACGGCATCCATCGAACTCGACGACCGCAGCCGGGCGATCGCATCCAGATCGATTGTCCACGCCTTCGGCAAAGCGGCGGCCTTGCTCACATAGGGAGGAATGTCGCAGAATGGCGAGAGATCGACTCGCCAGAAATCCACGACCATCGGTGGACAAGACGGGTGCAACGCGACGGATCCCGCACCAAAACACCAAGGTTAATACAACTCCTACAGATGTAATTGTCAACACGAAATGCTATCTACCTCTCGGCCTTCTCGGGATCCCGCCGAAAACGGTTTCCCTCGAGGAGTTTCCGCATCCGCGATCGCCGCCTCCCGCGAAAAGCCGCAGAGGCGGCTCGCGCTCGAGCAACGATGGTGATCGGAGGCGCGGCGATCGGCACTTCATCGCCGGGCAGAAACGAAGTTTCTTGCGGCCTCGGCCTCTTGCGATTCGCCCGAAGCCCCTCCTCCGGAATTTCCTCCTCAACCTCGACCTGCTCTACGCGAGGCTCCGGCTCCGCACGAGGCACCGCCTCTGGAACTATAGGCAATGCGACGGGCGGAACCCGAGTCGACCTCTTCGCGCGAAGACGGCCTAGGACTCCTGGGTTCGACATAGCGATCTCCTCCGGAGGCTCCAAAAAGCGAGGGAAACGAACCTCTGCAGTTAAAGACGAGCGACTAACGGTCAGACAGTGTCCTTAAAATAAGGCGATCGCCTAGTAAGTGAAGATCGCAGGACCACATACCTGGCACCGCAAGATGTCTCGGGAAGCGGAATAGTCGAGCCGACAACCAGCGACTCTCCTTGTTGATCCGAGTGGCGTCTAGGTCGTCGTCCGACAAGCTCCTAATTCGCTCCCAAACAACGAGGAAGTCGAAAGGCAGCTCCTCGATCGCCGGAATATGAAAGCCTGCAAAACAGAAATCAAATTAGATCAGTCCAAAACGCATCCAAGCGAAGGGAGAGTCTAAACCCTTACCAGGATTCCTCTCCCGAAATTCAGTGGGGATCTCCAGTTCGCCTGTGGGATTGTCGCTCGCCGAAGCTCTCCACTTGCCAGCGACCTGCAACCACTTCGTCCGATCACCCCGTATCTTATTCGAACTCCATGAATCACCGGCCAGATCGGCCTTGAATATGGTAACCGCCGACCAACCCTCTATGCGCCGTCAGTTTAAACAAATAGTTCATCTCCAACGGCGACGGAGAGTGACAGCGGTGACCGCCAAAAGGGTGAGAGTGCATATGATTTGGAGCGGGCGTTCGGCGTCGTGAAGTGGCGCCACATTCCAAGCGGCCAACAGATGGGAGACCGCAAGGACGGAGGAAGCGCAACCCGGCCTCCATAACGGCCTCACTCACTGCGACCATACCCATCGGGAGGCTGGTCGGCTCGTTCATTCTCGCGGCGCGAACATGTCCACATCCGAAGGAACATGGAATCTTGTCCTCCAGACGGCGGATCTCTCACGGACGCCGAGCTCGTGTTGGCCGAGCGACCACAACGATCATTGCGCGGCACGATCTGCGACCGCTTGGGGAGCACATAGGGATAAGCGACCGAATATCCTCGAAATCGAATCGCGGAGTAGGACCGCCAATCTCTCCATTATTTCGCAAAGGCCCTATAGGCCCGTCCAAAATCACTATGTTGCTCCCAAGACGCCCGATCGCCAGATCTCTCTCGATCTGCGATCGTCTCTCCTCAGCAGCCGACTCCCTAGCAACATCGGCCTCATTGAACAAAGCCTCAACTTCAGCCGGGTCGATTCCGGCTCGAATTGCTTCAGCCGCCGTCTCCAGGTGGAAGACGGAAGGAGTTTCTCCCCGGGCAGCCGATGTCCCGGCGGCAGAACTGGTTCCCGCTCCAAACGATGATGAGGTTCCGGCCATTTTCAGAGTTAGAAAGGAAGAGAAGGATTTTTCTTACCCTAAAGTGAAATCGATCGACGATCGGCGCTTAGATCTTCAAAAAATTCGGCAGCAGGACCTTCTTTCTCCAATGCGTACGCGTGAGTGAGACTGCAGCCCCGCGCCCCCTTTTATAAAAGAAAGCAGGGACCCGATTGCAATAAGGGAAAACCTTAGGGGTCGGATCTCAAACGGCGCACGGTTGACCCCTCGAGACCCGCGACGCGTCTTTTCGAGGACGCGTCGGCCGAGGAGTCATTAATGACCGTTGGCGTCCTCCAATAGAAGCGACACGTGCGCGGAGACTTTTCAACGCCCGTTGCTTTTTCCCCTTGATTCGGCCAACCAGTCGTCGAATCGAGCATATCGGCTCAAAGACGATCGCCGATTGATAAAACACTCGATCGCTCGTCAAAAATTCGGCGATCGCTAAGAAAGCCACCTCACCCCACGTTTCCAACGTATGAGCGAGTGAGGGCAATTGTTGTGTCACGATTTATTCATCCCGACAGCGATCGACTATAAGGCCGAGCGACCAAGTCAACTCCAGTCAAACCACGACTAGCTCGCCAAGTCGAAGATATCAAACCACCATCGTGTACCTAGCGATCGACTCCTGTGGCGATCGCCCTTTGCCGGGCGATCTGCTCTACTAACCGGCTAAGGGCAATCGACTGCGCCCGAGCAGAGATGATCGCCCGTCTAAGTCATCGAGGTGGATCTCAGAAAATCACCCACGTGCGAGATCCATAAAGGCGCCGACAAGATCTTTTGCTAATCGACAAGATCTTTGACCAAAGCCATCACCTACCCCACCTACCGGCATGTGCGCGAAAGTTGTCGATAGGGCCGCATGTGACTAACTCGGGACGCGTGTAAGCTCCCCATTGGAACGAGTAGTTGATGCCAACAACTCCTGCAGACTTTGAGGACAGGCCCATGTGCTAAAGACGATCGCCCGATTATTATATTGCAGTAAAGGCGATCGCCCGGCGTATCCAAGCCCTATAAATAGAGAACCTCCTCCTACTGGAAAAAGGTTCAGAACTCATCCACTACAGTTCCGAATTCATTCTGACTTACGCTCAGAGCTCATTCTCTCACATTCCGATACATCCACGGAAATACTGAAGAACACACACATATCATCAAGCTCCCGGCTATCTCACCGGAATCCATCTCAGGACTTCTCTCTCCAAATCTCTCGTCCAGAAGACGATCGGCAGAAGCAGCAAGTCTCCACTAGACAGATTCCAAGGGATTCATAAGCCCAGAAGCCCAAACACCCAGCTAAATACTCGCCGTGAGAGGCGGTCGATCTCTCACCGCCGCGACTGTTCATCACCTTTGTTACAAGAACTCACAGAGCATCAAATCTGGTTCTTCCGGCAATCTACACGCTCACTAGCTAAGATAACAAGAAACTTTACACTCATTGTAATTGTATTCTTACATTAGTACTTGTATCCCCGAATATCGGTATTAATAATATCTCGCGAGAGCATTCAAGCCCGGGACTAACAATCCCGGCAAATCTTGTGTTATTTATCTTTCTCACGGAAGTGCTCTTGCATTTGTTTGCTATCCCATCCATTCCAGCAATATCTATCTCCGGATAATATTTTGGGTAGCAACAGTTTATACCAGACTGCAATAAGGGTTATTGAATCCTATGCTGTGAGTCACGAACTGTGTGATTCCGAAGCATACCAACTATGGCATGACCGACTCGGTCACCCTGGACGCGACATGATGATTCGCATTTTGAAAAACTCACATGGTCATCCGTTTTTCAAGTCCAGAAAACGATTGGAAGCACCACTCGATATCGGCATTGATGTGAGTGAGCTTGATACCGTATCACCGGGACTAAAGATCGCACGCCCTGATAAGGTTGACAGTGCATCTCTTGTAAATCCCGAGGCTTCCGTGGCAATTTCTAAATGCCCATAAATCGTTTTGTAAAGCCTGTTCACTAGCAAAGTTGATACCCTCTCCGTCCTTTGCTAAAGACTCAACACAAAATATTCGCTTCTTACAAAGAATTCAAGGGGACATATGTGGACCTATTCAACCAGAGTGCGGACCATTCAGATATTTTATGGTTCTGGTTGATGCATCGATGCGATGGTCACACGTCGCTCTGCTATCCACGAGAAATGCTGCATTTGCTAAACTCCTAGCACAAATCATCAAGTTACGGGATAACCACCCCGACTTCCCAATCTCGTCATTAAGATTGGACAATGCTGGAGAGTTTACGTCAAAGTCTTTTGACGACTATTGCATGTCGATTGGGATTGATGTTGAACATCCCATCCCCCATGTTCATTCGCAGAATGGCCTTGCCGAGGCTATGATTAAGCGGTTACAGCTTATCGCCCGAGCATTGGTATTACGCACCAACTTGCCGATTTCTGCCTGGGGTTATGCAATTTTGCATGCGGCTATACTTATTCGCTTTCGACCCACTGCCAATCAACCGTTTAGTGCGTACCAGTTGGTAACTGGATATGAGCCTGATATTTCACACTTACGCATTTTTGGTTGTGCGGTATATGTGCCAATTACGCCTCCACAGCGTACTAAAATGGGTCCGCAAAGACGATTAGGTATATATGTTGGCTATGAATCGCCTAAAATTATCCGCTATTTGGAACCTTTGACAGAGATCTTCTTGCAAGATTTGCATTGTCACTTTGATGAGACAAACTTCCCGTCGTTAGGGAGAGAGGAATCGAGCGATTCCGGTTGAACGCCAGAAATTGTGCGGTGTGCTCCTCCTTGCCTCATCAAGATCCCCGCATGCCTCAATCCGAGCTAGAAGTGCAACGTATTCTCGATCTTGAAAGTTCCGGATTCGATGCCCGGCGCCTTTGCGATACTGCGAAAGTGACAAGATCTACCATTCCCGCTGCGAATGTTCCTGCAAGGTTAGAAGTCCCAGTTATAGGGCAAGGTTCATCCGCCCAAAGGAATGATGCCACCGGCGTCAACCTTAGTGGTGGGATGGCTGCTTCGGCTGCTCTTATCCCTGCTCGAAAGAGGGGGAGGCCAGTGGGTAGAAAGGATACCGAACCTCGAAAGAGAAGAGGAACGGAGGCACAAAATCCTCTCATCATCGACACAGTGACTCCGTCACACGAGATTATCTCTGACTACGGATATGTCCTCGAATCAACAATGGACCAATCGACGGACGCGTCGGAAACTTTGTTGATGTCAGAAAATAAAGAAATCTCGATGCAATGTACGAGTGAATACGTACTATTGGGCCAGTCGCCCACGCTAGTCGACGATGCTTTTGCCTACTCCGTCGCTCAAGAAATTATTGAAGACGACGACGCTGAGCCGCGCTCGGTTGCTGAGTGTCAACAACGAGCCGATTGGCCGAAATGGAAAGATGCAATGCAGGCTGAGCTAGACTCAATGGCTAAACGTGAGGTATTTGGCCGTATCGAGCCAATACCCATGGGCATTAAACCAGTTGGACATAAATGGGTCTTTGTTCGTAAACGCAATGATAAGGATGAGGTCATGCGTTACAAAGCGAGACTAGTTGCCCAAGGCTTCTCGCAGCGCCCTGGCATTGACTACGAGGAGACGTATTCTCCCGTTATGGACATCATCACTTTCCGCTACTTAGTCAGTTTGGTAGTGTCCGAAAAACTGAACATGCAGCTTATGGATGTGGTTACAGCGTATCTTTATGGGGATCTAGATACGGATATCTATATGAAAGTCCCCGAAGGGATTTCATGGCCCAAATCAAGTAGCTCTAAACCACGGAGAGCGTACGCTGTGAAATTGCGTCGTTCACTGTATGGGTTGAAACAATCTGGAAGGATGTGGTACAACCGCCTAAGTGAATACTTGGTTGGGAAGGTATATAAGAACAGTGACATCTGTCCATGCATATTCGTGAAAAGAACAGATGCAGGATTCGTGATTGTAGCCGTCTATGTAGATGACATGAATGTCATCGGTACCATAGATGAGGTCAATGAAACGGCCCGCTACCTTAAATCCGAATTCGAGATGAAAGATCCGGGAGGACTCGATTGCTTGGGCTTAGAGCTAGAACATCGAGATGATGGCATACTCATTCATCGATCGCCTATGTCCACAAAATGCTCAGCGATTTAGCATGGACAAGGCACATCCTCTTGCTACCCCCATGATTGGTCAAGTCCTGAAATGAACAAGGATCTGTTTCGCCCTAAAGAGGAGGATGAAGAGGTCCTTGGAGCAGAAACACCGTACCTTAGCGCAATCGGTGCGTTGTTGTATCTGGCTCAATGTACTCGTCCAGACATCGCATTCTCTGTGAATCTGTTAGCGAGATTTAGCTCCGCTCCCACGATAAGGCATTGGAATGGAGTAAAACACATCTTTCGATACTTGAAAGGCTCCAGTGACCTTGGATTGTTCTTTCCCTACGCAAAAGAGAGCGATATTCCGAAAGGAATTGTTGAGGTTAAGACGATGCATACCGACCGTCGATCTTCCTCTGATATTGCAGCTAAGCATGGTAGCTTGACTACCAGAAGTGCTAAAGCGAGCAAGCTTACTCCTTATGCAGAGAATCCTACCGACACGTTAGTTGGATTTGCTAATGCCGGTTATCTCTCTGACCCGCATAAAGGCCGTTCCCAAACTGGTTATGTGTTCACCATTGGGAATACGGCGATATCTTGGCGATCTACCAAGCAGACCCTGGTTGCTACTTCCTCGAACCATGCAGAGATAATTGCATTGCACGAATTCGTAAGGGAGTGCATTTGGCTACGGTCAGTCATAGACCATATACGAGGAACGTGTGGATTAGATCCCACTACAGCAACCCCTACTTGCATCTTTGAGGACAATGCGGCATGCATTGAGCAGATGAAGTTAGGTTTCATAAAGGGTGATAATACCAAGCATATTGCGCCGAAGTTCTTTTATAATCAGCAGCAGCAGAAATTGCTGAATATCGAAGTGAAACAAGTGAGTTCCGATGAGAATATCGCAGACTTGTTCACTAAGTCTCTGCCGAAATCTACATTTGAGAAACATGTGAGAAGCATCGGCATGTGTCGATTATCCGAGCTCAACTAAAGATGGCTCGATGGAATGAGTATCATGTATACCTCGGGAGTATACTTCACATGATTCGACATTTGTAGTTGGTGCGTTGCGCTCTTTTCCTCACCAAAGTCTTTGTTTTTCCCACGGGGTTTTATTTGACTTGGAAAGGTTTTTACCGAGGCAACACCGTGTGCACCATGTTAGTATTAGCGTTCGACACAGGGAGTGTTAGGAAATCCTTCCGTATTGGTGTCTTACCTAATACTAGTTGTAGGGGTAAGAGCTATGGAAGGTTCCGACTCTTCCATAAGTAGTTGGATCTGTTAGATGTCTTACCTTAGGAATCACATGTATGGAAAGACTCTCTTTGTAATGCCTATATAAAGGCCCTCTATTCATTGTTATCAATCTGATTGATTTCTTGCCTTTACTTTTCTCCTCAAAGAGTTTAACAATTGTACCGTGTATATTTAAACAATCTTGTTGTTTAGATCTTCCTATGTCTTAATTCAAAGATATTAGAAGTCCTTCTACATTGAAACCATGATCGCTCTCACTCCTTCTCAATATTAATCGACCATTTTCATTAACAAACTCGTAAAAATGATTACATACTTCATACGAACATTTTAAAAGGATCTAGGATATAAAATTTATTTCACTAACAACATAAACAATCAACACGTTATGAACAAAATAAACAACTAAGACCAATAAATAATCTCAACAACATAAACAGTTTAAATAAACAAAAATAACACATGATAGTTATTTTAAACAACTTAAACAACTTAATAACATAAGCAATATAAACAACCTACACTAATAAAGAATTTAAACAACTTAAACAACCTATTCTAATAAACAATTTAAACAACTTAAACAACCTACACTAATAAACAACTCAAACAACATACGCAATAAACAACTTAAACTACCTAAACAACTTAATCAATCTAAACAATTTAAACAACCTAAACAATTTAAACAACTAAATATAAAATATATTGTTAAAACTATTTGATAAAAAGAGGGCCATTTTTTATCTTTTTATATAAGGAAGGTCATTTTTGATAAGTTGCCTTTTGACTAGGCCATTTATGAAAATAGCCTGATCTGGTCCTCCTCTTCGATTTCTCCGACCGGATTGTTATCCGCCATTTCTGTAATCGGGATTTCGTTTTGCCTTCTGTTGTTCGTTGTGTCGTTTTCTTAGTGGAGTGGAGCACATGTTCAAAGCTTCATAATACCTTTTGAAATTTTAATTTTCTCCCATATATTTTGAAATATTTCAGAAAAATGCCTCTTCTTTTATGTCATCTCATTATTGTCGTTGAACTTAAGAAATTTGGCTCAGTAGGAGCCTCAAACCAAACTTTTGTTGCTTTAAAAGTTGGATTATCAAATAATTTAACATAACATCAAAATTCTTCCCAACCTCTAAATGATATTTATTTAATCTATATTTTTTGTTTATTAAAATCAATGTTTTTAAAAATCGATTGAACTGGAAAAAAACCTTTCATAACCTATTGAACCGCTCAAAAACAGGGAACTGGTTGAACCGATTTTATTTTTTATACTTCTATTTTTAACTAATTTAAAACTTAATACTTATTTCTATTATTTTTATTTTAAATTTTAGCATTTTAAATTGTATTTTGTGGTGTTTTCTTGATTCTATTGTGTTTATTTCAATATTAAACTTATAACTTTATAATTTTATATTTTATAAGTGTCAATTTATTTTATTTTTTAATATAATAAAGTGAATATCATTTTAACGGTTGGACCGCTGATCCGACCGGTCCAACCGGTTGAACCACCAACCGTTGTTCAATCCGATTTGGTTGCCGGTCCGGTTATGAAAATACCGATTAAAATCATAGAATTATTTGTATTGGCATAGTTGGATTTCAATTAAGGTTAATCAGAATCTCTCATACCTATTAACTTTTGGAATAGTGGATGATAAAAAAAAAAGTCAAAAGTATGCTTGAACTAAATTCAAGCGAGTACTTTTTAGTGTTTGACAAGTATTGTTGATGCGTAACATATTGAACATATGAAAAATCACAATTTAAAAATTAAATATTTTTTAAAATTATGATATGATCCTTCAATCTGAACACAACCTTATGTTTGCTTTTAGAAATTCTATTGGACATGAATTATATGAACAGTAAAAATGTAATTACATTTTACACATCTTCGTGACTTCGGATTTCGAAAAATTTAATTTATATAGTGATAAGTAGTGCAATTATGAATTATTGAGTCTTGAAAAAGAAAATAAAAATGTATTATAAGAAATTTTATAAATTGAGATAACAATGAGGCCTGCACGAGAGAAAACCATGTAATCGATTTCAACACACTGGAGGGATCAAAATGTCAAAATTGAAAATCTCAATTTGGAAAAAAGTTAAGAACGAAAAAATGCATCTCCAGTAAACCTCTTATTCCAGCTATCTGTTGCTATCTACCATCAAAATCCAACACAATACAATTTAACAAAACGGACCCGTCTCGGCCACACATCATGGTATCTTGAATAGTTTTTTCAATTTAAAAAGCAGTCGCTCTTCTTCGGTAGACAAATCATCCTGCACATATTCAATTGAAAAAAGAACTTGAGAAAAAATATTGAGTTCATGAAACTCAAATTCAATTTTGTACAACAATAACGATGGAAATGAGATCATAAATGTACAAACCGCATAGTTTTCTTTGAGTGCATCGAGTGAATGTCTGGAGATTTTGCTGAAAAGCTCAACCCCAATCCCAAAATCCCTGCCAAACACCTTTTGTTGCTCCTCGGAATTATTGCTAATTATCTGTGACCAAAGATTCAGTAAATTAAGGAGCAGAAGAATGAAATAAGCCATAAAATAAAGTGGAAGAGAGGTCGCGTTTCCAACAAAGACAGTGATTATACAACTAAGAATATATATGATCAAATCTTCCCATAAAAAGATAATGAGAAGCTGTCAAATTCATTATCACATACCTTAATGGCCACCTTCTGGCCTTTCTTGGCGTAATCAACAGGCTTGTGATTATTTTCAATAGAAGCAATACGACCAATATCGATAAATTCCCTCTGACGAACATATAGGAGTTCCAACCTGAAAGACACAGTTTTTAAAATTTTAAAGATAGAATATAAGAATAGGATATTCCAATTGGCATCAGAAACAAATTTACAGACACATAATTGCACCATGTCAGTTGAAAAAACCAGAGAAAAACGAGTTCACACTAAGAACTCCTATTAGAAGCATTAATTACAAGACAAACTAAAATATAGAAAAGAATACACAGTAAAAGAAACAAACAAAAAGATAAGTTTATTAAGAGCACCCATCCATCCTTCTAAAATTGAATATCATGTTAGGAGAATAAACGACACACCGAAATGAAAAGATAGCGATACTTTCTTTAAACAATGAAGAACAGAAAAATATTAAAAGGACTCTACAACAACAACAACATTACCCCAATGCCTCAACGGCTCCCGCAAAAAGCGGGGTAAGGGGGGATCGGATGTACGCAGCCTTACCCCTGTCTTAACACAGAGAGGCTGTTTCCGGATGATCCAAAATGAAAATTGCATCGATAATTGCATGGAATGACTAGTACTTCATGAGAAAAAGAAGTGCAGCCAGTTTAGTGAGTCATTTTGTTTTATTCCATTATAATCCAGAACCAAAGAATAAGGAATCTTTGGCACCATTGGAAACACTCTGTGCCCTTAAATTCTAAACTTACAATTCCAGCTTCATATTTATTTAACATAAAAAAAACGGATAGATATAACAAAAAGCTCCTTGATATTCATCAATTGAAAAACACTAAACAACTAAACCAGCCCTGAAACATTTCAATGCCGCCAAAGGGAAAACTACGAGTAGACACTGGAACTTAAACATAGAAACTAGAAACATAATGGACTTTCAGAACATCACTCAACCCTATTACCACATATAAAAACTTCAATTTTTGAGAAACCACTTAAACATTTAAACTGATGAAAGAAAATTTGAGCAAGTTAAGATAGTCTCCACAGCTTTTTGTGTTTTTATCATCATATTGGTAGCACAATGCATGAGAAAAGGGATCGTGCAAGGTTCATTGTTCTCTGAGGTCTGAAGTACAAAAAAGGACAAGCATAATACACCAAATTATACAAGGAAAGTAACTACAAAATTGGACATAGTACAACATGAAAGAAAATTCAGCATCAGCATATTGTAGAACAATAAAATGGTAAAAATGTGAATATGCTTAATACTGAATTGATTTTTCTCCGCTAAAGTTTGTTTACTGTCTTAAATAAAAAAGCAGGTTAACTAAACTAGAAGGGTGGATATTTTGTGTTTCTTCCTCATTCTTACTAGAAATAGTTACGTATATCAGTCCAAATTACTATTTAAGTATATACATGTTACAATCTAAAGAAAACTTAGGTTCATTTATTAACAATTTACCGTTCTGATCAAAATGCAACACTATTTAGATTGATTCATTTGTACATGAAAAGAAACATAACAACCACAATCATAACGCACTACATACACCACATGCACACACACACACACACACACACACAGAGCAGTTTTCTAGGATGAAATCGTGTACATCGAAAGGCAGATATTTTTAAGAGTTAGATCTGAAATATATTACCTTTAAAATGCCATCAAGGACATCAACACCCAGAACAATGGGATCATTCTTATTGAATACACAGTTTGGCATGATCTTGAGAACACAGGGAAAAACCGCTTCCGCAGCAGACATAAGGCAACTAAAAGAAAAGAAGTTGTATATAAAACATGTAGTATATAAATAGTGGTCTCTTTTTCTAAATTAATAATTTTCCAGTTTTTTTGTTTACAATGCCAGAGAATATATAACAAAATAAAACATGTTTACCTGTGCAGTAATCTTGATTCCTTGGGCAGCCTTGATTTCTTTGTAATGCAAATAAGTTCCCTAGAAAGAAAAAATGATAAAAATGTTACACTTTACTTAAAACAAGTACAGCCTTACAAGGAAATTATTCAATGATTATCATATGATCATCAAAACTACATCCCCAATACCAAATGAGTCCCTACCAACAAGTGCCCACACCAATAATTTTATCACAAAATAAAAAAATCAGACAGAAAATCGTTCTCCTATCCAGCATTAACGTCCAATAAGATCAAACTCACAGTAATTCACAATGGCGCAAACAAATTCTGCGCAAACACAGATAAAATAGTTCTCATGTACGATAAAGATAAAATTACGATAAGACTCACCTGGATTCGCGATACAACGATCGGTAACAGAGAAAAGAACATACAAGTCTATATACGTTACGAATATAATTGTGTGAGAACTGAAATTGGGAGGACTTGGCGTTGAAGGTGTGGAGAGAGCTTTTTGCAACTGTGCGATCTGGAAATTAGGGTTGAGAAAAAAAAAAAAAAAAACTATGTAGTTGGGCTTTTTATTCCGCCGTAAAAAAAACTATGTAATCGGAAACCCGGCTTTTATCTTTTTTTTTTCGTAATGACAACAACCCGGCTTTTTATGAATGCAAGTTCATAGAGGGGTGTCTAATGGGAATCCGGTAATTGGGATTCCTGATACCAAATCCGGAATTGGGTACCGAATACTGGTTTAATCGGTTCCGATACGGTAATCGGTACTGTCTCTAATCATAATTCCGGTATTCAGTTAACCGGTATCGAATCGGTACCCAGTTAACTGGTACCGGACCGGATACCGGATAAATTATATATATATATATATATATTATTTTATGTTTTGTTATTCGATTATATAATAGTATAGTATTTTATTATTATTTAATTTTAGTTGGATGATTATTGAGTGTATTTGGAAGGATTGTTTTTATTATTTAACTTATTTGTTTGATGTTGAATTTATTTTCGGTATTAAAAAAATATGAATTAGTGATTTTTTGTATTGATTGTTGTTGGATTTGTATTAGGTATAAATAATAGAAAGAAAAAAATTTAATATCTTTTTTTTTTAAAAAAAACTGGTACCATAACCAGTTCCATCGGTTAACTGGTACCGGATCGGGAACTCGTTTACTTAACCGTATCGGTATCTAAAAATGTGACAAATCTGATAACCCGTAAACCGGTTCCCTGTATCGGACCGTTTGATAGCCCTACATAATGTGAAAAGATGTAATAAGCATTAAATTAATTTGAAAATTCCAAGCCGCAATTATTTGTGCACTTAATTTATTGGATATTTGGGACGTCACTATCAGTGTTTTCATAATCCAACCTGTGATTGAATCGATCTGGTCACCGCTACTGTTCAACCGATAAAATGATTCCGGCCTATATATTTTTTAAAATTCGTCCTATGTAACATCAAAAAACCTAAAATAATTCAAACACATGTGGCATGTTTGCAACCACTACACTAGGTGTAGAAGCACTTTTATTTTCAAAAAGTTGGGTCACACCAACTTCTACAAAAGTACTTCTACACATAGTTTGAAACCAATAACTAAAAACTTAAATAAAATTGAAAACCCAAGAGCCATAAGCACAAAGGCCATGCGAAAAGCATGTAAAATACCAGTATTTTATATTATATAAATTATAAAGTAACTACTATTATATGTCAATAATTAGTGAAATCTCTATTATATAATACTTATCCCCCTTAATTTAATGTGGAAGGGGGATTTAATTGTAACTTTTAATTGCAAATATATGAAGAGACTATTTTAATTGTTACTTTTAATGTAAATAAACTAATTTAAATACAAAAGTTATGATAAACATCACAATGCAAATGCACCTTCTAATACACAAGGTGATTAAAATGAACTTTTAAATGATAGTATAAATTACAAGATGGTTAAATTTTAGATATGAAAACTTAGATACAATCGGTGCATCGCACGGGTTGAATAAACCAAAAACAACCCCGGAGCAACATACGGGTTAGTAAAGCCTCATTTCATATAACTAATTATATAGACTAAAATAAAAGGACAATAACAATAAAAAACATATAAATTCTGACATCTGCTCATTCAACCGTCTGCCCCAACATTACGTACAAAATATGTAGATATTCAACTAAAGACCGTGCATCGCACGGGTTGGATAATGCCTCGTTATCTATAAAAGTTACATCTTGGTGATTTATTATGGTATTACTACAAAATAAATTTTAAAACATATTTTTGGATATTGTTTAGGAAATATCGTGGACAAGTATCAACTTTGAAAAATCACCACGGATTTTTGGGATGTTCTAAAATTCTGGAAATTGACAGTATTATAGAGAATTGAGCTAAATTTCCAACGGTTCAAATAACGAGTCAATCGGAGTCAGAACGAAAAAGTTATGATCGATTTAGTGAAGACTGCCAACTGTCGAGCATCGTACATCACTGCGTGCGTCAGCGGTCGGCAGGCGTCAGGAAGCTTTCGGCAGGGGCCCACGCACATGGCTCGGCCAGAGCTGCCGATAGTGACTCGGCATGGGCCCACGCACGTGGCTCGGCCAGGGCTGCCGATAGTGACTCGGCAGGGGCCCACGCACGTGGCTCGGCCAGGACTGTCGACAGTGACACGGCAGCGTGACGTACGTACTTACGTAGGGCGGCTGGGTCAAGGCTGATGTCATCTGCGTAGTTGACTGTGCACCTATTTTGTGGCCTATAAATTTAGACCTCCGCCACTCCATTTCTTCGCCACAATTACGTATCAGTATATGGAAAATTATCCTCTATAAATATACGTCTCTAAATTTCCGATTGGAGTCCATTTTGCCGTCTATACGGGGTCGTTTTCTGGCGATTCAAACCAGCTTTCCCGACAGACTGACTGGAACCTGTCCGATTAAAATCCCCAGTGAATTTCTAAAATCCAGATCGAGGTGCTATCTTTGAGTTCGATTATCTACCAATCCGTAAGTAGTTTTTGATATCTTATTCGTGCGTTTTGTTTATAAAATACATCAATAAAATCTTAAATTTTGAAATTTCAGATTCGACATCATTTAGACATGTAAAACGAGTTATTTTGGACAACTCAATGCTGATTTTAAGTGTAGAAATGTAACTTAAATCGCGAATAACTTTTGATCCGTAAATCATTCTTCGATTCCGTTTCGTGCGTTGAAATTTCTCTTGACGCATTTATCTACATTTATTTATTTTTGTTTTAATTTTTGGATATGATAAAATTTCCGACCCCGTTTTCGTGTTAATTAGACTTGAATAATTTAATGATAATAGACTATATGAACAATCGAACTAAGTATCCGCCCTTATGACGTACTTAGATTTTTAACGGCAATTTTAAGTATTATTTTCTAGATATGCAAAAATAAAATAATTAAACCGGAATAAATGATTCATTATTATTCTTAGGAATATTGGAAATGGAGGAAATGGACTTTTTATTTCAACTCAAGTTATTAAATATTACCTTTGAGGTCAATAAACTCAAATTATTCTTAAGGTTACTTTGTTAAATAAATTAAAAGAATTATCATTTGATTTAAAACCGTATAAGTAATTTTTGTGTTATATATTGTTAAAAATATTTTTTCAAATATTCAAGGATGATGTCTAAGAGCTATTTACCAAGGCACTTAATTTTTAGATAATGATTTTGTTGAAATTTGGTAAAATATAAAATAAGGGGTGAGCCGTTAAATTAAATTGAGACGTCTTAACAAAATGCTAATAGCATATTATTATTAGGAGGTCGAAACCTTGCCTAGGAGCGGACAACCGAACTCTCGAGATTTAATTGGAATCAGCTTATCAACGACTCACAAGGCAAGTTCGTTCAACTTGCTCGGCCCTAGCATTATTGCAATTTTTTGTGTTCATTGTGTATTGATTATGTTGTGCCAATTGTGATACTGTGAATCTGTGTATTATGTGATGAATGTGAAGAGATGCAAAGTTATGTCGTTCCAGTGGGAACAAAGAGAAATTTATAACGAACGTTCTTTCCGCACCCGGATATTGGGGGTGGCAGAAATTGCACTATCCGGATATTGGGGATATGTGCTTATGTGTTACTGTATGTATATATGATATGTGTTGTGAGCTGATACTTTTGAGCTGCAAAATTCGTACATATGAGCATATTGATGTGTTATGACTGACCTGGGTATGGGCTGGTATTATTATATTTGCCAGTTGCAGGAACTTCAAAAATACAGGCTTGGGAATGCGAAGGGATGGGACATACTTGACAACGGCAACTGGATAGAGTTAAATTTTCCTTGACAATTATTTCGGAAATAAAAAGCATGTATTAAATTTTAAAATCGTGTGCACTTCGACTTTCCTGTTCGTATGATGAAAATTTATAATCAATTTCAATATTGTTATTTTTACCAAGTTCCTGTGAGGTTAGTCGAATAACCTAGCTTGGTGAGTCCCACGAGGGATCCACGACGCTGTAGCTACCCAAGATTTTGGGGATGTTACAGTAGATGGTATCGGACCGGTTAATCGAACTACACACTTTTTTTTAAAAAAAATTGTTTCAAAGATCGAACTTTTTCAAGTCAAAAAACGAGGCAACTACACACATTTTCAAGAATAATATCTTTGAAGAAATATCTTTTCGACTACACTGTAATCATTCAAAGAGCGTCAAGCATCCACCGACTTCGCATGGCCTGAACAAGTAAGTATTATATTTTGAAGTTCCCACATGATATTTAAATTTATTGTGAGGACACCAACCGTGGGTATAAACTTGGCGAAAACAATAAAACTGCAAACTCATAATATGACTAGAACTTAATTGCAAATTAATCACCTTATAATGGATAGAGGACAACATGGAATGAGGACTCGTGGCAATGAAAGTATGGCCGAGAGTGAGGACGCATCGATTCAGCAAGGCGGGAATGGGGAAGCACAACAAAATGTTCCCCATGGTTTCACGCTGGAACATTGCGGGACATCATTGCTGATGCAATCTCCCAAGGCATCCAAGCCGGATTGACAAGGGGTCGGCAAGAGTCGACTGAACCAGAGAGTAACCAACAATAACGCGAGCAATAAGAGGAAGAAGTACCTCCACCACCCGATATTGGAGAAAGATGGCTAGGGGAACTGTTGAAGGCAAAGTCACCGAAATTTGACGGAACTAAAGAGAAAGACATTGACGACTAGATTGCCGAAGTTGAGACTGCTTTGAAGGAATCAACTGTCCCGCCGATAGGATGGTTCCTGTAACACCCCCAAACCAATCGGGAATATTACAGCACTGCAGACCCTCTCCGTGAGGATCTACCAGGCTAAATACAGAAAACAGAACAACACAATACATGCCAACATGGCTAATAACGAACCACTAGACCGATTTGGTCTTTTGCCACAACACACACATCAAACATACATTACTATGTCTCACAACTCATACTCACGCAGGGGTTGGAATACATCAACATTCCCATAAAACGAAAAATACCACGACGGAAAGACATAACAACAAGACTTTACTAAAAATACTCAACACTGGTCTTCATGTGATTAGTATCGTCATCTTCCAAAATCCTTCCTACTGATCCTGTGATTCGCTTCCCAACAGCCTGCAAGTACCTGGATGCAATACAGACATCCACCCCCCGATTACTCGGGGGTTAGCAAAACTCTACTGTTTTGCTGGTGCAAGTATAAAATACAAATACAGGCTATACACAACATACTCCAAGAACATAATAATCGTGAACATGCTTCCCGAGATAAATTACTTGATCAAAACAGTTCAATCATGAAAGGGAGGGATAAACCCATGATACATCTGACAAAACATTTTACGGTCTCGGGAGTTTTGCAAACATTTGGGATTTAAGAATTCTCAAGACTTTCGAAACCACATAGGGACACGGCCCATCATTTTTTCAAAATACAATCCCGATAACAAAACACGGGGTCTACGACCCAATCATACCATTTCGATCACAAAATACGGGGTCCACGACCTAATCATACCATTCCGATCACAAAATACGGGGTCCACAACCTAATCATACCATTCCGATCACAAAACACGGGGTCTACGACCCAATCATCAATAACAACATATTCCCAAGGATTATTCGCGTTGATAAAATCGATAACTGAGTTACAAAATTCAAAGATCATGACCAAGAAAACAAGGATCCAATAATCAATTCATCAACCACGGATTAAATCGAAGAATCACGAAGAAACCCCCAAAAGTTACACAACTAGGGTTCTAAGGAAAAAAATACATCAATCCGACGAAGAACAAGGATTTGATGATGATATAATCGACAAGATCCTTCCAAAACGCCTAGAAATTGAGTGGAATCGACCAAGAACTCCACTTCCCGAACCTCCCGTGCGACAGCCGCCACAAGGAGTGAAAAATGAGTGGAATGAGGTCTGTCCCGACAACAGGCCTATATATTGTCGAGCGCGTTACGGCCGTAACCGGCAGCACAATATGGTCGTAACTCGGTCAACCCCGCTTACATATGTACCGGTCGCTGCCTTACGTAAGTACCGGGCACCGCTTACGGCCGTACTCAGCATAACCTTACGGCCGTACTCGGCATAACCTTACGACCGTAACCGAGTCCCCAGGGCTACTGCCCAAAACCGGCTGGTGCATTACGGCCGCAACCGGCCCAATCCTTGCGGCCGTAACGCAACATTACGGCCATAACTGAACACCCCTTACAGCCGTAATCGAGCTCCTAGGTCTACTGCCCGAAATGTGCGGACACCTTACGACCGCAATCGGGTAGGCCTTACAGCCGTAACTCGACTCAGCCAATATCCGACAGCCCAGCTAGATGCTCGACGACGTCTCGATCACACTAACACACCATCTATGATTCAAAACAATAACGATCAGGCTACGACACCCAACGTACCACAGTACAAGCACACGATTCCAAATATGTGAACGACGAAAATTCGCTCGACCAAAGAAAAGTTCAACGAAACTGGAACGAAGATCTCGGGTATTACATTCTACCCCTTTTAAAAGAAGTTTCGTCCCCGAAACTTAAAACATAAAATGATCAACGCAAAACAATCTCAAATAACACACGTTATCCGTTGCCGATGACCTTCAACGAATCACATGCAGCACGTGGCTGCTACCACCCATATCGCTACGCCCGAATGATGACAAAACGTAACGAACAAAAATCAATGTGGTTGACCAACCCGAATAGTACATCAATCAAAACGTGAGTTAATCGCTGAACAAATACGAAATTCCACAAGTAAGGGTGGGAAGATCGAAAACGAAGTCAGTTTTCCGAACTTAAGGAAATTACGAAATGACCCGAATGCTCAAAAATCACGATACGAGATCAACAAAAACCGGACAACAAATGACCGAACCACAACGATCAAGACAACAACGGTCGAACAATCATATTCGAATCACAACGAACAACAAAAATCAAATAACAATTCCAAGGTTCACACCTCGAATCAAGACAATAGATGATCAGGTAAAAACTACAAAATATTCATTTACATAAGATTCACAGGAATGGAACCGAATTCAGAAAAATCACAACGACAAACGGATTAATCCGAAATAATACCACAACACGTTCGATCAACAAAAAGCAAAAGATAGCACAAGTTCAGAAAATGTCAACGAACACAGATGAGTCAATAGGGTTGAAAAATAGAGAAGTTCAGTCATTCGGTCCACTTCTAACAAAAGAAGTTTACTTCCGAAATTCGAAACAACAAAGCAAGGAAATAACATAACATACAACTGGTAGATTACACCCCTCAGGGACTTCTCGGAGTCGATCCTGATATCAGTGCTCAAGTCCGTGCCTCGGAAGGCTCGGTGATCAGCTTGCAAAACTGAACCCGGTGTCCCACGAGTCCGCACTTGTAACACGTTACTGGCGGAGAAGGATAATGTACGCGAACATGTCCCGACACATTGCAGTTAAAACACCTCCTGGCTTTACCAGGAGTCAAAGCTGACGACTGGGAACTTTTAGCTCCACTCATCGAACGATGAAGCTTCATAGCAGAAAGACTATGATGCAGAAGTTTAGAACCTCCAGCTCCTGAACTGACAACAACATCATCGGACTTCCTCTACTTCTTCGACTCGGGCACATGTTCCGACGATAACGAAGCTAGTTCATAAGCTAAGGCTCAATCCTGATAATCCCTCAACGAAGTACAAGTGTATCCCGCCATATATTGGCGAATCTCCGGCTTCATCCGTCTGTCAAAATGAAGGATCTTCGCTTCTTCAGTCCTCACCCGATATCGCGCATAACTGAGTTGTTTGCTATAGTCGATGATAGCCTGCGACACCGATATATCCTGCGGTTCTGCCAAATAAAATTCAAGAATCCTCTGATCTCTAATCGGTTTCGGACAGAAATCGCTTCCATAAAGGCCTGGAACTCCGCCCACATGACATCACGATCACGAGGTTTAACAGCTTCCCACCAATTAGCGGCATCTTTGTCAAGAAAGTACTGAGCGATAGGTACCTTCCGCTCTTCGGGATAATCGACAACCTCGAATATCATTCCCAACTGGAAATGCCAACCGTCCCAGCCTAATGCATCCACAGTATCGGCGAATCGAGGGGGATTCATACGAACTACCTCTCGAAGCCATTGATTTACACCGACGTTCTGAGTCGCGTCAGTGTTGCGTTGAACCGCCTGGGTCAACTGAGTCATCTGTGCTGCTACTTGTTGCAGTATAGTAGCAACCCCAATACCAATATCATTCCCGGCAATATACTCTCGATTTCGCATCTGATCCCCGTGGCCATCACTACCACAGTTACGACCACGACCTCTGCCCCTCGACATACTAACAAGCAACAACCTAACACAATGAAAATCACATAATCACACACAACAATTATCACAGCACTCATAAAATCCACTCACAGATGATCGAATGCAAAAGTTAGACCTCCAAAACTTTTGCCCAGCTAGAAAGCGCGCTCCACAACAGGAAATGGCATGCGCTAACTGTGCAAGTTTGGCAACACATTCATAATCACCTTCCAGCAGTTTTAGACCGGAGGTTACAAATAAACAACAGTGTACAAAACCAAACGCCAACATTTCACATAATTATAACATTACACAGATAACCATCAGAAGTTAATTAACATTCTAAACCGAATTTCCACCTCTCGGTAAAGAGAACTATCTCGACGTGTGCATACCAAATGACTCAGCATTCACACCACCACTTTAATCACAACTCGGGGAACTATAGCCGAAATAACAAAAACATCCTCACTACATACCTTTTAACTGAAATTCATGAAACCGGAAAGTTGAAAGCGAAAGTCACGTATCCAGTAAATTTTTGTCAGACCTCATTTGAGTTTTTAAAATCAAAATTTTGAAAACTTGCAATACAAGATAAAAATAAAATATAAGTAGTTTGAATTCTCAAATATTTTCGATCTCGAGGTCATCATACATAAATCAAACTTTTTTCTCTCTTGAAGGACATTTTAAAATGAAATTTACGTGACTTCCCATAACATTTAAAGCTTTAAAATATCACGTTGATAAACCTTCTTTACGTAACTACACCAAAACATTACTCCTGTAAAAACGATTTATATACACATATATATATATATATATATATACACACATATATACACCGACACACACTTCATTCCAGCACAATGCGAGAATCAACAATCATGGAGTACGTATTCACGATTCACATTTAACTCTACATCATAACACAAAAAAAGCACACAAGCTCGTGTAACACGAGGCACAACATATAGTGGGGATACATACATCCACAGATCGCACGAAGATGATGGATGCACCTTGATACTAATCACGATCGACATCTCAGACGACGCATCGCGACACGACTTAATCAGATAAAATCTGACAAGAAAAGACTCGACAACACACAACTCGACCCAACAGCCTAGGTTTTGGCAACCTAAGATCCGATACCATATTCTGTAACACCCCCAAACTACTCGGGAATATTACAGCGCCGCAGACCCTCTCTATGAGGATCTACCAGGTTAAATATAGAAAACACAACAACACAATACATGCCAACATGGCTAATAACGAACCACTAGACCGATTTGGTCTTTTGCTACAACACACACATCAAACATACATTACTCTTTCTCACAACTCATACCCACACAGGGGTTGGAATACATCAACATTCCCATAAAATGGAAAATACCACGACGGAAAGACAGAACAACAAGACTTTACTAAAAATACTCTACACTGGTCTTCATGTGATTAGTATCGTCGTCTTCCATCATCCTTCGTAGCGATCCTGTGATTCGCTCCTCAGTAGCCTGCAAGTATCTGGACGCAATACAGACATCCACCCCCCGATTACTCGGGGGTTAGCAAAGCTCAACTATTTTGCTAGTGTAAGTATAAAATACAAATATAGGCCATACACAACATACTCCAAGCATATAATAATCGTGAACATGCTTCCCGAGATAAATTACATGATCAAAACAGTTCAATCATGAAAGGGAGGGATACACCCAATATACATATTACAAAACATTTTATGGTCTCGGGAGTTTTGAAAATATTTAGGATTTAAGAATTCTCAAGACTTTCGAAACCACTTAGGGACATGACCCAAAGATCATTTTTCGAAAATACAATCCCGATAAAAGACACGGGGTCCACGACCCAATCATACCATTCCGATCACAAAACACGAGGTACACGACCCAATCATACCATTCCGATCATAAAACACGGGGTCCACGGCCCAATCATATCATTCCGATCACAAAACACGGGGTCCACGACCCAATCATCCATAACAACATATTCCCAAATATTATTGGCATCCCGTGCTAACAAGCCACGAACCTCAGATGCTCCCGCAGAATATACCCGAGTGAATAATCCAATGGGAAACCATACCAAATCACATGTCACCGTGACAACAGTCACATAACCAAAACCATACATACGTTCATAGTTATCCCGACACTGCACTAGCAAGCTACGAACCTCGGAGCCTCCACGAGACATATCCGATTGGACGACCCATGACATGTACATCACACGACTAATCCACAACCATAAGTTATCCCGACATCGCGCTAACAAGCCACGAACCTCGGAGTCCCAGCAAGATATACCCGGATTGGATAAGCCCACAAGTTATCCCGGCATCGGGCTAGCAAGCCACGAACCTCGGAGTCCCCACAAGACATACCCAATTGGATAACCATACAGTCACGCCCGACCGGTACTAGCAAGGACAGATCCCGGAGATTCAACAAATCTTACCCGGAGGCACATCACTTACCGTAATCACACACAACAACAAGCAATTACCAATACCAAACAACACTAAGCACCACCACATCCTTACAAAGGAGTAATAAATAATATCACACAACGTCACATATTCACCGAACAAGTACACATGTAAATACACAATCCTTGGCAAATGATGACAGTCTACTATATTTACGAAATATGATTATAACATCTTCCAACATAGGACACACACTCACATATTTCGAAAACACATTTATTCACGAAGAATACACGTTATGTTTGAAGAAAACCCTTTTATCGAGAATATACCGATCCTTTTTAAAGCTCATTAAAACATTCGGATTGCACATATAATCAATTATCAACCATTACGTCTACGAAACATGAAACGTATGGGCAAGATACTTGCCTCGATACCACGAGCAACAGAACAACGAATGGACACGGTCGGGTAGCCCTTGAACTTCCAAGAACTAACAAGAACTCGACAACCCCAGGAATACTACGAAAATAACATCACCACAAATCAATAACACTAATCGGAATCCAAATCGACCCGAAAAACAAGAAGGATCCGAGGGTTTCTTCAAAGAAATCAAGAATCAAGTTCTGGGTGATAAAAATCGATAACCGAGTTACAAAATCCGAAGATCATGACCAAGACAACAAGAATCCAATAATTAATTCATCAACTACGGATTAAATCGAAGAATCATGAAGAAACCCCCAAAAGTTACACAACTAGGGTTCTAAGGAAGAAAATACCTCAATCCGACGAAGAATATGGATTTGATGATGATATAATCAACAAGAGCCTTCCAAAATGCCTAGAAATTGAGTGGAATCAACCAAGAACTCCAATTCCCGAACCTCCCATCCGACAGCCGCCACAAGGAGTGAAAAATGAGTGAAATGAGGTCTGCCCTGACACCAGGCCTATATATGGCCGAGCGCGTTACGGCCGTAACCGGCAGAACATTACGGCCGTAACTCGGTCAACCCCACTTACGTACGTACCGGCCGCTGCCTTACGTATGTATTTGGCACCCCTTACGGCTGTACTCGGCATAACCTTACGACCGTAACCGAGTCCCCAAGGCTACTGCCCCAAAAGTGCTGGTGCATTACGGCCATAACCAAACACCCCTTACGGCGGTAATCGAGATCCCAGGTCTACTGCCCGAAATGCGTAGACACCTTACAGCCGTAATCAGCCAGGCGTTACGTCCGTAACTCAACTCAGCCAACATCCGATAGCCCGGCTAGATGCTCGACGATGTCCCGATCACACTAACGCACCGTCTATGATTCAAAACAATAAAGAGCAAGATACGAAACCCAACGTACCATAGTACAAGCACACGATCCCAAAGACATGGACGATGAAAACTCGCTCGACCGAGGATAAGTTCAACAAAACTGGAACAAAGATCTTGGGTATTACAGTTCCTATTGCCCAGAATCTACTGCGAGATGCTGCTGCACGATGGTTGAGAGGTAGAAAACCTGTAGGTCGCAGCCTTAGTTGGGGAGAATTCACTGTTGGGATTCGGTGATAAAAAATCGAATTACGCAGCGAAAAATAAATTGGTCCAACCGGATAAAACCAAACTCCAAAACGGATCGATCAAGCATCATATAAACGAATATAAATAGACGAAGATAATAATGAAATTATACCCTCGTAGACCTTTGATAATATCTTCTTGATTCCGAGCACAAACACGAGTCCAACCGATCGAGCTTCTGGAAATTCCCGAGCACCGAAAATACCGTGCCTCTACGTATCACGCATCGGAAAGATGACCGGAAAATATTTCTATCAATTTATACTCTAAGTATACGGCTAGAAATTGATAGAATTAGCTTATATATATTTTTATAAATACTCTAAGTATTTTATAAAAAAAATATTTTCTCTCAAAATACACATGGAAAATAAGTGTATAAATTTAGAAACAATTTCTCTGCTTTCTCACTCAACTCACGGCTGAATCAAAGTGCTAGGAATGGAGGTGGAAACTATGTAATATAAATACAAAGCATAACACACTCATCATCTCAATCATTAAGATATAATTAATTCATTAAATAAATTAATTAAAACCCCACATAATATAAAATGTCTTCTAAAGACAAAATAAATAATTTATCACCATGATGAAGTGAGTGGGGCGGATATGATGAGATTTTAGGTTTTGGTCTGTGAAACGGACCCTCGTGTATCTAATCCGATAGATAAATCTTGGTACGTCTCAATATTAATACAATTACTTTATCCAATTAATTAATTATATTAAAAATAAATTCTCTAAGAAATTATATGAATAAATTAATTACCCAGTAATTTATTTAATTCACGAGACCGAAATAATTTATCCAATAAATTGAATTAGACATCCAATGTCCAATAGTAACCATGGGAGAATAAGCTAAATATAATCCGTCGTCAATTCCTGTGCCGCGACTCTGTAGGTTCGTCTTAGTTAGCATTGGGAGGATCTAATGAGTGTTAGCACCACTTAGCCAGTCTCGTGGCCCACACCGTAACCTAACTAAGAACAAATGATAGGATCATTCTAAAACCATTATGTCGTGAATACCGTATACGTATAAACCCTTCAATCATATGTCCCGGTCAAGTATTAGGGTCACGGTAAAGTCAAACCCTACTGTAACTTGACTATATGCTTTCTGTTAATGCAAATTGAGATCATCGAGCTCTCATGTATCAAATACAACTAGCTCTAAATGCTTTGACCAAAGACTTATAATCTCATTTGCCATTAACCGCATAGGATATTTACCTGCTCACTTACAGGAGAAAGAATTATATCTCGGTATTCAGTAGAGACTTCTACTTGCCCACTAAGTTGCATTTCAAGGTTGACCCCACACACCGGCGTTTGGATCGAACTACTCTAATGACTAACTTAATGTCACAAGCACATCTCCTACTGAAACCTCAAGTCAAAGGTCCACGTATACCTATCACAACCATTCGATCCAGTCATTGACAATCCCTGAGTGATTTCCATGTGACCGAATCGAGTTGAGTCGTGTTCGAGTATACTAATCCCATTAGCATACCTATAACATGTGCTCCCACTAACTGTTAGTGAAGACAAGTACTCTACATGTCAAAGTACACGTTATACAAGTCTTGTCTAAAGTTACTACCCAGTTAAGTTTTATCGATTTGCGAACTAGTTAAGCATTCGAGCTCTAAACACTTCTAGTGCCTATCTCCTTATCTCCATAAGGAGTAGAATGTTCGCTCTCAAATGCAAGGACTATTATTATATTTACCAAATCACAATGCCAGTGATATACAATAATATAGAAATAATAATTGCCTTATTAAATATAATATTCATAATTACAATACAATCGCTCTCACTCTCATCCTCTGAGTGGCATTCGAGGGCATATTCCTAACATTCACTCAACTACTAAAGCAGGAGTACTATCCTAAGCCGGTGAGGGATGCTCGAGTTCGCAATTTCTTCAGAGCTTGCTCTCAAAATTTACCTGTCGGGGAGATAATACGAAAATATCAAGCCAACCTAAGCTATGTGGCACACATGGTGCCAACTGAAGATCAAAAGATATGCCACTTGGCTCAAAGATTGCCTATAGATATTCAATAGTATGCTGCTGGATTTCAATCTACCACCCTGCAAGAATACCAGGATACGATCTTAGCTTATTCGATTGTCACTTCTTCTCACGGAACTGGACCAGTGGACAAGAAGCAGAAGACACAACATCATTCTGTAGGGTTCAACAAGAACAACTCCAATTCCGATTTCCACTAATACAATCGCTCTTCCTTGCCCCCCTCACTCTAATTCCCGAGGGGGATCGCAAAACTCCAATTCTATTAGAGAAAGAAGATGTTTCAACTGCAAGAGTGTTGCTCATCTGAAGAAAGGCTGCCCCAGGTATCCTACCAAATGTTTCAATTATGGAAAAGAAGGACACATGACCCAGTTCTGTCGAGTCAACCCCGCCATACACATCCTCCCTAGCCCCCATGAGGCAGACCCATCACTTCAGGCCACCTGCGACATAATCTTTCCAATCGATGCCATCAGCTGGGCATGGTCGTGGACACGGTAGTGGCCCCACAGCCAGCTCAGGCACCATTGCCCCATGCTTATTCGAGATGAGAAAATTTAACGAGTTTAACGCCAGTACGACATCAGGTACACTCAACATTTGCTCCTAACCTGTGCGTATTTTATTTGATACTGGTGCAACCCATTCTTTTATTTCAGAAACCAGTGTAAAAAGATTAAATCTTGTAAGCTCTTTATGTCAACCTTTTATTGTAAAATTACTGGAAGGTAGTAGGATTTGTGGTAACCAAGAGATCTGAAACTGCCCAATCCATCTTGGGGGTAGGGACTGGGTTGCCAACTTGATTGTATTACCTTTGCACCACGAAGAAAGGATCCTAGGTATGGACTGGCTGGTGCGTCGTCGCGCCATACTAGACACCAACAACAAATCTATCACCATCACAGCAAAATATGGCACACGAAGGATATACGTTGGAGAAGAACATGCAAGATCGGGGGGTTCAATATGTGCAATAATGTAATATCCGGATTTTCAGTATAATTTTTTTGCGTTATTTTATCTGAGATGAATTGTATAGTTTGGTGTCTATATAGTGTGGATAAAGTAATTTAAAGACTAAGATAGTTGTATTTGTATAATTGTCGTACTTGGTCGACAATTACATTGAGGATATTGTGTATCAGGTTGCTTTTATTTTGATATCGGGTATATCATATGAGAATGTTATTGGATCCAGTATATGTATTCAGTATGTGTGTATACGTATCCTGTATGTCGAGACGTCGGACAAAAATAGTTGGATTTTGGCCAAGTACAGAAGTCCATTACGTACGCTAAGCTCAAGGACTTACGTACGCTAAATTCTATGTTTTACGTACGTTATGCATAAGGCATTACGTACGTAACAAGAGGAATCGGACTGGACCGAGTTGTGATCGGCTAGTGGGGCCCGTGGTCGGCAGCTTTCGGCGTGGATGTGGACAGGTAAGTCAACGGATGGATTTACATACGCTATATAGGGTGTATTACATACGTAATATGAGCATATATTGTAGCAAGTCAACGTACGTATTACGTACGCATTGGATTAAGTGTTACGTACGTTAGAAGGCAGCTGGCCGAGTTATGGCCATAAGGACCGCACGTGTTCCGGCAATGACTCATTAGATGGCCGATCATGGTTGGCGGTGACTCGCTGGGATGGCCGGTTACGGCCGACAGTGACTCGTAAGGACTGGCCGATTACGGCCGTAAGGTTGTGGCTGGGTACGACCGTAAGGCCTATTGTGTACGTAAGGGGTGTTCCGGTAACGGCTGTAAGGGTATTGGCCAAATTGGACAAGAGGGTACCATGTCCGGTTACGTCCGTAAGCCATGGACGGTTACGGCCATAAGGAACCGGCAGGACTCGGCTATTTAAGGGCCTGGGCACGGGTCACTTGGCCATTTTCAGATTTTCTTCGTTCTTTTCGCGATCCTTCATCAGAAATTGATGGATTTGATTAGGAACATCATAGAGCAACATTTTTTGGAAGTTTGATTCATGCCTAACATAATCTTTCGCCCGGATCGATGGTAAGAACACTGGAACTCTTGGTTTTGGGGATTTTTGGAGTTTCATGATATTGTGGCCGATTTCTTTCGTTTTAATTCAGATTATTGATAGAATTTCATTTTAATCTCGGAATCATTCATTACTCTTGAAGTTTTGTGGAACAAATTCGAGAATTCCTCCGTTTATCGATTAAATTGGACTATGCCCTCTAAGTGTCCGATAAAATGCTTCAATGGGTAGAACTTGGGAAGTTCTATACGTTTTCGTAGAATTGTGATTGAATTGATATCGTTGTGATTTAGGAACGAACTTTTGAAGGAAGCTGGATCGGGACTCTTTCATTTCGTCGATTTCTTCGCACCGTGTTAATCAAGGGAAATGTTTACTTGTGTATTTCATCTTCTAAGAGGTATGTTGGGTAATCCTCTTCTTGAATTCGGATTTTGATGTTATTGTTGATGAATGATTCGTATGAATAAGATTATGGTCTTGTTTTTATGATTTGTGAGGTTATATGAACTATATGTTGAAGGATATATATGTTTGTGATTGTGTTCTTCGTGTTCTTGATGTGGTTGGTGTTTATTGATTGATGATTCGAATATACCTTTGAATTCCGCCTTCAAGGTGTTTGATTGAAGTTTTGAAAGAGAAATTGATTGGAATATTTTAGTTAAGTTTGTATACTCGCCCTATTGAATCGATATATGGACTTTGCGGAATCATGGGAATGAATTCGTAATTGTTTGAGTTAGATTGTTCGGACTTGTGTTTAATCAAGATATTTTGGAATCGTTAGGGTTGTAGATTGGTTATACCGGTTGTTGATTATTGTCGAATGTGTATTAATCGATTATTGCAATAGGTGGTGATAATTGATCGTTGATAACGACCGTTGTGTTGCGGTTGAGGTTGAAGAGTGCGTAGATTGCTTTTGGTCGGGGCTGAGGAGCTCGTAGACGAAGGCAATGGTTTTGGTAACGGCTTCGTGGTATCGGTATCGAGGCAAGTTATACTTGTTCAGTTTATAATATTTAATGAATAATTTTGATTTCGTTTCATTTATAATTCATATAGCAATGATATTATAAATATAAATTGTCGGGATGATGGTTTGTTCGTGGAAAAGATATTATCGTTGGTTTGAGGTAATTTAAGTATTGTTCAGTCATGAGAATAATTATTATGTTGAATTGTGGTATATGTCGTAAGTTGAAGTTTCGTATTGGTTGTTCATTGAGGGATGTTGATTCCAGGGCTATCGTTTGGTTTTAATGGTTGTGTTGATCGATCGTTGAGGGATGTTGATCCCAGGCATGTTGTATTGAGGTTGTTGATCGTGATGATCGTTCTTTGGGAATCGTGATCCCAGGATTGTTTTTTTGGATATTGTCGGTCGAGTCGATCTTTCATTATTCGTGTGTCATTGTTCACTTCGGTGATTCTTTTGATCCTTATTGGTTATGTGATTCTTTGAGTTTCGTTGTCATGTTGCATCGTGACATATCTGGAGTCATATCTGCGTGCTGATCGGTTATGTGTAGGATTTTCAGGGCGGGCACATATAGACGTGTGATGGGGTCATGTCCCTCACATTGGGCTGTGCACACAAGAAGATTACTTCGTGAGACTGATTAGGTACAAGACCACGCATGTATTTGATCGATACACGGGGTGGCTTATGCACGGACACATTTTCGGATCGGGCGTACTGTGACGTCCATCTTTGTGCCATATTGTTTGGTCGTTCATCCTCCATGTATGGTTGGGTATGTTCGACAGTTTGCGACTGGTTGTTCATACACCCGAGGGATATGTTCGATAGTCGAGGTTATTTCTTTGAAATCCATTATATTTGTTGTGTTGGAGTTTACCATGTTGATGGTATTCTCAATCGTTGTTGATCTTTTATTGGTCGTGCTGGAGTTTACCATGTTGATGGTATTCTCGGTCATCGTTGATCCTTGTTTGTTATGTTGGAGCTGATCATGTTGATGAGATTCTTGGTCGCTATTGATTCTTTGTTGGTCTTGCTTGGAGTTTGTCATGTTGGTGACATTCTCAGTTGACGTACTGGTTGATCTGGTTATTGATCGTATGAGCGTTTGGGCTGTGCATCGATGTTTTGGATTTGTTATCATTATTTTGTGGTAGTTGATCTACAGATGTATTGTGTATGTTTGCTTCTTATCAGGATTGGTATTTGATTGTGCGATCCAACGGGCAGGATTTGGCATAGATAGATTATTTCCCGCTTATGAGTTATGATGATGTTTTTGAGGATTTTGAGTATTGTTTTGGTTCAGTCCAGATGAGTGTTGTTGAATTCATTTCGTCATTTGAGAATGCGAAATGTGGATTATGATAAGGTTATGACGGTAAGATTATGTTGGTAGTATTCTTACAGTATTATTACATTGGTATGTAATTATTTATGTGATGTGATCGATATCATTATTGAGTATTGTGGCTGACCCCATCGTGGGCTTTATTTTTAGGTACTCGGAGATCGAGCTAGTAGCGGTCATGAAGAGATGAGCTTCCCGGGTGATACTGGCCGTGGCATTATTTTGGGAATCGAGTATTCTTTTCTGGTTGTTTTATTTCCGCTGCAAATGTATATTTTGAATTGTGTTTTATCCGCTGCGTGTGTTTATTTCAAAATGTCTTTTCGGTATTTTTACCAAATCGTATGTACATGTCAAAATGGCTTTTTGGGTACTTTGTAAACTTGGATTATTTCGTAAAACCGATTCCTGTTACGTATTTTAGTGAACGCAAGTGCACGTTGTCGTAATCAAGTAATAAAGTGATGAGAAATATAGCGTTCCCTCGAGGACTGACGTACTAATTACCAATTTATTTGTATTCTAGTTTTATTTGAACGATCGAATCAGGTGGTGGAAGAATTATTAAAAACTAAATAATGCAATAAACTAAAAATAGCTAATAAAATCAATAATCCGGAGAAAGGAGATCGAATAAGAGAAGAATCTAGGATTGAGAATCCGCCTCGATAAATCCGAATTAATCTTGATTAATATAATTCATGTAATTTCTCAATTTATTGTGAGCGAAGATTCCTAAGATAATCTAAAGCCTCTCCCGAGGACAATATAATTTTCTAAGGTGAGTAAATCACTCTATTCCTAGGTGAGTTAATTCAACAATAGCCAAAAAGTCTAAAATCTTCAAACGAGCTACGTAATTCTTGTGAGTATATTCCTATCCCACAAAACAAAACGGTTCTCACCAATTTTTCCTACTAACTCTCCTCTCCCGATTCGAGTTGCGTAATTAAAACAATTCAATCATAGGCCACACAATTGAAAGCATTAAGAACAATTGGGAAAACTGAATAGAAAAGGGAAATATATTAATAATGTAAAATCAAGAATTAATTCATCAAAATCTCGGTTTCATCACAATCCTAGAAAAAGGGGTCTAGCCCGACATGCTAGAAAATAATACACAAATATTCAAATTAAACATAAGGAAGAAAAATCAAACACAATTGAAGACTGGCTTCTTCCGTTCTCTGGCCTTGCTTTCTGCTGCTAGGTATTTTCTCCTTCTCTTCAATGCCCTATTTTCTGACCTTCAATGCCTTTTTATAACTTTTCTTCCACCTCCAAAACGCGTCCGATTATTAGGTCGAAAACGGCCTTCTGACCTTCAATGCCTTTTTATAACTTTTCTTCCACCTCCAAAACGCGTCCGATTATTAGGTCGAAAACGGCCTTCAGAACAGCCAAAATCGCGGACTGCAGTCATAAATCCCGCGCCGCGGGCTGCGGCCCGACTTTAGTGTGCCGCGGCCCCTGCCCTTGTGCTGCCAGGCCTGGGCGCTATTTTTCTTTACGGGCCGCGGCTCAGGATGAGCGTGCCGCGGCCCCCGGTACAGTTTGTACCCGTGTGCTTCTGGGTGAGTCTGTGCCGCGGCTCCGGCTCGTTGCGACGCGGCCCTTGACCAAAAAATATCGTTTTGGCCCGTTTTTCTTCGTTTAAGCTCCCGGACTCTAATTTCCTTCAAAACATATAAACATAATGCATTAAAAGCTCATTTATGCAGATTTACACCTAAAATGGAGATAAAATAATGATAATTAAGCGCATAAAAATACATCTAACAAATACCCCCAAACTTAAGCCTTTGCTTATCCTCAAGCAAAATCAATTTCAAATAAGACGACAAGTATCGTGGACAATCGTGCAAATCTATAGTGCTCAACTGATCAATACTACCCTGAAAATCTCAAAGAATGATACGGATATCGTACCATTGAGTCACAGTACGGACAATGATTCCACAAGGTAAACATTTCTAGTGCAAATCAATAGCTCATGAAGAAAATCAAGGCTCAAAGATTAACAAACGTGAATTGAGCCGACCGCCAATATGAATGTTTAGATTAAACAAGCCAACACGCCCAGTCCCAAAGTCTCGTGGCAAAAATACAAGGATCTCATAATATTCCTCGGACAGCGCTCCTTTAAATATAATCATTATAATGATTCGAGTTAACCACTAGGTTTCGACTCCCAGGATGTTTCATGAAATAACCCTAGGGTGGATTTCCATTATCATGTATTGGGGAACCGTTTGACGTAAAAGACACTCATGAGGATCATGAATGCTTCTAGTTACTACGTCTCCCTCTACAACAGAGAAAAAACTCGAATAGCTATTCCCGTACGTCCGATTCAAGTTTGCTGTTTTACGCGAGAGTAAACAACAAGTCACGTGAATACCCTTGGTTACTAGGCTTCCCATCATCGGAGATGCGATTTTTCTGAACCATTCGTCTATTCAGGGTTGTCGTTTTACGCGAGAGTAAACAACGGGTCATGTGAATACCCCCGGTTACTAGACTTCCAATCATAGAACAAGTAAAATTTCTTAAATTTTGGGAATTACAATTGTCCGACTCAAAGCCTAAACTTAGGTACTTAATTTAATGTCAACAAGACTAATGTTATTGGACGAATAACTAAGTGAAAAGCAAAACCAAACATATAGACGACGACTCGTGTAATGCGGACACTACAAACACATATGTCTCATTTCTTATATGCCAAGATTACCACAATGATGCAAAAAATTCAGACTGAAGTGAATACTCGAGGGAAACAAAAATCGGATAATGCGAACTCGAACAATACTCATCCGTTTCTTCAAAAAGAAATCAGTCTCATATAATCAGTCTTATACAAGGCTGCACGAAATATTCACGAATGCAAAAAAAGTCCAGAATATAGAAGACAAGCAAGGCTAGAATAAAAAACAATGAAAAATAAATAACAGCTAAAAAGTACCCCCCCAAACTTGGAATGTACATTGACCTCAATGGACAACAAATAATAATATGCAGTAAGAGAAAGGTCAAGTACTCCCCTAAGGTAAGCTCAGGTACTGGCATCGGCCTCGTCCGGCAAAGATGGTGGTGTAGGTGGCCTGACCGGAGGAATGAAAGGTCCGTCCGGGCGAAGGATGTGGTCCATCCAAATAGCTAAATAGTCCCGGTGATAGGCGTCTCTCGCAGCTAAACGTCTCTCCGCACGCCGGTTGGCCCGACGGATCTCCTATCGAACGGCTGCGAGGACACTATCTCTCTCCGCTCGCATCTCCTCCCTCAAGCTATCAAACATCGCCTGAAGGCCGTGCTCTCTCGCTGGCGGCGGGGTGGACTCGGTCTGATCCTCAGTCTCATCCGCCGGCTCATGTGTCAGAAGAATCGGATCGGGGGAGTGCTCATGCGGCTCATCCAAAAGAAATTCTCGTCCTCGCAGATGTACCCGCGCGCCACCCCACTGGTCGAAGTGAGAGATAATGCGATGATCGATCGGACCCTGGGGTGCTAGCATCGGCTCGTCATCCGACCAAGTCATGCCGGACTGGCGGCATAAGGCACAAATGAGAGAAGGATGCTTCAGACCCATCTTGGCTCCTCCCTGGATGCACTGTAGAATGGACCGGACCAGCCGTTGGGCCACATCAAATCGCAGTCCGATCGTAATGGCATAAAGAAGTCAGGCACGAGGAAACAGGACCGAGCGGATCTGCGAAGTCGGGTCGACTCGCGAGCAGAGAAAATAAAGCCAAGCTCGCCCGAGCCGACTGAGGTGGGAACTCTTGAAGAAGAAGGCCGTCGATCCCGGGATAAGCATTTCCCAAACCGAATCCGACTGAGCAAACGCCTCTAGCAAAGCTTCCCTCGAGAGGCTACTCACTGTCTGCGTGTATACCGATTCGTCAACCTCAGGAAGCTCGTATAAGCTCCATATCGTAGCTGCTGAGAAATCCACGTTCTGGCCACGGACGACGACCTTAGTACGTGTATCCGATCGTCCCATCATCTGCCCTGCCTGGATATATCGTAATAATGCGCCGGCGTAGAATTCTTGGATGATAGAAATGATCGCCGGCTCGGGCTATGCAGTAAATCGAGTCCATCCCATTTCATTAATCATCATTAATAGCTTGCCGTCTTGGGGAGACGGATTGAATCCCCGCTCAGGAATTATAGGACGAGGATGGATTCTCTCGTTGAAAATTCGATGGATTTCAGGGTCAGAAAATTGGTGGGATTCCCCTTCCGCTCGGTTTCGTGACGTTCCCCCTCTTGTGGGGGATAATCACGTCCTAGCCCTTATGCTCAACTTTCTCTTCCGAGCCATAGCGACGTCCTGAAAAATAAACACAGGATAGTTTAGACGACTTTAAAATAACACTACACAAATCTCAACTTATGACGTGCGGGATACGAATATAGCAACAAAACTTGCACTTCCGTACGAGGGATATGATGCAAAAATTTAAACTCAAACTTGACGTAAGGGTTGGGGGGGACATATTATTCCGATAATCGTATTCGTTGTAAACAATTTGGAGATGTTTAGATCAAGAAATTTCATTGGGGTATTTCATCGAACACTTTGCGTGCATAAATTTAAATGAAGAACAAAAGTAATCATTACTCAATTCAATCCCCAACAACAATAATATTGCAAGAAGCATGACAAATCAACGAAAAACAATCCACAATCAATCGATAATCATCATGTATTTCAATCAAATTCTTAATAGACTTAGAAAAGAGAAACAAATTCCTCAATGGGTGAAACAAACAATACCTAACTTTTCAATCCTTATTGCAAACCAAACTAAAGATTAAGGAGTACCTGGTGTGGGATTGAAGAAGATGAGAAGAAGAAGAACTTTGGAGAATGTAACCTTGTGCTGCGCGGAGGAGGAAAGGATTTGGAGGAGTTTTACCTATTGTTTTCGGCCGACTGGTGTATAAATCTTGCCATGGCCATTTAAATTCCTCAGCAGGAGCCGTAGCATGGACCAAGTGAGCCGCGGCCCGTAGTACAGTTAGGTTTAGGTGTTGGGGTATCTCGACGTGTGCCGCGGCTCATTGCACAGGTGCCGCGGCTTCTGGGCTTAGTGTGCCGCGGCTCAGCTCCTTCGTGCCGCAACACAGGTTACAGTTTTCTGGGCACGTTTGTGGGACTTCAGCGTGCCGCGACCTGGCTTCATCGTGCGCGGCTCTTGGGTCATGTGTGCCGCGTCTCAGCATCGTCGTGCCGCGGCACAGAGTACAGATTGTTAGCCCAAATTTTGGACTTGTGTGTGCCGCGGCCCGCTATGTATGTGCCGCGGCCCTAAGCTTAAATTTTTGCCATGGAGAGTTCCTGCACAGAATTTTCACATGAAAACACCTAGAACATGAGAGATAAGCATAGCATAGCCAAAAACGCAAAAAAGGTAGACTTATAAAATGAAGAAAAATAGCAAAAAAAAAACTAAAATATATACTAATGCTCGGGTTGCCTCCCGAGAAGCGCTAAGTTTATAGTCTTCAGCCGGACCTCTTTAAGATCAATTTACTTTTCGCACACACCAATTGGACTCCGCCTAGTCCATCGAACCGTTAATCTGTTTTTTAAATTTTTAACCATTTGTTTTTAACAGTTTGATTTTTGGTTTGGACATCCAACGTTCTTTGCGAAAAGATTTGAATAAAAGTAACTTTCCAAAACACCCAAATTGCATTGGGCTTGGCACCCGTTTTACTTCCGGCTTAGTTTTCTGTTCCACGGATGAATTTCTGATGGCATGAGAATTTTTTGATGGTGAGTGAACAGCTGATGAAGACGACAAGTCCAAATGCCTAATATATGTGACTCGTTCTATATTTTTCTCAGATGTCGGGGCAATTACAACAGATTCTGAACATTTCGACTGACAACCTTCCCGGTGTGTGTCTTTCGTAAACATATCTAAGCTTTCAATTTGAGAACCCTTCTCGACATTGCTTGGACTTGCGAGAGATCGAAACAATTTGAATGTGACTTTCTCATCTTGAACCCGAAACATCAATTCAACCTCCTGAACATCAATAAGAGTTCTACCAGTGGCCAAAAACGGTCTACCCAAAATAATCGGAATTTCATGATCCTCTTCCATATCAAGCACAATAAAATCAGCGGGGAAAATGAATTTATCCACCCTGACCAGGACATCTTCTATTACCCCTCTCGGATATTTGATGGATCTATCGGCTAGTTGCAGAGAGACCGTAGTAGGCTTGGCCTCCCCAATTCCTAGTTTCTTGAACACAAAAAAGGCATAAGATTTATATTGGCGCCGAGATCACATAACGCTCGATCAAAAGACAAGTTTCCTATAGTGCACGGTATAGTGAAGCTTCCTGGATCCTTCAATTTAGGCGGGAGCTTTTTCTGCAAGATAGCGCTGCACTCTTCAGTTAGTGCCACCGTTTCATTTTCTTCGAGCTTCCTTTTTTAGATAATATCTCCTTCATAAACTTCACATAGCTCGGCATTTGTTCCAAAGCGTCGGCAAATGGGATATTGATATGTAATTTCTTGAAGACGTCAAGAAACTTGGAGAATTGCTTGTGTAACTTTTGCTTTTGCAATCGCTGTGGAAATGGGACTGGTGGCACATAGGATATTGGATTGTCAGGAAACAATTTCGAGGTTTTAGAAATTTGTGATTCTCCCACTTCCGAACTTTTCTTCTCCTTATCTTCACCTCTCGCTTTGTTTTTCCTCACACACTTCCCTCCCACTTCTCAAGCTAATGGCATTAATACTCTCTCTAGGGTTCGTCTCATTTGTACTGGGCAAAGTGCCCTGAGGTCGGGCTGTTAACAAATTTGCTATTTGACCCATTTGGACTTCCAAATTGCGAATAGAAGCGAAATGATTCTGTAGAGTAGTTTCGGTGCGGGTCATGAATTGACTCATGTTAGCCACCAATTGAGCAAGAGCATCTTCCAAAGAGACTTTCGGTGGTTGAGGGGGATGCTGTGGGGGTTGAGTGGCTTGAGCTTGTGGAGGATTGTTCAATGCTTACCCGTTCCTCCATGAAAAATTTGGATGATTCCGCCACCCTTGGTTGTAAGTGTTAGAATACGGATTATTCTGTCGATTTCCATTCCCCACAAATTTAGCTTATTCCATCTGAGATTGCTAAAAAGGATTCCCGACTTGGCATTCAACACTAGGATGAGACATGTTGCACCAATTACATGATTTCGTGGTAACGGTAGAAGGAGCATGTGATAAAACTTGAAGTTGTTAAGTCAAGGCGGCAACTTGGGCCGATAGCGTAGATATTGGATCATTGTCAGAAACTCCCATAACATGTTTCGGATTCAGACGCTCATAAGGCCACTGATACACATTTGCCGTCATATCTTCTAGTAAAGAGTGGGCTTCAGCCATCGTCTTGCCCATTAAAGCTCCTCCAGCGGCTGCATCAACAAGAGTGTGTGTAGAAGCACTCAGTCCGTTATAGAATGTCTGAATTTGTAGCCAATCCGGTAAACCATGGTGTGGGCATCTCCTTAGCAAATCCTTGTATCGCTCTCAAGCTTCATGAAGCGATTCCATCTCAAATTGCCCGAAAGTAGTTATCTCATTTCTGAATCGCGCTGTCTTCGCCGGCAGAAAGAACTTAGCCAAAAAGGCTTGTGCTAACCCCACCCAAGTCGTGATAGAGCCAGGCGGTAGTGGCTTTGTCCCTCAGAGAGAATGGAAAAAGCCGTAGACGAATGGCGTCATCATAAACTCCATTATTCTTGAATGTATCGCATATCTTAAGAAATGATGCAATATGAGCATTAGGATCATCGTTCGCCAGTCCGCAAAATTGGCTCGCTTGCACCATTTGGATGATAGCCGGCTTAATCTCGAAATTGTTCGCTTGAATGGTTGGACGCCGAATCCCCGAAAAATTTGCGTTGATTTGTGGCAGTGCATAATCACGGAGTGCCAATGCCGGTTGAGCTTGCTGAATGGGATTGTCGATCCCTTCATTTCCGGTGTTATCTGCCATGGTAATCGTAGTTGACAACTCACGCCTTTCCTTCATATTTTTCCGCAAGGTGCGCTCGAGTTTGGTGTCCAAAGGGGGTAGACCTTCGTCACCAAATTTTCTCATGCACTAAAAGAAACTCCTGAAAGGAAAACAAATAAAAAAAAATTTACACAAAAATAAAATAATGTTCAAATTAAGACTAAAAATACTGAAATTGATATTAGTAAAACAATCAGTCCCCGGCGACGGCGCCAAAAACTTGTTATGTATTTTAGTGAACGCAAGTGCATGTTGTCGTAATCAAGTAATAAAGTGATGAGAAAGATATCGTTCCCTCGAGGACTGACATACTAATTACCAATTTATTTGTATTCTAGTTTTATTTGAACGATCGAATTAGGTGGTGGAAGAATCATTAAAAACTAAATAATGCAATAAACTAAAAATAGCTAATAAAATCAATAATCTGGAGAAAGGAGATCGAATAAGAGAAGAATCTAGGATTGAGAATCCGCCTCGATAAATCCGAATTAATCTTGATTAATATAATTCATGTAATTTCCCAATTTATCGTCAGCGAAGATTCCTAAGATAATCTAAAGCCTCTCCCGAGGACAATAGAATTTTCTAAGGTGAATAAATCACTCTATTCCTAGGTGAGTTAATTCAACAATAGCCAAAAAGTCTAAAATCTTCAAACGAGCTACGTAATTCTTGTGAGTATATTCCTATCCCACAAAACAAAACGGTTCTCACCAATTTTTCCTACTAACTCTCCTCTCCAGATTCGAGTTGCGTAATTAAAACAATTCAATCATAGACCACACAATTGAAAACATTAAGAACAATTGGAAAAACTCAATAGAAAAGGGAAATATATTAATAATGTAAAATCAAGAATTAATTCATCAAAATCTCGGTTTCATCACAATCCTAGAAAAAGGGGTCTAGCCCGACATGCTAGAAAACAATACACAGATATTCAAATTAAACATAAGAAAGAAAAATCAAACACAATTGAAGACTGGCTTCTTCCGTTCTCTACATTGCTTTCTGCTGCTAGGTATTTTCTCCTTCTCTTCGTTGCCCTATTTTCTGACCTTCAATGCCTTTTTATAAATTTTCTTCCACCTACAAAATGCGTCCGATAATTAGGTCAAAAACAGCCTTCAGAACAGCCAAAATCGCGGGCTGCAGTCATAAATCCCGCGCCGCGGGCCGCGGGCCGGCTTTAGTGTGCCGCGGCCCGTGCCCTTGTGCTACCAGGTCTGGGTGCTATTTTTTTTACGGGCCACGGCTCAGGATGATCGTGCCGCGGCCCCCGGTACAGTTTGTACCGGTGTGCTTATGGGTGAGTCTGTGCCGCGGCTCCGGCTCGTTGCGACGCGGCCCTTGACCAAAAAATGCCGTTTTGGCCAGTTTTTCTTCATTTAAGCTCCGGGACTCTAATTTCCTTCAAAAAATATAAACATGATGCATTAAAAGCTCATTTATGCAGATTTACACCTATAATGGAGATAAAATAATGATAATTAAGCGCATAAAAATACATCTAACAATTCCCTAAACCGTGTTTTGGCATTTTGGCCTTGAATGTTTTAACGGTATTTTCATGACGGTATTTGATACTTTATAAATGACTTTTGTGAGTATTTGAAAACATTACCGTCATCGGCCTTTTTGGCGTTTTTGAACGTTTTTTAAAATAGATTTTAGCCTGGTGGGTTCCGGCACGGGGCCCACGGCGCTGTAATATCCCGGATGGTTTTGGGGGTGTTACAGAAGATGGTATCGGAGCTTGGGTTTTGTGAAACCCGGGCGTGTGTGTTATGTGGCTCTACCAGTACGGTAGTGGCGTGAGTTCTGAAAATAATTTTCCTGACTTTTGAGTCAAACCGATTTTTGGAGTTTCCAAAATTTTTGAGATCTTTTTCAAATTGCTAGTTGTGATATTGGTGTGTGTTGGTTATGTTGAGACTTCGTGTGGGAATCATGTGCTAGTATCACGGGAGATCGTCGTCTTCACATACCTGTAAGTATATTGTTCGGCTTATTTGATAATTGTTGGTTACTTTGGTGATTTTGGATGTTCTGTTGAATTGTCGTTGTATGAGAGATTGCAAGTTTCGAGGACGAAACTTATTTTTAAGGGGGGGTAATATGTAATATCCAGATTTTCAGTATAAATTTTTTGTGTTATTTTATCTGAGATAAATTGTATAGTTTGGTGTTTATACAGTGTGGATAAAATAATTTAAAGACTCAGATAGTTGTATTTGTATAATTGTCGTCTTGGTCGACAATTACATTGAGGATATCGTGTATCAGGTTTCTTTCATTTTGATATCGGGTATATCATATGAGAATGTTATTGGATCCAGTATATGTATTCAGTATGTGTGTATACGTATCTTGTATGTCGAGACGTCGGACAGGAACAATTGGATTTTGGCCAAGTACAGAAGGCCATTACATACGCTAAGCTCAAGGACTTACGTACGCTAAATTCTATGTTTTACGTATGTTATGCATAAGGCAATACGTACGTAACAGGAGGAATCGGACTGGACCGAGTTGTGATCGGCTAGTGGGGCATGTGGTCGGCAAATTTCGGCGCGGATGTGGACAGGTGAGTCAACGGATAGATTTACGTACGCTATACAGGGTGTATTACATACGTAATACGAGCATATACTGTAGCAAGTCAACGTACGTATTACGTATGCATTGGATTAAGTGTTATGTACGTTAGGAGGCAGCTGGCCGAGTCGTGGCCGTAAGGACCTGCAGTGCCACACGTGTTCCCGCAGTGACTCGCTGGATGGCCGGTCACGGTCGGTAGTGACTTGCTGGGATGGCCGGTTACGGCCGACAGTTACTCGTAAAGACTGGCCGATTACGGCCGTAAGGTTGTGGCCGGGTACGGCCGTATGGCCTATTACGTACGTAAGGGGTGTTCCGGTAACGGCCGTAAGGGTGTCGGCCAAATTGGACAGCAGGGTAGCAATGCGGCAGGTTTCGGCTATTTAAGGGCCGGGCACGGGTCATTTGGCCATTTTCATATTTTCTTCATTCTTTTCGTGATCCTTCATCAGAAATTGATGGATTTGATTGGGAACATCATAGAGCAACATTTTTTGGAAGTTTGATTCATGCCTAACATCATCTTTCGCCTAGATCGAAGGTAAGAACACTGGAACTCTTGGTTTTGGGGATTTTTGGAGTTTCATGATGTTGTGGCCAATTTCTTTCGTTTTAATTCATATTATTGATAGAATATCATTTTATTCTCGGAATCATTCATTACTCTTGAAGTTTTGTGGAACAAATTCGATAACTCATCCGTTAATCGATTAAATTGGACTATGCCCTCTAAGTGTCCGATAAAATGCTTCAATGGGTAGAACTTGGGAAGTTCTATATGTTTTCGTAGAATTGTGATTGAATTGATATCATTGTGATTTAGGAACGAACTTTTGAAGGAAGTTGGATCGGGACTCTTTCCTTTCGTCGATTTCTTCGCACCGTGTTAATCAAGGGAAATGTTTACTTGTGTATTTCATTTTCTAAGAGGTATGTTGGGTAATCCTGTCCTTGAATTCGGATTTTGATGTTATTGTTGATGAATGATTCGTATGAAGATGATTATGGTCTTGTTGTTACGATTTGTGAGGTTATATGAACTATATGTTGAAGGATATATATGTTTGTGATTGTGTTCTTCGTGTTCTTGATGTGGTTGGTGTTTATTGATTGATGATTCGAAAATACCTTTGAATTCCGCCTTCAAGGTGTTTGATTGAAGTTTTGAAAGAGAAATTGATTGGAATATTTTAGTTAAGTTTGTATACTCGCCCTATCGAATCGATATATGGACTTTGCGGAATCATGGGAATGAATTCGTAAATGTTTGAGTTAGATTGTTCGGACTTGTGTTTAATCAAGATATTTTGGAATCGTTAGGGTTGTGGATTGGTTATACCGGTTGTTGATTATTACCGAATGTGTGTTAATCGATTATTGCAATAGGTGGTGATAATTGATCCTTGATTACGACCGTTGTGTTGCGGTTGAGGTTGAAGAGTTCGTAGATTTATTTTGGTCGGGGCTGAGGAGCTCGTAGACGAAGGCAATGGTTTTGGTAACGGCTTCGTGGTATCGGTATCGAGGCAAGTTATACTTGTTCAGTTTATAATATTTAATGAATGATTTTGATTTCGTTTCATTTATAATTCATATAGCAATGATATTATAAATATAAATTGTCGGGATGATGGTTTGTTCGTGGAAAGGATATTATCGTTGGTTTGAGGTAATTTAAGTATTGTTCAGTCATGAGAATAATTATTATGTTGAATTGTGGTATATGTCGTAATTTTAAGTTTCGTATTGGTTGTTCGTTAAGGGATGTTGATTCCAGGGTATCGTTTGGTATTAATGGTTGTGTTGATCGATCGTTGAGGGATGTTGATCCCAGGCCTGTTGTATTGAGGTTGTTGATCGTGTTGATCGTTCTTTTAGAATTATGATCCCAGGATTGTTGTTTTGGATATTGTCGGTCGAGTCGATCTTTCATTATTCGTGTGTCATTGTTCACTTCAGTGAATCTTTTGATCCTTATTGGATATGTGATTCTTTGAGTTTCGTTGTCATGTTGCATCGTGACATATCTGGAGTCATATCTGCGTGCCAATCGGTTATGTGTAAGATTTTTAGGGCGGGCACATATAGACGTGTGATGGGGTCATGTCCTCACATTGGAATGTGCACACAAGAAGATTACTTCGTGAGACTGATTAGGTACAAGACCACACGTGTATTTGATCGATACATGGGGTGGCTTGTGCATGGATATATTTCCGAATCGGGCGTACTGTGACGTCCATCTTTGAGCCATATTGTTTGGTCGTTCATCCTCCATGTATGGTTGGGTATGTTCGACAGTTGGCGACTGGTTGTTCATACGCCCGAGGGGTATGTTCGACAGTCGAGGTTATTTCTTTGAGATCCATTATATTTTTTGTGTTGGAGTTTACCATGTTGATGGTATTCTCAGTCGTTTTTGATCTTTTATTGGTCGTGTTGGACTTTACCATGTTGATGGTATTCTCGGTCATCGTTGATCCTTGTCGGTCATGTTGGAGCTGATCATGTTGATGAGATTCTTGGTCGCTGTTGATTCTTTGTTGGTCTTTCTTGGAGTTTGTCATGTTGGTGATATTCTCAGTTGACGTATTGGTTGATCTGGTTATTGATCTTATGAGCATTTGGGCTGTGCATCGATGTTTTGGATTTGTTATCATTATTTTGTGGTAGTTGATCTACAGATGTATTGTGTATGTTTGGTTCTTATCAGGATTGGTATTTGATTGTGCGATCCAACGGATAGGATTTGGCACAGATAGATTATTTCCCGCTTATGAGTTATGATGATGTTCTTGAGGATTTTGAGTATTGTTTTGGTTCAGTCCAGATGAGTGTTGTTGAATTCATTTCGTCATTTGAGAATGCGAAATGTGGATTATGATAATGTTATGACGGTAAGATTACATTGGTAGTATTATTACATTATTATTACATTGGTATGTAATTATTTATGTGATGTGATCGATATCATTATTGAGTATTGTGGCTGACCCCGTCGTGGGCTTTATTTTTAGGTACTCAGAGATCGAGCTAGTAGTGGTCGTGAAGAGATGAGCTTCCTGGGTGACACTGGCCATGGCATTATTTTGGGAATCGAGTATTCTTTTCTGATTGTTTTATTTCCGCTGCAAATGTATATTTTGAATTGTGTTTTATCCGCTGCGTATGTTTATTTCAAAATGTCTTTCCGGTATTTTTACCAAATCGTGTGTACATGTCAAAATGGCTTTTTGGGTACTTCGTAAACTTGGATTATTTCGTAAAATCGATTCCCTAAATCGAGTTTTGGCATTTTGGCCTTGAACATTTTAACGATATTTTCATGACAGTATTTGATACTTTATAAATGACTTTTGTGAGTATTTGAAAACATTACCGTCATCGGCCTTTTTGGCGTTTTTGAAAATGGATTTTAGCCTGGTGGGTTCCGGCGTGGGGCCCACAGCGCTGTAATATCCCGGATAGTTTTGGGGGTGTTACAGAAGATGGTATCGGAGCTTGGGTTTTGTGAAACCCGGGCGTGTGTGTTATGTGGCTCTACCAGTACGGTAGTGGCGTGAGTTTTGAAAATAATTTTCCTGACTTTTGAGTCAAACCGATTTTTGGAGTTTCCAAAGTTTTTGAGATCTTTTTCAAATTTCTAGTTGTGATATTGGTGTGTGTTGGTATGTTGAGACTTCGTGTGGGAATCGTGTGCCAGTATCACGGGAGATCATCGTCTTCACAGACCTATAAGTATATTGTTCGGATTATTTGATAATTATTGGTTACTTTGGTGATTTTGGATGTTCTGTTGAATTGTCGTTGTATGAGAGATTGCAAGTTTCGAGGACGAAACTTTTTTTAAGGGGGTAGTATGTAATATACGGATTTTCAGTATAAATTTTTCGCGTTATCTTATCTGAGATAAATTGTATAGTTTGGTGTTTATACAGTGTGGATAAAATAATTTAAAGACTGAGACAGTTGTATTTGTATAATTGTCGTACTTGGTCGATAATTACATTGAGGATATCGTGTATCAGGTTGCTTTCATTTTGATAAGGGGTATATCATATGAGAATGTTATTGGATCCAGTATATGTATTCAGTATGTGTGTATACGTATCCTGTATGCCGAGACGTGGGACAGGAACAATTGGATTTTGGCCAAGTACAGAAGGCCATTACGTACTCTAAGCTCAATGACTTACGTACGCTAAATTCTATGTTTTACGTACGTTATGCATAAGGCATTACGTACGTAACAAGAGGAATCGGACTGGACCAAGTTGTGATCGGCTAGTGGGGCCCGTGGTCGGCAGCTTTCGGCGTGGATGTGGACAGGTGAGTCAACGGATAGATTTACGTATACTATACAGGGTATATCATATACTGTAGCAACTCAACGTACGTATTACGTACGCATTGGATTAAGTGTTACATACGTTAGGAGGCAGCTGGCCGATTCGTAGGCGTAAGGACCTGCAGTGCCGCACGTGTTCCAGCAGTGACTCGCTGGATGGCCGATCATGGTCGGCAGTGACTCGCTGGGATGGCCGGTTACGGACGACAGTGACTCGTAAGGACTGGCCGATTACGGCCGTAAGTTTGTGGCCGGGTACGGCCGTAAGGCCTATTACGTACGTAAGGGGTGTTCTGGTAACGGCCGTAAGGGTGTCGGCCAAATTGGACAGGAGGGTAGCCATGGACGGTTACGTCCGTAAGCCATGGCCGGTTACGGCCGTAAGGAACCGACAGGACTCGGTTATTTAAGGGCCTGGGCACGGGTCACTTGGCCATTTTCAGATTTTCTTCGTTCTTTTCACGATCCTTCATCAGAAATTAATGGATTTGATTGGGAACATCATAGAGCAACATTTTTTGGAAGTTTGATTCATGCCTAACAGCATCTTTCGCCCGGATCGAAGGTAAGAATACTGGAACTCTTGGTTTTGGGTATTTTTGGAGTTTCATGATGTTGTGGCCGATCTCTTTCGTTTTAATTCAGATTATTGATAGAATTTCGTTGTATTCTCGAAATCATTCATTACTCTTGAAGTTTTGTGGAACAAATTCGAAAATTCCTCCGTTAATCGATTAAATTGGACTATGCCCTATAAGTGTCCGATAAAATGCTTCAATGGGTAGAACTTGGGAAGTTCTATACGTTTTCGTAGAATTGTGATTGAATTGATATCGTTGTGATTTAGGAATGAACTTTTGAAGGAAGTTGGATCGGGACTCTTTCCTTTCGTCGATTTCTTCGCACAGTGTTAATCAAGGGAAATGTTTACTTGTGTATTTCATCTTCTAAGAGGTATGTTGCGTAATCCTCTCCTTGAATTCGGATCTTAATGTTATTGTTCATGAATGATTCGTATGAAGATGATTATGGTCTTGTTGTTACGATTTGTGAGGTTATATGAACTATATGTTGAAGGATATATATGTTTGTGATTGTGTTCTTCGTGTTCTTGATGTGGTTGGTGTTTATAGATTGATGATTCAAATATACCTTTGAATTCCGCCATCAAGGTGTTTGATTGAAGGTTTGAAAGAGAAATTGATTGGAATATTTTAGTTATGTTTTTATACTCGCCCTATCGAATCGATATATGGACTTTGCGGAATCATGGGAATGAATTCGTAATTGTTTGAGTTAAGATTGTTCGGACTTGTGTTTAATCAATATATTTTGGAATCGTTAGGGTTGTGGATTGGTTATACCAGTTTTTGATTATTATTGAATGTGTGTTAATCGATTATTGCAATAGGTGGTGATAATTGATCGTTGATTACGATTGTTGTGTTGCGGTTGAGGTTGAAGAGTTCGTAGATTGCTTTTGGTCTGGACTGAGGAGCTCGTAGACGAAGGCAATGGTTTTGGTAGCGGCTTCGTGGTATCGGTATCGAGGCAAGTTATACTTGTTCAGTTTATAATATTTAATGAATGATTTTGATTTCGTTTCATTTATAATTCATATAGCAATGATATTATAAATATAAATTGTCGGGATGATGGTTTGTTCGTGGAAAGGATATTATCATTGGTTTGAGGTACTTTAAGTATTCACTACACCAGATCAGGAATTTATCAACACTTCATTTTTTGCCATAGTAACGTTTATAAACGTTACTAACCATAAACGTTACTATAAAAACTAAAAATGTTCCTATAATTTCTATTAATAATTTTAATAATTTGGACTCCCCATTATACACCCGTACCCCCTCTTTTTCTCACTCTTTTTTTTTTGACAACACCCGTACCCCCCTCTCTCAAAAAACCAAAGCCAAACCCACTGAACTCGACGATTTATGGAATTTTTAGCTGAAATTCTGTGAATAAACACTTCAACTAGTGAATGAATCCATCATATTCAAAACCCTAAAACCAAATTCGCAAACATCAGAAGAATCCGACTGTGCCGAGTGGAAGGGCTGCACTCAATTTTATCTCTGAAATTTGAAGAATCAAGGTCAGTGTCGGAGGTATAAACCCTAGCTAGTGATGATGATAAATATATGATGTTAATTCTTGATTTTTGTCCACAAGTTATCTTAACCTAGAAATCGATTTTGTTCATGAATTTTATTTTCATATGAGATTTTGTACTGTCAGCCTAATTTATGTTCATAGGTTATTTTTATTAATTGGGTTGTAGCCAATTTTGTTGCAAATTTGGACCTTTACGAAACCAAAGTATACTTGTAATAATAAACCAGGACAGACTCGTGAGATTGTTGTTTTTCTATGTACTATTGCACTGGGAACTTGTTTGTTCTTGAGTTAGTGGCTAGCTAGCTAGAGTTATATAGATATACATATAGATATGGATGTGAATGCATGAATATTGGTAGGTGTTGTGGTAAGGTTCTAACCTTTTTTTTGTTGTGTGGTTTGTTTGTCTGGTTGTAGAATGTCTGAACTGTGTGACAAAGGTTGGATGGTTATTGAAGATAGGTCTAGTCCTGGATATAGAACAGGAGTAGATAATTTTATTAAGTTTGCATACAGTAACAGACTTAGGGACATGCCTTTCTGTATCTGTCCTTGTCGTCGTTGTCGTAATAGGAAATCATTGAGTTTTGCCCTGGTGAGACATGATTTACTAGTAAATGGAATACTTAGTACTTATGTTATTTGGTCACTACATGGAGAGACGTCGACACATATGCAGAGATCAGCATATGTAACTCAGGAAAATGTAGAACATACATTTGTAGAAGAAGAAACCTTAGAGAAGGAAATCGTAGAAGAGATCCATGGAGATGATGGTTGTAGGTTAAATGGGTTTGTAGACAAAGCATTTGGGGTATATGAAGGGTTAAATGAGGATGTCAATGTAGATGATTCAGAGAATTCAGGAGCCTAACCTAGGAAAGAAACACGAGAAGTACAAATTAGCAGAAGAGAAAATTTATCCTACATGTGAGAATGGCGCGACAACCCTTTTTGTCATTGTAGAATTGCATCATGTAAAGAAAAGGTTCGGCTGGTCAGGAAATAGTGTTACATACCTTTTGGGATTACTAAGAAAATGGTTCCCGGAGGGTAACAAATTCCCTACAAAATACCCGGTAATGAAGGAGATGTTGAAGGATATGGGAATGAAGGCGGAGAACATTAATGCATGCGTTAACCATTGTGTGTTGTTCTACAAAGATCTTAAGGATGAGGTAGAATGTCCGAGTTGTGGAGCATCCAGGTACAATTTCACTTCTTTAAACATCTTAATCTTTTTGAATATCTACTTCTTATTTATTTTCTTTGTTCTTTATGGTATTTACTTTAATTCAAGACTTGAGTAAACTCCCAATCTTGTTTCCTTCATATCTAGGTTCAAATTCAAAGAAGGGAGAGATGGAGTTCAAGTACCATCAAAAGAGCCTGCATTAGTTCTCCGACATTTCCCACTTCCTGAGAGACTTCAAAAATTTTACACTGTGCCGTGGATTGCTGAATACTTTACATGGCATGATCGAGTAGAAGTTTATGTTGAGTATATGCGGCACCCAATAGACTCTCCACAATGACAGAACATGAAACTAAAGTGGCCTGAGTTTGCAAAGGAGTCGAGGAATGTGTGGCTTGGCATTTCTACTGATGGTTTCAATCCTCGCGGCATCCAGTGCACAAGTTATAGTGGTTGGCCAGTCATCTTGGTCATACAATATGCCGCCATCACTGTGTATGAAGCCAGAGTTTCAGATCATGTCGCTTCTAATATCAGGACCTAAGCAACCAGGTCAAGACATTTGTGTTTTTATTCAACCATTGATAGATAACTTAAATAAACCGTGGAAAGGAGTTGACGCGGTAAATATGCACAAGAAAGAGTCATTTAAGTTGAGGGCAATCCTAATGTGGGGTATACATGATTTACCTACATATAGTAATGTTTCGGGTTGTTCAGTTCACGGTTACAAAGCATGTCCTGGATGTGGTGATGAGACTGAAAGTAATTGGTTACATCATTCAAGAAAGATCGTGTATAGAAATTTCCGAAGATTTTTGAAGTTGACTCATCCTTTCAGAAAAGACAAACACTTAGGTCTGAAAATAGTGGAGACTAATTTGGCACCAGCTAGATTAAGTGGAAAGGAAGTTTTGATAAAGACCAGCGGTCTCCATTATCTTCCTGGTAAGCTTACCAGAGATGTGAAGAAGAGAAAGCGTGATTTTTATGAAGTTTATGAGGATGAACCTGATTCAACAACTAAAGCTTTTTATAAAAGGTCGAAATTGTTTGATATTTCAACGTGGGTTTATAATCCTTATCGTCACTGTCTCGATGTAATGCACTGTGAGAAGAATTTTATTGAACATCTACTAGATGCTGTTCTGAACATAAAAAAGAAATCAAAAGATAGTGTCAATGCACGGGAAGATATGAGGGCTCTGGATATTCTAAAAGATCAGTGGATCATTCAGATCCTGATACAAAGAAAAAGGTACATCCTCGTGCTCCTTATGTTTTGACCCCGGAAGAGAGAAAAAACTTTCTTCAGATATTAAAAAGCATCAAGTTTCCTACTGGCTTTTGTTCAAATCTTGGAAACAATGTTACAATTGAACCCCCTGGTCTGCATTGTTTGAAGTCGCATGACTATCATGTCCCTATGGAGGATTTGTTGCCGGTGCTAATTCATCATGCTTTCCCACGCTACCTAGACCTTCGCAGGGCTTTTCAACAGATTAGTTTATTTTTTAGAATCTTTTGCTCGAAGGTTCTGATTAAAACTAAAGTACAACAGGCCAACTTCATGGTCGCTGAGGCCATGTGTGTCCGTGAAGTGTATTTTCCACCTTCTTTCTTTGTTATCAGCATCCATTTGGTGGTGCATCTCGCTGATGAAGCTTTAACTTGCGGACCAGTTAGATACCGATGGATGTACCCTTTTGAAAGGTAATACTTCATACTTCGTTAGAAATATGTAGTTTCATCCATTCTTGTTTTTCTATTGTAAATAATGTTATCTTGAACAATGCATTGGGTTTTAAAATTGTTCGCTTTATTTCCTGAAAATACTAGTATAGATCTTGTTAATGGTAATATGATTCAATGATTTTTCCTTGATTTGTAATGTGTTATAGTTACTTTGATGATCTGTAGTTACTTCACTCATTTATTTCACTTATTTGTTATGTAGGGCGATGAAGAGTTTTAAGAACATTCCGAGCAACAACCGTTTCGTGGAAGGTAATATCAAAGAATCCCAACTTGTAGCTGAAGGAGTGGTCTATGCAATGGAACATGTGGCAAACTCAAAGGATGGGAATCATAAAGCTACACGAGAAGCATTCTTAGATGTTGATTCTGAGTACAGTGACGAATGCCCTCTGGGGTATGGAGATAAGTTCGTGACTCTGACTGCTGTACAGTTGATACAAATAACCAGATTGGTACTCTTTCGCCGTGAAGTAGAGGGTCTCGCAGGCTACTATGCGTGAGTTTTTGTTATATCTTCGAATTAACTGTAGTAATTTGTTCTTCTATTTCAGTTCTAATATATGTAACTGGTTTGCAGTGAATACTGCGATGAACTATCTCCGAGCACCGTTACCGAAGTAGAGCAGAAAACGGAATTCATAACCTGGTTGTACAAAAAGGTACTATGATCAGATATATCAAATAAAGTTATAGAAAAAGTTACTCAATTTACTTTTTTGTTATTTGCATTGACACTTACGAGAGCTTTAAATGCTTACAGTTGGAGAAAGAGCACAAAATGGACTCCAAATTATGGCATTACGTAAAAGGGCCGGTTAGAGCCAAAGAATTTAACAAGTACAAGGTCAATGGTTTTACCTTTGTACCCAAGTCCCATGAGCTAAACCGCGTTACACAAGACAATGGTGTTTGCATGGAAGCAACTACAACATATAGGGCAAGTCATAAAGATAAGAATCCCGTTGATGATGTGACAAAGTGGTATGGCGTGGTGAAACAGATCTTGGAGCTTGACTACACTGACTTTAAAGAGGTGATGTTTTATTGCGACTGGGTGAGGGTAGAGAGCAGAAGTCGTGGGTGTAAATTCAGTTCTGATGGCAACCTTGTATTGGTTAACTTGAACAATTTCAGGCGATCAAATAAATACCTTGATGAACCTGCCATACTTGACTTTGATGCCCATCAAGTGTTCTATTCGACAGATTTGAAGGATCCTGAGTGGTCTGTTGTAATGCACTCAAATAAGCGTCTCACTGTACAAGCTGATGACATATTGATGCCTAAATTCGAAGAATTTCAGTCGATATTTGATGATGAACCACATTTTAAAGACCTTCTAAAACTGCGCAAGCGTTAAGAATGTTTGCTTCTGTTGTAATTATGTTTGAACCTTAGTTTAGCCTTTTTGCAATGGGATTAATCTGGTACCAGTTGTGCTTCTACTTTGGACCTTAATTAGTTTGTTACTGGTGTTGCAAAATGTGATTTTTGGCTCATGATGTGTGTTGCTTTGCTTAGTGGTCCTTACGTACTATTAGTCATGTGTGATTGCCTACTAATTTTAACTATTAAGCATTTTTATCTGGTACTAATACTTGATTTCATCTAGTGCAGGACACGTGGGCCCCGCGCCGGAACCCACCAGGCTAAAATCCATTTTCAAAAACGTTCAAAAAGGCCAAAAAGGCCGATGACGGTAATGTTTTCAAATACTCACAAAAGTCATTTATAAAGTATCAAATACCGTCATGAAAATATCGTTAAAACATTCAAGGCCAAAATGCCAAAACACGGTTTAGGGAATCGGTTTTACGAAATAATCCAAGTTTATAAAGTACCCAAAAAGCCATTTTGACATGTACACACGATTTGGTAAAAATAAAGGAAAGACATTTTGAAATAAACACATGCAGCGGATAAAACACAATTCAAAATATACATTTGCAGCGGAAATAAAACAACCAGAAAAAAATACTCGATTCCCAAAATAATGTCACAGCCAGTATCACCCGGGAAGCTCATCTCTTCACGACCGCTACTAGCTCAATCTCCGAGTACCTAAAAATAAAGCCCACGATGGGGTCAACCACAATACTCAATAATGATATCGATCACATCACATAAATAATTATATACCCATGTAATAATACTGTAAGAATACTACCAACGTAATCTTACCATCATAACCTTACCATAATCCACATTTCGCATTCTCAAATGACAAAATGAATTCAACAACACTCATCTGGACTGAACCAAAACAATACTCAAAATAAGCGGGAAATAATCTATCTGTGCCAAATCCTGTCCGTTGGATCGCACAATCAAATACCAATTCTAATAAGAACCAAACATACACAATACATCTGTAGATCAACTACCACAAAATAATGATAACAAATCCGAAACATCGATGCACAGCCCAAACGCTCATACGATCAATAACCAGATCAACCAATACGACAACTGAGAATATCACTAACATGACAAACTCCAAGCAAGACCAACAAAGAATCAACAGCGACCAAGAATCTCATCAACATGATCAGCTCCAACATGACCAACAAGGATCAACGATGACCGACAATACCATCAACATGGTAAACTCCAACACGACCAATAAAAATTCAACAACGACTGAGAATACCATCAAAATGGTAAACTCCAACACAACAAATATAATGGATCTCAAAGAAATAACCTCGACTGTCAAACATACCCCTCGGGCGTATGAACAACCAGTCGCAAATTGTCGAACATACCCAACCATACATGGAGGATGAACGACCAAACAATATGGCTCAAAGATGGACGTCACAGTACGCCCGATTCGAAAATATGTCCATGCACAAGCCACCCCGTGTATCGATCAAATACACGTGTGGTCTTGTACCTAATCAGTCTCACGAAGTAATCTTCTCGTGTGCACAGCCCAATGTGAGGACATGACCCCATCATACGTCTATATGTGCCCGCCCTAAAATTCCTACACATAACCGATTGGCACGCAGATATGACTCCAGATATGTCACGATGCAATATGACAACGAAACTCAAAGAATCACATATCCAATAAGGATCAAAAGATTCACCGAAGTGAACAATGACACACGAATAATGAAAGATCGACTCGACCGACAATATCCAAAACAACAATCCTGGGATTACAATTCCCAAAGAACGATCAACACGATCAACAACCTCAATACAATAGGCCTGGGATCAACATCCCTCAACGATCGATCAACACAACCATTAATACCAAACGATAGCCCTGCAATCAACATCCCTCAACGAACAACCAAAACGAAACTTCAACTTACGACATATACCACAATTCAATATAATAATTATTCTCATGACTGAACAATCACTACACCAAAATGGCCTATTAGCAACAGATATAGACATTGCTGTTAATTATAGGAACGCCTATAAACGTTCCTAATACAGTGTTCCTAATGTTTCGCAACATTTATAAACGTTCCTGTATTTAATTATAGGAACGTTTATAAACGTCCCTATATAATATTAATAGAAACATATATAAACGTTGCAAATGTGTAATCCGGTTTAAAAAAAAGTATACTATTCTTGTAAAAATTTCAATTTCTGCACCTGTATATATATATATATATATATATATATATATATATATATATATTTATTTATTCTCAACCTGCACAATGGTGTTTTCCATCAAATCGACAAAATACATACACCTATATATATATATATATATATTATCAAGTGATTAGAACAACTACTAAAAGCAATTATAAATAGTTTAGACAAATGCATGTTTGTCCAATGAACCTACAGTGAAGGAGAATCATCAAAATACTGTAGGATATCCCAAGTGTTCAAAACACGCAAAAAAAAGAACACTAGCATCTGTCGTGTTTTAGCAACAAAAAAAGAACACTAATCATTAATCATTAATCATTAATCACAACACCAAAAAGTCTGTTGCTTGATATTCTTTATTCCTCGGAAGGTAACACCAACCAAGTAGGCACTAGTATCTGACTTAAGGAGACCCAATCATCTCCTTGAGGGCCATCCCAGATTAACGCTTTTTGGTCAAACACTTCCTCGATGTAGACCTTCCTCTTATTCTTCTTTACCTTTATACCATGAACTACACCACCACCATCAATAACATCAGATGCTACAACCTTACCCATATTGTTGAGTAGCTCAACTTGCTCAGACTGGACCCTATTTGTTGACTCCACTCTATTAATACTTGCACTGGCCTATTTCTCTTTCACCTGCACACGACCCTTGTGAACACTAGAAAAAGAAGTAGACCCTTTCTCTAGGCTAGGAGTGTCGACGGGGGTATCACCTCCTCCCCGTTTCTTCAACCAATCCATTAACATCTGTGAATAAGAACAAAAACGACCATTATATATTAAAGCTTGCATCTAAAGTGGACAAAGGCAGACACACATGATTATCAAAACTTACATCGAATTTATTATTCACCAACCCCACTTGACCTTGAACTGCAGCCACTGTACTAACCAACGTACCAACGACCCCTTCAATTGTGTTCAGTCTTTCCTCACTTAAGGTATCTTTTTTTTAAGAGCCGATTTCATGATTGCTGCCATCTCTGGCTGCTTCTTTGACACACTGGATGAGTACCCACGAATCCCATCTTTTCGGGTACGTCCAAACACTTCTTCCAGTGCCTGTGAAACTAGACCACTAAAACTTTCTCCGTTTTCAATGCACTTCTGTTTAGCTTGTGCTACTTTCTCCTGCAGTTTCAAATTTCGGAATTGGTTCTAGCAAACAAACCTAACTAGACTAAGTTAAAATAAGTGCATCGTTATGCACGTTACTAAGATAGTAAGAAAGAGAGTGCCCTTACATATGCCTCGACCGCACTGGGATGAACAGTCCCATCCTTACATTGGTGTCCCAATAGCCACATGTCCGTAGTATTTTCGGGTACAACTTTGACCTCTGAATTGTCCTACAAGAATGGTTTATCATATTAAAAACAGAGTATGCTAGAATTTTTTTTGTTTTAGATTACCAAAATTACTTACTAGTTTATATGCCTTGGTACTGTACGATTGTCGACCAAGTGTATGACGGATAGTTGATTTAGAGCGACTTTGTGCATTCTTTTCACACTTGGCAATCGTCTCAGCTTTACGCGCATTGTCAATAAACTCTTCCCAAACAATTTTATTCATCCCATCTGGAACTTTCAATCTGGCAGCATCCCATTCTTCTGGAGTGAGATCAGGTTCAGGTTCAGTTTCTTCGTCTTCTTCGTTCTCCTCATCCAGCTCTTCAAACCCCTCCAATTGTTCTTCAGACCCCTCCATTTCTGATGCAGATCTCTTGTTCGTCACTTTTTTCCGAGGTTTATTTTTAATGTAGTAATTCCTTAAGTCAGACTTATATCTCCTGAAGCATTTTAGAAATTTGATTTCTATAGTAGAGCGAACATGTTCGACCTCGAATTCATGTTCCCCCTATATAAGCAAGTTAGACGTTTATGTTAATAAACATAATACCATCACTAGTAGTAAAAGCATATAAATGAAACAAATGCGAGAATTAGGAAAATACCATCAAAGCAGTCCAAACATCATCTTTATACTTTTGCGGCATGATTCTCCAGTTTGTTAATAGGGATATGCCTTCTTATGTGCTCCCCCGCCTGAGTCATAAATTTGGAAGCATTGGGTCTTGTGGCCAAACCAGCAATATTTAGTTTAACTAGAGTCTTTAGAGCTGCTGAAGAAGAGGTAGCCCCATCTTGCTGCGAAGTTGTACTCTTTCGAACATAACTTGTGCTTTGCTGCTGTGCCATTGCGCTGTAATATCCCGGATGGTTTTGGGGGTGTTACAGAAGATGGTATCGGAGCTTGGGTTTTTTGAAACCCGGGCGTGTGTGTTATGTGGCTCTACCAGTACGGTAGTGGCGTGAGTTTTGAAAATAATTTTCCTGACTTTTGAGTCAAACCGATTGTTGGAGTTTCCAAAATTTTTGAGATCTTTTTCAAATTGCTAGTTATGATATTGGTGTGTGTTGGTTATGTTGAGACTTCGTGTGGGAATCGTGTGCTAGAATCATGGGAGATCATCGTCTTCACAGACCTGTAAGTATATTGTTCGGATTATTTGATAATTATTGGTTACTTTGGTGGTTTTGGATGTTTTGTTGAATTGTCGTTGTATGAGAGATTGCAAGTTTCGAGGACGAAACTTATTTTTAAGGGGGGTAGTATGTAATATCCGGATTTTTAGTATAATTTTTTCGCATTATTTACCTGAGATAAATTGCATAGTTTGGTGTCTATACAGTGTCGATAAAATAATTTAAAGACTGAAACAGTTGTATTTGTATAATTGTCGTACTTGGTCGACAATTACATTGAGGATATCGTGTATCAGGTTACTTTCATTTTGATATCGGGTATATTTTATGAGAATGTTATTGGATCCAGTATATGTATTCAGTATGTGTGTATACGTATCCTGTATGTCGAGACGTTGGACAGGAACAGTTGGATTTTAGCCAAGTACAGAAGGCCATTACGTACGCTAAGCTCAAGGACTTATGTACGCTAAATTCTATGTTTTACGTACGTTATGCATAAGGCATTACGTACGTAACAAGCGGAATCGGACTGGACCGAGTTGTGATCGACTAGTGGGGCCCGTGGTCGGCATCTTTCGGCGCGAATGTGGACATGTGAGTCAACGGATAGATTTACGTACGCTATACATGGTGTGTTACGTACGTAATACGAGCATATACTGTAGAAAGTCAACGTACGTATTACGTACGCATTGGATTAAGTGTTACGTATGTTAGGAGGCAGCTGGCCGAGTCGTGGTCGTAAGGACCTGCAGTGCCGCACGTGTTCCGGCAGTGACTCGCTGGATGGCCGATCACGGTCGGCAGTGACTCGCTGGGATGGCCAGTTACGGCCGACAGTAACTCGTAAGGACTGGCCGATTACGGCCGTAAGGTTGTGGCCGGGTACGACCGTAAGGCCTATTACGTACGCAAGGGGTGTTCCGGTAACGACCGTAAGGGTGTCGGCCAAATTGGACAGTAGGGTAGCCATGGCCGGTTATGTCCGTAATCCATGGCCGGTTACGGCCGTAAGGAACCGGCAGGACTCGGCTATTTTTAGGGCCTGGGCACGGGTCACTTGGCCATTTTCAGATTTTCTTCGTTCTTTTCGCGATCCTTCATCATAAATTGATGGATTTGATTGGGAACATCATAGAGCAACATTTGTTTGGAAGTTTGATTCATGCCTAACATCATCTTTTGCCCGGATCGAAGTTAAGAACACTGGAACTCTTGGTTTTGGGGATTTTTGGAGTTTCATGATGTTGTGGCCGATTTCTTTCGTTTTAATTCAGATTATTGATAGAATTTTGTTGTATTCTCGGAATCATTCATTACTCTTGAAGTTTTGTGGAACAAATTCGAGAATTCCTCCGTTAATCGATTAAATTGGACTATGCCCTCTAAGTGTCCGATAAAATGCTTCAATGGGTAGAACTTGGGAAATTCTATACGTTTTCGTAGAATTGTGATTGAATTGATATCGTTGTGATTTAGGAATGAACTTTTGAAGGAAGTTGGATCGGGACTCTTTCCTTTCGTCGATTTCTTCGCACCGTGTTAATCAAGGGAAATGTTTACTTGTGTATTTCATCTTCTAAGAGGTATGTTGGGTAATCCTCTCCTTGAATTCGGATTTTGATGTTATTGTTGATGAATGATTCGTATGAAGATGATTATGGTCTTGTTGTTATGATTTGTGAGGTTATATGAACTATATGTTGAAGGATATATATGTTTGTGATTGTGTTCTTCGTGTTCTTGATGTGGTTGGTGTTTATTGATTGATGATACGAAAATACCTTTGAAATCCGCCTTCAAGGTGTTTGATTGAAGTTTTGAAAGAGAAATTGATTGGAATATTTTAGTTAAGTTTGTATACTCGCCCTATCGAATCGATATATGGACTTTGTGGAATCATGGGAATGAATTCGTAATTGTTTGAGTTAGATTGTTCGGACTTGTGTTTAATCAAGATATTCTGGAATCGTTAGGGTTGTGGATGTTGGGATTCGGTGCCTAAAACAAAGGCCCAGCGGAAGCAGTAAAACGAAAATTAATTCGATCCGAATCCCTACTAGGATCGATCGAGAAACGTATATACGAATATCAAAACGAATTCACAAGAGATATAGAAACTTACCCTTGTATTCCGTTGATTAGATGGATTCCTTCTCTTGAGCTATTCCCCAAGCTTTAGGCGATCTCCCTGCAATTTAATCCGCTCCAAACTCTTGAATGATCCAACGCCGAAAGCACTGCGTCTCTACATGCCACGCACTGGAGAAACGACCGGAATGACGATCACCTTGCTATCCTCCGAGGATACGGCTAGAGCTAAGTGATGAAGCTTCCAATATGAAATTATAACACTCTAAGTGTATAACTCTCAATCTCTCTTTTATTTCTCAATTTTCCTCCAAGAAAAATCAAGAATTTGTGAAGAAAAATGGAAGAAGACTAGGAGAAGATGATGAAGAATTTTAGAAAAGTTTTCTCTCTCTCCCTCACTCTCTCTCACGTTGGAATCAAATGGGTGGTGAGTGATTGTCTTCTTTTTCCTTTTTATTCAACTCCCCACATGTAACAAATCATGCTAATGAGAATCAACCCCACCTATACAATTATCATCCATTAAAGAATGGAGACAAGAGTCCAAAAGGAAGGTGGCTTGAAATGGGGGGCGGCCCATGTAGACACCGGACGAGTTCGGTTCGTTTCGGACTCCCGTGAGTCCAAACAGATAAACTGCGATTCCGTTCCGATGTATTTATATCGATTAATTAATCCAATTAATTAATCATATTAAATACATAATAACATTATTAATTTCTCCAAGAAATAATTATATTCATGAATTAAATTAATCACCCGGTAATTTATTTAATTAATTAGGCCGTAAATTAATTTATCCAATAAATCAATTTAGACATCCAATGTCCCAAATTAGATATCCAATATCTAATATTCATAATGAGAGAATTAAGCTTGATTCATTCCGTCGTCAATCCTAATGCGCGACTCGGTAGGTCTGTCTCAGTCAGCAATGGGAGGAACCAAAGAGTAGTAGCACCACCTAGCCAGCCTGGCGGCCTACACTGTACCCCAACTGAGAACGAATGATGGGATCATTCAAGAACCATTATGTCCTGAATACCAGTATACGTATAAACCCTTCTTTCAAATGTCCCGATCAAGTTATAGGGTCACGGTCAGTCAAACCCTATCTGTACTTGATCAATACATGCGTTAATGCAAATCGAGATCGTCGAGCTCTCGTGTATCCAGTACAACTAGCTCCAATGCTTTGGCCAAATACTTATGACCTCATCTGCCAATAACCGCATAGGACATATAACCCGTTCACTAATAGGAGAAAGAATTCTATCTTGGTATTCAGTAGGACCTGCTACTTGCCCATCAAGATGCACGTCGAGGTTGACCCCCGCCTCCCGGTTTACAGGGTCGAACTACTCTAATGAAAATCTTGACATCACAAGCACATACCTACTAAATCCTCAAGTCGAAGGTTCACGGATACCTATCACAACCTTTCGATTCCGTCATTGACTGTCCCGGAGTGAAATCCGTGTGACGAATCTAGGGTGAGTCGGTTCGAGTATACTAATCCAATTAGCATACCTATAACGTGTGCTTCCACTGACCATTAGTGTTCGACAGGCACTCTCCATGTCAAAGAACACGTCATACAAGTCTTCACATAAACTTAACGTCCAGTCAAGTCTCATCGACTTGCGAACGATTAAGTATTTGAGCTATAAACCTTTCCAGTGCCGACCCCCTTATCCAATAAGGAGTGGAACGTTTTGCTCTCAAATACACGGACTAGTTTCTATATATATATTTACGAGTTAGGAATGCCACTAACTACTAGTAAATAAAGAAACTTCCATTGCCTTATATTAATGATTTACGTAATTACAAGTACAATGCCCTCACTCAACATCCTCTGAGTGGCATTCGAGGGCATACTCCCAACAATCTCCCACTTGCACTCAATGCCACACACTATGTTATATAATACCCATGTTCTCCAGATTATGCTCCAGGCTTATATGAGAATGTGGCTTGGTCAGTGGATCAGCGACGTAGTCGGCTGACTCTACTCTATGCAGCACAATGTATCTCTTTGCGAACAAATACTCTTATAAGATGATACTCTCTCAATATGTTTGGTACTGTTGTGAAACCTCGGCTCCTAGGCCTGCGCTACCGCTCTGGCAGCACAGCACAAGGTGTCACGAGAAGTTTACCTAGTAACTTCTTAACCCTTCCTTTGGAGGCCTCCGAGGCTGTTTTATACTCAGCCTAACTGGTGGAATCAGCAGTCGCGCTATAATTGGCACTATGCCAAGATACTGCTGTTCCATTAAGAGTAAATGTAGCCAAAAGTAGACATATAATCGTCTTTCTATCCTTGGAAGTCCAATACAGTGAATCTCACCACATTCTGTTCTCCACCACCATATATAAGAATCATATCTCTTAGTACTTCTAACGTACTTGAGAACATTCTTTACGGCGGTCTAATGCCCTTACTGGGTTAGCCCGAAACCTACTTACCACGCTTCCAGCATGCGCAATGTCAGGTCTTGTACACAATAAAGTATATGTAAGGCTACCCACCACTGAAGCATATGGTATATAACTCATTTCCTTTCATTGTTCCTCACTATGAGGACACATCTTCAAGGTGAGTTTTATTCCATGTCGCATCGGAAGGAACCCTCTTTAAGATCTAATCTATCTAGAGGGCTTGGGAAAAACTTATCATTCTCTCCGATCTATCCTAATAGAGTCGAATCCCAAGAATATAGGTTTCTTCTCCCAAGTCTTTCATGGAGAAATTACTCGAAAGCCAAGCTTTCCGAGAACTGAGCATTCCCACATCATTTCCTATTAGTAGAATGTCATCTACATATAGTACTAAGGATGCGATCTAGCTCCCACTAACCCTCTTGTATACACAATGTTCCTCTTCATTTTGCACGAAGTCAAAATCTTTGACTGCCTTGTCAAAACGAATGTCCCAACTATATGAAGACTGCTACAGTCTATTTCATGGAGTCTACATCCACCATTGCTAGGTCATTGGTCGTGGGTCGATCTCTTGTTTATCACCTGGAACCTCGTGGAAACCCAGTTCCTACAAGTGCATAAAACTATACCTCTCAGGTAAATGAGATACCCTACTAGACCTACGAGGTGGTTGTACTTGTGTTTCAGAAGGTTCGGTTTCATTTTCTTACACAGGTGTCTCCTGAGGAGTTTCATTGTATTCTTCCAAAGAAATATTTCTACCTGCTCTGCCTTCCTGAATGAATCTCTTCTTCCAGGAAGTGTGCTTGTTAAGCAACAATGATCTTTCGATCTTCGGACATGTAGAATAGATATCCCATCGTCCCAGACGGGAATCCAATGGAACGTCCCTTCGCGGACCTAGCTTCCAACTTCTACACCTTAGTCTTCTTGACATAGGCGGGACATACCCAAATCCTAATATGATTAAGACTTGGTTTCCTTCCCTCCCACATCTCATGTGGAGTTTTAGGAACGGATTTGGAAGGACATCTGTTCAAGATGTAGGCAGCAGTCAGGAGTGCATACCCCCAGAAGTAAATCGGTAAGTCAGTATAGCCCAACATGAAACGGACCATGTTCAACAAGGTCCGGTTCCTTCTTTCTGACACACCATTTAACTGAGAATTACCTGGAGGTGTTAGTTGTGATACTATTCCATGTTCCTTAAGGAACTCCTCAAACTCCGAACTGATATACTCGCCACCTCGGTCCGACCGAAGTGCTTTGATATGATTACCAGTTTGTTTCTCGACTAGGGCTTTGAATTCCTGGAATTTCTCAAAAGCCTCGGATTTATGTTTCATTAAGTATACATAACCATACTTAGTATGATCATCTGTAAACGTAATGAAATATTGATATCTGTCATGTGATGCTTCTAAAGCACCACATACGTCGGTATGGATTAATCCCAGTTTATCAGCGGATCTTTCAAAAGTCCCTATGAAGGAGGACTTAGTCATATTGCCTTTAAGGCAAGATTCACAAGTAGGAAAGGGATCTAATCCCAATGGACCCATAAGTCCATCTTTTTCCATCTTGTAAACCTTGGTCTTACCAACATGATCAAGTCTAAGATGCCATTTCAAAACTTCATTGGTTTCATCCCTACCACATTTTCTAGTCATAGTATTCACAACTACTTTGTTGCTGAGATTTAGATGATACAATCCATTTAACAATGTAGCAGTGCCCACTTGTTTATTTTTGAAATAAATTTTGCAGGAACCATCACCAATGAAAAATGAAAAGCCCTTTCGGTCCATGACCGGAATGGATACAATGTTTTTGTGCCCCTTGGGCAAAACAAGTACATATTCTAAAGTCAAAACAAAGCCGGATTCTAAACCCAAAAGAAGTGATCCTCTGTCAGTCACCTCGACACTATGCCCGCTTCCGACTGTGATCATAACTTCTCCAGCTCTAAGCTTCCTACTTTGTTCCAGATCCTGATTCACAGTACAAATATAAGAACTAGCACCAGAATCCAGTATCCAGGAAGTAGAAAATACAGAGCAGAACAATTTGTTACCAAAACTAAAAGTTCTGTACCTGAAGTACCAGAATCGTACAGTCTCTAGCCCAGTGGCCCATCTCACCGCACTTGAGACAAGCATCCTTCTTCTTCTTGTTCTTCGGAACCGTTGGGGCCTTGCCCTTGCCCTTGAAGTCCTTGACATGTGGTCAAGTTTGCTTCTTGGTCCTTTTCTTCTTGTTCTTAGACCTCCGAGGTCCAGAAGAAATCATAAGGGCAGACTCCTTCATCCGCGGGGTCTTCATCTGAGACTGAGCGGTCACCAGTTTGTTCATTAGCCCAGCTAATTTACATGCAATCTCATTGCAGTTGAATTTCATAACAAACTGTGAGAAGGAATCAGAGAGAGACTGTAGGATAAGGTCGGTTTGGAGAGAAGTATCCATTTTAAAATCAAGAGACTCCAATCTCTCGATCATGGATATCATTTTGAGGACGTGTTCCCCAACCTTCTCACCTTCCTTCATCCTTGCACCGAACAGTTGCTTGGATATCTCATATCTAGTAGTTCTGCTGTGCTCACCATAAAGTTCGGTTAAGTGAGATGGAATCTGCCTAGCAGAAGTCATTTTCTAATGAGCTCTCTGAAGCTCATTAGACATAGAAGCCATCATGTACGCACGAACTTTTATGTCATCCTTAACCCACTTTTCGTGGTTTTCAATCTCTTCCTGATTGGCTCTGGTCCGCACAGGAGGCGCCGGAATGTCCATCTCCAAGACGTATCCCAGTGCCTCTATACTGAGGACAATCATCAGATTGTGGAGCCAGTCCACAAAGTTAGGTCCAATCAGGGTGTTCTTTTTGAGTAGAATTGCGAGTGGATTCATTGTCATATTGAGAGTTATGTCTGCATTAAGTATAACAAATTAATTAGTGACTTGTTATATTATGTCCTGAGTATAGAATTAAGGTCTTTTCTATTCTTGTTACCCAGCACCCACTATTTTTATCGGAACAACACACTCCCATGTGAAATACGGAAGTATCGTCGCACTACTTCATAGTGGTGATCGAGTTCTTTATAAATCTTAATAGAGGGCAACCGAACAGGTTTCTAGCCTATTAATTTTCATAAAGTGGTGTCCAACACCAACCCATCTAATAGATGATTCAATCTTCTTTTTCCCCTTGTTCAGTCCCCTCAACCTATACGGTTTCTATGGTTCGTGAACAAGTTAAGTGTATACCATCGACGCAAATCAGTTTCACAATTGAATCTTATCCTGCAACCTATGAGATTTCTAGGGATAAAATTTGCTCCAATCGAAGGCATCCAATGCGCTCTCGGTAATTTATCCGTCCTCCCTGAACGACTAACCCAATAACTCGGAAGCATAGCACATCCGGTTTGGATTTCAATTTCCCAAAAGCTCGATGGAGGGAAGGAATGTAATACCCGGTTGTAATTCAGTCATTATCATGCAGTAATTTCATTCGGTAATTTTATTTTTTTGGGCGGAAGTCCATCTTAGCAACTCTATTGTTACCTTTTCGTCATTCCGAGAATGATTAATTCTACACTTTTTGTCATCCGAGTTCGTCTCGGTGTCGTTCTGTTGAATTCCGTGTTCTTTATCGACTTTTCCGCGTATGAGTTCGACTTTGTTAATTCACCATTAATTTTTGGAAACTCCAAAAGTTCTGAATCTTTCAATATTATAAAGCATCGAGTTATCTTTCCAATGGTTCAAACGGTGAGTCAATCGGAGTCTGGACGAGGGAGTTATGGTCGAAATAGCTAAGTCACTCTCATTTTCCAGTCTTGGCCGAGCAGCCTGTACTGTGCGCCGCGGCACATGCCGGCAGGGCCACGGCACACTGCCGAGTCACTGCCGCGGCACACCCGTCTGGGCCGCGGCACACTCGTGCTACATTTTCGGCCGACCCCTTCTGTACCTTGTGCCGCGGCACATGCCGGCAGGGCCGCGGCACACTGCCGAGTCACTGTCGGCATATTTGATCCTGTGCCGTGGCACACTTCGGCTGGGCCGCGGCACACAGTGCAGTCAGCACTATATTTGCGTTTTTTGAGCGAGAATCATTCATTTTTTTCATTTTTCTTCAACTCATCCGAGAGAGAAGGCTTGAGGGGGGAGATATTCATCATCAATCACTTGAGTATTCATTTTTCATTATTTTCATTCAGTTGTGAAGCTCGGATTGTCGATCTAACGCGGTTTCATCGGATTAAAGTGTGTGGATCTTCAAGAGGTAATTTCTTCAACATCTTGGATTTCGATTTTGTGTTGAGATATGATGTTTTGGATGTTAAGATCATGTTGTATGAAGTGATATACGCATGATTATGGATATGTTTGATGATTCATTGGATTATTGAAGGATTATTCAAGAACACTTTGAATATTGAGTTGGATTTGGGGGTTTTCGATTAATCGTTGTTGTAATCACGATTTTGGATATTCATAATGGATTATTGATCGTATTGAAGATGTTTTGTTGGTTTGAAACACTTCTTGGGGATTTGATGTGGCTATTTTTGATGTTTGGTTATAAACAATCGAAGTTGGCCACAAAGTGTTCGATATAATGCCCCAATGAACTTGGTTTAACCGTATCGACGTTTTGAGTTCGTTATATTCATGTTTGATTCGTATATTGATCGGATTGTTGGTAATTGTATTATTCAAGGTTGTTCGAGCGGCCGATAATTTCATTAAGGACGTTGATCGTGGAAGTACTTTCTCGCCTTCGGTTTGAGGCAAGTTTTATACTTGTACTAGTCAATGAGATTAATGTCATCATATATGTGTATGAATGTGTTGTATCATTCTGAGACTTAGTCTCTTCCTGAATTCATTGATATTAAGAGATCGTTTGATACGATACCTTTCGGCAACTATGCCAAATGTTTATTATTGTCCGTTAATGGCCGATTCAAGGCATTGTGATACTCGTTATTAATGTCATTGTCGATAGCCGGTTCGCGGTATCGATGTATCGATTGTTGTTAATATTGATGTCAATCTAAGACATCGTTCAGATCATCGTTATTCATGTTGGGGTTGTCTTTAAAACTGTATTGGCCGATTAAAGGCATTGGCGTATTCATTTCTCATCATCGTCGTCGGTCACCGATTAAAGGTGCCGAGGCATCCTTCGTATCATTGTCATCGATTGGCCGTTCTCAGGCAAATCGAAATGTTCAATCATTCACCATATCATTGTTATCGATTGACCGTTCTAAGGCAATCGAGGTATTCAATCTTTCATCGTATCATTCGTATCGATTGGCCATTCTAAGCCAATCGAAGCACTCAATCATTCATGGAATCATCCGCTGCATCATTGTTATCGGTTGGCCATCCTAAGGCAATCGAGGTGTTGAATTGGGACTGTCGAGGACGGTGCCTATCCGTGTGTTACTGTCATCGTGTTGGCCGACTCAAGGCAGCACACTCTCATTCATTGTGATACGGCTTCGTGCCGTGGCTTCGGCCCTCATTGTGATACGGCTTCGTGCTGTGGCTTCGGCCCTCATTGTGATACGGCTTCGTGCCGTGGCTTCGTCCCTAATTGTGATATGGCTTCGTGCCGTGGCTTCGGCCCTCATTGTGATACGGCTTCGTGCCGTGGCTTTGGCCCTCATTGTGATACGACTTCGTGCCGTGGCTTCGGCCCTAATTGTGATACGGCTTCGTGCCGTGGCTTCGGCCCTCATTGTGATACGGCTTCGTGCCGTGGCTTCGGCCCTCATTGTGATACGGCTTCGTGCCGTTGCTTCGGCCCTAATGGTGATACGACTTCGTGTCGTGGCTTCGGCCCTAATCAATAACAGCTGCGGGCTGTTTTGGCTTCATGTGATTGTGATAATTTGTGACTTGGCCGAGTGGCTTTCAAGCCTTTATTATTGTCTGGTAATTTCATTGAGCCTTCGGGCATTGTGATTCATAATTAATTCAGTCTGGTTTGGTTCATGTCGTGTAATTCATTGTGGTATTCTGTGATTATGATTCATTGGGCACTTATGTTCTAACTCGTCGAATGTATTAATAGTATCTCATGGGCATAGTATTTTGTGAATGCTCGGTTCTTACCTTGGTTTGTGAGCATCTCGTATTATTATTATCATTGTACCATTTCATTCTGCCTTTGGATACATATCATGTTATACATGTATTTGATGTTCATTATCTGGATGACTGACCCCATTGGGGCGGAACATGTTTTCATGTTTTAGGTGCTTGCGAGGAGAGAGTTGAGACATAGGGGCATGACGATGGCAACGAGGCATTCGAGCGATACTAGTCCGAGTTGTTCATTGTCAGTCAGTCAGTTGGAGTGTACTCCAGTCTTGTCAGTTGTTGTCGTGCTGTATTACCCGAACACATGTTTGTGGATGTTGTTGTATTTCATTTTTGGCCATGTAGGATATTTTTGTCGTTGAAATTCCTTATCGGAATATTGTGTCGGATGTCATGGTAGGGACTATGATTTTCCCTTATTGTGTAATTTAATGTATTTTAGTCTTGTTCGCCTGGTGGATCTCCTGGCGTGGGGTCTACGGCACTGTAATAACCCAATAGGATTTTGGGGTGTTACAGAAGATGGTATCAGAGAGTTTGAGTTGTGAGATACCCTTATATGTGAGTTATGTGGCTCTACCGATGCGGTAGTAGTGGGACTGTTAGGTTATGACAATCTGTACAGTCGGGTTTTGTGAGTCGTAATATTAATACGACTGCACGAGTCATTCATTCATCGAGTCGTCGTCAGTTGGGACTAGTATCGTGAGACCTCGAAGCTTCGTATGACCTGTGTAAGGACTCGATTCTCTTTATGTTCATACATTCATCATGTTATTAATTGTTCATGTTTGTTGAAACATATATGTGATATTAATGTTATGATTGATTCATGACTAATTGTTTTGGAGCACGTGTGACTTGTGTAAGCATTAAGGATCAACTCATTCATCAGTTAATAATCCTCAATCATCATTTTGATCTCATCACTCAGTCAATATCATTCATCACTCAGTTAATTCATTCATCACTCAGTCAATATCATTACTCAGATAATTCATTCATCACTCAGTTAATTCATTCATCACCCCGTCAATATCATTCATCACTCAGTTAATTCATTTCTCACTCAGTCAATATCATTACTCAGATAATTCATTCATCACACTGCTAATTCATTAATCACTCAGTCAATCTCATTGTTCAGTCAATTTATTCATCACTCAGTTAATCTCACCGCTCAGTTGATTCATTCATCACTCAGTCAATCTCATCGTTCAGTTAATTCATTATCACTCAGTCAATCTCATTGTTCAACTAATTCATTAACCATCCAGTCCATCTCACGGTTCAGTTGTTGATCTTGTGAATCAAATTTTCAACCTTGTTAACTTGTTCAAGGTAATCATTTCAGGAATTTCATCAGATAGTTTTGTCGCTTCACTTGATCTTTCATGCGATCTTATCGTATTCCGACGTCATGTCGACGATCTTTTTATTGCATTATTAATGCATTCATTGTGTTAGAGCGTGTATGCTCATTGTTATCTTTCTGTCTTGTAATCATAATGCGATATTCATGCGGGATCTATAATTATCATGTGGCTTTCCTGCTCCAGTATGGATAGAGCTGTCCGAGGACGCAGGGGAAGAGGCCGCGGTACGGACCAGAACCCGGGATCTCGTATGAACGCCCGCGCGGATGCGAGGGTTAGCATGTGTTCATCGGATAGATATGCTACTCATTCACTGTCAGATAATCATTCACCATCAGGGAGTCGTACCCGAGAATCAGCTCACTCGGAAGGTGTCCGAGTTGACCCATTCATATTTATGCAGGGCATGATGGCCCAGATGACTCATATGACGCGGATAGTGGAGACCATGCAGACCTCGATGGTTCGTGGTCCACCACAACAGGGATTCCAGGTTCCGTTTCATGGACAGATTGGAGTAGTGAATCATATTGTTGGTGATATCTCTCGTCAGAGGCCGTATACTTTTGAGGGCTCGTCGGAACCAGCTGATATTGTTCATTGGCTTGAGCATTTTTATAAACTCTTCGACATGGTTCAGTGTCCGGAAGAGAGTAAAGTGGCAGTAGTGGCTTATTACTTGATTAAGGGTGCTTATTCGTGGTGGCTTTCTGTGGAACCCACCGATCGCGATTGTGGTTGGAGTGAGTTCAAGACCCTCATGTTAGAGAGGTATTATCCGACTCCACTTCGTGAAGCCAAGTTGTCAGAGGTTTTGAACCCCGAACCCATCAAGGACGAGGGTGTTATTGTCATTGCTGAGAAGTTTCAGGGACTACTTCAGTTTGCTTCGTCAGTTATCCGTACTGAGGCGGATAAGATCAAATATTTTAGCAAGAGGCTAAATCCGCAGTTGAGGATGCAGTTGTTCAATCACAATTGTAGTTCACTTAGAGAATTCATCGGGAAGGCTCTTGGAGCAGAGCTTTTGATCAAGGAGCTTACTCAGAAGCATCCTTCAGTTTCTTCGGGTGAGGACTAGAATGCCGGCTCGTTCAGAGGGACATCGGGCTCCGACGTCCAAGGGGTCATTTTCTAGTCGTCTTCGTGCTGGGACAGCATCTTCCTCTCAGGCGATGAGTTCGACTGTTGTTTTCTTTAACTGTGATTCAGCAGGTCACGTTAGTACCCGGTGTACAGTGCCAGCTATTGTTTGTTTTCTGTGTGGGAGGCATGGACACCGGCATAAATACTGCAGGAGTTCTAGTGCCAGTAAATCTCAAAAGAACTAAAGGGCCTCGAGAGACTTCGTTACTCCATCCCGTGCATCATCCAAGGGACCCTATCAGGCCTCGAGGTCCAGAGGTAAGGACATTCATCACCGGTTTGAACAAGTTAATTCTTGTTCGTTAATAGAATAATCATTCATTTCATTGTCGTTCATTCATTCATATAATTCATTCATTATATATATCAATCATGTTGGGACTCATAATTATCGATTAATCATTCAATTCATGAGGAACGACGGTTCCAATCACTTCATGGAGCTATCACTCATTAATTTATTAATTCACCTCGGTAAGTCATTCGTAATCCTTGTGGGATTTCGATTCATTATCATTCATTATGATCATTTTGTTCTTGTGACCTTCTGGGATCATATTGTGCGGTGGGTTCAGATTGGGTCTACCTTAAATCGTTGAGATAGAGGAGATCGATGATATGGAAGGATATCGATGTTGGCTACATTTGAGATGTAACCTTGTTTTTGGATGACTGTGTAAATCTATCCGTATTAATGTATCATGGCAGTGGATCATTTATTGTTGATCTATTTTATTATGATCATATTCGGGAATCTTTAGATTTGGATAATTTGTTGAGAATACGTCCCTTTGGCTTTGTACTCAAGACTTCATGATAATTTGGGAAATCGTTCACTGTGATCCGAGACGTCAAGTCTTGGGGACTTGGGCGTGCGTGTTTGTTTTGGTCCCGAGAACTATTCGGGCATTATTGTTTTCAGATCATGATGGATAGTCCGTATCCCGAGTTGTCTACCCTTAGTTTCGAGGACGAAACTCTTTTTAAGGGGGGAGTATGTAATACCCGGTTGTAATTCAGTCATTATCATTCAGTAATTTCATTCGGTAATTTTATTTTTTTGGGCGGAAGTCCATCTTAGCGACTCTATTGTTACCTTTTCGTCATTCCGAGAATGATTAAATCTACACTTTTTGTCATCCGAGTTCGTCTCGGTGTCGTTCTGTTGAATTCCATGTTCTTTATCGACTTTTCCGCGTATGAGTTCGACTTTGTTAATTCACCATTAAATTTTGGAAACTCCAAAAGTTCTGAATCTTTGCAATATTATAAAGCATCGAGTTATCTTTCCAATGGTTCAAATAGTGAGTCAATCGGAGTCCGGACGAGGGAGTTATGGTCGAAATAGCTAAGTCACTCTCATTTTCTAGTCTTGGCCGAGCAGCCTGTACTGTGTGCCGTGGAACATGCCGGCAGGGCCGCGGCACACTGCCGAGTCACTGCCGCGGCACACCCGTCCGGGCCGCGGCACACTCGTGCTGCATTTTCGGCCGACCCCTTCTGTACCTTATGCCGCGGCACATGCCGGCAGGGCCGCGGCACACTGCTGAGTCACTGTCGGCAGATTTGGTCCTGTGCCGTGGCACACTTCGGCTGGGCCGCGCCACACAGTGCAGTCAGCGCTATATTTGCGTTTTCTGCGCGAGAATCATTCATTTTTTTCATTTTTCTTCAACTCATCCGAGAGAGAAGGCTTGAGGGGGGAGATATTCATCATCAATCACTTGAGTGTTCATTTTTCATCATTTTCATTCGGTTGTGAAGCTCGAATTGTCGATCTAACGCGGTTTCATCGGATTAAAGTGTGTGGATCTTCAAGAGGTAATTTCTTCAACATCTTGGATTTTGATTTTGTGTTGAGATATGATGTTTTGGATGTTAATATCATGTTGTATGAAGTGATATACGCATGATTATGGATATGTTTGATGATTCATTGGATTATTGAAGGATTATTCAAGAACACTTTGAATATTGAGTTGGATTTGGGGTTTTCGATTAATCGTTGTTGTAATCACGATTTTGGATATTCATAATGGATTATTGATTATATTGAAGATGTTCTGTTGGTTTGAAACACTTCTTAGGGATTTGATGTGGGTATTTTTGAGGTTTGGTTATAAACAATCGAAGTTGGCCACAAAGTGTTCGATATAATGCCCCAATGAACTTGGTTTAACCGTATCGATGTTTTGAGTTCGTTATATTCATGTTTGATTCGTATATTGATCGGATTGTTGGTTATTGTATTATTCAAGGTTGTTCGAGCGGCCGATAATTTCATTAAGGATGTTGATCGTGGAAGTACTTTCTCGCCTTCGGTTTGAGTCAAGTTTTATACTTGTACTAGTCAATGAGATTAATGTCATCATATATGTGTATGAATGTGTTGTATCATTCCGAGACTTAGTCTCTTCCTGAATTCATTGATATTAAGAGATCGTTTGATACGATACCTTTCGGCAACTATGCCAAATGTTTATTATTATCCATTAATGGTGAATTCAAGGCATTGTGATACTCGTTATTAATGTCATTGTCGATAGCCAGTTCGCGGTATCGATGTATCGATTGTTGTTAATATTGATGTCAATCTAAGACATCGTTCAGATCATCGTTATTCATGTTGGGGTTGTCTTTAAAACCGTATTGGCCGATTAAAGGCATTGGCGTATTCATTTCTCATCTTCGTCGTCGGTCACCGATTAAAGGTGCCGAGGCATCCTTCGTATCATTGTCATCGATTGGCCGTTCTCAGGCAAATCGAAATGTTCAATCATTCACCATATCATTGTTATCGATTGACCGTTCTAAGGCAATCGAGGTATTCAATCTTTCATCGTATCATTCGTATCGATTGGCCATTCTAAGCCAATCGAAGTGCTCAATCATTCATGGAATCATCCGCTGCATCATTGTTATCGGTTGGCCATCCTAAGGCAATCGAGGTGTTGAATTGGGACTGTCGAGGACGGTGCCTATCCGTGTGTTACTGTCATCGTGTTGGCCGACTCAAGGCAGCACACTCTCATTCATTGTGATACGGCTTCTGTAACACCCCAAACTAGGCGGATATTACAGTGCCGTAAATCCCCAACTGGGACCCACCAGGCAAATGAAAATGAATGAATTACATAGGATAAATGTAGTACCGAACTACATTACAACAATAATTACTCCGATGAGGAGTTTAGTTATAACACACCAGGACAATACCGAATACTAGTGTATTTTATATGAAGACAAAATACACAACACTGAATGAAACGGAGTATTCAAATGAAAGTCTGCAGCGGAAAATAAAGGACAATAACATGAATAACTGAAAGATCGGGCCCCCTACAAGTATCACTGGGACTCCTCGACGTCAGCGTGTTCTCCCCGTGCTTTTGCCTTGCCAAGACCTGAAAAACAAAATCCCCAAACGGGGTCAGTTACAAAGAACAACAATCCTCAAGGGTTGAAAATACACAATCATGATTATATCTGAAATTATGAATTATCACAGCCGAAACATACGCAATCAAACATGCTATATGAATCAACTAACAGTACGGCTCAAAGGGTGGCGCCACACTACGCCCGGGATGGAAATGTGTCCGTGCACAAGCCACCAACGAGTATCGATCGAATACACGTGTGGTCTTGTACCTAATCAGTCTCACGAAACAATCAATCTCGTGTGCACAGTCCAATGTGAGGCCACCAACAAACACACGACTATAATGTGCCCGACATGAAAATCCTACACATACCAACCGGCACGCCAGTATGACCCGGAATGCCACGATATAACAAAAGTGACATCGAAAATGAATAATGACTCACCGAGGTGGAATGGTAACGAAATAAATGACAGCTCAATGAAAAGATTGGAACCGTCGTTCCTTATGACTGAAGTGATTAATTGACAACAACAAGTTTTGATACAGTTAATATAATGATGAATGAGTTATGATTATGAATGAACAACAACAAAATGGATGAATATCCTTTTAACCGAGTAAGAATTAACTTACACAATACCGATGAAGAAAGTCCTTCCACGAACAAAAGTCCTAAATGAAGTGTCGGTCACACGAACAACCTTAATTCAATACAATTACCAACAATCCGATCAATACACGAATTAAACACGAATATAACGAACTCAAAACGTCGATACGATTAAACTATGTTCATTGGGGCATTATATCGAATACGTTGTGGCCAAACTCCGGTTGTTTACAATCAAATCTCAATAAGCCACTATTAATTCCCCCAAGAAGTGTTTCAAACCAACAAAACATCTCCAATATGATCAATAATCCATTATGAATATCCAAAATCGTGATTATAACAACAATTAGTCGAAAATCCCCAATTCCAACTCGATTTTCAAGGTGTTCTTGAATAATTCCTCAATAATCCAATGAATCCTTATACAAACTCATAATCATATACATATCCCTTCATATATCATGATTATAACGTCCAAAACATCGTATCTCAACTGTTGTGTCACGATTTATTCATCCCGACAGACGATCGACTATAAGGCCGAGCGACCAAGTCAACTCCAGTCAAACTATGGCTAGCTCGCCAAGACGAAGATATCAGACCACCATCAGGTACCTAGCGATCGACTCCCAAGGCGATCGCCCTTTGGCAGCTGGCGATCTACTCTAGTGGCCGGCTAATGGCAATCGATCTATGCCCCGAGCAGAGACGATCGCCCGTCAAAATCATCAAGGACTGGATCTCAGAAAAGCACCCACGTGCAGATCCATCAAAAGCGCTGACAAGATCTTTGCTAACAGACAAGATCTTTTGCTTTGACCAAAGCCTGTCACCTACCCCACCTACCAGCATGCGCGCCGAAAGTTGTCAGTGGGACCACCCGTGACAGCAACCCAGGACGCGTGTAAGCTCCCCGTTGGACCGCACAGTTGACTGCCAGCAACTCCTGCAGACTTTGAGGGGACAGGCCCATGTGCTAAAAAGACGATCGCCCGATTATTATATTGCAGAGAAGGCGATCGCCCGGCATGTCGAAGCCCTATAAATAGAGAACCTCCTCCTACTGGAAAAAGGTTCGGAGTTCACTGAATATACGGTTCGGAATTCATTTGACTTACGTCCGAAACACATTCCACCAAAAGTTCACATTCTCTCACATTCCGATACATTCACGGAAATACTGAAGAACATACATATCATCAAGCTCCCGGCTATCTCACCGGAATCCATCTCAGGACTTCTCTCTCCAAATCTCTCGTCCAGAAGACGATCGGCAGAAGCATCAAGTCTCCACTAGACAAATTCCAAGGGATTCACAAGTCCAGAAGCCCAAGCATCCAGCTAAATACTCGCCGTGAGAGGCGGTCGATCTCTCACCGCCGCGACTGTTCATCTCCTTGGTTACAAGAACTCACAGAGCATCAAATCTGTTTCTTCCGGCAATCTACACGCTCACTAGCTAAGATAACAAGAATCTTTACACTCATTGTAACTGTATTCTTACATTAGTACTTGTATCCCCGAATATTGGTATTAATAATATCTCGCGAGAGCATTCAAGCCCGGGACTAACAACCCCGGAAAATCTTGTGTTATTTATCTTTCTCACGGAAGTGCTCTTGCATTTGTTTGCTATCCCATCCATTCCAGCAATATCTATCTCCGGATAATATTTTGGGTAGCAACAATTGGCGCTAGAGGGAGGGGTGCCACATCTAACCCTCAAACTTTTACTTCTACCGTCCCGAAGAACACTCACTGTTCTCGGGGCATATACTTGAAGTGACACTCACTGCACTTCAAAGAAAACCTTCAGAATCATGACATCCGCCGGTACATCGAAGCAAGCTGCTCTCCGAACCGCCGGACACCATATCCCGGCTCAATCCGAACCCCAGCCGACGACAGGGGAAGCCGCGGCAGCGAGACTCTCGATCCGCATCAGAGATGGCCCCAACCTCTCACTCGATCAATTCCAAACCGAGGAACAGATCGAGGAGGCTATGGCCATCTGGAGGAGCGACGGAGCATGCGCGCCACCCGCGATAACTCCTCGATCATCCGCCGCATGGGAAAACGGAAATTCATTGGGCTACCGAACGAGCGATCGTCAAAAGCCCCAATTTGCGAGGAAAGGCTCTCGCACGACCGGACGGATCCATATTCGATCGCTTGGGACGCGACCCATCCGGCGGCCAGGGCACTCTGTTTCCAACCTTGAAAAGACGGAATCCGAATCCGTCACCAGGAGTTCGGCCTACTCACCTCACGGCCGAACGCATGTCGGCCCATCTCGACTCCGCCCGATCGCCGGGACTCGGTGCTCAATCGCCTCGGCTCCGGTCCGATCGCGAGCCGCTAACGTGCCACGGCGATGGCCGCCATGCAACGTCGGCTCGACGAGATGAGAGCACTCTTGGACACCGGGGCAAGCACCGGCAAGAAGATCGCCGGGCCGACCGAGCCACTCGCGGTCCACAACGAGCTTGCCCCCATACAACCAACGATCGCTCCTCCTAAAACACCGCGGTATAAGGGGAGAGCGGACCAGAAACCCACCGAGTAAATTCCGAATTTACATGGTAGGTGTGGGGCATCGATGCAACCAAGTGCCGGATCTTCCCGTGACATTGGGCGGTGGCCCATAAGTGGTACGTCTCACTACCACCACGATCGGTCACCTCTTTTAAGAAGCGGCGGATGACTTCACGTCATACTTCGCCAGCAAGGTCGCCAGACGAGAAGGCCCCAGCGCATGATAAAAATCAAGCGGGGAAGGACGAATCGACGCAGATTACATCGACCGGGTAGACGAAATCATCCTCACCGCGAACCGTCGGTGATGAGCTCGCTCTCTATTCGGTCATGGGGGATTCCACGGTCACTCTCCCATGTTCGACATCTCTCCAAGGATATTCCCCAACTTACACGATCTTCCGCGCTAAAGCCGCCAACTTCGGCGTGCAAAGGCTACTCACCCTCCGCTTAGACGAGGAAACGCCACCTCTTGTCCAGAAGATAGCGATCGTCAAAGCAAAGAAGGCGATCGCCAAGACGCCCGGAGATCTCAAGGCTTTCGAGGACATGGAAGCCCATCTCCTCCATACGTTCAATGTAACTCGGCACATATTTTCTATGCCATCAAGGGGCACGAAGAGCTCAAAAAGCCAAAGGCGATAAGGGACCACGGTCATCTGGACAACAATCAATATTGTGCCTACCATAAGAGTCCCGGCCACAGCACCAACAAATGCCGCGACCTCCTCAAACAGCTCTGGAGATTGTTCGAGGAGGGCAAGTTGGACAGCCTATTGGTGTAGCCAAAGCCCCTACCAATCTCTACAGACGATCGTCCGAGTCGAACACAAAACAGGCTGGGAAGCTCATACGAGCCAACCCCTGGATCAACCTCGGCGACCGTCTCTACATGCTTCAATCAAGAAAAGGAGAGCTCGGAAGTCTCCTCGATCTCCCTCCTCATTTAAGAAACTGGAGGACTCGATCGCCATCTACAGTTCACCATCTGACATGATGGACTAAGGCACGAGATCGCCTCCCCGCACAACGTACACCGTCGAAGGTCGGCATCTGCATGGCGATCCAAGGTGGAAGAGTGCAGCCATGGTCCTGGTGGTCGATGGAACCGACTGCTTAGGCCATGCAAGGTCCCTTTAGGCCAAGATCGCCCGCCCTTCGTTTAAATACAAGGCCGGCGTAGTCTGAGGGCCCTCCAAAATAAATCAATGGACACGATCGCTCGCCCTCAAAGGTTCATCATTTAACATGGTGAACCCAGACAATGCGACGTGCCCCGACCCCCGTCTCAACGTACACCGTCGAGGTCGGCCATCTCCATGGCTGGCCGAGGTGGAAGCAGAGCTAACAAGCCGCGGGCGTGGAGTTGATTCATCCGACGCTGCCCCGCGCAAGGACTCCTCTAGACCGAGACCGCACGCCCTTCGTTTAAATACGAGGCGAGGCGCAGCCTAGCAGAGGACCCTCATAATAAAGTGAGTCACGAGACACTCAATGTCTTCGCGCATCAAGACATGATCAAGGAGTCGGTCCATCGAACTCCGCGATCGTGCACGGTTCCTCAAAATGGACGACCGTCCCCGAGGATTCGACAAAATTGAAGACCGCTCACTCAAGGAATTATTTTCATCCCCTTACTTCCACTAAGTGAATAAAAACAAGGGGCAAGAAGAGTGCGGACTACCTACACGACGATCGTCGCTATTCAACCACATACGGAGATCGTCATTTTTTCAGATGTAGTGCAGCGATCGAACTTGTTGTAAAAAGTTGTCTTATGAGTTTATCAATTCATTTGGAACTACCCTCGCAACGATCTCTCCTCACGCATTTGTACAAAGTCAAACAAAGACTCAAAAATAACCATTCATTCAAGTGATAAGTCAGAAATCCAAATGCTCATTTTATTACTTGAAAAATAGAGTACACGGTCGCCCGAAGGCCTAAGTACTACAAAAAGAAAGCTACAAACTACAAAGAAAGTAAGCTAAAAGCGTAAAGGAAGCGCCTCGAGGCCTGCCGGGTGTCGCCATCGCATTCGGCGCGGTCCCTCATCTTAGGAGCATCGGGATGAGCAAGACTGTCTGGAGACGGATACCAGCTCAAATCCACACCGATGTCCGCCAGGTCCAAGATCGGCAAGGAGAAAGCCGAATGGAAAGGATGCTCCAATGCATATGACTTGAACTTCTCAGCTAGAGGACCGACCTCCAAGCCTCCCTTCTTAGCCGCTCGGATCGAGTCGGCGAACGCCAAGTAATAGGCGAACTCGCTGACATACTCCAAATTTTGGAAGGGATCGGCCTTGGTCGCCTCAACCTCTCCTCTCAGCTCGGCCATCGCCTGTTGCGATCCCTGGAGCTCGGCCTCCCTCGCAGCAACCTTCTCTTTCGCCTCCGCCAGCTCGCTGGTCAGCCGAGCGATCGTCACCTTCTGGCGATCGGACTCCTCCTCAGCAACATTCCTCGCCTGGACGGCACTCTGCATCTGGTCCCGAAATCGGTCGACCGCCATTCGGAATTTCTCAGTCTCCTTCTTCTCCAGCTCAAGCTCATGGCTCGTGTTGTTGCCCAAAATATTTATCCGAAGATTAATACTGCTGGAAGACGGACAACAAACAACAATTGCGGGAGCACTTCCGAGAGAAGGTAAATAATACAAGATTTGCCGGGTTTGTTAGGCCCGGGCTTGAATGCTCTCGCGAGATGTTATTAATACAAATATTCGTGGATACAAGTATTAATGAGAGAAATCTAAATACAATGAGTGTAAAAAGACTCTGTTAATCCGGCTCTTGAGCGAAGCTCGGAGTTCTTCGTCCCGCCGATAATCTGCTCGAGGAGAAAAGGTCGGGAGAAATAAGACCGAAAGAAAGCTGTTGCCAAGAGTTGGAGATTAGCCAAGTGCTGTATATTTGCTTCTGTATTGCGTATGTATTGCAAGAATGTCAGAGAGTGCAGCGTGAGTTTACAAATGCAGGGGGCTTCGTTTATATAGAGGCAGCCGGGTCCTGTCCTGTAGTGGCCGATCGCCTGCCGGCCATTAAAATAAGCCACCGCCGCTGCCAATATAATAATGTGCCGATCTCACAGGTCATCAAAGCTAAAGTCCAAATAAGATCTTTGTTGTCGGGCTAAAGTCGAGGAAGAGGCTGGCACGGCAGGCGGTCAATAAGGAGCCATCACGTGTCCGAGTCGATCGACATGTGGCCCTACCGACAAGCTTTGGCTTTGTCGGCTGGTGGAGGGAATCTGTCAGGCTTTGGTCAATGGCCCGGGATTCGCGGATCTTGTCTCGGCCTTTGCACGTGGTGCCAGTCTTGAGGCTCGGCCTTTGCCGACTGGATGTCCGTCGGTGGTGATCGACCTGGATGGTCTTCGGAGGTCGACATCTGCCAGTGGATGGAGGTCGCCAAGGGTCGGTCGCCAAGGGTAGGTCGCCAGGTGCCGAGAGACGGTCGATCGCCAGGGGTCGGTTGTCGAGTACCGAGAGGCGATCGTCTTGATGTCGATCGCTCGGCACCGGGACTTGTCCTGGGCCCTTCGGTTGGCCAGTCTAGCATGCCCACTGGGTTAAGGCTCGGTCGCCTGGTCGCCGATCGGCAGGCTTTCCTTGGTCGCTCGGCAGTAAGTCGGTCGCTCGGCCTGTAAGTCGGTCGCTCGGCCTGTAAGTCGGTCGCTCGGCCTCGGAGGCGATCGCCGGTCGGAAGGTGTTAAATCTTGACACAACAATTGCCCCGACTTGCTCCTATGTTGAAGACATGGGGCGAGGTGGTTCTTGCGGGTGATCGTGTATGGATGAGGACGGGCGATCTGAGCTGACTTAGGACTCGGACTTGGGCTATCATGGTCGATTGGCTTAGCTATCTTTCGGTCTTGTACCTGCAAAAAACAACATTGGCCGATCCCCCACGGAAACTTGGTGGTTTCGCTTGCTTGAGGAATCGTGCACAGTCGCGGAGATCGATGGACGGACCCCATGACCGTGTCTTGGTGCACAAAGACAATGAGTGCCTCGTGACTCACTTTATTATGAGGGTCCTCTGTTAGGCTGCGCCTCGCCTTGTTTTTAAACGAAAGGCGTGCGGTCTCGGTCTAGAGGAGTCCTTGCGCGGGGCAGCGTCGGATGAATCAACTCCACGGCCGCGGCTTGTTAGCTCTGCTTCCACCTCGGCCAGCCATGGAGATGGCCGACCTCGACGGTGTACGTTGAGACGGGGTTGTGGAATGAGTCCACTGATTAATGTTGGAGGGCCCTCCGACTACGCTGGCCTCGTATTTAAACGAAGGCGGGCGATCTCGGCCGAAAGGGACCTTGCATGACCGAAGCAGCCGGTTCCATCGACTGCCAGGGCCATGGCTTTATGATGCGCGGTGGAGGCGATCTTATGCCTTAGTCCGTCATGTTATATGCTGGACTGTAGATGGCGATCGTGTCCACCGGGTTGCTGATGATGTTGCGATCTGGCCGGATGACTGGCGATCGCCGCTCGGCAGCCGATCGCTTTATTCGTAGGTCGGCTATCGGCGATCGGCGGGAGTCAGTCCCTTATCTAGAATGTTGGACTGTAGGCGGTGAGCGAGTCCTCCGGCTCTTCTGGATAGTAGCGATCGGGCTGGTAGACTGGAGGTCGTCGTACGGGCGCCGATCGATCTACTCCTAGGCTGAGAAGAAGCCTTTGCCTGGACAGGAAATCTGCGGCTCTAGCCCGGAAGGCTGCGTAGGTCGTCGGCAGGGTCTTCGTGAGATGCCTGAACATAGGCGAGAAACCCTGAAAACCTCCTAGGACAGCGTAGAGGGCGGTCTCATCGCTTACGGGCTCGCCGTTGAGGATGATCGTGTCAACCCGGTCGATGTAGTCCGAGTCGGACTCCTGTTCTCCTTGCCTGATTTGCATCATGCGATGGCGACCTTCTGGGCGGGCGACCCGGGTGGCGAAGTGCTCCGTGAAGACATGCGCCAGCTCGTTAAAGGAGCCGATGGACCGAGGTGGCAACGAGGTGTACCACCGGTGGGCGAGGTCGCCCAAAGGTCGAGGGAACATTCGCACTGGGTCGCGTCGATGCCCCACACCCGGTCATGTAGATGTTGAACTTGTGCAGTGTGCTTGGGGGTCCGATCGCCCTTGGTACACGGTGTCTTAGGAGGGGCGATCGTGTGCCGCACCGGGCGAGCTCGATGTCGATCGCGAGCGGCTCGCTTGGGGCGATCGTCCTCACGGCGCCGCCGGATTGCAGGAGCGCCTTCATGTCGTCGATCCGACGTTGCATTGCGGCGATCGCCGCTCGGCCGCTTGCGGATCGGCTTTGGGAGCGGGGCCGAGGCGATCGTGTACCGACCTCCGACCCCACCGCCGCCGACCTCGGGAATCGGGCGAGCGGAGCCAGCGGCCGGATCGTCTTGTGGGAGCCGGGTAGGCCGAGCTCTGGTGACGGACACCAACTCCGCTGTCTCGTAGCCGGGCCTCGACCGCCCGGCCGCTGTGTCGGGTCCGCGCCTGTGCGATCAAGACAGACGTGCTCGCCGCCGAGCGCCTCTTCTTGCGGGCGAGGGCCTCCCGGCGCTTGCTCGGCCAAGAGTGCCTTGAGCTTCCGCTTGATCTTCCGGCGAGAGACCGGGGCGGCAGCAGGAGGCGCGTCGAGAGCACTCCGTCGTTCTGAAGGGTGGCTATGGCCTCTTCGATCTGTTCATTGGTTCGAACCGATCGAGCGAGAGGCTCGCCGCCGCCCCGGACGGGATCGGCGTCTTTGATCATGGGCCGCTTCCACCATCGGCCGCGCTCGACCGACGGAACAGGGTGCGGCCGGCCGCCGCTTTCTTCGACGCGGATGCGAAGACATGATTTGAAGGATTTCTTTGAAGTGCGGTGAGTGTCACTTCAAGTATCTCGCCCGAGAACAGTGAGTGTTCGTCGGACGGTAGGTATAAAAATTGAGGTTGGATGCCCCTTCCTCTAGCGCCAATTGTTGTTGCCCAAAATATTTATCCGAAGATTAATCTTTGAAGACGGACAACAAACAACAATTGCGGAGCACTTCCGAGAGAAGGTAAATAATACAAGATTTGCCGGGTTTGTTAGCCCGGCTTGAATGCTCGCGAGATGTTATTAATACAAATATTCGTGGATACAAGTATTAATGAGAGAAATCTAAATACAATGAGTGTAAAAAGACTCTGTTAATCCGGCTCTTGAGCGAAGCTCGGAGTTCTTCGTCCCGCCGATAATGCTCGAGGAGAAAAGGTCGGGAGAAATAAGACCGAAAGAAAGCTGTTGCCAAGAGTTGGAGATTAGCCAAGTCTGTATATTTGCTTCGTATTGCGTATGTATTGCAAGAATGTCGAGAGTGCGGCGTGAGTTTACAAATGCAGGGGGCTTCGTTTATATAGAGGCAATGTCTGTCTGTAGGGCGATCGTCACGGCCATTAAAATAAATCGCCGACCGCCACGGCCAATATAATAATGTGCCGATCTCTGGCCACAAGGCTAAAGTCCAAATAAGATCTTGGCTGTCGGGCTAAAGTCGAAGGAAGAGGCTGGCACGGCTTGGGCGGTCCAATAAGGAGCCATCACGTGTCCGAGTCGGGCCAACATGTGGCCCTACCGGCAAGCTTTCGCGGCCTCGGCCGGTAGTGGAGGGAATCACGGGCTTTGGTCAATGGCCCGGATTCGCGGATCTTGTCTCGGCCTTTGCACGTGGTGCCGCCTTGAGGCTCGCCTTTGCCGACCGGATGTCCGTCGGTGGTGATCGACTGGATGGTCTTCGAGGTCGACATCCGCCAGCCGGGATGGAGGTCGCCAAGGGTCGGTCGCCAAGGGTAGGTCGCCAGTGCCGAGAGACGGTCGATCGCTGTGGGTCGGTTGTCGAGTACCGAGAGGCGATCGTCTTGATGTCGATCGCCGCACCGGGACTTGTCCTGGCCCTTGGCCGCTGGCCTAGCATGCCCACTGGGTTAAGGCTCGGTCGCCTGGTCGCCGATCGGCAGGCTTGCCTTGGTCGCTCGGCAGTAAGTCGGTCGCTCGGCCTGTAAGTCGGTCGCTCGGCCTGTAAGTCGGTCGCTCGGCCTCGGAGGCGATCGCCGGTCGGAAGGTGTTAAATCTTGACACAACAGCTCGCCCGCTTGGCCGCCTCCAAGGAGTCCTTCTCCATCGCCACGATCTTGTCAGCAAACTCGGCGTTCTCTTTCCGAGCCGCCTCGAGATCCTCCTGAAGGCGAATAGTGGAGGGCCTCCCCTCAAACTCTTGAGCAGCCTGGAAGGCCATGGTCGCCGTCTGAAGAGAAAGGGCGACAACAGCATGCATCGAACTCGACGATCGCTGCCGAGCGATCGCATCCAGATCAGTTGTCCACGCCTTCGGCAGGGCGGAAGCAGCCTTGCTAACATAGGGAGGAATATCACAGGAATGGCGAGGAGATCGGCTCGCCAGGAAATCCACGACCATCGGTGGACAAGAAGGATCTGCGCGACGGATCCTGCATCAAAACAGCTAAGTTAGTACAACTCCTACGCAGATGCAATTGTCAAACACAGAAATGCTATCTACCTCTCAGCCTTCTCGGGATCCCGACCAAAAAACGGCTTCCCTCGAGGAATCTCTGCATCCGCGATCGCCGTCTCCGCAGTAAAAGCCGCACGGCGGCTCGCGCTCCGAGCAACGATGGTGATCGGAGGCGCGCGTCGGCACTTCATCGCCCGGGCAGAAACGGTTGCTTCCGGCCTCGGCCTCTTGCGATTCGCCAAGCCCCTCCTCCGAATTTCCTCCTCAACCACGACTGCTCTACGCGAGGCTCCGGCTCCGCACGAGGCCCCGCCTCCGAACTATAGGCAATGCGGCGGTGGAACCCGAGTCGACCTCTTCGCGTGAAGACGGCCTAGACTCCCGGGTTCGACATAGCGATCTCTGGGAGGCTCCAAAAAGCGAGGAAACGAACCTCTGCGATTAAAGATGATCGACTAACGGCCGACACATCCTTAAAATAAGGCGATCGCCTAGTAAGTGAAGATCGCAGGACCACATACAGCACCGCGAGATGTCTCGGGAAGCGGAATAGTCGAGCCGACAACCGGCGACTCTCCTTGTTGATCCGAGTGGCGTCTAGGTCGTCGTCCGACAAGCTCCTAATTCGCTCCCAAACAACGAGGAAGTCGAAAGGCGGCTCCTCGATCGCGGAATATGAAAGCACGCAGCGTAAATCAAATTAGATCAGTCCAAAACGCATCCAAGCGAAGGGAGAGTCTAAACCCTTACAGGATTCCTCTCCCGAAATTCGGTGGGGATCTCCAGTTCGCTGTGGATTGTCGCCGCCGAAGCTCTCCACTTGCCGACCCGAACCACTTCGTCGATCGCCCGTATCTTATTCGAACTCCGTGAATCACCGGCCGATCGGCCTTGAATATGGTAACCGCCGACCAACCCTCTATGAGCCGTCGCTTAAACAAATGGTTCATCTCCGGTAGCGACGGAGAGGCACAGTGCGGTGACCGCCGAAAAGGGTGAGGGTGCAAATGATTTGGAGCCGTTCGGGCGTCACCGAAGTGGCGCCACATTCCAAGCGGCCAGAGGGGAGACCGCAAAGGACGGAGGGAAGCGCAACCCGGCCTCCATAACGGCCTCACCCATCGCGACCATACCCATCGGAGGCTGGTCGGCTCGTTCATTCTCCGCGGCGCGAACATGTCCACATCTCAAGGAACATGGAATCTTGTCCTCCAGACGCCGATCTCTCTGGACGTCGAGCTCGTATTTGGCCGGCGACCACAACGATGGCCGCGGCACGATATCGCGACCGCTAGGGGAGCACAAATGGATAAGCGGCCGAGTATCCCGAAATCGAATCGCGGAGTAGACCGCCAATCTCTCCATTATTTCAAAGAAAGGCCCTATAGCCCGTCCAAAATCGCTATGTTGCTCCCGGTAAGCCACGATCGCGATCTCTCGACCGCGATCGTCTCTCCTCAGCAGCCGACTCCCTAGCAACATCGGCCTCATTGAACAAAGCCTCAACTTCAGCCGGGTCGATTCCGGCTCGAATTGCTTCAGCCGCCGTCTCCAGGTGGAAGACGGAAGAAGTTTCTCCCCGGGCAGCCGATCTCCCGGCGGCAGAACTGGTTCCCGCTCCAAACGATGATGAGGTTCCGGCCATTTTCAGAGTTAGAAAGGAAGAGAAGGACTTTTCTTACCCTAAAGTGAAATCGATCGACGATCGGCTCTTAGATCTTCAGAAAATTCGGCAGCAGGACCTTCTTTCTCCAAATAAGCACGCGTGAATGAGAATGCAGCCCCGCGCCCCCTTTTATAGGAGAAGGCAGGGACCCGATTGCAATAAGGAAAAACCTCAGGGGTCGGATCTCAAACGACGCACTAAGTTGACCCCCTCGAGACCCGCGTACGCGTCTTTTCGAGGACGCGTCAGCCGAGGAGTCATTAATGACCGTTGGCGTCCTCCAATAGAAGCCCGACACGTGCGAGGAGACTTTTCAACGCCCGTTGCTTTTTTCCCGCGCAGTTCAGCGGCCAGCCAGGTCGTCCGAATCCAGAGTATATCAGCTCAAAGACGATCGCCCGTTCAGTAAAACACATAGTCGCTCGTCAAAAGTTCAGCGATCGCCAAGAGAGCCACCTCACCCCACGTTTCCAACGTACGAGCGAGCTGGGGGGCAATTGTTATGTCACGATTTATTCATCCCGATAGACGATCGACTATAAGGCCGAGCGACCAAGTCAACTCCAGTCAAACTATGGCTAGCTCGCCAAGACGAAGATATCAGACCACCATCAGGTACCTAGCGATCGACTCCCAAGGCGATCGCCCTTTGGCAGCTGGCGATCTACTCTAGTGGCCGGCTAATGGCAATCGATCTATGTCCCGAGCAGAGACGATCGCCCGTCAAAATCATCAAGGACTGGATCTCAGAAAAGCACCCACGTGCAGATCCACCAAAAGCGCTGACAAGATCTTTGCTAACAGACAAGATCTTTTGCTTTGACCAAAGCCTGTCACCTACCCCACCTACCAGCATGCGCGCCGAAAGTTGTCAGTGGGACCACCCGTGACAGCAACCCAGGACGCGTGTAAGCTCCCCATTGGACCGCACTGATTGATCGCCAAAGAACTCCTGCAGACTTTGAGGGGACAGGCCCATGTGCTAAAAGACGATCGCCCGATTATTATATTGCAGAGAAGGCGATCGCCCGGCATGTCGAAGCCCTATAAATAGAGAACCTCCTCCTACTGGAAAAAGGTTCGGAGTTCACTGAATATACGGTTCGGAATTCATTTGACTTACGTCCGAAACACATTCCACCAAAAGTTCACATTCTCTCACATTCCGATACATTCACGGAAATACTGAAGAACATACATATCATCAAGCTCCCGGCTATCTCACCGGAATCCATCTCAGGACTTCTCTCTCCAAATCTCTCGTCCAGAAGACGATCGGCAGAAGCAGCAAGTCTCCACTAGACAAATTCCAAGGGATTCACAAGTCCAGAAGCCCAAGCATCCAGCTAAATACTCGCCGTGAGAGGCGGTCGATCTCTCACCGCCGCGACTGTTCATCTCCTTGGTTACAAGAACTCACAGAGCATCAAATCTGGTTCTTCCGGCAATCTACACGCTCACTAGCTAAGATAACAAGAATCTTTACACTCATTGTAACTGTATTCTTACATTAGTACTTGTATCCCCGAATATTGGTATTAATAATATCTCGCGAGAGCATTCAAGCCCGGGACTAACAACCCCAGCAAATCTTGTGTTATTTATCTTTCTCACGGAAGTGCTCTTGCATTTGTTTGCTATCCCATCCATTCCAGCAATATCTATCTCCGGATAATATTTTGGGTAGCAACATCAACACAAAAATCGAAATCCAAGGTGTTGAAGAATATTACCTTTGAAGATCCAAGTACTTTAATCCGAAGAACACGCGTTAGATTGATTATCCGGGCTTCACGATCGAAAGGAGATGAAGAAAATCAAACACCCAAATGATTTGTGAAGGAAAAACCCTCCCTCAAGCTTTCTCTCTCGGTTGAAGGTGAAGAAAAGGGAGAGAAATGGGCTGAAATGCTGAAAAAACGAATTTAAAGGAGTTGACTGCCCTGCCGGACACGGCCCGTGCCGATCGGCATGGTCGTGTCACACAGCTGGCCGACAGGGACTCGACCGTGTCCTGCTTGACATGGTCGTGGCGCGGAGGGCCTTCCGATAGTGACCCGTCCGACAGCGACTCGGCATGACTCGACCGTGTCCTGGAACACGGTCGGGCGTGTCAGCGATGGCTCGCTTATCCGAAGAGTTCGACTCGGCCGCGCTGCATTACACGGCCGGGTCTGAGGCAGAGACTTCGTCATTTCCGTACGAGTACGGCACGGGCCGTGTCGGACGACACGGCCGAGTTCGTTCGGCAGTGATCGGCCAATAATTGAAAAATGAGCGGTTGAGCTAAAATGACCATAACTCTCTCGTCCGGACTCCGATTGACTCACCGTTTGAACCATTGGAAAGCTAACTCGATGCTCTATAATATTGCAAAGATTTAGAATTTTTGGAGTTACCAAAAATTAATGGTGATCTAACAAAGTCGAACTCATATGAGGAAAGTTGAAACAATGAACAATAACGATACACAACTCGAGTTTTTCCAAACGGTGAACACGGTGAATGAACATGATTGATGAATGATTATAATCGAGTGAAAATACACTGAGTGACAATTACAGACTGATAATTACTAAATAAAAATGAATAAATTACAACCGGGTATTACAGCTTCGTACCGTGGCTTCGGCCCTCATTGTGATACGACTTCATGCCGTGGCTTCGGCCCTTATTGTGATACGGCTTCGTGCCGTGGCTTCGGCCCTAATTGTGATATGGCTTCGTGCCGTGGCTTCGGCCCTCATTGTGATACGGCTTCGTGCCGTGGCTTCGGCCCTCATTGTGATATGGCTTCGTGCCGTGGCTTCGGCCCTAATTGTGATACGGCTTCGTGCCGTGGCTTCGGCCCTCATTGTGATACGGCTTCGTGCCGTGGCTTCGGCCCTCATTGTGATACGGCTTCGTGCCGTGGCTTCGGCCCTAATGGTGATACGACTTCGTGTCGTGGCTTCGGCCCTAATCAATAACAGCTGCAGGCTGTTTTGGCTTCATGTGATTGTGATAATTTGACAGCTTCGGCTAAGTAGCTTTCAAGCCTTTATTATTGTCCTGGTAATTTCATTGGAGCCTTCGGGAATTGTGATTCATAATCAATTCAGTCATGGTTTGGTTCATGTCGTGTAATTTATTGTGGTATTATGTGATTATGATTCGCCGTTGGGCACTTATGTTCTAACCTGTCGAACAGGTATTAATAGTATGCCGTGGGCATAGTATTTCTCGAATGCTCGATTCTTACCTTGGTTTGTGAGAATCTCGTATTATCATTATCATTGCACCGTTTCATTCTGCCTTTGGATACATATCATGTTATACATGTATTTGATGTTCATTATCTGGATGACTGACCCCGTGGGGGCGGAACATGTTTTCATGTTTTAGGTGCTTACGAGGAGAGAGTTGAGACACAGGGGCATGACGATGGCAACGAGGCATTCGAGCGATACTAGTCCGAGTTGTTCATTGTCGGTCAGTTAGTTGGAGTGTACTCCAGTCTTATCAGTTGTTGTCGTGCTGTATTACCCGAACAGATGTTCGTGGATGTTGTTGTATTTCATTTTTGGCCATGTAGGTTATTTTTGTCGTTGAAATTCCTTATCGGAATATTGTGTCGGATGTCATGGTAGGGACTATGATTTTCCCTTATTGTGTAATTTAATGTATTTTTGTCTTGTTCGCCTGGTGGATCTCCTGGCGTGGGGTCCACGGCACTGTAATAACCCAATAGGATTTTGGGGTGTTACAAGGAAAACCTTGAAACCTTATAAACTTAATAATTTATTGTGGGAGAATTTTCGTGATTAATGTTACACTTTGCACATTAATTCATTTAAGCGCGTTTGTGGCATTCATACAATATGAAACAACCATTCACAACCTAGTTGCTACCAACATGTGGTTCATGGACCGTTCCTAGAAAACAAAAACTCCCTAATCTAATTACAAGTCTTCGTCTTGAATCTCCGTCTTCTCGAAACGGATCTTCCTCCGCTCTTCGTCATTACATATAAATTTTACATTGAAAATTGCATCCTAGATACAAATATTTCTAGTAAAATAAATAGGCTCAAAACGGCCTTTACAACCCAATCGAATAAAACGAACAATTCAAAAAACTAAGTCCACGAACCACATCCCCATTCAAAAGAATTCATCCATTAAATACTATATAAATGGAAAGTGTAGAGATACATTGAGCCAATCAACAATACGAACCGATCCAATCGATTCATTCAAAACGAATTAATCCAATCAATTCAAACAACCATCAATTTTAACTTGTTCCGGACGATAAAATATTTCATTAAATTAATTCCCCTAAGATTAAAATTACCATAATTAAATCTTAGTCAAATTAAATCCAATTTAATTTGTGGGAAATTAATTATCGAACGAAATATAAAAAATGGAGTCGAAAAACACGGCCGGAGCACTGCCCAGCAAGCTGCCCAGCAGGCTGCCGAGCAGGACCGGCAGGGACCGAGACCATTGCCAGGCAGCGGCCGAGAGGCTGCCGAGCATGTCCGGCAGGGGCTGGCAGACCGCGAGGCAGCGCCCGGACAGCTCCAAGCTGCCGGGTCCGTTTACGTTTTCGGCTCGTTTTTTCGCCCCGATTCCAAAAATAATATTTTTCTAATCTTTATATTACTCATTTAAATCAGTTTTTCAAAAGAAAAATAGATTTATATTGTAACATAAAATCATGAAAAATTAATTTTTAGATGAACAATAGAAAATCAACGATTAATACGATTATGATTCCAAATCATATACCATCTAATCAAGCATTCCAAATGCCAATATCGTATTTACGATCGCAATACCTACGCTCCGATACCACTGTTGGGATTCGGTGACTAAAACGAAGGCCCAGCGGAAGCGGTAAAACGAAAATTAATTCGATCCGAATCACTACTAGGATCGATCAAGCAACGTATATACGAATATCAAAACGAATTCACAAGAGATATAGAAACTCACCCTTGTAGTCCGTTGATTAGATGGATTCCTTCTCTTGAGCTATTCCCCAAGCTTTAGGCGATCTCCCTGCAATTCAATCCGCTCCAAGCTCTTGAATGATCCAACGCCGAAAGCACCGCGTCTCTACTTGCCACGCACCGGAGAAACGACCGGAACGACGATCACCTTGCTATCCTCCGAGGATACGGCTATATCTAAGTGATGAAGCTTTCGATATGAAATTATAACACTCTTAAGTGTATAACTCACAATTTCTCTTTTATTTCTCAATTTTCCGCCAAGAAAAATCAAGAATTTGTGAAGAAAAATGGAAGAAGACTTGGAGAAGATGATGAAGACTTTGAGAAAAGTTTTCTCTTGTTTCTACCCAAAATATTATCCGGAGATAGATATTGCTGGAATGGATGGATAGCAAACAAAGTGCGAGAGCACTTCCGTAGAGAAGGTAAATAACACAAGATTTGCCGGGGTTGTTAGTCCCGGGCTTGAATGCTCTCGTGAGATGTTATTAATATTAATATTCGGGGATACAAGTATTAATGTTAGAATACTATTACAATGAGTGTAACGATTCTAGTTATCTTAGCTAGTGAGCGTGTAGATTGCCGGAAGAACCAGATGTGATGCTCTGAGAGTTCTTGTAACAACGTTGATGAGCTGTGACGGCGGTGAGAGATCGACCGTCTCACACGGCGTGTATAAGCTATTTATTTGAGCTCTGGGGCTTGTGAATCCGACCTGTGGAGACTCCTTGCCTCTGCCGACCGTCTTCTGGCTGAGAGGTACTGAGAGAGAAATCCTGAGGCAGATTCGGGGAAGGAATCCAAGAGCTTGAGAGTATGTAAGTATTTGAGTGTATTCTCTGAATTTGGTGGAGAATACGTGAACTGATTGTAATGAATTGCCAAGCCTTTTCCCAGTTGCTGGGTGCTTTCTATTTATAGTACTTGGACATGCTGGGCGATCGCCTTTGCTGTATTATAATAAGCGGGCGATCGTCTTTTAGCACATGGGCTTGCCTCCTTAAAGTCTGCAGGAGTTGCTGGCAGCCGGCTGCACGGTCCAATGAGAGACCTGCACACGTCCGAGTCGCTATCACGGGTGGCCCCACCTTGTACCTTTCGGCGGGCTTGTCGGTAGGTGATAAGGTTTTGCCACGCTGTGGTCAACGATCCGGGATTCGCGGCGGCTGTCGCGGATCTGCACATGGAAGCTGCTTTGAGACTCAGTCTTCGTGGACTTTGACGGACGATGGTTTCTGTTCGGGGCGTAGGACGGTCGTCCATGTAATATCCGCATTTTTCTTTCCCCTTGTATTTTCCTTTTCGGTGTATTTCTCGGTCGTAGTGACCCTTATGTACCTTACAGTGTATCTTTCCCGTCATCTATTGATCTAAGACTCGTTATTGTTGTGCGGAACCGCTGTTTCGGGGTTGCCGTGGATCCATTCTATGTTTTGATGCGCTTTGAGGTGTTCCGTTTGATGTTTCGTTCATATTCCGGTGTTGTGAACCATTTATATTTCGTAACCTAGCGCACGCTATCTTTTCTGCGTAGCGCGCGCTAGGAGCCCCTTAGTAGCGCACGCTACGACTGATTCATAGCGCGCGCTAGAGAGCAAGCCCTGGGAGTGGCAGTGCTATTTTCCAGCCGTCTGGATTGGCGTATTAGCTTACGCTACGCAGACTAGCGCACGCTAAGGTCGGGAGGCTAGCGCACGCTGATGATACCCGGTAGCGTGCGCTAGCGTGAGTGTCTAATCGATGCTTTACTCGAACCCGGCCAGTTCGGTTAGCGCACGCTACGCTTGTATGGTAGTGCACGCTAACGGATCGGTGAGTTACGGGCGGTTTGTCACCGACTCGATCGATGCCTGTGTAGCGCACGCTATTGGTCGATAGCGCGCGCTACCGATAGGTTATTAGCGCACGCTACATTTGGAGTAGCGCACACTAACGGCCAGAAGTCTGGCTACTGGACTGGACGCTAACAGTTTGGCCTGTATTTTTATCCCGTTAGCGCACGCTAACCTTGAGGATTAGCGCGCGCTAACACTCCATGGCTATATAAACCAGGGAGTTTACCGAGATGAGCGTATTATTTCCATTTCCTCCTTCCTTCCGCGGCTGTGTCGATTTCGGGCGATTCTTGGCGATTTCTTCCTCCAATCATCTCATCCAACATCTTCCTTAAGTTCTTGGTGTATTATATCAACATCAACACGAATCTTTCATCTTAATCCAAGGTAAATCTCTTAGAACCCTACTTTTGGGCGATTTGGGGGTTTTGGGATTTTCTTCCGATCCGTTCCGTTTTGTTGGTGGATTCATGATGAATATGATTAATCTTGTTGTTATAATTAGTTTTCCTACGAATTCATGGTATATTGTCATGGTTTTGCAAAATCGAGAGGGTTTGGTTGTGGTCCGCCCTCGTTGTTATTTTTGTACGAATATACATGAATCGTAGGCGGGTTTTCGGGTGTATTCCATTTCCGTAATCGTTTAGGAGTGGTTGTGATTGTGTTATTCGAATCGTTAGGTTCATTCGTCGGTTCCTCGCGGCCGTGCTTGATTCTTCCGTTCCGTTCGTGTCACCGTCTATTAATCGAGGCAAGTATCCTTATGAACTTACAATCTTGACATAGTAGTATTGTATGAGAAATGGTGTGTGTGTGTGTATGCTCACTACGGGTTAGATCCGACGGGGTCTCGGTAGGGGTCTACAGAGACGTGGATCGACGAGCTTGCTTTTAACCACTACGGGTTAGATCCGACGGGGTCTCGGTAGGGGTCCACAGAGACGTGGATCGACGGTTAATTGTGGTGCATTTTACAAATGTAATTCGTTTATGGCATTTCCGGAAATGAGTGTTTTGGAACTATGTTTTTCTTGATTGTATGCATTTACTATATGTGTAAGATGTAAGTTGTTCATTTGGTTACTTGTACTGGCGTAATTGCTAACCCCTCTGGGGATCCATTTTGGGGAAATTCGTTTTATGAATTTCAGGTCAGGTTCATCGAGACAAGCGGGCGCTGGACCAGTACACGGATGATGGCCGTGCGTGATTATTGTGCACGAGTGACGTCTTAGTGTATTTTTATCTTTTCATCTTTTGTGGTTTTTAAACTAATAGATGTACTCGAGTACTTAATAGTTCTTGTTCGTCCGGATTGTATTGTTGCCTATTATGTTTGCGTTGGATGATGATATTATGTTGACCGGTTGAACCGGGTGGATTATTTTGTTTTGCGTCTTTATGACGAGGTGTTATTTTGTCGTTTCTGTGAGTCGATGAGTATGATGCTGTACAGCCTGGCGGGTCCCATATAGGGATTCACGGCACTGTAATATACCTCGAATATCTTGAGGGTGTTACAGAAAATGGTATCAGAGCACTAGGTTATGGATACCTAGGCTTGTCGGTTTATTGGGTCTTGTTGTGTTTTGTTTTTCACATCATCGTCACGCTGCCATGATTCCGGTACTACCAGTGTCCGTAAGTTTTTCCTTCCTCTGTTCCTTATTCCCTTGTATCGCACCTTTGATTCTCGATTTGTGATTGTTCTTTTCTTGTACTTACCATCGTATGGCTTTTGCTACTTATTTAACATCAGTATGGATGCTGGAAGAGGCCGTGGTCGTGGACGCGGCCGAGGACGTGGGGCAGCCGGTGGGGCGGCCACGTCGCAGCCTTCGGGAGCCGGCAGTACCGGCGACCGTCATAGCCATGCTTCTTCTCAGGAGCGTGCCGACCTTGGTATTGCGGCCGTTATGCAGCAAATGGTGAACCAAATGGCGGCGATAGCTCAGGTGGTTCAGAACCCGGATCAGGCCCACGCTAATCGGGGCGGAGCGGATCGTTGGCTCCAAGATGTTATCAAGATGCATCCTCCTCAGTTTTCGGGAGCTTCAGACCCGATTGGCTGGGAAGGGTGGATCAAGGAGATATCTAAAGTCTTCACTGCTACCAACTGTCTCGAGGACCGTAAGGTCCCTATTGCCCAGTACTTTCTCACTGGGGACGCTACGGACTGGTGGGAGGCCGTTGGGCCCAAAGATCATGCTGCTTCGTGGGCTGAGTTTCAAGAATTGATGGAGACTGAATATTGCCCGTGGCCGGTCAGACAGGCTCGGGTACATGCTTTTTATGATGCTCAACCGCGGGATATCCCCGTATCTCAAGCTATTGCTGATTTTAACAAGGAGTTGGGTTATGTGAAGAGCCAAGTTGTCGAGGAGAGCGACAAAATTTTCCATTTTTCCAGACGGATGAAGTTGTCGATTCGGGACTATATGTCGGGGCTCGTCTGTACTACCTTGAAAGATTACCAGAGTAGGGCCCTTGCTTATGATATGTCGGTGACGGCTAGCGAGGCGGCCCGCGAGAGAAAGAAACATAAGTCCGCTGGGAACTTTTCGGGCCACAAGGGTGGGGGTCAGCAGAAATCCCAATCTGCTAACTTCCCCGCCGGCGGTGGTCCAGCTCGTTCCGCTGTGGGTCCTCGTGGAACTACTAGTGCTCCTTTCCGTGATGTAAAGTGTTTCAATTGTGGTCGTACAGGCCACGTCAGTTGTACTTGTTTGAGCCCTTTACTGACGTGTAATCAGTGTGGCCAGCCAGGCCACAAGGCTGCTTTCTGTGCTGAGAGGGAGAGAATTCTTGGTGCCCGGGCCTCCACTCCAGCGCCTAGGGAACCAAGCGTGAATCAAGGATCGTTTGCTTCTTAGTCCCCACCGAGTGCCAGTCGAGGGAGAGGTCGGGGTCAGACCGCCAGAGGGGGAGCTTCTAGTGTCGACTCCGTCCATCCGCGGGTTTATGAGATGCGGAAAGCCGATGACCCAGCGGCTACTGTGGCGACAGGTACCGTTCATATTCTTTCTCATCCTGTCAGTGTGCTTTTCGATTCCAGTGCTACGCATTCGTTCATATCTTGGGATTGTGTGCGCCGTTTGAGTCTCGACTGTTTGATGTCTTGTGAACCCTTCATCGTTAAGCTTCCTAGCGGTGATAGGATCGTTGGCGATCAGGAGGTTCGAGACTGTTCTGTGCTTATTTGTGAGAGGACTTGGCCCTCTAATCTTATTGTTGTGGGTATTGAGGGTGAGGATTTGATTCTTGGGGATGATTGGTGTTGTGCGGCGTTTAATTCGCCACGATAGGCGATCGACGACCTCCCAGAAAAGTCAACCATAGAAGACAAATTCCGGACAAACGCCTAGAGTTCGGCATAATGCAGCGATCGTCTTTTGGTAACCAGCGATCGTCTTTTGGTAACCAGCGATCGCCTTTAGGTAACCAGCGATCGTCTTTTGATACCTGGCGATCGTCTTTGAAGAACGGACCAGAGGCGATCGTCTCATGCCACGTGGGGATCCAGCATCCGTCAAAATCGTCGAAGACTGAATCTTGGACGATGGCCCACCCGCGTATCTTCATAGGAAACCGACAGATAGGATCATTGACCCCAGCCTGTCACCTACCACACCTACGGACAAGGTCGCCGAAAGGTACGAAGTAGGCCCTCCTCAGACAGCGACTCGCAACACGTGCTGGCTTCCCATTGGTTCACCCAGCTGGCCTCCAACTGCAACCTCGGACCTCAAGGGAACAGGCCCATGTGACGGGACATTCGGCCGTTTATTTTAATATAGAAAACGGCGATCGCCCGCGATCGCCTGAGGGATCCCAACTACCTTGTCCCCTATAAATAGAGGACTCACTGTTGCGGCCAGGGGAGAGGCGAATCCACTGCGAAATTAGTGCAATATACACACCAAAGAGAGAATAAAAAGGCTCTTTTGGCAAACACTAACACATTCATAGTGATATTCATATACATTCATCATATATCCCAAGCAAGAACTCACAGATTCATCTATCTGGTTCTTCCGGCAATCTACGCGCTCTAAAGCCTAGATAACTAGAAGTCTTTACACTTCTCGTATTAGATTCTAACATTAATATTTGTACTCGACAGTATATTTATTAATAACATCTCGCGAGAGCATTCAAGCCCGGGATTAACAACCCCGACAAATCTTGTGTTATCTATTTTCTCACGGAAGTGTTCTCGCATTTGTTTGTTACTCGATCATTCCAGCAATACTATCTCCGGATAATATTTTGGGTAACAACAATTGGCGCTAGAGGAAGGGGGGTCTAAACCTTCATTTTTACTCCTACCGTCTCGAAGAACACTCACTGTTCTCCGGACATATACTTGAAGAAACACTCACTGTTCTTCAATAGAAAAACCTTCAGAAAATGACATCAGCAACAACCTCCAAGAGGGCCACCCTGAGATCTGCCGGAAATCTTATTCCGGCGAGGACCGAATCTCAGCCCACGGCGGAAGGCGACCGTGGCGACGCTAGGCTCTCACTCCCGCCCCCGAGGGACGATTCTAGCCTCTCACTCGCTCAGTTCCAGACATCGGAACAGATTGAGGAGGCCATAGCCATCCTCAGGGAACGGCAGAGGGCCCGCGATACGCCCACCATCACCCCGTCAGCTAACCGCCGGGCAAGCAAACGGAAGCTCAAGGGGATCTATGTTGAGAAATCGACAGAAAGCCCCGAGCCGCAGGGGAAGGCTCTCGTAAGGCGGGACGATTCCGTCTTCAGCCGACTAGGGAGCGATCCCTCATGGCGACCTGGGCACTCGGGCCCCAGCCGGGAGACATCGGTATCTGAATCCTTTACCAGGAGTTCGGCATATCCGACTCCCAAGAGACAGGTCGGTCAGCGAGCCCCTGCTCGCCCAAGGAAGGAACCCACTGGCAAGGAGCTCGTCATTCACCACGGGGCCAGGGGATCAGTACACGATCGCCTTGGTTCGCGCTCTGAGAGTCAATCGGCGAGCAGTCAGGCGACGGCGATAGCCGCCATACAACGCCAGCTCGATGAGATGAGGGCGCTCATGGAAAATGGGGCAAGCGCCAGGAGATCGGTCATTGGATCAAGCGAGCCACTCACGACTCAGATCGAGCTCGCCCCAGTCCAACCAACGATCAATCCCCCACAAACACCTTTATACGAGGGGAAATCGGATCCGGAAACCCACTTAAGCAAATTCCGGATCTACATGACCGGATGCGGAGCTTCAGATGCAACGAAATGTCGTATGTTCCCATTAACTCTGGGCGATCTCGCCCACAGATGGTACACCTCACTACCATCTCGCTCAATCAACTGCTTCGAGAAGCTAGCGAACGACTTCACGTCGTACTTCGCCGCCAAAGTCGCTCGCCCGGAAGGTCCTCACCGCATGATGAAAATCAGGCAGGGGAAGGATGAATCGGATGAGGATTACATCGACTGGGTAGACGAGATAGTCCTCACCGGTGAACCCGTCAGCGACGAGATCGCTCTCAACTCAGTTATGAGCGGATTCCACGGACGTTCGCCCATGTTCAGACACCTCACAAAAGATATCCCCCCGACCTACTCGATCTTCCGCAACAAAGCCGCAGGCTTCCTGGCCAGACAGAGGATGCTCTCACTCCGCTTAGAAGAGGGACCATCCGAAGAAGGAAATGCACCTTCCCAGGTCCAGAAGAAGGCGGTCGCCAAGCCCAGAAAGGCGATCGCCAAGCCGCTTGGCGAGTTCAAAGCCTTCGAGGATGTGGAGGTCCACCTTCTTCACAACCTCAACTTATCTCCGGCCCACATCTTCAACGCGATCAAGGGTCGCGAGTGGCTATCCAAGCCAAATCCAATAAGGGACCACGGTCACCTAGACCGTAGCAAATTCTGTGCCTATCATAAGAGTCCCGGACACAACACTAGCCAATGCCGCGACCTCCTCAGACAGCTCTGGCGGCTGTTTGAGGAAGGCAAGCTGGACAACTTGGTCACCAAGCCGGAACCAAGGACGGAAAGGACCGGAGGGCGCGAACGCCGGCAACGCGAGATAACTCCTCCCAATCCGGTCGCTAGGATCGAGCACGAGCCGGAATACTCTGATGAATCGGTCCCACCGATCAACCCTGGCGGTCGGATCAACATGCTTCAAGCCGGAGGCGGAAACCTCGGAGGTCTTTCCCCGGTATCCACCATGTCGAACAGGAAGAGAAAGGCCGAGCTGAGGGCGTTCGCCGGAGTCCATGTTGTAGTTCCTCCGGAGCCGACCATCTCTAGAGACGCGCTCATCACCTTTTCCAACAAGGACAGGGAAGGAGTGCAATGTCCCAAAGAGGATGCACTAGTAATCTCCGCTTGCATCCTTGGGAAGACGGTCGATCGCGTGTTGGTCGACAATGGGAGTTTTTGCAACATCATATTCAAATGCTCCCTAGACCAACTCGGCAACCTAATCAAATTCATCAAGCCTTTCGACACCGTGCTTCAAGGTTTCGGCGACAACACAGTCCAAGCCTACGGGAGGATCAAGCTCTCCGTTGAGCTAGTATGCTTTTATGATCCCAAGGTTAGGATTACTAGGAATCTAAGCTTTGTAATCATAGATAGGCCCAGCATATATAATGGGTTCCTAGGTCGCCCCTTTTTAGAAACCTTTGAGGCGGTCGCCTCATCTTTCTTTTACTGTATCAAATTCCCCACTGCCGATGGGACGGTCGGTACTGTAAAAGGAGATCAGCTAATGGCAAAGAGATGTTTGAGTTACTCCTATGTTGTTAATTCTTTCAATACTCCCCATACTATATGTAACATTGAAGCGACCGACGATCAACCCATGGAGATCGACGAGCCTAACACTTCGTACCAACCCGACTCAGGGGACGCCGTCTCTCATCAATTGACGGACGACATCGAGCCAAGGATCGGTTTCGAGCCAAGCCTCGACATCGATCCTAGGACCGAGTCCGGAGATCGTACCAAACGAGAGGCGACCGTTCCTGTCGAAGAGTTGGAAAGTATTACGATGGATCCGGATCATCCAGAACGGGAAGTACAGATCGGCGCGAGCATCGACCACGAATTAAAGGGGGATCTGATCAACTTGCTGCATAGGAACATCGGAAACTTCGGGGTGGGCTCCGGGAAGTTCCTCGGGCACATAGTGAGTCAAAGGGGGATCGAGGCGAACCCCACCAAGATACAAGCGATCCTTGACATGCAGGAACCGCGAAACATCAAGCAGGTGCAACACCTCACAGGTTGTCTAGCCGCCCTCAACCGTTTCATATCACGGCTCGGCGATAAAAGCAAGCCTTTCTTCGCGACCATCAAGAACAAGAAGTTCGCATGGACGAAAGAAAGCCAGATAGCATTCGCCAAGATAAAGGAATATCTATCTAACCCCCAGATCCTGGCAAAGCCGATCCCCGGTGAAAAATTATTCCTTTACTTAGCGGCCTCGGAGGTCGACCGAGTGCCGCTCAGTGCGAGCAGAGGGGCAGCCCACTTGCCGATCTACTATGTTAGCCGGCGCTCCACGACGCCGAGACACGTTATACACCATTGGAGAAGATCGCTACGCCCTTGTCATGAGTGTACGAAAGCCGAGAGCTTACTTCTTCGATCACCAAGTGGAAGTCCTAACAACTCTACCTCTAAGACAAGTCCCGCACCGACCGGACACCAACGGGCGACTCCTCAAGTGGTCGCCGGAGATCGCCTAATACGGTATCACTTACGCCTCGCACGGCGATCAAAGGCCAAGCTCGGCGGACTTCGTGGTGGAATTAACGTTCCCTCACACCGACTCGGCCGACTCCGCTGGAAATTATACGTGGATGGCTCAATGACCAATGCGAGAGCAAAGGTGGATTGTCCTCATTAGCCCCGACGGTCAGAGTTTCACAAATGCTGTGCGTTTCGGTTTTCGTGCGACCAACAATGAAGCTGAATACGAAGTTTTGGTAGGCGGACTTGATCTAGCCCTCGCCCTGGATGTTCGTCGCCTCCATATCTTCATGGACTCCCTGTTGGTCGTAAACCAAGTCAAGGGAGAATATGAGACACGCGGCGAACAGATGGCCAAATACCAAGAGCTGGTCGCCGAAATGTGCACAAAATTTGAAGAATTTCTAATCGAACAAATCCCGAGAGAACACAACTCCCAGGCCGATGCTCTTTCCAAGTTGGCATCATCGGATGGGGCAGCCGACTTCTCCAATATCCAAATCACAAAGTCAGCAAGGCCGGCGATCGACAGAAATTTGGTTACCTCGGTCGCCATTGCCGAAGAGAATTGGATGATCCCGTTCATCGAATACTTAAAGGACGGAACGGTCCCTAACGACCGTGTTAAAGCTCGCCAACTCCAGCTTCGTGCGACCAGGTATACCCTATTGGACGATCGGCTTTACAAGCGAGCCTTGAGCCTTCCCCTCCTCAAGTGTATTACACCGGAGGAAGGTCGGATCGTTTTAGCTGAGATCCATGACGGGATTTGTGTAAACCACGCGGGCGGGCGAGCCCTTATCCATAAGACGACCAGACAAGGGTTTTTCTGGCCATCACTTCGGAAAGATGCGATCGCCTATGCCAGATCGTGTCATAGGTGTCAAATAATGGGCCCCAACATTAAACAATCACCCGAGCAGCTCACCTCCATGTATAGCCCTTGGCCATTTGCGCAATGGGGCATCGACCTAATAGGTCCCTTGCCGACGGCTCCAGGAGGCTGTAAGTTCGCCATCATTGGGGTCGACTATTTCACCAAATGGGCTGAGGCCGAACCGCTCAACAAGATCGGCCAAGAGCAAGTGATCAAGTTTATATGGAAAAACATCGTATGCCGATTCGGTCTGCCCCAGGCCATCATCTCTGACAACGGGAAACAGTTCGATGGTTTAGAAGTCATGCAATTCTGTGAAAAGTGGGGAATCAAAAGGTTATTCTCAGTGCCCTATCACCCTCAGACGAACGGGCAGGTAGAGGCAGTGAATAAGATCCTCAAACACACGATCAAAGCACGACTCGAATCCAGGAAAGGACGATGGGCGAGCGAGCTCCCAGACATTTTGTGGTCCTACCGAACGACGACCCGCAATTCAACCGGCGAAACCCCATTCGCCCTCGCCTTCGGAACAGAAGCGGTGATTCCTTCAGAGATCGCCGTCCTCAGCCATCGAACCGAACAGGAGATGACGACCGACAACGATGTAGCCCGACGAATCGACCTAGACATGCTTGAAGAAAGACGGCTAACCTCAGAAATGAAGAACACAATCCACAAAAGGAGAGCCGAGAAGTTCTTCAATTCAAAGGTCAGAGAAAGAAGATTTCAAGTGGGCGATCTCGTACTTAAGAAGATCCAAACCCACACAGGCGTTCTTGGTCCGAACTGGGAGGGACCTTTCAGAGTATCCAGATGGCTAACTAAAGGAGCCTACGAACTGGAACATCCTGACGGTACTCCGGACCAATACCCCTGGAACGCCGTGCATCTGAAAAAATACTATCAGTGATAAATTTGTATTCAATTTCAATGATGTACAAGGAATATAATGAGATTTTTTCCTATCCCATCTATTATGGCGATCGCCCCACCAGGCATATCGCAGATCGCCGACGATCGCTGATCACGACGATCCTAGGTAAAATTAATGCAGCCATGGTCCTGGAGGTCGATGGAACCGACAGCTTCGCCCATGCAAGGTTCCTTTGGGCTGAGATCGTTCGCCCTTCGTTTAAATACGAGGCCGACATAGCCGAAGGACCCTCCAAAATAATCAGTAGTCACGATCGCACGTCCTCAAGGTACATCATCTAACATGGTGAACCCGAACAATGCGACGTGCCGTTACCCCCGTCTCAACGTACACTGTCGAGGATCGCCATCTTCATGGCGGGCCGAGGTGGAAGCAGAGCTGACAAGCCGCGGAAGTGGTGTCGAATAAACCGACAACACTCCGCACAAGGACTCCTCCAGACCGAGATCGCCCGCCTTTCGTTTTAACACAAGGCAGGCGTAGCCTAACGGAGGACCCTCACAAAAAGTGAGTCGCAGGATACTCAATATCCCGCGCACACGAAGACACGATTGGGGAGATAGGCCCATCGAACACCCCAACCACACATGACTCCTCAGAATCGGCAAAATGAAGATAGCTCGCCAGACAGACTAGTCTTTGTTTCCTTACTTACTATAAGTGAACAAAGACAAGGGGGCAGGGATAGGTCGAGCTAATCTCAGATACGATCGAACAAAGAGGAACCATACCCGATCGGCTTCGCTCAAAAACATGCAGGGCGATCGAGGTCGTCCGACGAAAATTACAAGTAAGAATTCCAATTCAAAACATGTCAACACTCAGACAATCGGCCGGACGAACAAAAAGCCGAAAGCAAATATACGCGTACTCGTAAAAAATTGCACGCAAACAATCAAAGGCGATCGCATGTAACACATTACGCAGTATGAAAAAAGGAGTATTTTATTCATAACATAAGCTTAATACATTTCAAAGCCCGAAGGCATTACAACAAAAAGTACAAGTTACGGAGGAAAAACAAAAATGCCTCTCAAGGCCTCGCCTGCTGGTCTTCGCCCTCGGGTTGCGGATCGGCTTGGGCACCCCCATCGGCCTCGGGATGAATGAGTTTGCCGGTATACCAACTCAAGTCGATCCCGAGGTCGACAAAGTCAAGGATCGGCAGAGAGAATTCTGGATGCAGAGGATGCTTGAGGACATAGGATCTGAAGTTTTCCATCAGGGGACCGATCTCGACCCCTGCCTTTTTAGCGGCTCGAACAGCGTCGGCATAGGCCAAGTAGTAAGCGAACTCTCCGACGTGCCCGACGATAAGGTAGGGATCGGCCTCGATCGCCTTCAGCTGCCCCTTCAGATCCGCCGCCGTCTTCTCGACCTCCGCCAGTTCGGCCGCCTTGGCAACATTCTCGCCCCTGGCCTTCTCCAGCTCTCTCTTCGCCGCCTCCAGCTCACCACTGAGCCGATCCACCGCAGCCTTCAGCCCGGTCGCCTCCTCCTGCGAAGCCTCGAGCTTCTGGCGAGTTTCCTTCTCCTTATTACAGGACCGATCGGCAGCCTCCTTGGAGCGGCTCAGCTCCTGCTTCAATCGATCCACGTCCTGCTTAGCCCGTTTGGCGGTCTCCTCATACTCCTTCTCCATAGACCGGATCCGGTTGGCATCCTCGATATTTCTGTTCCGGGCGGTCTCGAGTTCGCGATGGAGATGAGCAGTGGAGGGTCGCCCCTCAAAATCCCGAGCAGCTTGGACGGCCATCGTCGCCGTCTGAAGAGCCAGGGCAACGGTCGCCTGCATGGCGTCTCCAGATCGCCGACGAGCGATCGCATCAAGGTCGGTCGTCCAAGCCTTGGGCAGAGAAGTGATTGCCTGGCGAACGTAAGCAGGGACTTCGAGAGAACCTTGCGGAGCCTTGCTCGACAGAAAGTCCAGCACCATGGGGGCGACGTCCGGGTCGGCGAGACGAACCCTGCAGCGCAAACCAAGGAAATCAAGGAGTTAGCCCATACCATGCTCAGAATGCCTAACTCAGAAAATTTTTGACCCACTCTTACCTATTGACCAGCTCGGGATCGCGTCCGAAAAAAGGCTTGCCCCGTGATGTTTCCGCATCGGCGATCGCCACCTTCTTCGCCGAACTGCCAGATGATCGGGGGCCGGAGATTGTGGGCTTGGGGCCAGATCGCTCCATCATCGGGATGGCGGAGATAGGAGCCGCAGCGACCGGAGGCTCAAGAATCGATACGTCCGCCTCAGAGATCAACGGGGATTCCTCCGACCTCCGCTTCTTGCGGCGTTTGAGCTGTTCCTCTCCCTCGACCACCGGCTTGGCGACTGGCGCCTCAGCGGGCCTCTTCACCGGGGCAGGGTGAGACGTCGTTGCAGGAACGCGACCAGTCTGCTTGCCCAACTTAAGGCGATCAAGAACTCCCCGGTTCGCCATGGCTATCTCTGGCGGAGGTTCGACAATTCGGGGAAAATAAGCCTCTGTCAAAGAAAAGATACAAACAAGTTAGACAAAACAAAACGACCTCGTGGAGAAGATCGTCAAAGAAAGGAAGCACCACTTAAACTCATACCTTGAACTTTCAAGTGACGGGGGTAACAAAACAAACGAGCCCCCAACCGATGAGCTTCGGTACCAAGCGATCGAACGTCAATAAAGGAGTTCGGCAAAGCACGGATCCGCTCCCAAACGATCAAGAAATCGAATGGAAGATCTCCGATCGCTGGAACGAGAGGTCCTGCAAAAAGAAAACAAAATTAGATCAGTTCAAACAAGCTCAATCAAGGGGAGAGTTTAAATCTTTACTTGGATTCCTCTCCCGGAAAATGGTGGGAATCTCCAACTCCTCATTCGGCATATCACTCGACGCCGATCGCCATGCCCCGCCGACCCAACACCATTTATCCAGATCGCCCTTGGTCTTATTCGGCACGCCGAGGACCACTCTCCCGAGTCGGCCCTGGATATGATGGCCGCCGATTGACCCTTTCTGCGCAACCAATTTAAACAAATAATTCATTTCCAGCGCAGTAAGGTGGCGGAATAACCGGTGACCGCCAAACAAGGTCAGCGTGCAGATGATCTGCAGCCAAGCATTCGGCGTCAGTTGAAGAGGCGCCAAATTCCAGGCGATCAGCAAGTAGGAGACGGCGAAAGGCAACGGGAATCGCAGACCCGCCTCCATGATCATCTCGTTGACGGCGACCATATCCTTGGGCGGTTGGTCGGCGCGCTCATTCTCCAAAGGCACGTGAAGGGAAACGTCAGAGGGGATGTGATATTTGGCCCTCCAGCGGCTCAGGTCCTTCTTGGTCGCCGTACTCCGGATCTGGCCGAGAGTCCACGGAGACGGGACGGCGGCCTGAAAGACCGTCCGATTCACATGTTCGTAAGGGTGAGCGGCGGTGTAGGCCTCGAAATCGAATTCCGGGCAAGGTCCAGCGATCGTTTCCATCATCTGAGCAAAAGCCACATAGGCGGGGCCGAATCTGCTCTCTCTTTCCCAGGCCTCCCGCACCAAATCGTCTTCATCCACCGGCGAGCCCCCCTGCTCCGCCGTCGCCGCCGTCCTCGCCACCTCGGCCTCGTTGAAAAGTTTTTCGAGTTCAGCGGCCGTCTCCATATCCACTATAACGGGAACCTCCTCCCATTCAGGCAACGCGGCGGCAGCAGAAGAGCTTCCGATCTCGAAGGCTTTCGATCCTCCCGACATATTAGAAAGTAAAGAGAGGGAGAAGGTTAATTTTTTCTTACCTAGAAAAAAGAAGGAGATCGGCACAAAAGCTCCGGAAATTTCTGCAGAAATTCGGCTATGGATACTAAGGGCGCGTAAAAAGTGAAGGAGAAGAAGCCCTCCCCTTTTTATAGATGGGGACGAGGGCCTAAGTGCAAATAGGAGAAACCTCGGGGGCTGAATCGCAACCGTCACGTGGGGACGCATTAAATGCGGCCCTCGAATCCCGCATACGCGTCTTTTCGAGGGCATGCCAGCCGACAGGTCTGACAAACCGTCGGATTCCCCCAACAGCGGCACGACGCGTGTCCCAGCCACTTTTGGAAGGCCCGCCTTCTTTTCCCGCTGCTCCCAATGCGAAAGAAGGTCATCCATATTTGAATTCAGATCGGCTGGTCGTTTAAACATCGGCGATCGCCAACAGTGCCACCTCACCCCGTGTTTTCAACATCGAGGCGAGCTGGGGGGCAATTGTTGTGCGGCGTTTAATTCGCCACGATAGGCGATCGGCGACCTCCCAGAAAAGTCAACCATAGAAGACAAACTCCGGACAAACGCCTAGAGTTCGGCATAATGCAGCGATCGTCTTTTGGTAACCAGTGATCGTCTTTTGGTAACCAGCGATCGCCTTTAGGTAACCAGCGATCGTCTTTTGATACCTGGCGATCGTCTTTGAAGAACGGACCAGAGGCGATCGTCTCATGCCACGTGGGGATACAGCATCCGTCAAAATCGTCGAAGACCGAATCTTGGACGATGGCCCACCCGCGTATCTTCATAGGAAACCGACAGATAGGATCATTGACCCCAGCCTGTCACCTACCACACCTACCGACAAGGCCGCCGAAAGGTACGAAGTGGGCCCTCCTCAGACAGCGACTCGCAACACGTGCTGGCTTCCCATTGGTTCACCCAGCTGGCCTCCAACTGCAACCTCGGACCTCAAGGGAACAGGCCCATGTGACGGGACGATCGGCCGTTTATTTTAATATAGAAAACGGCGATCGCCCGCGATCGCCTGAGGGATCCCAACTACCTTGTCCCCTATAAATAGAGGACTCACTGTTGCGGCCAGGGGAGAGGCGAATCCACTGCGAAATTAGTGCAATATACACACCAAAGAGAGAATAAAAAGGCTCTTTTGGCAAACACTAACACATTCATAGTGATATTCATATACATTCATCATATATCCCAAGCAAGAACTCACAGATTCATCTATCTGGTTCTTCCGGCAATCTACGCGCTCTAAAGCCTAGATAACTAGAAGTCTTTACACTCCTCGTATTAGATTCTAACATTAATATTTGTACTCGACAGTATATTTATTAATAACATCTCGCGAGAGCATTCAAGCCCGAGATTAACAACCCCGGCAAATCTTGTGTTATCTATTTTCTCACGGAAGTGTTCTCGCATTTGTTTGTTACTCGATCATTCCAGCAATACTATCTCCGGATAATATTTTGGGTAACAACAATTGGCTCGAACGGCATGGTGCGATCATGAACTACCGCACGAGAATCATCACTATGTTAGCCGAGGACGGCACCGAGCACTCTTTCGCAGGGCGAAAGAGGGGAAACCAGAAGTTCGTTATTAATGCCTTGAAGGCAATGAGACTCCTGCGAAAGGGGTGTACTGGCTTTTGGTGCTACGCCTTGAAGGCGGAGAGTGGTGGAGTTGAGCTTTCATCGATTCCAATCGTTAGTCATTTTCCTGATGTATTTCCTGACGAGTTATCGGGATTACCACCGGATCGTGAGGTCGAGTTTGCTATAGAGTTAGAGCCGGGCGCAGCTCCTATTTCGAAGGCGCCGTATCATATGGCACCTTCAGAGATGTCCGAGTTGAAGAATCAGTTGAGTGAGCTTCTTGAGTCGGGGTATGTTCGACCGAGCGCCTCGCCATGGGGCGCACCGGTCCTGTTTGTGCGGAAGAAGGATGGTTGACTACGTTTGTGTATCGACTATCGCGAACTAAACAAGGTGACCATCAAGAACAAGTATCCTTTGCCGAGAATTGATGACTTGTTCGATCAGTTGCAGGGAGCTGTGTTGTTCTCGAAAATTGATTTGAAATCGGGGTACTATCAGCTCCGGGTGAGAGAGTCGATGTGCGAAAACAGCTTTTCGGACGAGATACGGACATTATGAGTTCGTAGTTATGCCTTTCGGGTTAACTAATGCGCCGGCGGTGTTCATGCAGTTGATGAACAAAGTCTTTATCGAGTATTTGGATAAGTGTGTCGTCGTCTTCATTAACGATATTCTTGTTTATTCAAGGAATGAGAAAGAGCATGCCCATCATTTACGGGTAGTATTAGACATTTTGAGGACCGAGCAACTCTATGCAAAGTTCTCGAAATGTGAGTTCTGGATGAAGGAAGTGATGTTTTTAGGTCACGTGATTTCAGCCGAGGGGGTTCGTGTGGATCCGCAGAAGATTGAGGCAGTGTTGGATTGGGCACCGCCCAAGAATGTGAAGGAGCTCTGTGGTTTCTTGGGTTTGGCTGGCTACTATCGTAGGTTCGTCGAGGGTTTCTCGAAACTAGCTCGGCCACTTACGCAGTTGCTCCAGAAATCCGAGAAGTTAAATGCGGAATGACGAGAGCGATCAAGTTTTGAGGAACTGAAGAGACATTTGACTTCAGCCCCGGTTTTAGCATTGCCATGTGGCAACGAGGGTTTTGCTGTTTATAGCGATGCTTCGGGACAGGGTCTTGGGTGCGTGTTGATGCAGCACGACAAGACCATTTCTTATGCATCGAGACAGTTGAGGTCGTATGAGCTTAACTACCCTACTCATGATTTGGAGTTAGCGGCAGTTGTTTTTTCACTCAAGATTTGGCGTCACTATCTTTTCGGCTCTGCATGTCAGATTTTTACCGATCATAAAAGTCTGAAATACATATTTACCCAGCGGGAGTTGAATATGAGGCAGAGGAGGTGGTTAGATCTGATTAAGAATTATGACCTCGAAACCCTTTATCATCCGGGCAAGGCAAACGTCGTGGCCGACGCCTTGAGTCGGAAACTGGTTGCGTTGCGAACACTTGAGATTCTTACGTCTCAGTCGGAGCTTCGGCGGACTTTGATCGAGTTAGATGTTGAGATTTTGTTGCCTGGAGCTATCGGGCAACTTTGTGCCTTAGAGATTTTGTCGTCCTTGGTCGATGAAATTAAGCTAAAGCAGTTAGAGGATCCGATGATTACTCAAATCCGAGAGAATGTTCTTAAGGGAAAGTCTCCTGGGTTTGTGATTCACGAGGATGGTGTTTTGAGATTCCAGAGTCGACTTTGTGTGCCGAACGACCAGAGTTGCGATAGAGTATTTTGCGTGAGGCCCATACTACACCTTATTCCGTTCATCCTGGTTCGAGTAAGATGTACAAGGACCTGAGAAGAAATTTCTGGTGGAATGATATGAAGGAAGAGGTCGCACAGTTTGTAGCGAGATGTTTGACTTGTTAGCAGGTCAAAATCGAGCATCAGCGACCGGCTGGGTTATTGCAGTCACTTCCCGTTCCGGAATGGAAATGGGAAGATATATCGATGGATTTTGTTACGAGTTTGCCGAGATCGAGGTCAGGCATGAATATGGTCTGGGTGATTGTAGATCGTCTGACTAAGTCGGCACACTTTTTGGGCATCAAGGACACTTGGGGCCCGGAGAAGTTAGCCCGTGTGTTTATCGCGCAGATTGTGAGGCTTCACGGTACTCCAAAGTCTATTGTTTCGGATCGTGATGTCCGTTTCGTATCGCACTTTTGGCAGGCGGTGCATAAGGCATTGGGTACCCATTTGCATTTGAGTACCTCTTTTCATCCCCAGTCAGATGGACAGTCGGAACGCACTATCCAGACATTCGAGGATATATTGCGTGCTTGTGCCCTCGATTGGAGTAGCGATTGGGAGGAACATTTGCCATTGATCGAATTCACGTACAACAACAGTTGGCACGCGTCGATTCGGATGGCACCGTATGAGGCACTTTATGGGCGGCGATGTCGATCACCAATTTGTTGGAATGAGACGTCTGATTTAGTCGGGACCGAGCCGGATGTCGTTTTAGAGACGAGGCGGAAGATAGAAGTAATTCGGGAACGGATGTTGGCCGCAGTCGGCGAGTCGTATCTGCGGCGTCGTCGCCGACCTTTGGAATTCGAGGTGGGAGACCACGTTTTGCTAAAGGTGTCGCCGACGAGGGGATTTTTTCGTTTCGGGAAGAAGGGGAAGTTGAGTCCGAGATTTATTGGACCCTTTGAGATTCTCGAGCGAGTCGGTGAGTTGGCATACCGTTTGGCGTTACCTCCAGCCGTGAGTCATGTTCATAGCGTTTTTCATGTTTCCCAGTTGAGGAAATATGTCCCGGATCCTAGTCACGTCATCGATTATGGTGAGATTGATGTCGCCGAGGATATTACTTTCGAAGAGCGTCTTTTGAAGATTTTGGAGCATCGTGAGAAATGACTGAGGCATAAGACCATACCTTTGGTCAAGGTGCAGTGGTCGAGACACGGTGTCGAGGAGGCAACTTGGGAAACCGAGGATAGCATGCATGCTAGGTACCCTGAGTTGTTTGTTTCTTAAGTTTCGGGACGAAACTTGTTTTTAGAGGGGTAGAATGTAATATCCGCATTTTTCTTTCCATTTGTATTTTCCTTTTCGGTGTATTTCTCGGTCATAGTGACCCTTATGTACCTTAAAGTGTATCTTTCCTGTCATCTATTGATCTAAGACTCGTTATTGTTGTGCAGAACCGCTGTTTCGGGGTTGCCGTGGATCCATTCTATGTTTTGATGCGCTTTGAGGTGTTCCATTTGATGTTTCGTTCATATTCCGGTGTTGTGAACCATTTATATTTCGTAACCTAGCGCACGCTATATTTTCTGCGTAGCGCGCGCTAGGGGCCCCTTAGTAGCGCACGCTACGACTGATTCGTAGCGCGCTCTAGAGAGCAAGCCCTGGGAGTGGCAGTGCTATTTTCCAGCCGTCTGGATTGGCGTATTAGCGTACGCTACGCAGACTAGCGCACGCTAAGGTCGGGAGGCTAGCGCACGCTGATGATACCCGGTAGCGTGCGCTAGCGTGAGTGTCGATCTTGGGCGATTTTACTCCGAACCGGTCAGTGCCGATTAGCGCACGCTACGCTTGTATGGTAGCGCACGCTAACGGATCAGGTGAGTTCTGGACAGTTTGTCACTGGACTCGACTGATGCCAGGTAGCGCACGCTATTGGTCGATAGCGCGCGCTACCGATAGGTTATTAGCGCGCGCTACATTTGGAGTAGCGCACGCTAACGGCCAGGAGTCTGGCTACTGGACTGGACGCTAACTATTTGGCCTGTATTTTTATCCCGTTAGCGCACGCTAACCTTGAGGATTAGCGCGCGCTAACACTCCCTGGCTATATAAACCAGGGAGTTGACTGAGATGAGCGTATTATTTCCATTTCCTCCTTCCTTCCGCGGCTGTGGCGATTTCGGGCGATTCTTGGCGATTTCTTCCTCCAATCATCTCATCCAACATCTTCCTTAAGTTCTTGGTGTATTATATCAACATCAACACGAATCTTTCATCCTAATCCAAGGTAAATCTCTTAGAACCCTACTTTTGGGCGATTTGGGGGTTTTGGGATTTTCTTCCGATCCGTTCCGTTTTGTTGGTGGATTCATGATGAATATGATTAATATTGTTGGTATAATTAGTTTTCCTACGGATTCATGGTATATTTTCATGGTTTTGCGAAATCGAGAGGGTTTGGTTGTGGTCCGCCCTCGTTGTTATTTTTGTACGAATATACATGAATTGTAGGCGGGTTTTCGGGTGTATTCCATTTCCGTAATCGTTTAGGAGTGGTTGTGATTGTGTTATTCGAATCGTTAGGTTCATTCGTCGGTTCCTCGCGGTCGTGCTTGATTCTTCCGTTCCGTTCGTGTCACCGTCTATTAATCGAGGCAAGTATCCTTATGAACTTACAATCTTGACATAGTAGTATTGTATGAGAAATGGTGTGTGTGTGTGTGTGTATGCTCACTACCGGTTAGATCCGACGGGGTCTCGGTAGGGGTCCACAGAGATGTGGATCGACGAGCTTGCTTTTAACCACTACGGGTTAGATCCGACGGGGTCTCGGTAGGGGTTCACAGAGACGTGGATCGACGGTTAATTGTGGTGCATTTTACAAATGTAATTCGTTTATGGCATTTCCGGAAATGAGTGTTTTGGAACTATGTTTTTCTTGATTGCATGCATTTACTATATGTGTAAGATGTAAGTTGTTCATTTGGTTACTTGTACTGGCGTAATTGCTAACCCCTCTGGGGACCCATTTTGGGGAAATTCGTTTTATGAATTTCAGGTCACGTTCATCGAGACAAGCGGGCGCTGGACCAGTACACGGATGATGGCCGTGCGTGATGATTGTACACGAGTGACGTCTTAATGTCTTTTTATCTTTTCATCTTTTGTGGTTTTTGAACTAATAGTTGTACTCGAGTACTTAAGAGTTCTTGTTCGTCCGGATTGTATTGTTGCCTATTATGTTTGCGTTGGATGATGATGTTATGTTGACCGGTTGAACCGGGTGGATTATTCTGTTTTGCGTCTTTATGACGAGGTGTTATTTTGTCATTTCTGTGAGTCGATGAGTATGATGTTGTTCAGCCTGGTGGGTCCCATATAGGGATTCACGGCACTGTAATATACCTCGAATATCTTGATGGTGTTACAGTCCATAGCCGGGCACCAGAGTCGATCGCTAGGTACCAAAGAGCGATCGCCCTGGGAGTCGATCGCTAGATGCCTGGAGGTGGTCTGGTATCTTCGCTTTAGGCGAGTTCGCCGTAGCTTGACTGGTTGTGGACTCGGTCGCTCGGCCTTGTAGTCGATCGCCTGTCGAGGTGAATGAATCTTGACACAACAATTGCCCCCCAGCTCGCTCCTATGTTAGAAACGTGGGGTGAGGTGGTTCTGCTGGCGATCACTGAATTTTGACGAGTGACTCTGTATTTTACTGAACTGGCGATCGTCTCCGAGCTGATTGGTTCTGAATATGGACGACCCGATTGGTCGCTGTAAAGAGCGGGAAACGGATGCGGATGCCGAAAAGTCTCTGGGGCACGTGTCGGGTTCCTGTTGGAGGAGACCGACGGTCAGTAATGACTCCTCGTCTGATGCGTCCTTGAAAAGACGCGTACGCGGGTCTCAAGGGGGTCAATAAATGCGACGGTTGCACTTCTGACCCCTGAGATTCTCCTTAATTGCACAGGAGACCCTTCCTCCTCCTATAAAAGGACGCAGGGACGCAGCGTCAAAACTCTTACGCGTTTTATACTGGAGAAAGAAGGACTTCGCTGAAGAACATTTCTGAAAGATTGACTGCCGATCGTCGACCAACTCTATCTTTGGGTAAGAAAAATTCCTTTTCTCCTTTCTTCTTTGAAAATGACTGGAACGTCATCATCACACGGAGCAGGCACTAGTTCCGCCGCCGGGACATCGACTGTCCGGGGAGGACCCTCTTCTGACTTCCACCTGGAAACGGCCGCTGAGGCTATCCGGGCCGGAATTGACCCTGCTGAAATCGAGGCTTTGTTTAATGAAGCCGACGTCGCTAAGGAGGCGGCCGTTGAACACAGACGCTCGTAGATGGAGAGAGATCTGGCGGTGAGGGCCCATTGGGAGCGGCATAGTGCCTTTGGCCAGGCTTATGCGGCCTTTGCTGAGATTATGGAGAAGCTGGCCGGTCCGTCTCCAAGATTCAATTTCCGGGATTATTCGATCGCTCATCCTTACAAGCTTGCTAAACGGTCGCAATTTCGGGCTGCGCAGTGATCTCTGTGGTCTCTTGGCCAAATCAGGAGTTCGGCGACTAGGAAAGATCTGTCCGTCTGGAAAACGAGGTTTCACATTCCTTCAGATGTGGATCTATTTGCGCCAGCGGAGAATGAGCGAGCCGACCAACCCCCGATGGGTATGGTCGCCGTGAACGAGGCGATTATGGAGGCCGGGCTGTGTTTCCCTCTATCTTTTGCTGTCTCCCACCTGCTGGCTGCTTGGAACGTGGCGCCACTCCAGCTGAGGCCGAATGCTTGGCTTCAGATAATCTGTACTCTCACTCTGTTCGGCGGTCACCGTCTGTACCGCCTCCCTTCGCCGTCGGATATGAACCACTTGTTCAAGCTGAAGGCTCAGAAAGGGTCGGTCAGAGGTTACCATATTCAAGGCCGATCTGGTCGGGTGATCCTCGGAGTCCCGAATAAGGCGCAGGGTGACCCAACGAAGTGGTTCTGGGTCGCCGGCGCGTGGAGGGCTTCTGCGAGCGACAATCATACGGGTGAGATGGAGATCCCCACTGGCTTTCGGGAGAGGAATCCTGGTAAGGGTTTAGACTCTCTCTTTGTTCGGATATGTTCTGAACTGATCTAATTTGATTTCGTTTTTGCAGGTTTTCATATTCCCGCGATCGAGGAGTTGCCTTTTGATTTCCTGGTTGTCTGGGAGCGGATACGGAGCTTGTCGGACGACGACCTAGACGCCAGCCGGATCAACAAGGAGAGCCGTTGGTTGTCGGCTCGGCTATTCCATTTCCCGAGACATCTCTTGGTATCAGGTATGAGTTTCTGCGACCTTCACTTTCTTGGCGATCGACTTGCTTGAGGAAAATGTCTAATTTGTTGATCGACTGTCTTCATTGTAGAGGTCCATTTTCCTCGCTTTGTGGAGCCTCCACCGGAGATCGCCATGTCTAATCTTGGAGTTTTGGGTCGTCTCCGCCACAAGAAGTCGTCTCGGGCTCCACCTGTTGCGTTGCCTATTATTCCGGAGGTGGAGCCTCGCGTGGAGCCGATCGTGGCTGAGGAGGAAGTTCCTGAGGAGGGGCTTCGAGCGAACCGCAAGCGGTCGAGGTCGGAAGAAACTCCGGTTTCTGCCCCTGCCGATGAGGTGCCGATCGTCGTGCCTTCGATCACCGTTCTTCCTCCGTAGAGTGAGTCGATTCCCTCAGTGACCTTCTTACGGGAGATGGCGATCGCCGATGCTGAGACCCCTCGAGGGAAACCGTATTTCGGTCGCGATCCCGAGAAGGCTGAAAGGTAGGCATCGCTTGCTGAGTTGAAACTTTGTTGTTCTCGTAGGAGATGTGTTAATTTTTGTTGTTTTGATGCAGGGTCCGTAGAGTAGACCCGACTTGCCCGCCGATGGTGGTGGACTTCTTGGCGAGCCGATCTCCTCGCCAAACCTGTGATGTTCCGTTATACGTCAACTGGGCCGTCTCCGCTCTACCGAAGGCCTGGACGACGGATTTGGATGCGATCGCTCGTCAGCGATTTGGGATTTCGATGCAGGCTGTTCTTGCCCTTTCTCTCCAGACGGCGACCATGGCTGCCCAGGCAGTGCAGGAGTTTGAGGGGCGTCCTTCCACGCCTGCAGGCCGATCTCGAGGCGGCTCGGAAATAGAACGCCGAGTTCGCTGACAAGATAGTGGCAATGGAGAAGGAGTCCCTGGAGGCTGCTAAGCAGGCGAGCCAGGAGCTTGAGCTGGCGAGAAAAGACGCCGAGCTATCCCGGGTGACGGTCGATCGCTTTCGGGACCGGATGACAGATGCCGTGCGGGCGCAGAAAGCCGCTGAAAAGGAGACCGATTATCTGAAAGTGACTATCGCTCGGCTGACTAGCGAGCTGGCGGAGTCGAAGGGGGAGACAGCTGCAAAGGAGGCCGAGCTCCAGGGCATGCAACAGGCGCTGGCGGAGCTGAAGTGAAAGCAAGAGGCGACCGAGGCCAATCCCTTTCGTAATGTGGAGTTTGTTAGTGAGTTCGCCTATTATATGGCGTTTGTTGACTCGCTCCGAGTCGCTCAGAAAGGAGGATTGGAGGTCGGCCCTCTAGCCGAGAATTTCAAAGCGTATGCGCTGGAGCACCCTCTTCACCCTGACTTCTCCATGCCTATCCTGGATCTTGCGGACATCGGCGTGGACTTGATCTGGTATCCGACCCCGGAGAATCTCATTCATCCCGATGCTCCGGAGGAGGGGGAGGCTGCTCCACAGGCTGGCGAAGGGCCGCGATCGAGTCCGGGGGCTGAAGGCGAAGGCCAGGCAGGGGCCTGAGGCACTTTCCTTTTATTGTTTTAGCATATCTCCTTGTAATTTGTAGCTTTCTTTTAGTACTTAGGCCTTAGGGCGACCTTGTATGTACCTTTAAGATTTTGAAGTAATGAAACGAACGTTTGGTTCTCGATCTATCACTTGAATGATTGCTATTTTTGAGTCTTTTGCTTGACTTTGTACAAATGTGTGAGGAGAGATTGTTGCAAGCGTAGGTCTACGTGAATTGATAAACTCATATAGATAACTTTTACAACAAAATCGATCGCTGCACAAACATCTGAATAATGCCGATCGCTGTATGTAATTAAATAGGGACGATCGTCGAGTATATATCTCCGCACTCTTTTCCCCCTTGTTTTTGTTCACTTAGTGAAAGTAAGGGGACGAAAATAAATCGTTGAGTGAGCGGTCTTCAAGTTTGTCGAATCCTCGAAAGGAGCCGTCCATCTCGGTCTTGAGGAGATGTGCACGATCGCGGAGTTCGATGGACCGACCTCCATGATCGTGTCTTATGCACGAGCGACATTCCGTCTGATGGCTAAGTTCTCGTGACTCACTTAATTGGTAGGGTTTTACGAAGGCTGCGCCTCGCCTCGTATTTAAACGAACGGCGTGCGGTCTCGGTCTGGAAGATTCCTTGCGCGGGGCGTCGTCGGATTAATCAACTCCACTTCCGCGGCTTGTTAGCTCTGCTTCCACCTCGGGCCGCTATGAAGATGGCGACCCTCGACGGTGTACGTTGAGACGGGGGTAGGAACGCGTCGCATTGTCTGGGTCCACCAAGTAAGATGATGAACCTTTGAGGGCGGGCGATCGTGTCCACTGATTAGTTTTGGAGGGCCCTCAGACTACGCCGGCCTCATATTTAAATGAAGGGCGGGCGATCTTGGCCCAAAGGGACCTTGCATGGCCGAAGCAGCCGGTTCCATCGACTACCAAGACCATGGCTGCACTCTTCTACCTCGGATCGTCATGTAGATGCCGACCTTCGACGGTGTACGTTGTGCGTGGGAGGCGATCTCGTGCCTTAGTCCACCATGTTTAGATGATGAACTGTAGATGCCAAACGAGTCCTCCGGTTTCGAAGTGTCCGTCCTGGCGGTAGCCTTGGGTTTGATGAGGTAGGAAATCGGGGAGAGACGTCTGAGGTTCCCTTCTATTGATTGAAGCATATGGTCGCCGAGGTCGATCGAGGGGTCGGCTTGTATGAGCTTTCCAGCCTGTTCGTGTTCGACTCGGGCGACCGTGTTGGGAGATTGGAGGGGCTTCCGGCTAAGCCAATAAGCTGTACAACTTGCCTTCCTCGAACAATTTCCAGAGTTCTTTGAGGAGGTCGCGGCATTGGTTGATGCTGTGGCTGGGACTCTTATGGTAGGCACAATATTGATTGTGGTCCACATGACCGTGGTCCCTTATCGCCTTTGGCTTGTTCAGCGGTTCGTGCCCTTTGATGGCGTAGTAAATGCGGGCCGGAGTTCGGTTGAACGTATGGAGGAGATGGGCTTCCATGTCCTCGAAGGTCTTGCGATCTCCGGGTGGCTTGGCGATCGCTTTATTGGTTTTGGCGATCACCGTCTTTCGGACAGGAGGTGGTGTTTCCTCGCCTAGGCGGATGGTGAGCAGCTTCTGCCTAGCCAGAAAGTCGGCAGCCTTAGCGCGGAAGATCGCGTAAGTTGGGAGAATGTCCTTCGTCAGGTGTCTAAACATGGGTGAGTGACCATAGAATCCCCCCAGGACTGAATAGAGAGCGATCTCGTCGCTGATGGGCTCGCCGGTAAGGACAATTTCGTCCACTCGGTCGATGTAGTTCGCGTCGGATTCGTCTTCCCCCTGCCTGATTTTCATCATGCGGTGGGGGCCTTCTGGTCTGGCGACCTTGGCGGCGAAGTATGACGTGAAGTCATTCGCCAATTTCTCGAAGGAGATGATCGATCTTGGTGTTAGCGAGACGTACCACCTATGGGCCAGATCGCCTAATGTTAACGGGAAGATCCGACACTTAGTTACATCTGAGGCCCCACACCCAGTCATGTAGATCCAGAACTTACTTAGATGGATTTCGGGGTCCGACCTCCCTTTGTATAGAGGTGTTTTGGGAGGAGCGATCCTTGGTTGCACAGGGGCGAGCTCGATGTGGGCCGCGAGTGGCTCGGTCGGCCCGACGATCTTCCTGCTGGTGCTTCCCCAGTGTCCAATAGTTCTTTCATCTCGTCGAGCTGGCGTTGCATAGCGGCCATCGCCCTGACCTGGATGTTGGCGGCTAGGCGATCAGAGCGGGAGCCGAGGCGATCTAGTACCGATCCCCTGGCGTTCGGAATGGGATCCAAGAGGCTGATCTGCCTTCGGTTGGGAGTTGGGTAGGCCGAACTCCTGGTGACGGACTCGGAATCCGTCGTCTCGTGGTTGGGGCCAGATTGCCCCGGTCGCCATGATGGATCGCTCCCCAGGCAACTGAACATGGAACCGTATGATCTAGCGAGGTCCTTTTCTCGCGACTTGGGGCTTTCTGACGATCGCTCGCTCAGTAGCCCCTTGAATTTCCGTTTGCCTATGCGGCGGATGGCCGAGGGAGTGATAGCGGGAGTTGCGCATGCTCTCCGTCGCTCCTTTAGGATGGCCATAGCCTCCTCGATCTGTTCCGTAGTTTGGATCTGATCGAGTGAGAGGCTGGGACCACCCCTCAGATGTGGGATCGAGAGTCTCGCATTCCTGCGACTTCCCTCCGCCGTCGGCTGGGGCTCGGATTGAGCCTGGACTTGGTGTCCGGCGGTTTGGAGAGCGGCTTTCTTCGGTGCAGAAGTGGATGCCATGATTCTGAAGGTTTTCTTTGAAGCGCAGTGAGTGTCACTTCAAGTATATGCCCCGAGAACAGTGAGTGTTCTTCGGGACGGTAGGAATAAAAATGAAGGTTTAGATCCCCTTCCTCTAGCGCCAATTGTTGCTACCCAAAATATTATCCGGAGATAGATATTGATGGAATGGATGGATAGCAAACAAAGTGTGAGAGCACTTCCGTAGAGAAGGTAAATAACACAAGATTTGCTGGGGTTGTTAGTCCCGGGCTTGAATGGTCTCGCGAGATGTTATTAATACGAATATTCGGGGATACAAGTATTAATGTTAGAATACTATTACAATGAGTGTAACGATTCTAGTTATCTTAGCTAGTGAGCGTGTAGATTGCCAGAAGAACCAGATGTGATGCTCTGAGAGTTCTTGTAACAACGTTGATGAGCTGTGATGGCGGTGATAGATCGACCGTATCACACGGCATGTATAAGCTATTTATTTGAGCTCTGGGGCTTGTGAATCCGACCTGTAGAGACTCCTTGCCTCTGCCGACCGTCTTCTGGCTAAGAGGTACTGAGAGAGAAATCCTGAGGCAGATTCGGGGAAGGAAGCCAAGAGCTTGAGAGTATGTAAGTATTTGAGTGTATTCTCTGAACTTGGTGGAGAATACGCGAACTGATTGCAATGAATTGCCAAGCCTTTTCCCAGTTGCGGGGTGCTTTCTATTTATAGCATTTGGACATGCTGGGCGATCGCCTTTGCTGTATTATAATAAGCGGGCGATCGTCTTTTAGCACATGGGCTTGCCTCCTTAAAGTCTGCAGGAGTTGTTGGCAGCTAGCTGCGCGGTCCAATGAGAGGCCTGCACACGTCCGAGTCGCTGTCACAGGTGGCTCCACCTTGTACCTTTCGGCGGGCTTGTCGGTAGGTGATAAGGTGGTGCCAGGCTGTGGTCAACGATTCGGGAATCGCGGTGGCTGTTGCGGATCTTCACATGGGAGCTGCTTTGAGACTCAGTCTTCGTGGACTTTGACGGACGATGGTTTCTGTTCGGGGCGTAGGACGGTCGTCCATAGCCGGACACCAGAGTCGATCGCTAGGTACTAAAGGGCGATCGCCTTGGGAGTCGATCGCTAGATGCCTGGAGGTGGTCTGGTATCTTTGCTTTAGGCGAGTTCGCCGTAGCTTGACTGGTTGTGGACTCGGTCGCTCGGCCTTGTAGTCGATCGCCTGTCGAGGTGAATGAATCTTGACATAACATCTCTCTCTCTCCCTCACTCTCTCTCACGTTGGAATCAAATGGGTGGTGAGTGAGGGGTGGGCCAAAAAAATCAAAATCGCGATCCCGTCGTGGTCCCATCCCAAAATTACCCGGGATGGGACGGGATCCAAAATTAAAAACACTAGGCCCGTCCCATCCCGTCCCATTAGAGTAACTACGGGACGGGACACGGGACAAAAAATCTGAGGCCCGTAAGGCCCGTCCCGTCCCGCTAAGTTTTTAACCCTTTTTAAAATCATATATTTTTAGTATTTGTAAGCATTTTTTAATTATTTTTTAATAATAAACTATTTTTATTTTTTACTATCTATATATTATAATTATACACAAACTTAATCAACTCATATAAAGTTAGTAACTGATATTTTTTAAAAAAATGGATATCGGAGACCGACTTGGGATACCACAGTCGGACTATTTCTTTGATGATACTTGGCACTTCACATATGCTTTTATTGATCACTGTTCTAACATTATTCTTGACATTGTTCAGGTGCCTATTCTTTCGGAGGGTCTCAACTCTAGTCTGGTTGCTCTCATTCACAAAATGAAAGCCGCCTCCTCGATTGATATTTTAAATAATTGATATTTTAAAAATTTAATTTAGGCTATTAAATTAGTTTGTTGGATATTTTTCCCGAATTTAAATGTATAAACTTGTAGATTTTCTTACTTTTTTTCTAATGTATATTTTGAATTTTTTTATGCGGGACTAAACCCGTCCCGTCCCGTTCCGTCCCGTCCCAACCGGCATAAGGCCCGCGCGGGATGAAATTTTAAAATCACCAATCTCGTCCCGTCCCGTCCCGCTTGTTATAACACGGGACGGGACGTGGGATGACCCCAGGCCCATCCCACCCCGTCCCATGCCCACCCCTAAGTGATTGTCTTCTTTTTCCTTTTTATTCAACTCCCCACATGTAACAACTCATGCTAATGAGAATCAACCACACCTATACAATTATCATCCATTAAAGAATGGAGACAAGAGTCCAAAAGAAAGGTAGCTTGAAATGGGGGGCGGCCCATGTAGAAACCGGACGAGTTCGGTTCGTTTCGGACTCCTGTGAGTCGAAACAGATAAACTGCGATTCCGTTCTGATGTATTTATATCGATTAATTAATCTAATTAATTAATCATATTAAATACATAATAACATAATTAATTTCTCCAAGAAATAATTATATTCATGAATTAAATTAATCACCCGATAATTTATTTAATTAATTAGGCCGTAAATTAATTTATCCAATAAATCAATTTAGACATCCAATGTCCCAAATTAGATATCCAATATCTAATATTCATAATGAGAGAATTAAGCTTGATTCATTCCGTCGTCAATCCTAATGCGCGACTCGGTAGGTCCGTCTCAGTCAGCAATGGGAGGAACCAAAGAGTAGTAGCACCACCTAGCCAGCCTGGCGGCCTACATTGTACCCCAACTGAGAACGAATGATGGGATCATTCAAGAACCATTATGTCGTGAATACCAGTGTATGTATAAACCTTTCTTTCAAATGTCCCGATCAAGTTATAGGGTCACGGTCAGTCAAACCCTATATGTACTTGACTCTATGCATGCGTTAATGCAAATCGAGATCATCGAGCTCTTGTATATCCAATACAACTAGCTCCAATGCTTTGGCCAAAGACTTATGACCTCATCTGCCAATAACCGCATAGGACATATAACCCGTTCACTAACAGGAGAAAGAATTCTATCTTGGTATTCAGTAGGACCTGCTACTTGCCCATTAAGATGCACGTCGAGGTTGACCCCCGCCTCCCGGTTTATAGGGTCGAACTACTCTAATGAAAATCTTGACGTCACAAGCACATCCCTACTATATCCTCAAGTCGAAGGTTCACGGATACCTATCACAACTTTTCGATTCCATCATTGACTATCCCGGAGTGAAATCCGTGTGACGAATCGAGGGTGAGTCGGTTCGAGTATACTAATCCAATTAGCATACCTATAACGTGTGCTCCCACTGACCATTAGTGTTCGACAGACACTCTCCATGTCAAAGAACACGTCATACAAGTCTTCACATAAACTTAACGTCCAGTCAAGTTTCATCGACTTGCGAACAATTAAGTATTTGAGCTATAAACCTTTCCACTGCCGACCCCCTTATCCAATAAGGAGTGGAACGTTTTTCTCTCAAATACACGGACTAGTTTCTATATATATATTTATGAGTTAGGAATGCCAGTAACTACCAGTAAATAAAGAAACTTCCATTGCCTTATATTAATGATTTACATAATTACAAATACAATGCCCTCACTCAACATCCTCTGAGTGGCATTCGAGGGCATACTCCCAACAGTGGATTGGTTATACCAGTTGTTGATTATTATCGAATGTGTGTTAATCCATTATTGCAATAGGTGGTGATAATTGATCACTGATTATGACCGTTGTGTTGCGGTTGAGGTTGAAGAGTTCGTAGATTGCTTTTGGTCGGAAGGCAACGGTTTTGGTAATGGCTTCGTGGTATCGGTATCGAGGCAAGTTATACTTGTCCACTTTATAATATTTAATGAATGATTTTGATTTCGTTTCATTTATAATTCATATAGCAATGATATTATAAATATAAATTGTCGGGGTGATGGTTTGTTCGTGGAAAGAATATTATCGTTGGTTTCAGGTAATTTAAGTATTGTTCAGTCATGAGAATAATTATTTTGTTGAATTGTGGTATATGTCGTAAGTTGAAGTTTCGTATTGGTTGTTCGTTGAAGGATGTTGATTCCAGGGCTATCGTTTGGTATTAATGGTTGTGTTGATCGATAGTTGAGGGATCTTGATTCCAGGCCTGTTGTATTGAGGTTGTTGATCGTGTTGATCGTTCTTTGGGAATTGTGATCCCAGGATTGTTGTTTTGGATATTGTCGGTCGAGTCGATCTTTCAATATTTGTGTGTCATTGTTCACTTCGGTGAATTTTTTGATCCTTATTGGATATGTGATTCTTTGAGTTTCGTTGTCACGTTGCATCGTGACATATCTAGAGTCATATCTGCATGCCGATCGGTTATGTATAGGATTTTCAGGGCGGGCACATATAGACATGTGATGGGGTCATGTCCTCACATTGGGTTGTGCACACGAGAAGATTACTTCGTGAGACTGATTAGGTACAAGACCACACATGTATTTGATCGATACACGGGGTGGCTTGTGCACGGACACATTTCCATATCGGGCATACTGTGACGTCCATCTTTGAGCCATATTGTTTGGTCGTTCATCCTCCATGTTGGTTGGGTATGTTCGACAGTTTGTGACTGGTTGTTCATACGCCCGAGGGGTATGTTCGACAGTCGAGGTTATTTCTTTGATATCCATTATATTTGTTGTGTTGGAGTTTACCATGTTGATGGTATTCTGAGTCGTTGTTGATCTTTTATTGGTTGTGTTGGAGTTTACCATGTTGATGGTATTCTCGGTCATCGTTGATCCTTGTTGGTCATGTTGGAGCTAATCATGTTGATGAGATTCTTGGTCGCTGTTGATTCTTTGTTGGTCTTGCTTTGGAGTTTGTCATGTTGGTGATATTCTCAGTTGACGTATTGGTTGATATGGTTATTGATCTTATGAGCGTTTGGGCTGTGCATCGATGTTTCGGATTCGTTGTCATTATTTTGTGGTAGTTGATCTACAGATGTATTGTGTATGTTTGGTTCTTATCAGGATTGGTATTTGATTGTGCGATCCAACATACAGGATTTGGCACAGATAGATAATTTCCCGCTTATGAGTTATGATGATGTTTTTGAGGATTTTGAGTATTGTTTTGGTTCAGTCCAGATGAGTGTTGTTGAATTCATTTCGTCATTTGAGAATGCGAAATGTGGATTATGGCAAGGTTATGATGGTAACATTACGTTGGTAGTATTCTTACAGTATTATTACATTGGTATGTAATTATTTATGTGATGTGACCGATATCATTATTGAGGATTGTGACTGACCACGTCATGGGCTTTATTTTTAGGTACTCGGAGATCGAGCTAGTCGCGGTCGTGAAGAGATGAGCTTCCCGGGTGATACTGGCCATGGCATTATTTTGGGAATCGAGTATTCTTTTCTGGTTGTTTTATTTCCGCTGCAAATGTATATTTTGAATTGTGTTTTATCCGCTGCGTGTGTTTATTTCAAAATGTCTTTCCGGTATTTTTACCAAATCATGTGTACATGTCAAAATGGCTTTTTGGGTACTTCGTAAACTTAGATTATTTCGTAAAACCGATTCCCTAAACTATGTTTTGGCATTTTGGCCTTGAACGTTTTAACGATATTTTCATGACGGTATTTGATACTTTATAAATGACTTTTGTGAGTATTTGAAAACATTACCGTCATCGGTCTTTTTGGCGTTTTTGAACGTTTTTGAAAATGGATTTTAGCCTGGTGGGTTCCGGCGCGGGGCCCACGGCGCTGTAATATCCCGGATGGTTTTGGGGGTATTACAGAAGATGGTATCGGAGCTTGGGTTTTGTGAAATCCGGGCGTGTGTGTTATGTGGCTCTACCAGTACGGTAGTGGCGTGAGTTTTGAAAATAATTTTCCTGACTTTTGAGTCGAACCGATTTTTGGTGTTTCCAAAATTTTTGAGATCTTTTTCAAATTGCTAGTTGTGATATTGGTGTGTGTTGGTTATGTCGAGACTTCGTGTGGGAATCGTGTGCTAGTATCACGGGAGATCATCGTCTTCACAGACCTGTAAGTATATTGTTCGGATTATTTGATAATTATTGGTTACTTTGGTGATTTTGGATGTTCTGTTGAATTGTCGTTGTATGAGAGATTGCAAGTTTCGAGGACGAAACTTATTTTTAAGGGGGGTATTATGTAATATCCGGATTTTCAGTATAAATTTTTCGTGTTATTTTATCTGAGATAAATTGTATAGTTTGGTGTCTATACAGTGTGGATAAAATAATTTAAAGACTGAGACAATTGCATTTGTATAATTGTCGTACGTGGTCGACAATTACATTGAGGATATCGTGTATCAGGTCGCTTTCATTTTGATATCGGGTATATCATATGAGAATGTTATTGGACCCAGTATATGTATTCAGTATGTGTGTATACGTATCATGTATGTCGAGACGATGGACAGGAACAGTTGGATTTTGCCCAAGTACAGAAGGCCATTAGGTACGCTAAGCTCAAGGACTTACGTACGCTAAATTCTATGTTTTACGTACGTTATGCATAAGGCATTACGTATGTAACAAGAGGAATCGGACTGGACTGAGTTGTGATCGGCTAGTGGGGCCCGTGGTCGGCAGCTTTCGGCGCGGATGTGGACAGGTGAGTCAACGGATAGATTTACGTACGCTATACAGGGTGTATTACGTACGTAATACGAGCATATACTATAGCAAGTCAACATACGTATTACGTACGCATTGGATTAAGTGTTACGTACATTAGGAGGCAGCTGGCCGAGTCGTTTCCGTAAGGAACTGCAGTGCCGCACGTGTTCGGCAGTGACTCGCTGGATGGCCGATCACGGTCGCGATGACTTCGGGATGACCGATTCTGACCGGTGACTCGTAGGAGGCGGCGATTACGGCCGTAAGTTTGTGGTCGGGTACGGCCGTAAGGCCTGTTACGTACGTAAGGGGTGTTCCGGTAATGACCGTAAGGGTGTCGGCCAAATTGGACAGGAGGGTAGCCATGGCCGATTACGTCCGTAAGCCATGGCCGGTTACGGCCGTAAGGAACCGGCAGGACTCGGCTATTTAAGGGCCTGGGCACGGATCACTTGGCCATTTTCAGATTTTCTTCGTTCTTTTCGTGATCCTTCATCATAAATTGATGGATTGGATTGGGAACATCATAGAGCAACATTTTTTGGAAGTTTGATTCATGCCAAACATAATCTTTCGCCCGGATCGAAGGTAAGAACAGTGGAACTCTTGGTTTTGGGGATTTTTGGAGTTTCATGATATTGTGGCCGATTTCTTTCATTTTAATTCAGATTATTGATAGAATTTCGTTGTATTCTCGGAATCATTCATTACTCTTGAAGTTTTGTGAAACAAATTCGAGAATTCCTCCGTAAATTGGACTATGCCCTCTAAGTGTCCGATAAAATGCTTCAATGGGTAGAACTTGGGAAGTTCTATACGTTTTTGTAGAATTGTGATTGAATTGATATCGTTGTGATTTAGGAACGAACTTTTGAAGGAAGTTGGATCGGGACTCTTTCCTTTCGTCGATTTCTTCGCACCGTGTTAATCAAGGGAAATGTTTACTTGTGTATTTCATCTTCTAAGAGGTATGTTGGGTAATCCTCTCCTTCAATTTGGATTTTGATGTTATTGTTGATGAATGATTCGTATGAAGATGATTATGGTCTTGTTGTTACGATTTGTGAGGTTATATGAACTATATGTTGAAGGATATATATATATGTTTGTGATTGTGTTCTTCATGTTCTTGATGTGGTTGGTGTTTATTGATTGATGATTCGAATATACCTTTGAATTCCGCCTTCAAGGTGTTTGATTGAAGTTTAGAAAGAGAAATTGATTGGAATATTTTAGTTATGTTTGTATACTCGCCCTATCGAATCGATATATGGACTTTGCGGAATCATGGGAATGAATTCGTAATTGTTTGAGTTAGATTGTTCGGACTTGTGTTTAATCAAGATATTTTGGAATCGTTAGGGTTGTGGATTTGTTATACCAGTTGTTGATTATTATCGAATGTGTGTTAATCGATTATGGTAATAGGTGGTGATAATTGATCGTTGATTACGACCGTTGTGTTGCGGTTGAGGTTGAAGAGTTCGTAGATTGCTTTTGGTCGGGGCTGAGGAGCTCGTAGACGAAGGCAATGGTTTTGGTAACGGCTTCGTGGTATCGGTATCGAGGGAAGTTATACTTGTTCAGTTTTTAATATTTAATGAATGATTTTGATTTCATTTCATTTATAATTCATATAGCAATGATATTATAAATATAAATTGTCGGGATGATGGTTTGTTCGTGGAAAGGATATTATCGTTGGTTTGAGGTAATTTAAGTATTGTTCAGTTATGAGAATAATTATTATGTTGAATTGTGGTATATGTCGTAAGTTAAAGTTTCGTATTGGTTGTTCGTTGAGGGATGTTGATTCCAGGGCTATCGTTTGGTATTAATGGTTGTGTTGATCGATCGTTGAGGGATATTGTTCCCAGGCCTATTGTATTGAGGTTGTTGATCGTGTTGATCGTTCTTTGGGAATTGTGATCCCAGGATTGTTGTTTTGGATATTGTCGGTCGAGTCGAACTTTCATTATTCGTGTGTCATTGTTCACTTCGGTTAATCTTTTGATCCTTATTGGATATGTGATTCTTTAAGTTTCGTTGTCATATTGCATCGTGACATATCTGGAGTCATATCTGCATGCCGATCGGTTATGTATAGGATTTTCAGGGCGGGCACATATAGACGTGTGATGGGTCATGTCCTCACTTTGGGCTGTGCACACGAGAAGATTACTTCATGAGACTGATTAGGTACAAGACCACACGTGTATTTGATCGATACACGGGGTGGCTTGTGCACGTACACATTTACAGATCGGGCGTACTGTGACGTCCATCTTTGAGCCATATTGTTTGGTCGTTCATCCTCCATGTATGGTTGGGTATGTTCGACAGTTTGCGACTAGTTGTTCATACGCCCGAGGGGTATGTTCGACAGTCGAGGTTATTTCTTTGAGATCCATTATATTTGTTGTGTTGGAGTTTACCATGTTTATGGTATTCTCAGTCGTTGTTGATCTTTTATTGTTCATGTTGGAGTTGGTATTCTCGGTCATCATTGATCCTTGTTGGTCATGTTGGAGCTGATCATGTTGATGAGATTCTTGGTCGCTGTTGATTCTTTGTTGGTCTTTCTTGGAGTTTGTCATGTTGGTGATATTCTCAGTTGACTTATTGGTTGATCTGGTTATTGATCGTATGAGCATTTGGGCTATGCATCGATGTTTTGGATTTGTTATCATTATTTTGTGGTAGTTGATCTATAGATGTATTGTGTATGTTTGGTTCTTATCAGGATTGGTATTTGATTATGCGATCCAATGGACAGGATTTGGCACAGATAGATTATTTCCCGCTTATGAGTTATGATGATGTTTTTGAGGATTTTGAGTATTGTTTTGGTTCAGTCCAGATAGGTGTGGTTGAATTAATTTCGTCATTTGAGAATGCGAAATGTGGATTATGGGAAGGTTATGACGGTAACATTACGTTGGTAGTATTCTTACAGTATTATTACATTGGTATGTAATTATTTATGTGATGTGATCGATATCATTATTGAGTATTGTGGCTGACCCCGTCGTGGGCTTTATTTTTAGGTACTCGGAGATCGAGCTAGTAGCAGTCGTGAAGAGATGAGCTTCCCGTGTGATACTGGCCGTGGCATTATTTTGGGAATCGAGTATTCTTTTCTGGTTGTTTTATTTCCGCTGCAAATGTATATTTTGAATTGTGTTTTATCCGCTGCGTGTGTTTATTTCAAAATGTCTTTCCGGTATTTTTACCAAATCGTGTGTACATGTCAAAATAGCTTTTTGGGTACTTTGTAAACTTGGATTATTTCGTAAAACCGATTCCCTAAATCGAGTTTTGGCATTTTGGCCGTGAACGTTTTAACGATATTTTCATGACGGTATTTGATACTTTATAAATGACTTTTGTGAGTATTTGAAAACATTGCCGTCATCGGCCTTTTTGGCATTTTTGAATGTTTTTGAAAATGGATTTTAGCCTGGTGGGTTCCAGCGCGGGGCCCACGGCGCTGTAATATCCCGGATGATTTTGGGGGTGTTACAAATAACACCAGATGAATCTAAAGAACTTGAGTGTCTGGGATACTGTTGTTATATCTTGCATGAGGACTCATCCGAACTATCTATTGAGAAAATTCCAGTGGTAAACGAATTTGCTGACTTATTCCCTGACGACTTGCCCGAACTTCCTCCCCCTCGCCAAGTTGATTTTTCCACCGAACTTGAACCAGGGATGACGCCAATCACTAAAGCTCCATATCGACTGGCACCCGCAGAAATGCAGGAACTCAAGAAACAGCTTGAATATTTACTGGAGAAGGGCCTTATTAGACCAAGTTCATCACCATGGGAAGCCCCGGTATTGTTCTAAAGAAGAAAGATGGCTCACTTAGACTCTGTATTGATTATAGAGAACTGAACAATAGAACCATCAAGAATAAATACCTATTGCCGAGAATTGACGACCTATTAGATCAATTACAAGGAGAAGTTATATTCTCCAAAATTGATTTAAGATTAGGTTACCACCAGTTGCGCATCAAGGAGGGGGACATCTAGAAGACTGCCTTTCGCACCAGATACGTACATTATGAGTGTGTCGTAATGTCATTTAGCTTAACCAATGCACCCGCGGTGTTCATAGAGTTGATGAATAGAATATTCATCGATAACTTAGATAAATTCTTGGTAGTCTTCATCGATGACATCCTGATCTATTCTAAGAGTAGGGATGAGCACGAGAAACACCTCAAAATTGTTCTAAACACGTTGAGGCAAAATCAACTTTATGGAAAATTTTCCAAGTGCAATTTCTGGATGAATGAAGTAACTTTCTTAGGCCACATAATCAATGTTAAAGGCGTAAAGGTCGACCCACAGAAGATCGAAGCAATAATGACTTGAGAACCACCGAATAACGTTAAGTAGGTACGATGCTTTTTGGGCCTAGCAGGATACTACCGATGGTTCGTGGAAGGATTCTCGATATTAGCACAACCTCTAACCAAACTTACCAAGTACGAGTGGACCGATTCATGTAAAAAGAGCTTTGATGAACTCAAAAAGCGGCTGACGAGTGCTCCAATGTTAACGCTTCCTCAAGGGACAGATGACTTCACCATATATAGCGATGCTTCAAAACAAGGATTGGGATGTGTGTTGATGCAACACGGTAAAGTTATTGCATACGCATCTCGACAATTAAAACCATACGAAATCAACTACCCCACTCACGACTTGGAACTTCCTGCTGTGATGCACGCCTTGAAGATTTGGAGACACTACTTATATGAAGCCACTTCTCAAATATTCACGGATCACAAAAGTCTCAAGTATATCTTCACACATAAGGAGTTAAACATGCAACACAGGAGGTGGCTGGAACTCATCAAGGACTACGACGTGGATATCCAGTATCATCCAGCGAAGGCTAATGTAGTTGCTGACGCTCTCAGCCAGAAAATCACTCAGGAGCATACGCTAACTAGATTGACGTAACAAATCGAGTTGCAACGCGAGTTAACAAATAACGACATTGAAGTATGGATTCGGGATGAGCAAGGACAATTATGCACCATGAACCTGCGATCATCGTTGCTGGATGAAATTCTTCAAAAACAGGCAGATGATCCCAAAATACACGGCATTATTGATGATATTCTGTTAGGAAAATCGCCAGACTTCGTCATTCATGCGGACGGAATCCTAAGGTTTCGAAATCGAATGTACATTCCTTCTAACGACTAGCTCAATCAAACGATATTGAAAGAAGCCCATGCTACGTCATACTCTATTCATCCCGGCATGAACAAAATGTATAAAGATCTCAAGCAACACTACTGGTGGCCAAACTTGAAGCGCGATGTAGCTGGATTTGTAGCTCGGTGCATGACATGCCAGCAAGTGAATATCGAACACAAGAGGCCAGCAAGAGTAATGCAATCACTCCCGATACCCGAGTGGAAATGGGAGGATATCTCGATGGACTTCATCACCGGTCTTCCAATAACAAATGGTGGGAAAGATACAATTTGGGTCATTGTTGATAGACTTACGAAATTTGCACACATCCTCGCTATACCTGAAGCATTTGGAGCCAACATGTTAGCAGCACTAGTCATTCGTGAGATCGTTCGGTTGCATGGCATGCCTAAATCTATTGTTTCTGATAGAGATGGGCGTTTTGTATCACGATTTTGGAAAGCAGTGCATAGAGCTTTGGGCACACGACTAAACTTTAGCAATGCCTACCATCCTCAAACCGATGGACAAACTGAACGTACTATCCAAACCCTAGAATACATGCTACGAGCTTATGTCCTTGACTGGGGTAAAGATTGGATCAATCATCTTGGACTAGTTGAGTTCGCTTATAATAACAATTGGCATGCTAGTATCGGAATGGCACCATTTGAAGAATTATATGGCAGGAAATGTAGATCACCTTTAGGTTAGAAAGATACTCCTGATGTAGTCGCTACGGAGCTAGACTTGATCAACGAATCAATTGAGAAAATAGCAATAGTGCGCAACCACATGCAAGCTGCTCAAAGTCGACATAAGTCATATGCGGAGAACCGCCAATGACCGTTAGAATTTGAAGTATGCAATCCCGTATGGATCAAGGTGTCCCCTACTCGAGACATTCGCTGCTTCAGACAGAAAGGCAAGTTGAGCCCACGTTTAATTGGACCCTTTGATATTGACGAACGTATTGGAGACTTAGATTATCGCTTAGCTCTACCACCCTCTCTAGAAGGAGTCCATAACGTATTTCACGTATCACAGCTATGGCGATATGTTCACGATCCCAGCCACAAGCTAAATCACGAATCTCTAGAGATTGCATAAGATACTACATTCGAAGAGATACCTGTCGCTATTTTAGATTATCGTATAAAGAAATTAAGAAATAAATCTATTCCTCTAGTTAAAGTCCAGTGGTAACACCATGGAGTTGAAGAAGCCACTTGGAAAACCGAAGAAGCAATGTGTAACCGGTACCTCGAGTTGTTCCAAACATAAGTTTCGGGTCGAAACTTAATTTTTAGAGGGAGAGTATGTAAAATCCCAGTATTTTAGATTATAGAGTATTTAATACTCAGATTGTTACCATTTTAAGAATGGATGAGATAATTTTGAAAGACGCAATGTGATAATTGTAACACCCCCAAGTTATTCAAGGTCTATTACAGCACCGTGAGCCCTGCCGTGGGACCCACAAGGCTATTTATACGCGGAACTATGAACTTTGACTGATAAGGTCCAAGTACAATCAAATGGAAGACAATAAAATGGTATTCGAAACAATATCCAATAAATCCAAATACAACACATCACGAATCAATACCATGGCAACACATATCTAAACATCAAGGAAACCAAAAACAGTACTCGAGTACTCAAAAACCATTCAAGTACAACATCACTGAATGGAGAAAATACAAAACATAACCAGTGACAAGACACATCATCACACTTGCCCATCATCTTCATGCTGGCCCGGTACATGCCTATCCGCTCTCCTGGATCCTGAAATACATGAAAGGTATTTCCCCTATAAATGGGTTAGCCGTCGAATAGCTAGTACAAGTATATCGAATATGAAACACAATACTCCTCGACAATAAAGTAAATATAATCCTCATCTTATCAACTCAATACTAGTATTCCAGAATAACTAAATCTCATAGCATCACATTCACTACATACATGATTAACCGCGAAACCGCACCAGGGGCTACGGAACCCTTAGAGGACCCTTCGGTCCGTCCCAGAATAACTAAATCTCGAAGACTATTTTATTTTTCTTTATTGGGTCATTCGCTTGGCCCAGTACTTATGATAAGGTCCATGAACTATATGTTGGTAGTAACTAGGTTGCTATTTACTGTTTTTCATTTTGAATGATTAATAGACAAACGCGCTTATAAATGAATTAATATGCATAGTGTAACATTAATCGCGAAATTCTCCCGACAACAAATAGATTAAGTTTGAAAAAGGTTACGAGGTTTCCTACCCTCCATCAAACTCGTAGAAAATTGATACCCGAGCTGGTGTGCTATGCTTCCGAGTTATCGGGGTAGTACATTTGGTAGAGGTTGAAAAATTCTTGAATGCATTAGATGCCTTCGGTTGGTAATAAATTTCACCCCTAGAAACCTGATAGGTTGCCGGGTGAGATTCAATAGTCAAACTGATAGACGTTGATGGTCAACAACTTATATAGTCTGGATTTCCAAGAAACCTGATAGGTTGAGGGCATGAAGACTAGGGGTAAAAGAAGATCAAATCATCTGTTGGATGGGTTGGTGTTAGACACCACTTTATATGAATTAATTGGCAAGAAACCTGAGAGGTTGTGTCTGTTAAAATTTGTAAAGAACTTGATCACCACTAAGAAGTCGATCTTACCATGACTTCCGAATTATAACATGGGAGTGTATAATTCCGATAAAATTTGTGGGAGCCGAGACAAGAATTATACAAGCCCTTAAATTCTATACTCGGTCATAATAAAACAAGTCACTAATTCAATATTGCCTAAATCAATGCAGACAAACGAAACTATATCTCTCTAAAATGGCTAAGAACCCACTTGAATATTACTTGAAAAGAATCTCCTAACTGGCCCCAACTTTGTTGACTATTTGTGGAATCTGATGATCGTACTAAGTATGGAGTCTCTGGGATACGTCTTGGAGGCGGACATTCCACCGACTCCAGTCCGAACTAGGGGTAATCAGGAAGAGATTGATGTCCATGAAAAATGGGTCAAGGATGACGTGCTGGTCCGTGGCTTTATGATGGGCTCCATGACTAATGAGCTGCAGAGAGCGCACGAGAAAATGACTTATGCTAGGAAGATTCTTGCACACTTGACCGAACTTTATGGAGAGCACAGTAGGACTGCTAGATATGAGATATCGAAGCAGTTATCCAGTGCTAGGATGAAGGAAGGGGAGAACGTGGGAGATCACGTCCTCAAGATGATCTCTATGATTGAGAGGCTCGAGGTTCTCAACTTTAATATGGATTTATCCCTCCAAATTGATCTCATTCTTCAATCTATCCCTGACTCCATGCAGTTTGTAATGAATTTTAACTGTAATGAGATTTCATGCACATTAGCGGGGCTAATGAATAAACTGGTGACAACACAGTCTAACATGAAGACTAAATCGAGAGAGGCTGCTCTTGTGATTTATTCTGGGCCTCGGAGGTCCAAGAACAAGAAGAAAAAGACCTATGAGGAGTATAAACCCAAGAAAGGGGTGCATAAAGGAAAGGGAAAGGCCCTAAAGGTTCAAAAAGTAGGCGGTCCAAAACCTACGGACAAATGTCTTGAATGCGGTGAGCTGGGCCACTGGCGTATGACTTGTCCCAAGATTAATAGTGCATCAGGTACGGAACTTTTTGTTTTTGAAAGAAATTGTTCCGCTAATGTATATTCTGCTTCATAGATCCTGGATTCAGGTGCTACTTCTCATATTTGTACTATGAATCAGGATCTGGAACGAAGTAGGCAGCTTGAAGCTGGGGAAGTGATGATCACTGTCGGAAGCGGACAAAGTGTTGAGGCAACCGATATTGGATCACTCCTATTGGGTTTAGAATCCGGTTTTATTTTGACGTTAGATGAAGTACTTGTTTTACCCAAGGGGCATAAAAACATTGTATCCATTCCAGTCTTGGACCGGAAAAGATTTTGTTTCTTCATTGGCAATGGTAGTTGTAAAATATATTTTCGAAATAAATTTCCTGGCACAACTACATTGTTGAATGGTTTATATTATCTGAACTTACAAAATAAAACAGCAGTGAACACTATAACTAGGAAACGTGGCAGATAAGATACTAATCAAGCTCTTAAGTGGCACCTTAGACTTGGTCATGTTAGTCAGACCAAGATTCAGAACATGGAGAAAGATGGACTTTTAAGTCCATTGGGTGTAGAACCCTATCCAACTTGTGAATCTTGCCTTAGAGGCAAAATGACTAAGTCCTCCTTCACAGTGACATTTGAAAGGGCTGCTGAAAAACTTGGGTTGGTAGATACCGACGTTTTTGGTGCTTTAGAAAAAGCCCGACATGGATATCAATATTTCATAACGTTCACAGATGATCATACTAGGTATGGGATTGTGTACTTGATGAAACATAAATCCGAAGCTTTTACTAAATTCAAATAATTTAAGGCCCTAGTTGAAAAACAGACTGGATGTCATATCAAAGCACTTCGGTCAGACCGAGGCGACGAATATATGAGCACAGAGTTTGATGAGTTCCTTAAGGAACATGGAATAGTTTCACAATTCACGCCGCCAGGAACCTCGCAGTTATGGTGTTTCAGAAAGGAGAAATTGGACTTTGTTGGACATGGCCCGCTCCATGTTGAATTACACTGATTTACCAATTTACCTATGGGGTACGCCTTACTAACCGCTACCTATATCCTTAATAGATGTCCTTCCAAATCCGTTCCTATCACTCTGCATGAGATGTGGGAGGGTAAGAAACCAAGTCTTAATCACATAAGGATTTGGGGATCTCCAACCTATGTCAAGAAGGCTAAGGTGCACAAACTAGAAACAAGGTCTATCAAAGGACATTTCATTGGATACCCAGAGGACTGGATGTGTTATCTATTCTACATGCCAGAAGACTATAGGGTCGTTGTGGCTTTACAAGCGCACTTCCTCGAGGATGAGTTCATTCAGAAAGGTGGCTCGGGTAGAAATATCTCTTTGGAAGAGCATAATGAACGCCCTAAGGAGACATCTGATCAAGGATCAGAAACCGAACCTATTGTAACACAACCTCCACTTCGAAGGTCTGATAGGGTGTCTCACTTACCTGAGAGGTACGGATATTCACATGTCGAGGAACTTGGTCTCCATGACGCACCTGATAGCCGTGAGGATGACCCTGTCACTTATGACCAAGCAATAGTGGATGTAGACTCCGATAAATGGCAAGAAGCAATGGAAGCTGAGATAGGCTCGATGCATACCAATCAGGTCTGGACTCTAGTAGATCTACCAACTGGCATGAGGACTATTGTAAATAAAAGGATCTATAAGAGAAAGACGGATGGAGATGGCAAGGTTGACGCCTATAAGGCCAAGGTTTGCGGCAAAGGGTTATACCCAAAGGTAAGGTATCGATTATCATGATACCTTCTTGCCTGTAGCTATGATAATGTCGATTCGCATGATGCTTGCCATTGCTGCCTATTATGATTATGAAATATGGCAAATGGACATCAAAATGGCTTTTCTAAATGGATACCTCGAGGAGGAAATCTATATGGAACAGCCTAAGGGTTTTATGTCCAAAGTTAATATTCATAAGGTGTGTAAGCTGCAACGAGCCATTTATGGGCTGAAGCAAGCTTCTCGGAGTTGGAACCTTCGATTTCATGAAGCAGTCAAGCATTTTGACTTCGTGCAAAATGAGGAGGAACCATGTGTTTACAAAAAGGTCAGTGAGAGCAACATTGGATTCTTAGTACTATATGTAGACGATATTCTACTTATAGGAAATAATGTAGCAATGCTCAGCACTGTGGAAGATTGGCTTTCTAAAACATTCTCCATGAAAGGCTTGGGAGAAGCTTCCTATATTCTATGGATCTGTCTTTACAGAGATAGACCGCTAAGAATGATAGGACTTTCCCAAGCCCTCTATATAGATAAAATCCTAAGAAGATTCAAGATGGATGAATCTAAAAGAGGTTTCCTTCCCATGCGACATGGAATTCATCTCACCACAAAAATGTGTCCTCAAAGTGAGGAAGACAAGATAGAGATGAGTAAGGTACCCTATGCCTCGACAGTGGGTAGACTCATGTATGCTATGTTGTATACGAGACCAGACTTAGCCTACGATGTGAGTATGGTAAGTCGATTTCAAGCAAACCCGGGAAGGAAACACTGGACTGCCGTCAAGAACATTCTCAAGTACTTGAGAAGAACTAGAGATATGGTTCTTACTTATGGTGGTGGATAACTCAAGGTGATTGGATTCACCGATTCTGATTTTCAAGGAGATAATGACGACTCTAAGTCGACATCTGGGTATTTGTTTACTCTCAATGGAGGAGCAATATCTTGGAGAAGCTCCAAGCAAACCACTACTGCAGATTCCACCTGCCAAGCAGAGTACCAAGCTGCCTCAGAGGCTAGCCAAGAAGCATTTTGGATGCAGAAGTTTGTACAAGAACTTCAAGTGGTGCCTAATGCGGAGCTGCCTATATCACTATTATGTGATAGTGATGGAGCTGTCGCCCAATCCAAGGAGCCTAGGGCTCACCACAACACCAAGCATATAGAGAGAAAGTATCACATCGTTCGAGAGATGGTTGAAAAAGGATATGTTTCGTTGCAAAGAGTAGACTCAAAAGACAATATCTCTGACCCGCTGACTAAGCCATTATCTCAGGCCGTCTTCGAAAGACATATGAAGAACATGGGTATTGGATACCATGATGTGTGGCATTGAGTGCAAGTGGGAGATTGTTAGGAATATTCCCTCGAATGCCACTCAGGGGACGAGAGAGTAGGGGCATTGTACTTGTAATTATGGAATAATTAATAAAAGGCAATACGATTCATTCACTGTTTATTATATTTCAAATGCATTCTTGATTTGGTAAACATTGAAGTGAAGTCCATGTAAATAAATTGAACATTCCATTCTCGTTATCGGATAAGAAAAAAAAATGCACTGGAAGTGTTCAAAGTTTATTTACGTAAATCGTTCCCAAGTCAATAAACTTAAATGGGCATTAAGTTTTGAGTAAGACTTGTATAACTGATGCTAGGACGTGTGCATGTCTTGATAGCATAGTTATAAGTATATTGGTGGGACCAGTATAATCGAACATGACTCATACTTGATTCATTCACACGGTATTCACTCTCGGAGAGTCGATGACGAATCAAAAGGTTGTGATAGTATACATGGACCTTTGACTTGAGGGTTCAATAGAAGATGTGCCTGTGACGTTTAGTTTGTCATTAGAGTAGTTAGACTCATTTGCTTAATTACTGAGTCAACCTCGAAGTGCGGACTATACGGGCAGTTAACAGTCTTTACTGTACGCCAAGAAAGGATTCTATCTCCTGTTAGTGAGCAGGCGAATGTCCTATACGGTTAATGGAAAATAAGATCATAAGTCTTTGGCCAAAGCATTCTGATCTAGTCGTATTAGATACACTAGTAATCGGTCGGTCTTGATTTGCATTAACACATGTACAAAGTCTAGTCAATAGTAGGGTTTGACTTTACCGTGACCCGAAGACTTGACTGGGACACCTGATGAAGGGTCTATACGTATATATAGTATTCATGACATAATGGTTCTGGAATGATCCCTTTATTCATTCTCAGTCGGGATTTACAGTGCGGCCCGCTAGGCTGGCTAAGTGCTGCCTGCACTCATTGGTTCCTCCCAATGCCGGCTGAGACGGACCTACAGAGTCGCGCATCAGGAGCGTTGTCGGATAAATGTGAATTTATTCTCTCTCTAATAATATTAGATATTGGATATCTAATTATGATTTATTGGATAAATCAAACAGCGGTCTTATGAATTGAAATTAAATTACCGGGTAATTAATTTAATTCATAAATTATATTTCTTAGAGAAATATATTTGTATTTGATATAATTAATTAATTCTATTAATTAATTAGTATAACCACATTGGTGATTAAACGGAGTGTATTTAATGGAGTCATTTGAAGAACGTCGGGTACACGAGCCGAATGACTCGGCCAGTTTCTTAGAATTTTCCATAATAGCCGCCCCCTCTTGTCATTTCTTGGTGGCTTACCTTTGTTGTCTTGATTGCTACTTAATAATACATGTGCGATCCTACCATGATTATTATCAGTATGATAACATATGATGTGATCTCATGATACATATTATATAGCAAATCATTCACAACAATCACAAACTTTGATTGTTGGTGAGTTCAGCCGAACCATAAGGAGAGAAAGAGAGAGACATTTTTCTTGTTCAAATTCATATTCTTGGAGGTGAGAAAAATATAAGAAAAATAAGAGAGGAAAATTCATATAGTAATTCCTAGCAGTGTTCTACCAAGAACGGATTGCTATATATTTTTTCGGTCAAGTTCCATTGCATGGTGAAGTAGAGACATCTTACTTTCGGTGCTTGGAACGAAGGGAATTCGCGTTCGTGACCGGGTTCATGAACAACATCAACTTACGAAGATATTATCAAAGGCTTCAAGGGTATGGTACTTTGAACCTGTTATCTTCGTATTTTTATTTTTCGTATATACGTTACTTGATCGATCATGTTTGGGATTCGTTATTATTTTTCCGCTACGTATTTTGTTTTGTTTCCGGAATCCCAACAATTCCATGGTCACTTCTTCTCACGGAACTGGACCAATGGACAAGAAGCAGAAGACACAACATCATTCTGGAGGGTTCAACAAGAACAACTCGAATTTCGATTTCCACCAATACATTCGCTTTTTCTTGCCCACCTCACTCTAATTCCCGAGGGGGAATGCAAAACTCCAATTCTGTTAGAGAAAGAAGATGTTTCAACTGCAAGAGTGTTGCTCATATGAAGAAGGACTGCCCCAGGCCTCCTACCAAATGTTTCAATTGTGGAAAAGAAGGACACATGACCCAGTTCTGTCGAGTCAACCCCGCCATACGCATCCGCACCAGCCCCCATGACGCAGACCCATCACTTCAGGCCACCTGCGACACAATCTTTCCAATGACGCCATCAGCTGGGCATGGTCTTGGACGCGGTAGTGGCCCCACAGCCAGCTCAGGCACTATTGCCCCACACTTATTCGAGATGAGAAAATCTAACGAGTTTAACGCCAGGACGACATCAGGTACACTCAGCATTTTCTCCCAACCTGTGCGCATTTTATTTGATACTGGTGCAACCCATTCTTTTATTTCAGAAACCAGTGTAAAAATATTAAATCTCGTAAGCTCTTTATGTCAACCTTTTATTGTAAAATTACCAGAAGGTAGTAGGATTTCTGGTAACCAAGAGACCCGAAACCGCCCCATCCATCTTGGGGGTAGGGACTGGGTTGCCAACTTGATTGTATTACCTTTGCACCACGAAGAAATGATCCTAGGTATGGACTGGATGGTGCGTCATCGCGCCATACTAGACACCTACAACAAATCCATCACCGTCACAGAAAAAGATGGCACACGAAGGATATACGTTGGAGAAGAACACGCAAGATTAGGGGGTTTAATATGTGCAATAACACCAGATGAATCTAAAGAACTTGAGTGTTTGTGATACTGTTGTTATATCTTGCATGAGGACTCATCCGAACTATCTATCGAGAAAATTCCAGTGGTAAACGAGTTTGCTGACGTATTCCCTGGAGACTTGCCCGGACTTCCTCCCCCTCGCCAAGTTGATTTTTCCATCGAACTTGAACCAAGAACGACGCAAATCTCTAAAGCTCCGTATCGACTGGCACCCGCAGAAATGCAGGAACTCAAGAAACAACTTGAAGAATTACTGGAGAAGGGCCTTATTAGACCAAGTGCATCACCATGGGGAGCCCCGGTATTGTTCGTAAAGAAGAAAGATGGGTCACTTAGACTCTGTATTGATTACAGAGAACTGAACAAGAGAACCATCAAGAATAAATACCCATTGCCGAGAATTGAGGACCTATTAGATCAATTACAAGGAGAAGTTATATTCTCCAAAATTGATCTAAGATCAGGTTACCACCAGTTGTGCATCAAGGAGGAGGACATCCCGAAGACTGCCTTTCGCACCAGATACAGACATTATGAGTGTGTCGTAATGTCATTTGGCTTGACCAATGCACCCGCGGTGTTCATAGAGTTGATGAACAGAATACTCATCGATTACTTCGATAAATTCGTGGTAGTCTTCATCGATGACATCCTGATCTATTCTAAGAGTAGGGATGAGCACGAGAAACACCTCAAAATTGTTCTAAACACGTTGAGGCAAAATCAACTTTATGGATAATTTTCCAAGTGCAATTTCTGGATGAATGAAGTAACTTTCTTAGGCCATGTAATCAATGCTGAAGGCATAAAGGTCGACCCACAGAAGATCGAAGCAATGATGACTTGGGAACCATCCAAGAACGTTAAGGAGGTATGAAGCTTTTTGGGCCTAGCAGGATACTACCGACGGTTCGTGGAAGGATTCTCGATATTAGCACAACTTCTAACCAAACTTCTCTGCAAAATTACCAAGTACGAGTGGACCGAGTCATGTCAAAAGAGCTTTCACGAACTCAAAAAGCGGCTGACGAGTGCTCCAGTGTTAATGCTTCCTCAAGGGATAGACGGCTTCACCATATATAGCGATGCTTCAAAACAAGGATTGGAATGTGTGTTGATGCAACACGGTAAAGTTATTGCATACGCATCTCGACAATTAAAACCATACAAAATCAACTACCCCACTCACGACTTGAAACTTGCTGCTGTGGTGCACGCCTTGAAGATTTGGAGACCCTACTTATATGGAGCCACTTCTCAAATATTCACGGATCACAAAAGTCTCAAGTATATCTTCACACAGAAGGAGTTAAACATGCGACACAGGAGGTGGCTGGAACTCATCAAGGACTACGACGTGGATATCCAGTATCATCCAAGGAAGGCTAATGTAGTTGCTGACGCTCTCAGCCGGAAAATCACTCAGGAGCATACGCTAACTAGATTGACGTCACAAATCGAGTTGCAACGCGAGTTAACAAAGAACGACATTGAAGTATGGATTAGGGATGAGCAAGGACAACTATGCACCATGAACCTGCGATCATCATTGCTGGATGAAATTCTTCAAAAACTGGCACACGATCCCAAAATACAAGGCATTATTGATGATATTCCGTTATGAAAATTGATAGACTTCGTCATTCACGCGGACGGAATCCTAAGGTTTCGAAATTGAATGTGCATTCCTTCTAACGACCAGTTCAATCAAACGATATTGAAAGAATCCCATGCTACGCCATACTCTATTCATCCCGACATGAACAAAATTTATAAAGATCTCAAGCAACACTACTGGTGGCCAAACTTGAAGCGTGATGTAGATGGATTTGTAGCTCGGTGCATGACATGCCAGCAAGTGAAGATCGAACACAAGAGGCCAGCAGGAGTAATGCAATCACTCCCGACACCTGAGTGGAAATGGGAGGATATCTTGATGGACTTCGTCACCAGTCTTCCAACGACAAAGGGTGGGAATGATATAATTTGTGTCATTGTTGATAGACATACAAAATTTGCACACTTCCTCGCAATACTTGAAGCATTTGGAGCCACATGTTACCAGCACTATTCATTCGTGAGATCGTTCGGTTGCATGGCACGCCTAAATCTATTGTTTCTGATAGAGAAGGGCATTTTGTATCACGATTTTGGAAAGCAGTGCATAGATCTTTGGGAACACAACTAGACTTTAGCACTGCCTACCATCCTCAAACCGATGGACTAGCTGAACGTACTATCCAAACCCTAGAAGACATGCTACGAGCTTGTGTCCTTCATTAGGGTAAAGATTGGATCAATCATCTTGGACTAGTGGAGTTCGCTTATAATAACAGTTGGCATGCTAGTATTGGAATGGCACCATTCGAAGCATTATATGGCAGGAAATGTAGATCATCTTTATGTTGGAACGATACTCCTGATGTTGTCGCTACGGAGCTAGACTTGATCAAGGAATCAATTGAGAAAATAGCAATAGTGCGCAACCACATGCAAGCTGCTCAAAGTCGACAAAAGTCATATGCGGAGAACCTCTAGCAACCGTTAGAATTTGAAGTAGGCAATCCCGAATGGATCAAGGTGCCCCCTACTCAAGGCATTCGCCGCTTCGGACAAAAAGGCAAGTTGAGCCCACGTTTCATTGGGCCCTTTGATATTGACGAACGTATTAGAGACTTAGATTATCGCTTAGCTCTACCACCATCTCTAGAAGGAGTCCATAACGTATTTCACGTATCGCAGCTATGGCGATATGTTTACGATCCCAGCCACAAGCTAAATCACGAATCTCTAGAGATTGCAGAAGATACTACATTCGAAGAGATACCTGTTGCTATTTTAGATTATCGTATAAAGAAATTAAGAAATAAATATATTCCTCTAGTTAAAGTCCAGTGATAACACCACGGAGTTGAAGAAGCCACTTGGGAAACCAAAGAAGCAATGCGTAACCGGTACCCCGAGTTGTTCCAAACATAAGTTTCGGGTCGAAACTTAATTTTTAGAGAGAGAGTATGTAAAATCCCAGTATTTTACATTATAGAGTATTTAAAACTCAGATTGTTACCATTTTAAGAATGGATGAGATAATTTTGAAAGACACAATGTGATAATTGTAATGCCCCCAAGTTACTCAGGGTCTATTATAGCGCCGTGAGCCCCGTCGTGGGACCCACCAGGCTATTTATACGCGGAACTATGAACTTTGAACGATAAGGTCCAAGTACAATCAAATGGAAGACAATAAAAATGGTATTCGAAACAATATCCAATAAATTCGAATACAACACATCACGATTCAATACCATGGCAACACAGGCCGAAACATCAAGGAAACCGAAAACAATACTCAAGTACTAAAAACCATTCAAGTACAACATCATTGAATGGAGAAAATACAAAACATAACCAGTGACAAGACACAGCATCACACTTGCCCATCATCTTCACGCCGACCTGGTACATGCATATCCGCTCTCCTGGATCCTGAACTACATGAAAGATATTTCCCCCATAAAGGGGTTAGCCGTCGAATAGCTAGTACAAGTATATCGAATATGAAACACAATACTCCTCGACAATAAAGTAAATGTAATCATCATATTATCAACTCAAGACTAGTATTCCAGAATAACTAAATCTCATAGCATCACATTCAATACATACATGATTAACCGCAGAACCGCACCAGAGGCTACGGAACCCTCAGAGGACCCGTCAGTCCGTCTCAGAGTGGTTAACCCAAAATATCTGCGGAACCGCACTGGTGGCTAAGGAACCCTCAGAGGACCCGTCGGTCCATCCCAGCGTAGATATAAGAGATCATACAATTCATATATCTTACTTTCAAAGTCGAGAACGTATAATCATAAACATATACTTGCCTTTGAGACATCGAGAATCGGAAGGAAAAGAGTATAAGTTCGGTAGGTCCAAGAACACACTTCCGGAACCTAAACGATTCATAAGGAATGCGATAATCAATAATCCATACTCAAATTACATGAAGAAACTCCCGAAACCCGCCTACGATTCACGAAACTACAAGGATAATCACATAGAGGTTTGAAAATCACCTAAACCCTCTCAAGTCCCAACAAGGTACAAAACCAACCATATAATCATATGGGAAATATGGGTACGGGGTAGATACATCATAATCTCAAAGATCTCAAGTTTCAAAACGGATAAATCGGACGAATCTAGGAAAATCCCCCAAAATTCCCAAAACTAGGGTTCCAAGGAATTTACCTTGATTTGGAAGATAGAAACGGATTAGATGTTGTGTAATCTTTGTTATTCAACCAAAGATCATGATAGTTGAAGAAGGACCGCCTCAAATCGCCCCAAATCACCCTCTCCCGTGCTCTCCCATTGGAGATGAATGAAAAGGTTGTAAAATGACGAGAGCAGGGGTTGACTGTCCCTTATATAATGCGCCAGGTTAGCGCGCGCGAAAAATCAGGGTTAGCGTCCATTGGCTTCTGTCCTGAGACGTTAGCGCGCAATACCACACCTTAGCGTGCGCTAACTGGTATCCTGCAAAAATTCCAGTTCACTGCCCAAATCCGATAGCGTGTGCTACGTAACACCAATAGCGTGCGCTAGCTACTGCCTAGCGCTCGTTACCTGATAGTCCAGAAAGTAGAAATACCCCACTGACTCTTCCGACTCAGATCATTAGCGTACGCTACGAGTGATGTTAGCGTGCGCTACTGAACACGAATAGTGTGCGCTAGCTAACGCCTAGCGTGCGTTAACTGCTAGTCCAGATGGCAGGATTAGCTACTGCCTCTGTCATGCTCCGAATGTTAGCGTGGGCTCAAATCTAGCCTGCGCTACTCAAGTATAAATACCGTGCGTTAGCCTAGGCCTAGCGTGTGCTATCTGCCTGTCCCATAACACTGCCGAAAGGTCCAGTCAACACGATCATGATCCAAAAGGTACGAAACTCTAAATCAACATCGACAACATCTCAAAGTGTTTACAGAGCGACAAAAGAGGAAGAACGGAAAGGTCAAACATTCTATTAAAAGCACAGGTATTACATTCTCTCCCTCTAAAAGGAAATTTCGTCCCGAAACTTAAGAAATAAGAAGTTTGGGGTGTTCCGATCGCATCTTCTCTTCCGTCTCCCAAGTCGTATCCTCGACTCCATGTCTCGACCATTGCTCTTTAACCAACAGAATGGTTTTGTGCCGAAGCTACTTCTCACGACGTTCAATGATCTTCATCGGCCTCTCCGGAAAGGTAACATCCTCGGCTACGTCGATCTCACTATAATCGATAACATGACTTGGATCCGGCACGTACTTTCTCAACTGAGACATATGAAAAATGCTATGGACATGACTCAAAGCTGGAGGCAATGCCAAGCGATAAGCTAAGTCTCCAACCCTGTCCAAAATTTCAAATGGTCCGATAAACCGTGGACTAAGTTTATCCTTTTTCCCGAAGCAGAAAACTCCTCTAGTCGGCAACACCTTGAGTAAAACATGGTCACCCACTTCGAATTCCAAAGGTCGATGACGAGTATCGGCATAATACTTCTGACGACTCTGGGCAGTCAACAACCGGTCCCTGATAATGGAAATCTTCTCCTTAGTCTCCATCAGGATATCCGGTTCCATTCCGACTAGCTCCGAAGCCTCGTCCAAACATAATGGTGATCTATGTAACACCCCAAACTAGGTGGCTATTACAGTGCCGTGGAACCCCAACTGGGACCCACCAGGCAAATGAAAATTAATGAATTAAATAATATAATAGCAGTACCGAACCACATTATATTACCAAATACTCCGATGATGAGCTTAATGTAGGTCACAAGTCGTCCAGGAACAAGTCTAGGGGGGGTGAATAGACTTGTTGAAACTCTTAAACTCTTTTTCTCAAAGAGTGAGTTTCTTCAGCTGATAGGTAAACAAATGACTTGGAGTCGTTTGTTCTTAATATGTGCGGAAGTCAGCTGATGACGAATATAAAGCAACTAATGAAACAATTAACAATGAATGCAGCAGTTAAAATATGATGCTATAAAACAGCAAAGAACGCAGACAGTTATAGTGGTCTCAGAGGTGGGGTAATCCTCTACTAATCCACTTTTCTCCAAACCAGTTGGAGATGAATTCACTATAATTCTCAACCAGTGATAAATATTACAGTGATTCAACCAAACTACAATAGCTTCCAACCAGTGGAAATCTGTGCCGTTGTAACACACTTGACTGCCTTGCACCTCTTGATCCTCGATCCTTGGATGCCTTTACAGTCTCTTAACTTCAACTAGTGAAGTACCCCGAACTCAGGATTATAGACAAGAGTTTTTGTCTTCTCCAACTAAGAGCTTCTTTAAGTATGAACTTTTTAGAACCGCTCTTTTCACGATGCTGTATTTTGCTTTTTGATTGCTTGAATGCTTTGATCGCTTGAAAGTATGTTCGCACCGGTAGTAGCTCAACTTCAAATCTTCGGATATATATAGGTGTTGATCCATGAGCATTCCTTCATAGCCGTTGCAAATCTCTAACAAATCAGTCCGTTAGAGGGAGACTTCTTTGTTTATTCCTTTCTGAACGTTGCAAGGCTGGATTCCCATATTTTAATCTATATTCCGACCGTTGTGAAGACTTATGCATGTGATGCACCGAATCTTTTGAATATAAAACGAATAAAGTCTTCAAGGTGGGTCTAGATAGCTTATTTAATTCATATCTTTTGCGGGAATCACTCCAATTTGTCTCTTCACGTTGCATGTGACTTTCCGTAATACTTGATTTTTCAACGCATGCTGACGTGGACTTGGAGTACTTGGCTGATCTCGACTAGGCTGATATGTAGTTAACTTCTCTGCAGTCTGGTCCTCTCTGATGTTCCCAGTTTAGGACTTGTCTGATCAGGTGACTTGTGTGAGGTACCTTGGCTGCAGTCTGGTCAAACATCCCTGATAATTTTTGTTGACCAGAACTACTCTGACTTGACTCGGCTGATCCTCTCTGATGGACTTAGCTGTACTTTAGTACTTAGCCTATTTTCAGCCTAACTTATTTTTGGCATATAGAAGATACTCATTTGGTTCTTCTTTACATTTTGCCAAGTTTTACACTTAACATATTTGGCCTATGGAAGATACTCATTTGGTTCTTCCTTACATTTTGCCAAGTAATAAACATTTGAATTTATATTAATGACATCATCAAAATCTAACAAGTATTCCTAACAAATTCCCCCTATTTTGATGATGGAAAAACTTAAGGAAATATTCAAATGAACAAGTCTGCACTTGAGTGCAAGACACAAACTAAAGTCAGTCTTAATTTTTGAGACAACTGGGAATTGTCATTCAAAAGACTGTTATAAAGTTTTTCTGTTGATTACAAGTAGATGGCTTGAATAGAGTAAGTACAGAAAAATTAATCAATTACAAAAATTACAATTACATCCAAAAACTATCTGCCCCTTCCTCTGCGAAGAGTTTGCTTGGGAGGTCTAAATAATTTTGCACTGATTGGTCTATTTTTGATGGGTGCAAGACCATATTTCCTCCTTATGACTAGGGCAACAAAGTCTTGGTCTTCTTTTGAAGAGAACTTGTGCTCTTCACATAGATTTCTAATTTCATCTTGAAGCTCTAGCTTGTTAAGCTCATTATCCAAGCGGGTCGGTGCTTCCTCTGCTCTGAATGGAGGAATCATAGGATAAGCATGCCATTTGGCTGCATATTTAAGCATGATCTTCCACAGAGTAGGCCATCTAGCATTCATGTAGTTGATGAATGACTGTTGGGGCGAGCATTCTTTATCTTGGAGAATCTCCTAGAGGTAGAACTGCTCTGTGAATTGTTTCTTGGCATTCACCCAATTGTTCATGAATCTATTGGTAAGAATTCTTCAACATACCACAACTGTTTGCCTTCCCATTCGAATCTTTGTTCTTCTTTCTCTCTTGTTCTTCTCTTCTTTTCCACAGACTGCTTCTCTACAGACTGCTCTTCAGGTTGGCTGGGGGCAGATATCTCCATTCTTTTCAGACTTGATGGTCCTCCTTCAATTTGAAGAATATCTTGCCTCTTCTTTAGCTCTTTTCTTATCTCTCCTTGAATACTTCCTTCCCCCTGAATTCTATCTTCCCCCTTTTTGCCAGCATCAACTAAAGTAGTCAACTGCTGCTCTATTCTGCTCATCCAGTCAGACATGCCAAATGGCATTCTGTTGTTGGTAGGGGGAGGAGGCGGAGGTACTTCTCTCTGCAGCAAAGTGTCAATCTTTGCATTAATGGTTTGGAGGTCAGGAGTGACCTGAGATGCCAGCAGCTCTCCAATGGTATCCTTCACTATCTGCCTTATCAGCTCAGTCACCGCAGGTGAGATCTGAGCTGGTGGAGAGTGCTCGCCTGAGCCTTCTGCAATTGAACCACCAGACTGCAGGCTCCTATCTGCAGCTGGTACTCCAGATGGGGTTTTTTCTGGAGTCCCTGATCTGGAGTCCTCAGCTAACTCCGCGTCCAGGCTGGTGTAACGGGCAGGTGCCCCAGTCCTATCTGCAGCCTCTTGTATTGGCTCTTGCTCCGGCTCCCTTTCTCCTTCTTCCTTCTCTTGCTCTTTCTCCTGCTCTTCCTCCTTTTCTTCTTCAATATTTTCTTTTTCTTTCTCAGCTCCTTGATCTCCTCCTTCATCTTTATCATCATACTCATCATCATCATTATTATCATCCGCTTTCCCATCTTTTCCTCCTTCATCCTCATCATCCTTCTCTCCTTCATCATCTTCCTGTTCTACTTCTTCCCCTTCTTCTTCTTCTTCTTCATCAATCAACTCTTCTGTTTTCTCAACTTCCTCAAATTGTTTTTCAACTAAAATCTTTTCTTCTTCTCTTCTCTCTTCCTGCTCTTCTTCCTCATCGACTATGACAATAACTTCTTCTTCTCCATCTACCTCTTCAATCCTAATTTCTCTCTCTTCTTCCTCCTCATCTTCTTGTTCAAATGAACCATCAAAAATACTAAACATAATGGAATGGATGAATTGGTCCATGTTGGTTTTAAAATGAGACATGAACCAATTCTCCTGGAGGATTAAAACTAAGTCTAATTCTTTATAAAACTGAATCAGTACATCCTCTGTGGCTTGGGGATATCCCCAACCACTAGTTTCAATATAAGACTGAAGATTTGTGAATGACACAGATTTGAAAAACTTCCACTCTTCAAAAATATTGACAAAAGAGTGTTTTAAGGCTTGTGGTTTAACAAGCAGTAATTGTTCAATGGATAGGTTGAAAACATTATTTTCCAGCAGGTTAAATGTGTAATTGGCTTCAGGGATTGAGATGATCAGACCTGCTTCTTCTTCCTCTGGAATGTAATCTGGAGTGAGGACAGCCACAATCTGAGTTTCCAGGCTGCCTGGGGCAGGCTGGTCTTCCAGGTGAGTAGGTGACCTGGCTGCAGGACTGGCATGATGATCTGATTGCTCTTCCTCACTAAACTGCAGTCGCCTGGGCCTCTTGGGAGAGGGTTCTGGGGATGACTGCATGATGGATGGTTCTCCAGGGGCTGGTCCCCTTCTCTTGAATCGGACAGCTATTGGAGTGTTGTCTGACTCGGAGTCTGACTCGACTGCAGTTGGGTTGTCGGCTGCAGGTCGGTCTGACTCGCCTGATAAATGATATCTGGGGTAAGTCCTTGTGTCAGGTAGCTCCTTCAACATCTGAGCTGCTCTTCTGTTGTTCCCTAACCTCCTCAAAGTTTCTTGGTCCAGATGACCAAGTCTCTTGTTGGTATGGAAGGGGTCAGTACTTCTCTTCGCCATACCTGTCTTCTCAAGGATCCAGCTCAGCTGCGTTCCAAACGCGAGCTTGGATTTAAATCTTTTTTCATGAGAAAGCCATTCGGCTTTGTTGACTTCTCGAACAAGCTTCCTAAAGATATAGTCAGCCCAATCAATTTCCTCATCTTGAATCAGTGCTCCCAGCACCATGAACTTCGCCGACGACAGTTGGTCGTAACTGTCGGTCATCCCCATAATGATTTTGTTGGTTATATCCAACGCAAAACGATAGACCTTCTTAATCTCGCTCCTTTTAGCAGTAAGTTTCAGCTTCGTCGGTTGGTCAATCGCCTTGATTTTCTTCCAGGTTTCGGCTGCGGACTGTTTGAGTGCCTCGATAGCTATACCGCGGTGTTTCATACCAAAAACTATATGAATCGACTCACGCGATATGTCGACTTGACTTCCACCAACAGTGCTCCGAATTCCATCCTGAATCAAATGGGCTTCGCGGTAGAACGCGATAACATCTTCCTTGTACAAATGTTGAGGGCTGATATCCAGGAATGGGTAGATCCCATTGAGCTTCATCGTACGGATTAGGTCGAGCACGTCGTAATTCTCCAGATTTGCTTCCAACAGGCCTTCGAAATCAACGACCAGGGAGAAGATAATCTGGTCCTTGACTGCCTTCAGGTTGACGCCTTCGAACTACGATTCCATTTATGCAAACAAAGGATTTTTAGTGTATTTGGAGTTCAAGAATTTTTTGCTCTGTAGATCTAGGGTAAGCGTAAAAGGTAAAGTGAAGAGGTTTCTTTCCTTATAAAGAAGATGAAAAGACGTATGGATTAAATTGTTATATATTTGAAATGGTGGTACTCCTTTTGAGATTCTTTTAAATTTCAAATTTGAATTAGTGGTCCAGGTTTAGATTTTAAAATTTGACGGTTGGTTTTAATTGGCCACCGTGGAGATTGATTTATCAAGTGATCGCCACATGTATTTAAAATGCCACTTGTGAAACAAACATTAATATATTTAAATTCCACTTGTGAACCATAATTAATATAATATTTTTATACATATGGCAGATAATAATTAAATATTCAGAGGTCGGTTGAGTTTAAAAAACTTAGCTGGTTTGACTGTTGACTGTTGACCGCTCTGCATCAGGTGAGTTGACTTCATGGACTTCTCGCCTGAGATTCTGATCAGCTAGGTTCCTTTGTTCGTCCTTCGTTCCCTTGTCTGCATCAGCTAGGATCTGATTTCTTTAAGCAGCTGGGTTCTTCCTTCCTCTGAGATGCTTCAGCTTGCTTCTGTACTAGATTCCCAATCTAGTAGACCAAGATCTCTACTTAGCTCCAAAAATCTTTCTTCTGGCAGAGGTTTGGTAAAGATGTCATCTATTTGGTAGTCTGTGCTGACTCTTTCAACTCTAACTCTTTTGTTAAGCACGTGGTCTCTGATGAAGTGGTGCTTAACATCACTGTGCTTGGTCCTCGAATGCAAAACCGGATTGTTGGTTATTGGAATAGCACTATTGTTGTCACACCAGATAGGGACTTCATTGGCAATGATATTATAATCCCTCAGCTGTTGTCTGATCCATAAGATCTGGGCACGACAGCTACCTGCAGCTAGGTATTCTGACTATGGTGGAGATAGAGTTAGAAACCTGCTTCTTGCTAAACCAGGATATCAGTCTAGTTCCTAGGAATTGGCACGTTCCACTAGTGCTTTTCCTATTGATTTTGCATCCTGCGAAATCTGCATCTAAGTATCCTGACAGCTCGAAGTTATCATCCTTGGGATACCATAGTCTAACATTGACTGTAGACTTAAGGTATTTTATTATCCTCTTGGCTGCATCTAGGTGTGACTGCTTCGGCTTGGACTGGAATCGCGCACAGACTCCTACGGCATAGGATATGTCTGGCCTGCTTGCAGTGAGGTAAAGCAATGATCCAATGAGTCCTCTGTAGTGGGTTGAGTCCACTGATATGCCTCCCTCATCTGCATCAAAGTGAGTACTTGTGCTCATACGTATTCTTGCTGGCTTGGCTGATTCCATTCCAAATCTCTTGATCAGATCTTTGGTATACTTAGCTTGGTTGATGAAAATTCCTTTTTCCATCTGCTTAACTTGTAGTCCGAGAAAGAAGTTAAGCTTTCCCATCATACTCATCTCAAATTCTCCTTGCATGAGGTTGGAGAATTTCTCACATAGCTCTGGATTGGTTGAGCCAAATATGATGTCATCCACATATATCTGGACTATTAGTAGGGGTGAGCTCGGTTCGGTTTGGTACGGTTTCTAGCTAAAATCGATACCGAACCGTATCTTATCGGTATCTAGCATTTGAGTACCGAAATGATTCTGTTTTAAATCAGCTCGGTGTGATCGGTTTCGGTGTCGGTTCGGTAGCGGTTCGGTGTCAATGGGCTTATTAAATGGGCCACTTAAGTTGGGCTTGAACCAGGCCCAAATTGAACTACTTGGGCTAAATCAGACAATTGTAAGTTCAAATAGAAGGATTTATACATAATTAATCCACTTCAAAGCTTGAATAAAAATAAAATCTACTTCAATAACATGATAATAACTAAGTATTCAAAAAGTCCAATATCAGATTAAACAAAAGTCTTGAATTTCCTCCTCAGCACAGGTCCATCAATTCATAACAACCTGCACAAAGAAAAAACAAAGTCTGCAGAATAGTCATCTGTTTTATCGGTTCGGTTCGGTTTTTAAAGTCGGGATCCATATCTAAAACCGAAACCGAACCGCATAATTCGGTTTTCAAAATTTTAAGAACCGTACCATACCAATATCTTATTGGTTCGGTTTTTTGGTTTCGGTTTTTTCGGTATTTTCGGTATTATCGGTTTTTCTGCTCACCCCTAACTATTAGTATGTGGCCTTCGTGCTCCACTCTGAATAGGGTCTTGTCCACCTTTCCTTTGCAAAAACCATTCTTCTTAAGAAACACAGACAGTGTTTCATACCACGCTCTTGGTACTTGCTTAAGTCCATAGAGAGCCTTCAACAGCTTGTAGACTTTGTCTCCTTTGACAAAACCTGGGGGTTGCTCTACATAGACTTCTTCTTCTAGGATGCCATTTAGAAAAGCACTCTTTACATCCATTTGATACACATCAAAATCCTTGAATGCAGCATATGCGAGGAATAGTCTGATGGCCTCTAATCTTGCAACGGGTGCATAGGTTTCATCAAAATCTATTCCTTCGCACTGTGCATAACCTTTTGCTACAAGTCTGGCTTTATTCCTAACAACAGCTCCGTCTTCATCACTCTTATTTTTGTACACCCATTTGGTGCCAATAACCTTCTTGTGATCAGGTCTGTCTGTTAGTTCCCAAACTTTGTTTCTTTCCATCTGCTCCAGTTCTTCTTGCATGGCATTTATCCAAGAATAATCTTCCAAAGCTTGTTCTGTTGTTTTAGGTTTTATCTGTGACATAAAGCATGAGAACATAGCCATCCCTGCAGGTAGAGATGACTGTCTTGTCTTAACTCCATCAGTCAGCTTCCCGATAATTTGCTGGATTGGGTGATCTTTGAGCCATTTGGGGATATCATCTTCTTATGGGTCTGTTCCCCATGTTGGATTGCTCTGGTGGATTTCTGCTTCAGATGGGTTCTGGTCTGCAACTGAATCAGCTACCGTCTTGTCATCTTCAGGTTGGGTCTGATCTGCAGGTGAGTCTTTATCTGCTACAGCTGGGTCTTCATCAGCAGCAACTGGATCAGATAGGTTTGGTGATCCTGTCTGATCTGCAGTTGGGTCTTCAGCAGCTACAGTTGGGTCTTCAGGCTGGTCTGCAGGTGAGTCCACCATTCCAGTGTCATGTACAATGACTTCTTCAAGGGTTGCTGATTTGAGCTTGTTCTCAATTAGCTCAACTTGCTTCCTGTACTCAACAGTAGATTCATCAAAAACAACATGGGGTGTTTCTTCCACAACTAAGGTTCTTTTGTTGAATACTCTATATGCCTTGCTTCTTTGTGAGTATCCCATAAAGAGACCATCATCAGTTTTAGCATCAAAGGCATTTAGTTGTGTTTTACCATTGTTGTGGATGAAACACTTACAACCAAAAACATGAAAGTAAGCAACAGTAGGGGTTCTATTATTCCAAACCTCATAGGGAGTTTTGCCATGTCTCCCTACTATCATACTCCTATTCTGAGTATGGCAAGCTGTGTTGACAACTTCAGCCCAGAACCTCTTGGGCAGGTCCGCTTCTGCAATCATGGATCTTGCTGCTTCCTTCAGGGTTCCGTTCCTTCTTTCAGCAACACCATTCTGCTGGGGAGTCCTGGCTGCAGAGAGCTCATGCTGGATCCCATTCTGATCGCTGTAATTAGTGATCGCCTTGTTGAGAAACTCTCCTCCTCAATCTGATCTGATCTTGATGATAGATAGGGATTTTTCATTCTGGATCCTTCTCAGCAGCTCAGGTAGCTTGGTCAAGGTTTCACTTTTCTTATACAAGAAGATAATCCAAGTGTACCTTGAATAATCATCTACTATAACAAGTGCATGCTTTTGGCCACTCAGAGTCCTTAGCTTGATAGGACCAAATAGATCCATGTGGAGTAGATCTAAGATCCTTGTTGTGAGAGTTGTAGGCTGGACTGGCTTGAATGATGCTCTGGTCTGCTTTCCTTTCTGACATGCATCACAAAGCGCTTCCTTCTTGAATGCTTCATCTGGAAGTCCTTTGACCAGCTTCTGAGAACTAATCTTGTTGATGGCTTTGAAGTTCAGGTGACATAATGTTTTGTGCCACAGCCATCCATTCTCAGCTACTGTCTTGGATAGAAAACAGGAGTTAGGTGTTCCTGTGTTCCAATCTATCATGTAGACATCTCTTCTTCTGAATCCTTGTAGCTTCACTTCTCCAGACAGGATATCTATCACTATACATTTCCAGACGGTGAAGACTACTAGGTTCTTCTCGTCGCAAAACTGGCTTATGCTCAGGAGGTTGTACTTGAGTCCTTTGACATAATGAACTTTGGATATTAAAATATTTCCTCGGTGCAGCTCTCCAAAGCCCTTTGTTTGTCCTCTAGATCTATCTCCAAAAGTTACATCAGGACCTCTTTCTTTGGTGTATTTGGATAGCATCTTCTTGTTCCCGGTCATGTGCCTTGAGCATCCAGAATTTACAAACCATTCTTCACCTCCAAAGTTTGAATTTGTGGAGATGTGGTTGTAGTCCTTCCACCTTTTCTGCAATCAAACAAGTAGAGATTTAGGTACCCAAATCTGTGTGCGTCCTCTTGGGTTAGTTGGTTTCCTGGAGAATTGATTTCTCCTTGGATTGTGAAAGTTGTTATCATTATAACCCTTATAAGGTGTGTAAGGTCGAGGTCTGAATCTCCTGTTGGGATTGTATACCGGATATTCCTCAAAATATTGATAGTGTGGGCCATTTCTAAATCTTGGCTGAGACCATTTATTAAACATTTGAGGTCTCCACACTTGTTCATTTTGGAAATTAGGATAACCTTGAGGTTTCCATCTGCCCCTCCTATTTTGAAATCTGTTTTTAGGGAGCTGTTGATAATAGTGGGCATGTTGTCTGGGCTGCTGCTTTTGTCTGGGCCATTGCCTAGTCGCTTGTCTAGTTGGCTGCCTTGTGTAACCTGACTGCAACCTAGACATGTGACTTGGCTGTTGCCTGTTTTTAAATATCGGTTTATATGTAGGCTCAGCAGTCGAGACAATTGTTTCTCCCTTGATAAAAGTGGTTTTGGAACTAGAGGGAGTGTGAGGATCATATCCAAGGCCTGATCTGGAATATAGTGGCCTTTTATTGCTACACAATTCTTCCAGGGTTGAAGACGCCTTCAAGGAGGTTATTTCCTGCGCCTGAGTCTTATTTGCCTGAGTCAGCTTAGTAAATTCGGCTTTGACATGAGCAAGTGCAGCTGATTTTTCTTTAAGTAAGACATTTAATCGGTTTATCTCAGCTGTATTAACATCAGCCTGGTTTTTAAAGTCAGCTGCAGTTATCTCAACCTTATTCAGTTCTAGGCTGAGTTTTTCGAAATCATTTTTCAGCTGCCTATTCTCATCTTGCAGCTGAGTCTTCTCGGCTGATACAGCTTGGTGTGCAGATTTGAGTGTTTCAAAATCTTTAAATAGCTGATTTACAGATTCGTGCAGATCCATATCTTGTGACATGGCTGAACTATTATTCGAACCAGAGGGTTTAGAAGTTACCTCTTCATCAGCTAGGTTGGCCATCAGGAAGTCATACTCTTCATCATCATCAGAAAAGAATACGTTGCTTGATTCTACATGCTCCTGGTCTTCTCCGATGAGGGCCTTTCTTCTATCTTCTTTTCTGCCCACCTCCTTCTTGCTCTCGTCCTTCTTGAGATCAGGACAGTCGATTTGGATGTGTCTTGTCTTGTGACAATTGTAGCACTCCACCTTCCAGCTCCCAGCTTTCTGATTTCTCCTGGGATTCTCCTTATAATTTTTCTTGTATTTGGAGTAGTTCTTTCTAAAGTTGCTGAATCTTTGCATTATAAACGCCATTTCTTCCTCAAAATCTAATGGATTTGGAGGCTTTACATTAGATAGGCTCTTGGCGGGGGACTCGGCTGCAAATGATATTCCCTTCTCTGCAGGCTCAGTTGAGGATGAACCTGGAAGCTCGAACTCATAAGCCTTCAGATCAGAGAACAACTCTTGAATTTTTATTTTATTCAGGTCTTTGGACTCTCTCATGGCCACGGCCTTCATGCTCCATTCAGGGTTGAGATATCTGAGAACCTTCAGTGCCATTTCCATGTTGCCATAGGTTTTGCCGAGGGAGTTGATCTCATTGATAATCTCAGTGAACCTTGTGTCCACTTGGTCTATAGATTCACCATTCTTCATTTTGAAGTTGTCAAATTTTCGAATAGTAATTGACAACTTGTTTTCCTTGATCAGCTCCGTTCCTTCACACATTAGGGCTAATATGTCCCAGATTTCTTTGGAATTCTTGCAGTTCTTGATCTTGACCATGGTGGATTTGTCAAGAGTTTGATATAGCACATCTCTGGCCCGGTTATCAAGATTGGCCAGCTTTCTTTCTTCAGGAGTCAGCTCTGTCCTCTTCTTTGGAATCTTCTCTGGCTTCCCTGCTGCGATCTCCTCTGCAGTGTTGTCCTTCTCGAAGATGAATGGACCATCCTCTATGATGCACCACATGTCATCATGGATTGAAGATAAGTGTGCCTGCATCCTTATCTTCCAAAGATCATACTCGTCAACTGAAAACACAGGGAGTCTAGAATGCATGTGTTCCATTATAAAGTGAGAGTAAAGATATATCTCAGATATAGATCTGGTTCGTGAAATAAATGAACCAACCTCTCTGATACCACTTGTAGGTCACAAGTCGTCCAGGAACAAGTCTAGAGGGGGGGTGAATAGACTTGTTGAAACTCTTAAACTCTTTTTCACAAAGAGTGAGTTTCTTCAGCTGATAGGTAAACAAATGACTTGGAGTCGTTTGTTCTTAATATGTGCGGAAGTCAGCTGATGACGAATATAAAGCAACTAATGAAACACTTAACAATGAATGCATCAGTTAAAATATGATGCTATAAAACAGTAAAGAACGCAGGCAGTTATAGTGGTCTCAGAGGTGGGGTAATCCTCTACTAATCCACTTTTCTCCAAACCAGTTGGAGATGAATTCACTATAATTCTCAACCAGTGATAAATATTACAATGATTCAACCAAACTACAACAGCTTCCAACCAGTGGAAATCCGTGCCGTTGTAACACACTTGACTGCCTTGCACCTCTTGATCCTCGATCCTTGGATGCCTTTACAGTCTCTTAACTTCAACCAGTGAAGTACCCCGAACTCAGGATTATAGACAAGAGTTTTTGTCTTCTCCAACTAATAGCTTCTTTAAGTATGAACTTTTTAGAACCGCTCTTTTCACGATGCTGTATTTCGCTTTTTGATTGCTTGAATGCTTTGATCACTTGAAAGTATGTTCGCACCGGTAGTTGCTCAACTTCAAATCTTCGGATATATATAGGTGTTGATCCATGAGCATTCCTTCATAGCCGTTGCAAATCAGAATAAATCAAATCCAGTTGGAGGGAGACTTCTTTGTTTATTCATTTCTGAACGTTGCAAGGCTGGATTCCCATATTTTAATCTATCTTCCGACCGTTGTGAAGACTTCTGCATGTGATGCGCTGAATCTTTTGAATATAAAACGATTAAAGTCTTCAAGGTGGGTCTGGATAGCTTATTTAATTCATATCTTTTGCAGGAATCACTCCAATTTGTCTCTTCACGTTGCATGTGACTTTCCGTAATACTTGACTTTTCAACGCATGCTGACGTGGACTTAGAGTACTTGGATGATCTCAACTAGGCTGATATGTAGTTAACTTCTCTGCAGTCTGGTCCTCTTTGATGTTCCCAGTTTAGGACGTGTCTGATCAGGTGACTTGTCTGAGGTACCTTGGCTGCAGTCTGGTCAAACATCCCTGATAATTTTTGTTGACCAGAACTACTCTGACTTGACTCGGCTGATCCTCTCTGATGGACTTAGCTGTACTTTAGTACTTAGCCGATTTTCAGCCTAACTTATTTTTGGCATATAGAAGATACTCATTTGGTTCTTCTTTACATTTTGCCAAGTTTTACACTCAACATATTTGGCCTATGGAAGATACTCATTTGGTTCTTCCTTACATTTTGCCAAGTAATAAACATTTGAATTTATATTAATGACATCATCAAAATCTAACAAGTATTCCTAACACTTAAGTACAATACACCAGGACAATATCGAATACTAGTATATTTTATATGAAGATAAAATACACCACCCTGAATAAATAAACATCCCAAACGGAATTCTACAGCGGAAATACAAATGAAGAAAAACAAGAATGACTGAAGAGGCTGGGGCCCCCTACTAGTATCACTGGGACTCCTCGCCGTCAACGTGCTCTTCCCGTGCTTTTGCCTTGCCATGACCTGAAAAACAATATCCCCCAACGGGGTCAGTTGCACATAACAACAATCCTCAAGAGTTGAATAATCACAATCCTGTTGAAAACATACGCAATCAAACATGCTATATGAATCAACTAATAGTACGGCTCAAAGGATGGCACCACACTACGCCCGGGATGGAAATGTGTCCGTGCACAAGCCACCAACGAGTATCGATCGAATACACGTGTGGTCTTGTACCTAATCAGTCTCACGAAGTGATCGTCTCGTGTGCACAGTCCAATGTGAGGTCACCAACCGGCACGCCAGTATGACCCGGAATGCCACGATATAACAAAAGTGACATCAAAAATCAATAATGACTCACCGAGATGAAATGACAGTGAAATGAATGATAGCTCAATGAAATGATTGGAACCGTCGTTCCTCGTGAATGAAGTGATTAATTGACAATTACAAGTCTCAATACGGTTAATACTTTATGAATGAATTATGATTATAAATGAACAACAACGAAAGGAATGAATATCCTTTTAACCGAGTAAGAATTTACTTACACAACTCGGGATAACTCTCCCTTAAAAAGAGTTTCATCCTCGAAACTAAGGGTCAAACAACTCGGGATAACTCTCCCGCATACTATCTTCGGTTTCCCAAGTAGCCTCTTCGACTCTGTGTCTAGACCAATGGATCTTTACCAAAGGAATCATATTGTTCCTCAACTGTTTGATTCGCCGCTCTAATACTCGTATAAGACGCTCTTCATATGCATGATCATCGGCGATCTCGATTTCGTCAAACTGAAGTATGTGGCTCGGGTCGGCAATATACTTTCATAACTGAGATACGTGAAACACATTATGAATTCGGCTCAATGCCGGAGGTAGGGAGAATCGATAAGCTAACTCACCTACACGATCCAAAATCTCAAATGGTATAATGAATCTCGGACTCAACTTTCCCCTCTTCCCAAAACGGAAGATACCACGACTCGAGGATACTTTGACCAAAACATGGTCACCTGTCTCGAACTCTAATGGTCGATGACGATTATCTGTATAAGATTTCTTTCGACTCTGAGTGGTCAACAAACGACTCCTGATCAAAGCTACCTTCTCATGGGCGGCTATAAGCATATCGGGATCAGTGCAGATTGATTCTAATAAGTCATCCCAACACAAAGGAGATCGACAACGACGACCGTACAAGGCCTCGTAAGGTGCTATCTTAATCGAAGCATGCCAACTATTATTGTACGTGAACTCGATCAAAGGTAGTTAGGCTTCCCAATCATCTTTCCAATCGAGAACACATGCCCTCAACATGTCCTCCAACGTTTGAATAGTCCTCTCCGATTGTCCGTCAGACTGAGGATGAAAAGTGTAATATCCGCAATTTCGGATTTCCGGTAATTTTCATTTTCGGCGGAGGTCCGTTTCGAAAACTCGCTTTTGACCGTTTCGTCATTCGGAGAATATTTAATTCTGCACTTTTTGTCATCCGAGTTCGTTTGATCTTGCTTTGTTGAGTTCCGTGCTTTTTAGCGACTTTTCCGCGCTTGAGTTCGGTTCTTGCGAATCTCGCTCAAACCGCTGCTTGGGGTTTTTCGTAAGTTCATTTAACGTTGTTATACGTGTTGTGAGCTTAGGTTTGATTATTCGTTGTCGTATGGTGATTTTCGGGCATTTGGGCCATTTTCGTAATTTCCCAAAGTTTGGGGTAATTACCTTCCGTTGTCGAATTTCGAGCCTTCGGGTGGTCGGAATCGTGTGTTCTACTAGCTCTTAGATTCGTCTTTGTGAGTACTTCGTAACCGTATCTTCGGGTCGTATTCAGGTTCGGGTTTCGGTGTTGTTTTGTGGAGTTCAGGATTACTAAACGACTTTTCTAAGTATGAGTTCGGCTTTGTAAAAATCACCATAAATTCTTGGAAACTCCAAAAATTCTGAAACTTTGCAATATTATAAAGGATCAAGTTAGCTTTCCAATGGTTCAAACGGTGAGTCAATCGGAGTCCGGACGAAGGAGTTATGGTCGAAATAGCTAAGACTGCATGATGTGCCTTTTGGTGTTGGAATGGACTGTACCGTGTGCCGTGGCACACTTCTGCTGTGCCGCGGCACTAAGCCAGTTCTGGGCAGTTTTTGGCCGTGGGCCGCGGCACACTTGTCTGTGCCGCGGCACACAGTGCAGATCGGCCTATTTAATGGCCTGGTCGAGTTATCCGGCCATTTCTCATTTTTTCCTTCGTTCCTTCGCGATTCTTCAGCATAAATGGATGGATTTGAGTAAGAGAATCATAGAACAACACGTTTTGGAAGTTTGATTCATGGATTAACATCATATTCCACCCGGATCGAAGGTTAGAACACCTAAACTCTTGGTTTTGGAATTTTTTTGAGGTTTCTTGATGTTTTGGCCGATTTGATTCGTTTTAGTTTAGATTATTGTTAGAACATGGTTGTATACTCGAAATCATTCATTACCCCTGAAGTTTTGTGAAACGAATTTGAGTATTACCTTGAATAATCGATTGAATTGGACTATGCCCTCAAGGTGTCCGATAAAATGCTTCAATGAGTAGAACTTGGGAAGTTCCATACGTTTCGTAGAATTGTGATTGAATTGACATCGTTGTGACTTAGGAGCGAATTCTTGTGAAGAACTCGAGTCGAACCCTTCCGTTCGTTGCCTTCCTTGGGGTTCGAGCTTCCCGGTCGAACCGTGTTCTTCGGAGCATTCGGTAGCGGTTATTAAGGCAAGTATCTTACTATACGACTTGTATCTTGCGACTAGTAATTACGTATGAGATGTATAATGACTTTGCTTGCCTTCGTAAATATGTTCCGTTTGAGTTGGTTGTGTTTTCCGCAATTTGAAGGCTTTGTGATAATAGTGTTATATCAGTATACGTGTTAGGCGTTGTGCCATTTGTGCAGGAATGCGACGTACATATGGGATGGTTGTACACTTGGTTGTACAATGTATTGTGTACCGGATGTGTGTTATGTTGGTTAAATGTCGTTGATTTATGATAGTTGTTGCGAGTGTCGAGGTTGTGTTATTTGCGTGCAATGTACGATTTTGTGGTGATCAAGGTGATTGATTAATTGTGCTCGTTGTTGTATGTAATGTGAATGTAAATATGTGTGTGACCGCTAAGTTCACTCGTGTTGGTTCGACGGGACCTACGAGGATTCGTGGCAGTGGACTACGGGATCAGAACTTAGTGAGGTACTGAGGTCCAATCGTGCTGGTCTGACGAGGCCTACGATAACGCATGGCAGTGGACCATGAGTTTCGGACACAGTGCGTCCAACCGGGTGAGCTCGACGGGGCTTACGGTGACACGTGGCAGTGGACTACGGTGTCAGGACTGTGTGTGTGATTGTTGTGATTGATATAGTCCGTGCGGGTTGTTATGCCTACGGAGACACGTGAGTGTGGATCACGGTGTCGGAATTGGTTATGTTTGGTTAATAGTCCGTGTGGGTTGTTGAACCTACGGAGACACGTGACAGTGGATCACGGTGTCGGAATTGATTATGTTTGTTTAATTGTGCGTGATGTAGTCCGTGCGGGTTGTTGAACCTACGGAGACACGTGATAGTGGATCACGGTGTCATGAGCATGATACTTTTCAAATCAAAGTTTTTACAGGAAAAGTTTTAAGAAAGAATGTTGGGCCGAGCCCCACGAGATTTATGGAAATGTTTCGGTATTGTAAGCTGTTGAATTATGAAACAAGTTTTGGGTTAAGGCCCTTAAGTTTTGAAAGGTTTTGTGAATCGGGACTTGAGGTCTTATGGTTTTGAAATTTTAAAAATTCCCGAAATGATAATCTTATTTTCGAATGCTTCATAGCTTATCTTCTCTTGTGAAAACCTCCGGAATATTTGATACTTGATTATTATATTTGATCACGATTATTAATTGCTTGTTACATTTCGTATGATTTGATACTTGCACTAGTAAAACAGTGGAGTTTACTAACCCCGAGTAATCGGGGTGGATGTCTGCTTTGCGTCCGTACATGCAGATTCGGGGAGCAACACAGGATTGGCACAAGAGGATGACGAGTGCGATACTAATCATGAGTCGAGACTTATTTTGATTTTTGTTGTGTTGTCGAGTTGATTTCGTCTTCATTTGTATTGTATTTCGACCCTGTGTGGGTAATGTTATTTAAGTCAGTTTTATCGATTGGGTTGTGTGACCTCATCGGTCTGTGTATTCACGTGTAAGTGACCATATCGGTCTGTATCATTTTATTGTTTGACCCTGGTCGGGCAAGCATTTGGTTGTTTATGGATGTTTAGCCTGGTAGATCCTTGTGGAAAGGGTCTACGGCGTGTAATATTCCCATACGGTTTTGGGGATGTTACAATTATGGTATCAGAGCTTAGGTTTGCGGAAACCTAGGCTGTCGGGTCGTTTCAAGTCATGTTTTGTCGAGTAATGTGTTGTCGTGTCGTTCGAGTCGTCAGGTGACAAGTTGAGTTGTGCGTGGTCACAACGTGTCGGTTATGTTGTCGGACGAGATTAGTATCGTGGGCGACTATCACCTCCGTGCGACCTGTGGATGTAAGTCTCCTCCTTTATGCGTAATACCTGTGTATCTAGATTTTATCTTAGTGAGTTGATTGCGGTGCATGATTTTCTTTACACAGCATTGTGTGATGTAGTCGTGTTTAATACTTGTGGCACATGGTATGAGTATAGCTGAGCGTATTGTTGTTTTACTTTTGAACCACCGCGTAGGGTGGTATGGTGTGAAGGTTGTAAACCTTGATGGGTTCTGTGAAGGTACCAACGGTAGAGCTTGTGAGAAACTCCGATGAATGATTTTGCTGTGTGTTTAAACTTGATACCACGAGATGCATTTGATTGAATTGGCGACCACAGTTGCCATTTGAGTATGTGGTTTTAAATTATCGTTTTTGAAATGTTGTAATTTTTGTCCGCTATGGGTAAGTTTGTGAATGTTTCTGAAGGACTTTAGCTTTGAGAATTTTGTAGAAATCGATTTTGGAAAATATTTTGGTGGTGCGGTCAAACCATGGTTTATATGGATTTTTAAAATTTGTTAAATTTTGACAAATGGGCCGTGTATTTTCAAATGACACAATCAGACGGTATTTGAAAAATGTGTTTTAAAATACTTCGGACATTGTAAAATATTACCGTCATTTTGCTTATGAACTAAAGGATTTTGGAAAATTTCTGTTTTGCAAAACAACTTTGGCTTCCGTAATTTAGAACGTTATGTGTTTATGTATTGAGGTTAAACCGTGCAGTGAGTTGCTATATTATTATTCTCGTCAGAAAATCTGGGTTGTATGCCCAAGTGGCGGGATACGTTGTTAGGTATCGTTCCCCACTTCAATGACCGAGGTATTAAACAAAGTACTTTCAAAATTTCACCCCAGCAAAATCTTTCGAACTCGCGAATTTTTTTTATATTATCATTCGAACAAATACCTCGATAAACTTGTTTTTTTTTAAAATATTACCGGTGTTGGACCACAATGGTATGCTTATTGTTTTAACCATGTATGCTGAGGTATAGGTCGTTCATCTTTGTCAATGTGAACGTGTGAATATTGCATTGTGCTGCTGATTTTGGGCTTATGTCGATTATGTGAGGTTTGTTTTATCTTGTTATTCTGATTGGATGTCCGTTCAGTATGCTAAGGGGTCGAGGTCGAGGCCGTGGTCATGGTCGTGGTCGTGGTCGTAATCGGGAGCAGGAGAGGGCGACTCCCTCCTTGCCGAGTACCAATCAGCTCAGTACAGATCAGGGATATTCGACTAGCGTTAATGTTGACGTTGGCGCCACCACCATCCTTCGTCAGGTGGTTGATCAGTTAGTGCAGATGAATCAGGCCGTACATCGGGATGAGAACCCAAATAGGGATAACGAAACTAGTAAGTGGTTACGAGATGTGATGAAGATGCAGCCGCCCCGTTTTGTGGGTTCGTCTGACTTGTTAGGTTGGGAAAACTGGCTCTTCCAGTTGGACAGAATATTTGATGCTGTAGCTTGTCCGGATGATAGGAGGGTACCCATTGCTCAGTACGTACTCGACAAAGAAGCTGCAGACTGGTGTCACGCTGTAGTGCCTGCAGACCGTACACCTACATGGGCTGAGTTTAAGACCGCCATGGAGGCAGAGTATTGCCCGTTGCCTGTTCGTGAACGCAGAATCGTTGAATTTTTCTCGGCTACGCCCCAGGATGTGTCAATATCTCAGGCGATAGTCGATTATAATCGACAGTTGGCTTATGTTCGTGATCAAGTGAGAAGTGAAGCGGACAAGGTCCGATACTTCAATATGCGCATGAAACCCCATATCCGTGAGAGTATGGCTCCGCTCATGTGTACCACCCTGAAGGAATATCAGGACCGAGCTTTAGCCATTGAGATGGCCGTTTCTTTGACGGAATCTGGTTCAGAGAGTAAGAGACAGAAGACCTCGAGGAATTTTTCAAGAGGCCAGAGGAGTGAGATCCGTGAGCCTGTTGCTTTGCGCTTCTTTCCGGGAGCACTCCTCGTTCGGTTGACCTCTAAGAACCTTACCCCGAGGCGAGTAAGACGATCGGTGTGAAGACTCGCTTTAATCGCAATGTAGGCCATGCGAGACAGAATTGTCGTTCGCCACCGGTTAATTGTTTTAAGTGCGGCCAACTGGGGCACCAAGCGGTGCATTGTGAGTCCGTTGCCAGGATGTTCGGGAATCGGGTTTTCGTTCCTACTCGGGGAGGGCCCGGTGGTGTCCAGTGATGTAGTTGTGTATCGTACTTTGTGCTGTAATTCGTGTAGAGATTGATATTTGTTGCGTGAAATTTCTGGTTTTGTTTCTATTCTATCATGATGTTTTATTTTAAGTTTCGGGATGAAACTTAATTTTAATAGGATAGAATGTAATATCCGGTATTCTCGTTTTCCGTTATCTTGAATTGTTTGTATTTTGACGTCAGACATTTTCTTGTTGATGAGAATCGGAATGATTTCTATCGTAATACTCTATTTGTTTCTGTCGCATAGCCGTTTTAGTCGGGTGCGACTTGTTGTCGCGTACGTTTCTTTGATTAAATGTGTGCATATGATGTGGTATGTGATGCGTCGTTAATTGATTGTTATTGTTTTGAATCATTGCCGGTGGCTTTGTTATGGTCGTTGTGGGGCGTGTTTCCACGCTGTATATTCTTTCGCATTGCTTGTAACGTTTCGCCAATAGGCGAAAGTTATGCGTTCTTGTGTATCTCGTTGAGGTTTCCTGTTGGGATATTGCTTCTCCCTACTTATTTTAAGTTTCGGGACGAAACTTCTTTTAAGGAGGGTAGAATGTAATATCCGCAATTTCGGATTTCCGGTAATTTTCATTTTCGGCGGAGGTCCGTTTCGAAAACTCGCTTTTGACCGTTTCGTCATTCGGAGAATATTTAATTCTGCACTTTTTGTCATCCGAGTTCGTTTCGGTGCTGCTTTGTTGAGTTCCGTGCTTTTTAGCGACTTTTCCGCGCTTGAGTTCGGTTCTTGCGAATCTCGTTAATCGCTGCTTGGGGTTTTTCGTAAGTTCATTTAACGTTGTTATACGTGTTGTGAGCTTCGGTTTGATTATTCGTTGTCGTATGGTGATTTTCGGGCATTTGGGCCATTTTCGTAATTTCCCAAAGTTTGGGGTAATTACCTTCCGTTGTCGAATTTCGAGCCTTCGGGTGGTCGGAATCGTGTGTTCTACTAGCTCTTAGATTCGTCTTTGTGAGTACTTCGTAACCGTATCTTCGGGTCGTATTCAGGTTCGGGTTTCGGTGTTGTTTTGTGGAGTTCAGGATTACTGAACGACTTTTCTAAGTATGAGTTCGGCTTTGTAAAAATCACCATAAATTCTTGGAAACTCCAAAAATTCTGAAACTTTGCAATATTATAAAGGATCAAGTTAGCTTTCCAATGGTTCAAACGGTGAGTCAATCGGAGTCCGGACGAAGGAGTTATGGTCGAAATAGCTAAGACTGCATGATGTGCCTTTTGGTGTTGGAATGGACTGTACCGTGTGCCGTGGCACACTTCAGCTGTGCCGCGGCACTAAGCCAGTTCTGGGCAGTTTTTTTTGGCCGTGGGCCGCGGCACACTTGTCCTGTGCCGCGGCACACAGTGCAGATCAGCCTATTTAATGGCCTGGACTGAGTTATCCGGCCATTTCTCATTTTTTCCTTCGTTCCTTCGCGATTCTTCAGCATAAATGGATGGATTTGAGTAAGAGAATCATAGAACAACACGTTTTGGAAGTTTGATTCATGGATTAACATCATATTCCACCCGGATCGAAGGTTAGAACACCTAAACTCTTGGTTTTGGAATTTTTTTGAGGTTTCTTGATGTTTTGGCCGATTTGATTCGTTTTAGTTTAGATTATTGTTAGAACATGGTTGTATACTCGAAATCATTCATTACCCCTGAAGTTTTGTGAAACGAATTTGAGTATTACCTTGAATAATCGATTGAATTGGACTATGCCCTCAAGGTGTCCGATAAAATGCTTCAATGAGTAGAACTTGGGAAGTTCCATACGTTTTCGTAGAATTGTGATTGAATTGACATCGTTGTGACTTAGGAGCGAATTCTTGTGAAGAACTCGAGTCGGAACCCTTCCGTTCATTGCCTTCCTTGGGGTTCGAGCTTCCCGGTCGAACCGTGTTCTTCGGAGCATTCGGTAGCGGTTATTAAGGCAAGTATCTTACTATACGACTTGTATCTTGCGACTAGTAATTACGTATGAGATGTATAATGACTTTGCTTGCCTTCGTAAATATGTTCCGTTTGAGTTGGTTGTGTTTTCCGCAATTTGAAGGCTTTGTGATAATAGTGTTATATCAGTATACGTGTTAGGCGTTGTGCCATTTGTGCAGGAATGCGACGTACATATGGGATGGTTGTACACTTGGTTGTACAATGTATTGTGTACCGGATGTGTGTTATGTTGGTTAAATGTCGTTGATTTATGATAGTTGTTGCGAGTGTCGAGGTTGTGTTATTTGCGTGCAATGTACGATTTTGTGGTGATCAAGGTGATTGATTAATTGTGCTCGTTGTTGTATGTAATGTGAATGTAAATATGTGTGTGACCGCTAAGTTCACTCGTGTTGGTTCGACGGGACCTACGAGGATTCGTGGCAGTGGACTACGGGATCAGAACTTAGTGAGGTACTGAGGTCCAATCGTGCTGGTTTGACGAGGCCTACGATAACGCATGGCAGTGGACCATGAGTTTCGGACACAGTGCGTCCAACCGGGTGAGCTCGACGGGGCTTACGGTGACACGTGGCAGTGGACTACGGTGTCAGGACTGTGTGTGTGATTGTTGTGATTGATATAGTCCGTGCGGGTTGTTATGCCTACGGAGACACGTGACAGTGGATCACGGTGTCGGAATTGGTTATGTTTGGTTAATAGTCCGTGTGGGTTGTTGAACCTACGGAGACACGTGACAGTGGATCACGGTGTCGGAATTGATTATGTTTGTTTAATTGTGCGTGATGTAGTCCGTGCGGGTTGTTGAACCTACGGAGACACGTGACAGTGGATCACGGTGTCATGAGCATGATACTTTTCAAATCAAAGTTTTTACAGGAAAAGTTTTAAGAAAGAATGTTGGGCCGAGCCCCACGAGATTTATGGAAATGTTTGGTATTGTAAATCGTTGAATTATGAAACAAGTTTTGGGTTAAGGCCCTTAAGTTTTTCGAAAGGTTTTGTGAATCAGGACTTGAGGTCTTATGGTTTTGAAATTTTAAAAATTCCCGAAATGATAATCTTATTTTCGAATGCTTCATAGCTTATCTTCTCTTGTGAAAACCTCCCGGGAATATTTGATACTTGATTATTATATTTGATCACGATTATTAATTGCTTGTTACATTTGGTATGATTTGATACTTACACTAGTAAAACAGTGGAGTTTTACTAACCCCCGAGTAATCGGGGGGTGGATGTCTGTTTTGCGTCCAGGTACATGCAGATTCAGGGGAGCAGTCACAGGATTGGCACAAGAGGATGACGAGCTGCGATACTAATCATGAGTCGAGAGTTATTTTGATTTTTGTTGTGTTGTCAGAGTTGATTTGGTCTCATTTGTATTGTATTTCGACCCCTGTGTGGGTAATGTTATTTAAGTCAGTTTTATCGATTGGGTTGTGTGACCTCATCGGTCTGTGTATTCACGTGTAAGTGACCATATCGGTCTGTATCATTTTATTGTTTGACCCTGGTCGGGCAAGCATTTGGTTGTTTATGGATGTTTAGCCTGGTAGATCCTTTTGGAAAGGGTCTACGGCGTGTAATATTCCCATACGGTTTTGGGGATGTTACAAAAAGCTGTACTGAGATTAAGCTGAGTTCCCATAGCACGATGAACTGATTTCCAAAAATGAGACACGAATCGTCCGTCACGATCGGAAACGATACTTTTAGGAGTACCGTGCAATCTCACTATCTCTTTGATAAACAACTGGGCAATTCTCTCGGGACCCCACGTATCCTTAATCTCAAGGAAATGAGCTGATTTAGTTAAGCGATCCACAATTACCCAGATTGTATTCATGCCACGACGACTCATCGGCAAACTCGTGATGAAGTCCATTGAAATATCCTCCCACTTCCACTCTGGAATAGGGAGAGGTTTCAGCATACCTGCCGGTCGCTGATGTTCTATCTTGACTTGCTGACAGGTCAAACATCTCGAAACAAATTCCGCGACTTCTCGCTTCATATTACTCCACCAGTAATATTGTTTCAAGTCTTTATACATCTTGCTAGACCCCGAATGAACGGAATAAGGGGTAGCATGAGCTTCTCTCAAAATCGAGTTTTTCAACTCGTCATTCGCCGGTACGCACAACCGATTCTTAATACGCAAAAGTCCATCCACGTGGACCACAAACCTGGGGGCTTTCCCCTGAGTCACATCCTCTCGAATGCGTAACAAAAATGGGTCCGAACCCTGATTCTCCCTGATCGCCTTCTCAAGTGGCGATGAAATCTCCAACATACAAAGTTTCCCTTGTACTCGCTGTAACAAGACCTCGATTTCGGTCTCATAAAGTCCTGCTGAAGTTCCTTTGGAATTGTTAATCGAGCAAGAATCTGCTCCTGAACGGACTTACGACTCAAGGCGTTGGCGACAACATTCGCCTTGCCTGGGTGGTAAAGGATCTCGATATCATAATCTTTGATTAGTTCCAACCACCGTCTCTATCGCATATTTAACTCCTTCTGAGTAAATATATACTTTAAACTCTTATGATCGGTGAATATCTGACAGGTAATGCCATAAAGATAATGACGCCAAATCTTGAACGCGAACACCACGGCTGCTAGCTCCAGGTCGTGGGTCGGATAATTAACCTCGTAAGGTCTCAATTGCTGTGAAGCATAAGCAATAACTTTCCCGTTCTGCATGAGTACACATCCGAGACCCTATCCGGGCGCATCACTATAAACCACAAATCCTTCCGTCCCTTGCGGTAAAGAAAAGACAGGTGCTGAAATTAACCGGCTCTTGAGTTCCTCAAAACTCTGTTGACACGCGTCGGACCACGTGTATTTCTTATCCTTCCGTAAAAGGTTCGTCATTGGTTGAGCGATTTTAGAAAACCCTTCCACAAACCGCCAATAATAACCGGCTTATCCGAGAAAGCTTCGGATCTCCTTAACATTCTTTGGAGGTAGCCAATCTCGGATAGCCTCCGTCTTCTGAGGGTCGACACGAACTCCGTCTGATGAAATTACATGTCCGAGAAACGTCACTTCGGACATCCAGAACTCACATTTGGAAAACTTCCCATAAAGTTGCTCTCGTCTCAACACGTCGAGCACCTGATGAAGATGAAACTCGTGCTCCTCCCGGTCACGAGAATAAATTAGAATGTCATCAATAAAGACAACCATGAATTGATCCAAATAGTCGATGAAAACCCGATTTATTAACTCCATGAATACCGCAGGTGCATTAGTTAACCCAAGCGGTATTACCACGAATTCATAATGACCATAGCGTGTTCGAAAAACCGTCCTCGCGATATCCGACTCTCGAATCCGTAACTGATGATACCCGGATCTTAAGTCGATCTTGGAAAATACTGAAGCTCCCTGAAGTTGATCCAAAAGATCATCGATACGGGGTAGAGGATACTTATTCTTGATCGTCACCCGGTTCAATTCCCGGTAATCAATACACATGCGGAACGAACTATCCTTCTTCTTGACAAAAAGCACTAGTGCACCCACGGGGACGCACTCGGTCTAATGTAACCCTTCTCGGTCAAATCCTCTAATTGATTCTTCAACTCCTGCATTTTGGTCGGGTCCATCCGGTACGGTGCCTTCGATATAGGGGATGTACCGGGCTCCAACTCAATCGGGAATTCCACATCTCTCTGTGGAGGCAAACCAGGTAACTCGTCTGGAAAGACATCGGCATAATCTCTCACTACCGGAATATCCTCCAACATTACTGATGGTTTCTCGGTCTTGGTCATATAGCTCCAATAACCGACACACCCTTGATTGAGTAATCTCACTACTTTCATCAAATTAATAAGTTTTCCAGAATAGCTGGGATTATCTTCCTGAAACACACATTCGACCCCATCGTCTGAAATGATAGTGACCATACGCTTACGGACACTAATGACGACATCGTGACGATCCATCCAATCAATTCCCAAAATGATGTCGTCTCTCGGTAAATCTACCACGATTAGGTCTGCTAACCAATCACGGCCATGAAGTTGAATCAGACAATCCTTAATCTCATGATTTCCGATAATTCTTCTACCATCAGGTAGACCAATGACATAAGGCTCACAACTAGTAGCACTACCCAGACGTAGTCTACTCAAACATGACTCGGAAATGAATGAATGCGATGCACCAGTATCAAAAAGGGTACACACAGGTTGAGATAAAATATCGAGTGTACCTGAGATCATACGTGCCTTTGGATCGTCGGTCTTCTTCATCTCATAAATTCGGGTCTTGCTGGCCCCCGAACCGGACGCTCCCGTCTGATAGCTCTTGGCTCCGCCTTTATTAGCTCCTGTCGTCTTGAACGCAGACCGAGTGGCCTTTGATTACGCAGCTGAATGTCCTGGGGCCTGAGATGATGCCGGAGTAGGTTTAGAGTCCCTTCGGCAAAAACGGGCCCTATGCCCAGCAATCCCACAGTTATGGCACGTGATAGTCTGCCTCGGACACTTGGTACTGAAATGACCTTGTTCTTCACAGTTGAAACAGGTGATGGCCAAACTGGCCGCTCGTGACTGAGATTCTACAGGTCTAGGCGCCATAGGAGGTCGCTCAGAAAAAGTAGAGCCCGCACGTGGTTTCTTGAAAGTGGCCTGACTGCCGTCAGACTGATTACGATTCTTAGACTTCTTGCCAGCAGATGAAGGTTGTTGCTTAGCAATCTCCTTAGCAGTAAGCTCATAAGTAAGAGCTTTCTCAATGAATTCGGCCAGAGTGGTACAATTATGATTAAGTAACTGCATCCCCATGCGGGGTTTCAGCCTCTTGCTGAAATACTTAATCTTATCCGCCTCAGAGTGAATGATAGATGAGGCGAACAGAAGAAGTTCCTGAAATTTTTCGGCGATGGCGAGAACATCATCGTCCGCTGAGAGGTCGGGAGTGAGTAATTCCAACAACTTAGCCTCCCTGAGTGGGGCCGGATAATACCTCTCCATCATGAGAGTTTTGAATTGATCCCAAGTACATGATCCGTCGGTGGGCTTCAACGATAACCACCATGAATGAGCGCTCTTACCAAGATAGTAGGCCGCAACTGAAACTTTATGCCCTTCAGGGCAATCCACCATAGCAAATAACTTCTCGAAATGCTCAAGCCAATGAACAATATCTGCCGGCTCAGATGAGCCCTCAAAGGTGGGTGGTCTCTGGCGAGAGATGTCGCCAATAATACTGCTCACACCCCTCTCTTGTCCCTGAGGTGGCGGCGGAGGAGCCTGTTGATTCTGAGTAGCTGAGTTCTGCATTGTCTCCATGAGACATGCCATTTGAGTCATCTGGGCCATCATGCCCTGCATAAAAGCGAGTGGGTCAACCCGAACACCTTCTGACTGAGCTATGTCCCGGGTACGACTCCCCGATAGTGAATGATCATGTCCAGGTGAATGAGTGGCAGCGTCGCTGCTCGACGAGTTAGCATTATTCCTCGTGTTCGCACGTGTATTCACACGAGCTCTCGGGATTCGGCCCGCACCGCGGCCTCGTCCCCCGCGTCCTCTACCTGCTCTCTCCATACTGAAGTAGGAAAGTCACAAGATAATTATATCTCTCGTATGAGAATCACGTTATGATTATATTATGAAATGATGAAAATGAGCATACATGCTCAAATACAATGATTACATGAATGATCAACTGAAGTGACGTGATTATCTGATGAAGTTTTTGAAAAGATTATCTTGAACAAGTTAACAAGATTAATGATACGATCCTCAAGATCAACAAATGAACAGTGAAATGAACTGAGTGGTTAATGAGTTAACATGATCGACATGATTACAAATGAAAATGATAAATGAGGAAATCTTACTGTTCTTTGGTCTGAAGGGCTCGGCTCTTGCACAGGTCACACGTGACGCGAAAGTCCAATGATACTAGTCTGATGAACGATGATTTCAAATGAGACATGACTCGGAAGGTAGTATTCAAAACCACGCTCCGATACCGACTCTGTAACACCCCAAACTAGGCGGCTATTACAGTGCCGTGGAACCCCAACTGGGACCCACCAGGCGAATAAAAATTAATGAATTAAATAATATAATAGCAGTACCGAACCACATTATATTACCAAATACTCCGATGAGGAGCTTAAGTACAATACACCAGGACAATACCGAATACTAGTATATTTTATATGAAGATAAAATACACCACCCTGAATAAATAAACATCCCAAACGGAATTCTGCAGTGGAAATACAAATGAAGAAAAACAAGAATAACTGAAGAGACTGGGGCCCCCTACTAGTATCACTGGGACTCCTCGCCGTCAATGTGCTCTTCCCATGCTTTTGCCTTGCCATGACCTGAAAAATAATATCCCCCAACGGGGTCAGTTACATAGAACAACAATCCTCAAGAGTTGAATAATCACAATCCTGTTGAAAACATACGCAATCAAACATGCTATATGAATCAACTAACAGTACGGCTCAAAGGATGGTGCCACACTACGCCCGGGATGGAAATGTGTCTGTGCACAAGCCACCAACGAGTATCGATCGAATACACGTGTGGTCTTGTACCTAATCAGTCTCACGAAGTGATCGTCTCGTGTGCACAGTCTAATGTGAGGTCAACTACCAACACACGACTTTATATGTGCCCGACATGAAAATCCTACACATACCAACCGGCACGCCAGAATGACCTGGAATGCCACGATATAACAAAAGTGACATCGAAAATCAATAATGACTCACCGAGATGAAATGATAGTGAAATGAATGATAGATCAATGAAATAATTGGAACCGTCGTTTCTCGTGAATGAAGTGATTAATTGACAATTACAAGTCTCAGTACAGTTAATACTTTATGAATGAATTATGATTATGAATGAACAACAACGAAAAGAATGAATATCCTTTTAACCGAGTAAGAATTTACTTACACAACACCGGTGAACAACGTCCTTCCATGAACAAACGTCCTAAATGAAATGTCGGTCGCTCGAACAACCTTGAATAACATAATTACCAACAATCCGTTCAACATACGAATCAAACACGAATATAACGAACTCAAAACGTCGATACGACTAAACCAAGTTCATTGGGGCATTATATCGAACATGTTGTAACCAATCTTCGATTGTATATAATCAATCCTCAATTATACCAATATCGAATCCCCAAGGAGTGTTTCAACCGACAAAACATCTTCAATACCATCAAAAATCCAATATGAATATCCAAATTCGTGATTACATCAACATCTAATCGAAAACCCCCAAATCCAAATCAATATTCAAAGTGTTCTTGAATAATCCCTATTAATCCGATGATAATCCTTAACAATTCACAATCACAAGTATATCACTTCATATATCATGATTATCACATCCAAAACATCATATCCCAACTCAAAATTGAAATCCAAGATGTTGAAGAATTTACCTTTGAAGATCCAAACACTTTGATTCGATGAACACGCGTTAGATCGACAATCCGAGCTTCACAACCGAATGAAGATGATGAAAATCGAGTACTCAAGTGATTGATGATGAAAAATTTATCCCGCAAACCCTCTCTCTCGGAACTAGGATGAAGAAATGGTAAAAATAAGGAAATCCCGTCAATCCACTTATATAAATCCCAGGGACGCACGACCAACCCGCACGACCAAGTGTCCGTGCATCCAGTCGTGCGTGAAGCTTCTGCCGGCTACTGCTCTTAGCACACGAGCGCCGCGCACGAGCAGCAACTCGTGTGGCCTGCTCGTGCGGCCCTGACTCGAACACTGGGCCTCCTGCCCAGTACAGCCGCAACACACGAGTACCACGCCCGAGCAGTTGCTCGTGTTGCCTGCTCGTGCGGCACTGACTCAACCACTGGGCCTCCTACCCAATCCAGCCGCAACACACGAGCGCCGCGCACTACCAGATGCTAGTGCAGCCTGCTTGTGCGGCACTGACTCGGCCGCTGGGTCTCCTGCCCAGTCCAGCCGCAATGCACGAGTGCCACGTATGACCAGATGCTCGTGCGGCCTGCTCGTGCGGCCCTGCTCGACAAGCAGTTCAGCCTAAAACGATGCACCGAGTACAAAAATCACGGAATTCGATAAGTACGGGGACAAAAGCACGAGAATAATAAATATTACGCTGAACGGTGAACACAACTGAATGAGTATGAATGATGAGTGATCATTAATGAGTGAAAATGACTGAGTGACAATTAGTGACTGATAATTACTGAATAAAAATGACTGAATTACAACCGGGTATTACAATCTACACTGCCTACCATAAAGTGCCTCGAAAGGTACCATTTTGATCGACGCATGCCAACTATTATTGTAGGCAAACTCGATCAATGGTAAGTGAAGCTCCCAATCATTACTCCAGTCTAGGGCACAAGCTCGCAACATATCCTCCAACATCTGAATCATCCGCTCCGTCTGATCGTCTGACTGAGGATGAAAAGACGTGCTCAATCTCAACTCGGTGCCCAAATCCTGATGAACAGCCTGCCAAAAATGCGATATGAAGCGACCATCTCGATCGGAAACAATGGTCTTAGGGGCACCATGCAATCTCACGATCTCAGCTATAAAGTTCGAGCCAATCTCTCCGGTCCCCAAGTATCCTTAATACCTAAGAAGTGTGCAGACTTGGTCAACTGATCGACGATTACCCAAATCATATTCATTCTGGCTCTAGTTCTTGGCATCCCATTGATAAAATCCACAGAGATATCTTCCCACTTCCACTCGGGAATGGGAAGTGGCTTCAACAAACCCGCCGGTCGTTGATGTTCAATCTTGACTTGTTGACACGTCAAGCATCATAGTACAAACTACGTGACATCTTTCTTCATATTATTCCATCAAAAATTCACTTCAAGTCCTTGTACATCTTACTCGTTCTGGGATGGATAGAGTAAGGCGTAGCATGGGCTTCTCGGAGAATTCTCTGCCTCAACTCTAGATCATTCGGAACACAAAGCCTGCCTTGGAATCTCAGAATACTATCCTCATGGACCATAAAACCAGGGGCTTTTCCTTTAATTACATCTTCCTTCAGTTGAGAGATCATCGGGTCACTCCATTATTTCCCTTTGATGTCGTCAACCAAGGACGAAGTAATCTCAAGAGTGTACAACTGTCCTTACACTCTTTGAAGCCAAACTTCTACTCCTTGCTCGATTAAATCCTGATGAATCTTCTTCTGAGATGTAAGAACCTCAAGCATCTCAAGCGATGCCGATTTGCGGCTCAAAGCGTCCGCGACGATGTTGGCCGTCCCCAGATGATAAAGAATTTCCAGATCATAATCCTTGATCAATTCCAACCAACGCCTTTGCCTCATATTCAGCTCTTTCTGACTGAAAATATACTTCAAACTCTTGTGATCGATATAAATCCGATACAGAGAGCCATACAAATAATGCCGCCAAATCTTAAGTGCGAAGACAATCACGGCCAACCCCAAATCGTGAGTAGGATAGTTCATCTCATAAGGCTTCAACTACCGTGACGCAAAAGCTATCGTCTTATCATGCTGCATAAGCACACATTCAAGCCCTTGTCCCGAAGCGTCACTATAAACTGCAAATCCTTCACTACCCTGTGGTAAAGCTAAAATCGGCGCTGAGGTCAAACATCTCTTCAGTTCATCGAAGCTTTGCTGTCTCTCATCCGTCCAAACAAACTTTTCTGTATTCTGGAGTAATTTCGTAAGTGGCCGAGCGAGCTTTGAGAACCCCTCGACAAAACGATGGTAATACCCAGCAAGACCCGAAAAGCTACGAACTTCTTTAACATTTTTAGGCGGTGCCCAATCTAGCACTGCCTCAATCTTCTGTGGGTTTACACGAACCACTTCGGCTGAAATCACATGGCCGAGAAACATAACTTCTTCCAACCAGAACTCACATTTCGAGAATTTTTCATAGAGATGCTCGGCTCTCAAAACATCTAGTATCAAACGTAAGTGTCGGGCATGTTCCTCCTTATCCCGAGAATAAATCAAGATGTCATCAATAAAGACGACCACACATCTATCCAGGTATTCAATGAATATCTTGTTCATTAGTTGCATGAATACCGCCGGTGCATTAGTCAATCCAAAAGGCATGACCACAAATTCATAATGTCCGTATCTCATTCGAAATGCAGTCTTCGGAATCAATTTTTGAGATTATTGCGGCTCCCTACAACTGATCTAATAAATCATCTATATGAGGCAAAGGATACTTGTTCTTAATGATCACTTTGTTTAGTTCACGGTAATCAATGCATAAAACTAGTGAACCATCCTTCTTCCTCACAAAAAGGACAGACGCGCCCTAAGGCGAAGCGCTCGATCTGATGTACCCTTTCTCCAATAGTTCCCCTAGCTCTCTCTTTAATTCTTGCATCTCGGAAGGTGCCATCCGATAAGGTGCCTTAGAAATCGAAGCCGCGTCAGGCTCTAAATCCACAGAAAATTCTATATCACGATCTGGCGGTAATCCCAGGAGGTCGTCCGTGAAAATGTCGGGATACTCATTAACAGCTGGAATTGAAGAGAAATCGACTTTGTTCCCTTTCGCTTTTAAATCATAACACCAATAGCCCGTGCAACCTTTATTCAAGAGTTTTACGGCCTTCATGGCGCTGATAAGTAGCTTAGGTTGGCCCGATTTACGTCCCATAAATGAGTACTCGGAACCATCTTTAGTCATCATAGTGATAACCTTAGTGTGGTAATTCATAATCGCTTGGTGACTATCTAGCCAATCTTCACTGAGGATCACATCCCCGCCCTCCATATCAACCACAATCAAATTCCTTAACCAATCCATACCGGCTATATTCACTGGAAAATCTCTAATCTCCCGATTCCCCATGATTCTATCCCCACTAGGTAGTTTCACAATGAAAGGATCGCAAGCAGTCATACAAGTTATATTCAAACGGCGTACACACTCAAAGGATATGAAAGAATGTTTAGCACCCGAATCAAAAAGTACACGAACTGGATGAGATAGGATATGAATATTACCTGAGGCCACCGCCGTATCGGGTTCGTCTGCTCGACGCATATCATAGACTCACGGGTGTGCCAAACCGATGCTAGAATCTCCCCCTTTAGCATTCTGACTCCATCCCTGGCCCCTGCCATAACTCTGCTGTGACTGTCCAACTGGTTGGCGCTGATTCATACTCTGATCTATTGGTGCTGGGGCAGAAGCCCGAGCGTCCAAAGTCTGATCTTATTCGGGGCAATAAGTTGCCCTATGTCCCATCTGTCCACAAGTGTGACACTTCAGAGGTTGGAAGTTGCACTCCAGATTAACGTGGCCTGGACGACCACAATTAAAACAAGTTACCGGGTGAGTTGAGGTGCCCAGAGCAGAACGGAAACTCTTTTTCCCTCTAGCAGAACAGGACGATTGCCCAACAGAACGGTTAGCCACCTGACGTCTCTGGAATTTTCCACCTTTAGATCTAGAAAAGTTACCAACGATCTTCTGCTTCTTCGGTTCTTCTGTGGTGTCATTGTTGGGACTTAACATGTCATATGCCAAAGCCCTGTCTTGGTATTCCTTCAAGGTAGTACAAGCAAACCCAACCATATAATACTGTAAATCCATATTCATCCGCATATCAAAGTAACAGATCTTGTCACGCTCATACCGCACTTGATTCTTCACGTGGATCAGCTGTTGGTTGTACTCCTCTAACGCCTGCGAAACTGGAATGTTCTGTGGGTTAGCCTCGAAAAAGGCTCGGAATTTGACTTCTTGCACAGGCCAAGGGCAAAACTCAGCCTCCAGTCACTCTTTAAATTCTCCCCATGAAGCAGCATGATCTTGTGGCTTGATAACTTTCCACCAAGTCGTGGCTTCCTTGGTAAGGAAGTACTGAGCAATCGGTACCTTCCTCACTTCCGGACAATCAACCGCTTCAAACACTTTCTCTAACTCCGCTAACCAATTCTCCCAACCCATCGGGTCTGTAGCACCGCTGAACTGCGGAGGGTGCATACGGATCACATTCTGAAGCAAGTCATCCGATGTCGGGTTCAGGTTGTTCAGCTGAACGACTTGGGCCCGGATAGTCATCAGGTTAGCCAATTATTGAAGGACAATCGTAACTCCAAAATCTACGTTATTCCCTTGGCCGATCGACTGGTCGTGATGACCCTCGGTATCAGGATGTAATGAGTTAGATAAACTAGGGGTGGTCGACCCCGCAATGGAACTTAGGGAAGCGGCCGCGCCACGTCCTCATCCGCGCCCACGACCACGACCTCGTCTCTGTCCCCTATCAGCAGACATTCTGAAGGATACAAAAAGCACGTAAGTATAATTCAAATCGCATGTCATCGAAGAGACCGATTCCCAAAAATACCAAATTAGAAGTAAAGCGATTAAGGAAACACTAGGAGAGTAAGAGGTCTTACAAATACCGGTCGCACTGTGATGATGGCTAAGTAGTGATACTGTAGACAAACGATGACTCAATCGACCTAAAAGACCGATAGCCTAGGTATCCATAAACCTAATCTCCAATACCATATTCTGTAACACCCCCAAGCTATTCAGGGTCTATTACAGTGCCGTGAGCCCTGCCGCGGGACCCACAAGGCTATATATACGTAGAACTATGAACTTTGACTGATAAGGTCCAAGTACAATAAAATGGAAGACAATAAAAATGGTATTCGAAACAATATCCAATAAATCCGAATACAACACATCACGAATCAACACCATGGCAACACAGGCTGAAACATCAAGGAAACCGAAAACAGTACTCGAGCACTCAAAAGCCATTCAATTACAACCTCATTGAATGGAGAAAATACAAAACATAACCAATGACAAGACACAGCATCACACTTTCCCATCATCTTCATGCCGACCCGGTACATGCCTATCCACTCTCCGGGATCCTAAAATATATGAAAGGTATTTCCCCATAAAGGGGTTAGCCGTTGATAACACTCATTTTTACATATATTTTTATAAGGTTTTTCCGGATTTTAAGATCCTAAAATGTGTAGAATTGTGTCGTTTGTGCTCATATTGTGTTTGTTGGACTCGATCACGCTTGGGTACATTTTATTTTATTTTATAGGTGTTTTAAGGACATTATCAAGCAAGAACGAAGTCTCAATCCCCAATACACATCAAGCAATGCGGAAACGATAGATCGAGCCGAAAATGGAGTCAAAACAGACCAACACGGGCCATGTCACTGATGAGTATCCGGAAGAAGATTGTGGTGAAATATGCGCTTTTATGGCAAATATTGGAGTTTATGACGATCAAGAGCGAGAACGAGGCCTAAAACGATAAAGATTGAAGCACTGCCTATCGTATTTTCTAATTTCCAGATTTATTACTTCGAATCAGGACGTGTTCTATATATGTATGGATTCCTCATGAAATAAGCTTCACAACGGTATATCATACGCTAAATTCAGAGGTGTATTGAGGAAGATATGGCTTCTAGAACACGGCTTCACAGTCTAGACTACACACGGGCCGTGTCACATGACACGGCCAGGTCTGCTGTCCAGAAAGTTTTTGCATTTTCTGGGACAGTATGACACGGGCCGTGTCATTTGACACGGGCCGTGTCACTTTTTGGTGCAAGTCCATTTTTTTGACATTTTACACGGTTTGAATGGAATTTCTTGGCATTTTTGGCTTGATAAAAGGCCTTGGACTAGACTTTTGAAGCCATATGCTGAATGAGAGTGATTGGAAAGAGAGAAACACAAGATTTTAGGGCTTTTACTCCAAAAAGAAGAAGATTTGAAGGAAATTCTTGAAGAACACTTCAAGAACATTTGAAGGCTTCAACCGGGATAAATCAAGACACCATCCGAGTTTTATCTTCTTCCTATCTTTTATTTATTTTGTTGTTTTATTTAGCATGAACATGATGAACATGATGATTATTAATCTTTATTTCATTACCATGTCCGGCTAAACTCGTTAGATTCCGGGCATGGGAGTATGTTGTTTTGCTATGGTTTTGAGAGATTGATGATTATATATATCTAGTGTGATTTCTTTATCAAATACTTGGTTTTCATTCATGTTTAGACACTTGATCAATGTTTTTACATGTTAAACTTAATTGCTCATAATTCGAGAGAAGAGGGCATTAATAGGTTTCGAGTATTTGACATAGTAAATTACGAGATTGAGAAATCGGTGATAAGCTATGATGATGTTTAAATCTTATGAATATTTTGAAGTTAGATAATTTATAGTAAACGGAGACGTTATTATAGGTTGTTTAATCTACGTTTTAATGCATCTCGAGAGGGACTTTAGAATATTATTGTGATTATCATTTTGGAAACGCACTTAGAACTTTTGGAACCAATCCCAACTAAACTTAGTGATCAACGGAAACCGAGCCTTGGAATCTTTATTTCTAAACTCTTACAATTCTCTTGAATTCGGATATTTTATTTTATTGTCATCATTTTATTTTATTTCGTTAACCATCCATTCAACTTTCGATCGTCTAGATAAAACTGGAATCATTATAATCTAGTACTCAACACATTAGGAATATTTAGTCTCTGTTGAATACGACCTTGCTCGCCACTTTCTACACTCACTCCGTACACTTGCAGATTGTTTAAAAATATAGCAAACAAGTTTTTGGCGCCGTTGTCGAGGACTAATTTATTTTTGTTAGTATTGATATTACGATAAGTGTTTCCGGTCTTACTTTAGACATATTTTTTCGTTTTATTTTATTTTGTTGCTTCCGTATTGTTTTTGGTCGTGTTTTAGGATGTACATGAACACCCGCTCCTCTCGAGAACCTTTGGAGAACTTTATTCCCGAAGTAGAGGCATTTGCTCGAAGAACAAGTGTTGCTACACGGAAATTACAAAGAGATCTATCTGACGAAATGGAAAGAATGGGAGATACGATTGCCAACACGGGCAATGATAATACAATAGCCCACAATCCAAACAATGGAGGCGTATGGGATGAGCAACCCGCAGTTCGAATTCAATCGATTCGGGATGGATTTCGGCCGAGGCTTGACCAAAATTATGGGGGAATTTCTCATATTCCTATCAATGTCCTAAATTTCGAATTGAAACCTTCATTAATTCTCAGAAGATCCGCACGCCCATTTATTCCACTTTATTCAAATTTGTGACACTATAAAAATAAATGGGGTGTCAAGCGATGAAATAAGATTGAAGCTATATCCGTTCTCCTTAAGAGAGAAGGCTCGTAGTTGGCTTGGAACTCTTGCTTCGGGGAGCATAAGTACATGGGACGAGTTGGGTGAAAAGTTTCTTTTCAAATTCTTCCCGCCCAACAAGACCATGAGATTGAAGAGCGAAATAATGCAATTCCGACAAATGGATTCAGAAATGTTATATGAGGCGTGGGAACGCTTCAAGGATTTGTTAAGACGATGTCCTCGTCATGGTTTTCCGGAAGACCAACAAATGTGTTTCTTTTACAATGGGTTGGCCGGAGAAGCGAGAAATCTTGTTGATGCATCGGCCGGAGGAGCACTACTAGCCAAAAGCGCAGAGGAAGCATATGAATTGATTGAGGAGATGGCCATGAATAGCTATCAATGGCCTACTGAGAGAACTAATGTGCGTAGAGTGGCTGAAGTTTCAGATTCGGATCCCATAAAGGCTTTAACTGCACAAATGTCGATTTTGACCAACCATTTGGGAGTTCTGACGAAGAGTGCAAATGAAAAAATAACTCCAAAAGGAAGTCCACCACTACTGGACCCGTTGGAGGAAGCTCATTACATCAATAACCATAATTTCAATAACTATCGAAATAATCCTCATCCGGGGTTTTATCATCCTTCAAATAGGAATCACGAGAATCTTAGCTATGGGAATTCGAGAAATGTGTTGCAACTACCGACGGGATTTAAAGTGTCGAATGGTGAGGTAATAGAAGATTCCAAGCCAAATTCTAATCTAGAGAATATTTTGGCTACTTTTATGATGGAAACAAAAAGTCGGTTTACCCGAGATGAAGAAAAGCTTGATCGAATTGAAAATCATGTGACGCAATTAGCAACCACCATTGGAGCTCAAATGAAAAACTTAGAAACACAAATCGGTACATTGGCTAAGATTGTGGGGAGCCAACATCAAAAGGGCCAATTTCCAAGCAACACTGAGGAAAATACAAAAGCACAATGCAATGCTATTTTTTCGTGCACCATGAATGAAGAGCTACCGGAATCGGAGAATGAAAACGAAGATGCAACCGTGTTGTCTAATAAAGCTGATTTGATAATTAATGAGGTGAAGAATCGGTCTGATATTGAGCATATCGAGGAGAAGAAGAAATTTGAGGTTTTCATGCAAGACATGGCGTCAAAGAAAAAAGAATTGGAGCGCCTACCGACTAAGCTTAAGGATCCAGGGAGTTTTTCAATTCCTTGCGCTATTTCGGGTTGTTCATTAAATGATGTATTTGTTGATCATGGTTCAAGTGTCAATATATTACCTTTATCTATTTTCAGGACATTTGGATTAAGAGAGTTGAGACCATCTCCAGTGAGCTTACAATTCATAGATCGATCTTTAGCTTACCCAAAGGGAATTGTGGAGGATGTAATTTTAAAAATTGATAAGTTCGCCTTCCCCGTTGATTTTGTAGTGCTTCATGATGATGGGAATCAAGATGGTCTAGTAATACTTGGACATCCGTTCTTAGCCACTGCACGAGCTTTAATTGATGTAGATCGAAGAGAATTAATGATTAGGACTCATAGTTAAAATGTTGTATTTTTTATGACCCCTCGATTTGATGGATTGACAAATGGAGAACCTCCCGATAAAATTGCGCGTAAACCGGATTATAAGAGCTCGTTGAATGATCCGGGATGAAAGAAACATGCGTCTGGATGAAGACGTTAAATTTAGCGTTGGTTGGGAGGCAACCCAACACTTGTGTCCGGCTGAAGACGTTAAACTTAGCGCTAATTGGGAGGCAACCCAATGGTTCTTGTTAGTTTATTTTGTTCTTCTTTGCATTTTATTTTTATTTTTACTTGATGAGGAACTGACCGGTTCAACTGTAGGTGTCCAATTCGCAGGAAAAAGATCCGGAGACCAGAAGCGCACTTTCCAGGCTAGTACGACATGAGCCGTGTCATTTGACACGGTCGGGTCAGGCTGACAGTTGATTTTCACTTTCCGCGCAGGTGCGACACGAGCCGTGTCGTTTGACATGGTCGGGTCAGGAGGGTAGACGATTTTTGACAAATCTGAACAGGTATGACACGAGGCATGTCCAACAAGGCCACTTCCCTCCGCCCAATCAATATGACCGGTTGTAAGTATTTCTTGACCCAAAGTTTTTATTGTTTAAATGTTATACCCCCTTCGTGTGTACATTCTTTAATTCAAGTTTGGGGGGAGATATTGGATCAAGATATACTTATATTGTTCGTTTTTTTTAACACTTTGTTTTGTTTGTTTATTTTATTGTTTGTTTGTTTCATTTTTTTTTTCGAATTTTGGTGTGAAGATTTGCTTGGATTTTGGTGTGAATTGTTGTTTTTGAACTTGGTGTGTTTTGACTATCATGTACTTGGATGAAACTCGAAAGAATGAACTCTTGTCTTGGATACCTCGGGATTTATTTTGTTATTTTGATATGTAAATCGAGGATAATTTGAAGAGAAAAAATTGTAGAATAATCAAAAGGGTGTGAAATTGAATAAATAGTTTAATATCTTGGAAATATGAACAAATCTAACTTGTGAGCTTTTGACCCTTCGTGCATCATTAAATATGCAAGTTTCATTATCGAGTGTATCATTCATGTTTTTAAGACTCTAGAACTTGCCTTGGTATCTTATTCAAAACTACAAGCGTGTGTGCAAATTAGTGAAAGTGATTTTAGGCGATTTTTTTTGGCAACCCTTCAAAATCTTTTGGCCAACCCGAAAATTATTTTCCTAGTTAGCCCGATTGAGAGTAAAGCCTATTTCTTGTTAACCACATTATGAGCTTTCCGTTCCATTATAAACTTTTGTCCCTATACTTGAGATTATTAGAACAAATTGGCAAAAGAATGAAAAGGTGTGTGGAGGCGATTGGGAAGATTGTTGGTTCAATTGCAATGATTCATCAAAATAAATTTGAAGGAAGAATGGTGTGATTATAATGATGATGTCCACCACATGAAAAAAAACAAAGAGTGGGCACAAAAAAAAAAGAAACGAGATTTATTGGAGCAATAAGGAGGAATAAGGTTGTGATTCTCACTTTCAAAAGTGCTTAGTGCGATTATATTAAAATCAAGGGGTTGAAGGAAGCAAATTCCAAGGAAAATAAAATTTTGAGCTTCTAATTGAGCGAAGTGATTATTGAGATAATGTTCTAATTTGCGCAAGTCAAGTCACTTTAAGCCATACTTATCCTACCCTGACCAAAAGGCCTACATTACAACCAATAAAGTCCTTTTTGATTCACCAAATTTGCATGCACAAATAGTAGTAGAGATGTAGACGATTGACAAGCCTATGGAGATTCTTATTTCATTGAATGAGTTTTTAGCATCACTTATCATATTATACACTTTGAGAGTGAGGGAATACACTTGACCGGTGAGGTTTATATTTTCCAAGTATTGATTATGATGTTAAGGAAGCACCCCAAAGATTTGAATACTTTTAAGAACTCGACTTATTTGCTACTTGAGGCGTATTGATGAATTTTCATAATCATCCTTTGAGGTGTGTTGAGGGATGAGTTTCCTTAAGAGTGGTTATTTTGAAGTGCATTTCTCGGGACGATCAACGTTTAAGTTTGGGGGATTTTGATAACACTCATTTTTACACATATTTTTATAAGGTTTTTCCGGATTTTAAGATCCTAAAATATGTAGAATTGTGTCGTTTGTGCTCATATTGTGTTTGTTGGACTCGATCACGCTTGGGTACATTTTATTTGATTTTATAGGTATTTTAAGGATATTATCAAGCAATAACGAAGTCTCAATCCCCAATGCACATCAAGCAATGCGAAAACGAGAGATCGAGCCAAAAATGGAGCCAAAATGGACCAACACGGGCCGTGTCACTGATGAGTATCCGGACGAAGATTGTGGTGAAATATACGCTTTTATGGCAAATATTGGAGTTTATGACGATCAAGAGCGAGAACGAGGCCTAAAACGATAAAGATTGAAGCACTACATGTAGTATTTTCTAGTTTCCAGATCCATTACTTCTAATCAGGACGTGTTCTATATATGTGTGGATTCCTCATGAAGTCAGCTTCGCAACGGTATATCATACGCTAAATTCCGAGGTGTATTGAGGAAGATATGGCTTCTAGACCACGTCTTCACAGTCCAGACTGCACACGGGCCGTGTCACATGACACGACCGGGTCTGCTGCCAGAGAGTTTTTGCATTTTTTGGGACAGTATGACACGGGCCGTGTCACTTTTCGGTACAAGTCGATTTTTTTGACATTTTACACGGTTTGAATGGAATTTCTTGGCATTTTTGGCTTGATAAAAGGCCTTGGACTAGACTTTTGAAGCCATATGCTGAATGAGAGTGATTGGAAAGAGAGAAACACAAGATTTGAGGGATTTTACTTCAAAAAGAAGAAGATTTGAAGGAAATTCTTGAAGAACACTTCAAGAACATTTGAAGGATTCAACCGGGATAAATCAAGACACCATCCGAGTTTTATCTTCTTCCTATCTTTTATTTCTTTTGTTGTTTTATTTAGCATGAACATGATGAACATGATGATTATTAATCTTTATTTCATTACCATGTCCGGCTAAACTCGTTAGATTCCGGGCATGGGAGTACGTTGTTTTACTATGGTTTTGAGGGATTGATGATTATATATATCTAGTGTGATTTCTTTATCAAATACTTGGTTTTGATTCATGTTTAGACACTTGATCAATGTTTTTAGATGTTAAACTTAATTGCTCATAATTCGAGAGAAGAGGGCATTAATAGGTTTCGAGTATTTGACATAGTAAATTACGAGATTGAGAAATCGGTGATAAGCTATGATGATGTTTAAATATTATGAACATTTTGGAGTTAGATAATGTAATATCCGGGGGTAATTTTTTTTCGAGTTACTGTTGATTTGTACGTATTCATTTGGAATTATACAAGTGTTGTTGTTTTGGACTAATACAATGTATATTGTATTGGAATATTTCGGGATCGGAATATTTATACTTGTCGTCGGGTTGGTTTCGTCGTTTGTATGTTGGTTGGAGAGTTTGGATTTTTGGCCAAGTTCATAGACTTAGCGTACGCTACGGGTGTAGCATTATGTACGCTAGCGTGTTGCCATTACGTACGTTATGCCTGTAAGGTAACGTACGTAATGCTTGGTAGGTGGCAGGAACCTTCCTCGTGGTTAACTTTCGGCCGGTGGGTCCCGAGCATCTTCCGATCGGATCTAACTATTGCAGTCAACGGACCCTTACGTACGTTAAGAGGTGAGCTCTACGTACGTAATGCAGGTCTTGTTAACGTACGTAATATGTTTTTGTTTACGTACGTTAAGGCCTTCGTATTTTAGTCCAGTTAGTTCTGGATTTAGCTTTACGTACGTTAATGTTTTTACATAGCGTACGTAAAGGCCCTTACGTACGTTAGCATGGGCGTATAACGTACGTAATGGACTTGTCAGTCTATTTATCTTGGTTTCGTATTTCATTTCCTCACGAACCAAAACACTTTTTCTCTCCCTAAAATCGTCCGTTTGGACTTGTTATTGATGTTTAGCCCCTTCCAACTCGATTTTGATCATCCTAGCTTGGATTGAAACTTGAACTTGGAAGCTTGTTGATACTCCTTTTGTGTTTAGAGGGGTCTTCTTGTTCTTCTTTCGTAAGTTCCCCTAATCTCTTGTGATTTTCGAGTTTGTTGTTGTTGTTGTTGTTGTTTTCTTCGGGTATTGTTTGATTGGTAGAGTATATCATGATTCTTCATAGTTTTGATAAACTTTTGATGAAGAACATGATGGTATTGCTTGAGTTGGATTATGTTCTTGATGTTTTAGATTGTTTGGAGGTTTTTAATCATGTCTAGGAAGGATTATGTTAAAATTGTTATATGATTAATATAGTCTTGAGATGATTATTATTGGTGGTGGTGTTCTTGAAAGATCTTAACCATTTTAGTAAGGATTTATGATGATTTAGGAGGTGATTATCACAATTTGAAAATGGTTGAGTGCATCTTGGTGTTTAATCCGAATTCATGATGTATTGATGAAGGATTTTTGTTTCAGACATCTTGATTTTGAGTTGATGATGTTCTTGGGGTGATAATGATAATATGGATAATATTATCATTGTAGGAGGATCAATTTGATGATATTGGTGATATTATCATTTTGAGATGTTTGTTTCGATGATTGTTCTTAAGTGAATCTTGTTGAATGGATTTCACAAGTGTTAAGAACGTAATGATCATGTTAATTGATCATCGAGGTGTTGGAGGACGTTAGAATTAATAGTTGAGAATTATGATATTCGTTCGTGCGGTACTATCGATTCGTGTTTGAATCGGGCTTTGTCCATGTCGTTATTTTCTATTGATTTTGTGTTTTTGAATGAATCGTTTTCATTCAAGGTTGTTCGAGTGTTTGCGATCGTCGGGAGGCACCGTTCGTCGTTTCGTGCCAGGACGTTGATCGTGGAAGGACTTGCTCGCCTTCGGTTTGAGGAAAGTTTTATACTTGTACTGGTCAATGAGATTAATGTTATCATATATGTGTATGAATGTATTGTATCATTTCGAGACTTAGTCTCTTCGTGATTTATTGATATTTGGGGATTGTTTGATACAATACCCTTCGGTGATTATGCCAGTTGTGATTGTTATTCGTTAACGGCCGGTTTAAGGCATTGAGATTCTTGTTGTCGATAGCCGGTTAGCGGTATCGATGTATCAATTATTATTGTTGACGTTAATGTCGTTGTGAGGCATCGTTGAATCGTTATTATCGAATTGGAACTATTACTATGATGTTGCATTGGACGATTGAAGGCGTTTGATATATTCATTTATCATATCTGTTTCGGTGGTCGGTTTAAGACACCGGGATATCTATTCTACCGTATCATTTGTTATCGGTTGACAGTTCTAAGGCAATCGACGTATTTAATTGGGATTATCGAAGATAATTCCCATCCGTTGTAGCATCGTTTATCGATTGACCGTTCTAAGGTAATCGAGGTATTTAATTGGGATTATCGAAGATAATTCCCATCCGTTGTATCATTTGTTATCGGTTGAACGTTCTAAGGTAATCGAGGTATTTAATTGGGATTATCGAAGATAATTCCCATCCGTTGTATCATTTGTTATCGGTTGACCATTATAAGGAAATCGATGTATTTAATTGGGATTATCGAAGATAATTCCCATCCGTTGTATCATTGGTTATCGATTAACCGTTCTAAGGTAATCGATGTATTTAATTGGGATTATCGAAGATAATTCCCATCCATTGTATCATTTGTTATCGGTTGACCGTTCTAAGGTAATCGACGTATTTAATTGGGATTATTGAAGATAATTCCCATCCGTTGTATCATTGGTTATCGATTAACCATTCTAAGGTAATCGATGTATTTAATTGGGATTATCCAATATAATTCCCATCCGTTGTGTCATCGTTACCGATTGACCGTTCTAAGGTAATCAATGTATTGATTTGGGACTGTCAAGGATAGTTTCCATCCGTTGAGTTGTTGTGATCGATTGGCCATTCCACGGCAGTCGAGGTATTTGAATTGGGACCGCCGTGGATGGAGCCCATCCGTGAGTTGTTGTTGTCGTGTTGACCGACTCAAGGCAGCACGCTATTATTCTTGTGAATTTGGTAATCTTGGGATCGTTACTATTGTGATTAATTGTGTTTTGGAGGCTAGTCTCGACTAGTGCTCGATGGGTAAGCTTGGGGCTTGAACCTTCGCGGTTGGTTTCCCAACACCTACAGTTGTTGGCCACTTAAGTATACTGGATACAGTTTGGAAAATAGTTTAAACAACAAACTGTATGGATTCTAAATCTGAGTGCGTAGCGGAAGTCTTGGATACAGTAGGTTACTGTGGATACAACAACTAAGTGTATGGTGTATACTTAATATATCACATTAATTTAAAAACAGTAAAAGCTGAAGGTAAATAGCACAGTAATTAAAGTGGTTCGAGGTAAACCCCTCTACGTCCACTGGTCCTCCACACAGGAGTAAAAAGTTTATTTATAATTACTGCGTACACAACTACGTAATTATAATCAAACCTATCCTCGTATCGTTCACACAGATTGATACAAAGAATGTCGCTTTCAACCGTTCACACAGATTGGTTAAAGCTTCCTTCTTGACTAGCTTCTTCACACACAGTTCCAAAGCTTCGTCCTTATTCGTCCCACACAGGTCAGAATAACTTGTTGAGTTCACACAGAGCTCGGTTTTTACACAGAGGTAAAAGGTAGGTAACCAGGTAAGAACAACAGCTTTGAATATCAAGTTCTTGAGCTGATGATGGTTGTTCTTGGTGTTGAGCACTGTATATCTCTTTCGTTCTTAATTGCAGTATACTTTGGAGATATGTTTGCTCTGATGATAACTTTTGATAGCTTGAGTGTTAGGTTACTTGGGTAACTGATCTTCAATGTCTTCATAGGATATATATAGTCTCTGAAGAAAGTATCCGTTGAGATGTATCCTTTTGAATAAGATTTCCTTCAACGGGAATATGACATGATCCAGATTTCGCGGGATTCTGAAGATCTGAAGACTGGCAGTATTTAAATACTTTATCCTTGAGTATTTAAATACTTCTTTGTTCAACGGGTCTTGACTTGTGTTCCTTTTTGTCCTTTTGTGAACTGTATGGAAGATAACTGTTTTTTGAGCATCGAGACACTTTCCATACTTGGTCTTTTACAAGTCTTCTTGCTGTACTGAAGAGCTTTACTTATGCTGATTCGAGGCAGGTCTTCGATACAGGATAAAGCCTTAAAGCCTCGATACAGTTTCCTTTACTGTATTCGGATTGGCATATATGTCAAAACCTCAAATATCATTCGATACAGGGATCGGGTATCCCGGCTGTTTCGATGCAGGGTCTTTGTTTTTCCAACAATTTCCCCCTTTTTGACAATTTGCCAATACTAAATTTCTTAACTCTTCGAGTCTTCTTGATGATGCCAAAACCTTCTTCATGAAGCATTCTTCTTTGATGACTTCTGGCAGATTTCTTGGTCTTTTGTCAAAGGTTTGACTTAGTGACTTAGTCTACAATAATGAACTGCTCGCAGGCAAGTTCGATACAGTTTGAGATTTATTACAACTTAAGCCTATGATTGGCGCGCAGGCACAATCTTACAATGTATTCTAGGTTTACAACTGAAATTATGAACTGTTCGTAGACTAGTTCGTACAACTTATTTTTCAATCAAGTTTATCTAACTTGAGATTTCTATCAAACAATTTTAAGTAATCATACATCGACACAGTAGATTACGAGTTGTAATCTTTCAAGACAAACAAACGTTTTTATTGATATTCAAAATGATTGAGTACAGAGTTTGCTGTTTCGAATAGAAATTACAAAAACAAAATTAATATACATAAATTTCATCTCCTTATCTATAATCCGCATGCCTCCATGGTCTTTTTCCTTGTTCATTCTCGGTGCCACGCCACCAGTTTTGAAGAGAATCATTGCCTCGATCCTGGTATATCGCTCTTCCTTCATATGAACGATCAAAGGCAAGTATCCAATCTTCTGGATGGGTGACCCGATCTCCTCTTCTATGTTTGGATTTCATTTTGATTTGGAGAGGGAGTTTACCTTCTTCTAGCATCTTCGTAAACTTATCTGCGGCCTCCGCTAACGTTTTATAATTTTTGAAGATGGCGGATTCCCTGATGAGTCTGACAAAATATCTCATAAGTTCATTCTTCCTCCAGTGCTTCACTTCGTCGGCAGTTGGGTTGCGGTTGGTCGGCAGACGTATCTCCGAAGGTCTTTGAATAAGAGTTTGCCAAGGGACATTGGGGTCATGGAATTCCGGTCTGGAGCCTGAAATTTTAAAGCTTTGGGATTGAGGTGCTAGCTTGTTCAATTCGGCAGTGATACTGTTCTGAGCAGCCTCAAATTCCCTTTCTTGTTGCAGCCTTATTCTTCTAGCAGCTTCTCGTGCTTCTTCCCCCTTTTTGGCTTCATCAAGACTTTGCAGGATTTCTAGAGCAGCGTCCTGTTTGGTCTCGATGCTGGTCATTATTTCAACAAGGGAGGAAAGAGTCTGCGACATTTCTTGAATGCATTTGTCGTGAGCACGCAGTTGAGATCTGTTCTCAATCATTGCATAAGCGGTCTTGGCTTCAGCTGTCCTTGTCTTTGTAGCTTCCTCCTTCAGCAGTTGCTCCTGCTTATCTTCCATGATCTTCAAGGCTTGCTTGAAAACTTCTGGCAAAAGAATGAATGCGTCGACAACTCGAGATACTTCGTGTTGAAGAGTGGTAATTTCTTCGACGGCAGAGGTGTGCATCCAGTTCAGTGCCTTTTCAACGGAAGATGGAGCATTTACTGCATCTTGGATAAATACAGTCTGAAGGCCAAGAGCTCGCAGGCGCTCTTTTCGTGCAGCAGATATCGGAGAATCTGGTTCGGCAAGGTCTGCAGCGCTGTTCAACCTTCTTACATTCACGGATGGATGTGAAGTAAGTTGGACATCCTCAGGTTCGGTACCGTCCTCGGATTCCATTGTTGAAGGGGCGGGAGCAGCTTCCTGTGGTTCGGCGACAGTTGGTGGAGAAGCTTCCTGTTGCGAAGACTCTTCAGCAATCATGGATGCGAGGAGGCCGAATCCTCTGTTGGCTTTCGGGAATGGTCGCTTGGTCGCAGCAGCTCAGTGCCTGTTCCAAAACTTCTTGAAGTTCCTCGACCGGAGGGACCGATTCCTCTTGGTCGGGAATGTTCTCGGGCTGTGGCGAAGGATTGGCTTGGGTAGAAGGCCCTTCGTCATTTCCGGGGTGGAGGCGTCTCGAGCTTCAGCCTCTTCACGGCTCATTCTCAGACCTGCTTGTAGAGCATCGTCGTCGTCGTCTGAGTCATGATCGTCGTCATCTTTTGGATTAATGGGAGAATCCTCTGACTTCTTCTTTACTTTCCTCCTGGCATCAGATTTGTGCAGCAGGTGGCTTTCAATTAGATCCTTGCAAGAGGCGTTGTCCCATCGAAGCAGGGCCTCAATTTCAGTTGAGTCTGTTACTTCGGAGACGAATCTCTCTTCGTGGCTCCAATCGCTCCAGTTGTACAGTGTATCGTACGGAGCTAGCCTGTAGCCTTTCCATTGCAGAAATCTTTCGTACGCGTGTTCAATTTGAACCGAAAGAAGTGTTTGATTTATGATCGAGTCAGGGGAGGGACTTCGAATAACGTCTGGAGACGCTGTTTCGAGGGATTCCTGTACAGGTATGGGATCCTGTACGGAAGATGGACTCCTTGCAGGGGATGGTGCCCTGAAGGAAATTGGATCCTGAACGGGTGTGGGATCCCGCAGAGGAGAAGTAGCTTTTGGCTCCGAATGGGCAGCCGACTCTCTAAAGTCTTGAGCATTGGCAGATGTCTCTATATCTGTCGTAGCCGCCAAAGGCTCGGGATCTACTGTCGATGCAGTATGAGACACCTCTTCCATAGGGGTTGGGCCCTGGGGTTCTTCATCAGTGGGTTGCGCCACGGGGGAGACATCCTTGGAGTGCTTGGCAGATTTGATTCTTGAAAGCCTCCTGAGTCTCTTCTTGGACTTCTCACCAGCAGAGTGTTTCTTGCTGTGAGATCGCTTTCGCTTCTTTGAAGATTCCATTTCTGGGACCTTCACGGTTTCATCTCTTGGGTTGGCAGAAATTGGCATGTGCCTGGTTCGTGGGTGGTTGCAGTGCATGGTGCTCTGGTTATACGCAGTGGGATTGACGCCTCCTAAGTATATCCTTGAGCTATTCTTCTTGGCATCGGCGGATTGCGTCAGTCCGCACTTCGTCAGAATGTAGTTCAGCATCAAACCAAAGGATTTCTTTTGGGTGGCAGGTTTGCACACCTCTTCTTGAAGACGTTTCAGAATGATTTGGCACCAATTGACCTTTTCACAGGTCAAAATAGCTACCATCATCCTGAACCTTAAGTTCGTGCACATCTCGAATGCACCGGTTCGGTTTTCAATGATCCTGGAGCAAAAGTCATGAAGATAAACGAAATGAAGAAGAAAATTTTTCTTGTGACAAGTAGTTGTCACCATATCAACCACTTTGGACCCTGTAAATAGTCCATAAAACTTGGTAATGAGCTCTTGAGACCCGAATGTCTCAAGTTGGTCCATGGTCAGGCCATCGGCGGGCAGCCTGTAGATTCTCTGGAGTAGATCGCGATTGATACAGATTTCCACTCCTTGGACTGTTGCAGTGATGTCAGCAACATGACCTCCCTGGGCCAGTGACAGAAAACGGACGGCGGCATTGAGGTAGAATTCCTCAACCAGATTGGCGTCGTATTTGTCGGCGGTCTTGCTCCCAAAGCGATAGAGGCCTTGTTGTTCAAGACGAGTAATGATATATTCCATCGGTTCTGAGTCGTTGGTTTCTGAGAGAATTCGCTCGATGATGACAGGTTTGGAGAAGATCCGGCCATCAATGATGTTGGAGGATTTCTTCAGAACAGGGGAAGAAGATTGACCAGCCATTGAAGTTTTCTTAAAACAAAGGTGGAAGAAAACAGTCGAATTTCGCAGTGAATATGCAGAAAAATATGTAGGCTGTTTGCTTGAGAACTCTTGTAATTGCAGAAAGCGTAAAGAGTCTCTAATGGCGAATCTGATCCTTTTATACTTGGGCGGCGAAATAGGGTTTTGCAGAGTACGAATGGTCAGATTTTAAGGGATGGGAACCGGTTTTGAAATCAACGGTCAAGATGGATTTAGTGTAACCGGTACGCTAATCCATTAAGAGGTTTAAAAATAGAGCGGGTCCCACTTCTGACATAGGTTGATGCCCTAAATGCCTAAAACGGCGGTTTAAAAATAATAAACAATTTAAAAACATCGCGGCTTTTGAGATTCAGTTGTCCAGATATCGTGTAAGGCATTTAATGAACATGACGTTTGACATAAAAACAGGGCACGTGGACAAAAATTATTTTAAAAGGAAATAATATTATATTATATACTGAATCGAAATCCTATAGCATGTGCTGTTCTCCGCGTCGATACAGCGTTCCCCCTTAAAAAGGTACTAATAGGTTTTGAATTCCATACAGCAATATTTGGATTAATGCTGTATTCATGGGTCCTACAGTATTCCCCCTTAATTATTGCACACACCAGATATAGGATTCATATACGTTCGCTCGCTACAGTACTGTATTGATGATTCTGAGTGTACAGATAATTAATGTTGGATACTGTATTCAAGGGTCTTACAGCATTCCCCCTCAATTGTTGAGTAAAAACAGTAAATTACTTACAGGGAGTCTGGCTGTAGTATTCCCAATTCTTGTCTGAGCATGTTGAATCTTGCTGTGTCGAGAGGCTTGGTGAAAATGTCGGCCAGCTGAACGTCTGTATGAACTTTTTCCACGCGAACATCCTTGTTCTCGACATGATTCCTGATAAAATGATGCTTCATGTTGATATGCTTAGTGCGCGAGTGCAGAACAGGATTGTGCGTGATTGCGATTGCACTCGTGCTATCACACATGATTGGAGTCTCTCTAGCATTGATTCCATAATCGGCGGTTGTTCCGCATCCAAAGGATCTGCATACAATGCCTACCAAGAACATAGTACTGATTCGGTAGTGGAAGAGAGTTAGCCAATTGCTTCTTCTTGAACCAAGAAACGAGTCTAGGTCCGAGAAAGTGACAAGTTCCACTTGTACTCTTCCTATCTAGCTTGCGACCTCCGAGATCAGTCAGTGTTGTATCCAACTAAATCGAATCCGCCTTCCTTAGGATACCACGATCCTGCATCGATTGTTCCTTTAATGTACTTCAGATTCGTTTAGTGTATTGAAGTGTGATTCCTTAGGTGCAACTTGGTATCTCGCACACACTCCAACAAAAGCTGGATATCGAGCACGCTGCGTTAGGTACAGGAGCGAACCAATAAGCTTCCTGTAGAGTGATTGGTCAAACGGTTTTCCGGCTTCATCAGCACTAATTTGCACGGAAGTGCTCATAGGGGTTGGCGAGGATTTGGAATTGTTCATTCCAAATTTGTTGAGAAGTTCCTTGCTGTATTTCTCCTGGTTGATGAATATACACGTAGCAAATCGCTTTACCTGCAAACCTAGGAAATAACTAAGTTCCCCCATCATACTCATTTCAAATTTGCTTTTCATGAGATGTGAGAACCTTTGACATAGAGCAAGGTTAGTTGAACCAAAATAATATCATCGACATAGATTTGTACCATTAGAAGGTCATCACCTTCCTGTATCTTCAACAATGTTTTGTCCACAGCACCCTTCTCAAATCCGTTGTTGGTTAGATACTGGGACAGGGTTTCGTACCAGGCTCTAGGGACTTGTTTAAGTCCGTACAGCGCTTTCCTTAGCCTGTAAACTAGATCGATACCGTCTGTGTTGGCAAACCCTGGTGGTTGTTCAACATAAACTTCTTCTGCAAGTTCTCCATTCAGGAAAGCACTCTTGACGTCCATTTGGTATACAATAAAACTCTTATGGGCGGCAAAGGCTAAGAATATCCTAATGGCTTCTAGTCTCGCTACAGGGGCGAAGGTTTCATCATAGTCAATTCCTTCTTCCTGACAATAGCCTTGTGCTACTAGTCTGGATTTGTTCCTTATGATAAGTCCATTTCGATCCTTTTTGTTTCGAAATACCCATTTTTGTTCCTATAACCGATTGGTGTGTCGGTCTGGGTACAAGATACCATACATTGTTTCTTTCGAAACCGTTAAGCTCTTCTTCCATAGATGTTATCCAATGAGAGTTGTTAAGAGCGTCTATGGTCGAAACAGGTTCGGACTGGGCTAAGAATACAGCGATAGTGCACATATTTAGTCTCCTAAGTTCGGATTGAGATTTCCATTCAGGAAACTGTGAAACTTCAGCATTAGATTCTTCTTGTGCACAAAGTACATTTCCTTGTGTACTCTGTATTCTCCTACGAGTAGAAACACCGGCATTAATGTTTCCAATGATCAGCTCTTGCGGGTGATCTCTCAACCATCTTCGGTCGGGTTCTAGTTCAGGATCCCGTACTGTATCGAAAGTTTCGTTGATCTTGCCCGGCTTATGCAGTCGGCTTCATCCACATCGATTCTTACAGCTGCGGGGTTGATTTCTAAATCAACGACAGGTTCTATGGGTGTAGGTGGATCCAATATATATAGATGGCGAATGTCCTGAGTGATATCATCTACTCCTGTAGGGTCATGGTGTGGTTCGTCGAACACTACATGAACTGATTCCTCGATCGTCAGCTTCCTTTTATTAAAGATTCTGAAAGCTTTGCTGACGGAGGAGTATCCTATGAATATTCCTTCATCTGATTTTTCATCAAAGGTTCTAAGTTGGTCCTTCCCATTGTTCAATACATAACACCTGCATCCAAAAATGTGAAAATACGAAACTAATGGAGTTTTGTTATTCCATACCCCATAAGCTGTTTTGTTGTGGTGCTTGTTGACGATACAGCGGTTTTGAGTGTAGCACGCTGTATTGGTTGCTTCACCCCAGAAACGCTGTGGCAATTTGCTTGCGGCAATCATTGTCCTTGTTGCTTCTTTCAACGTCCTATTCTTTCGCTCGGCGACACCATTTTGTTGAGGTGTACGGGCAGCTGAGTATTCGTGCTGTATTCCATTCTCCGAACAGTATTGCTCTATAAAGCGGTTAGTAAATTCAGTACCTCTGTCGGAACGAATGCACACGATACTCGATGCTTTTTCATTTTGCAACTTTCTCAGGAGCTCGGGCAGCCTTGATGTTGTTTCCTTCTTCTTGCTAAGAAAGATCGTCCAAGCATACATGGAATAATCATCAACAACAACCATGCAATATTTCTTACCTCCCAAACTTACTGGATCTACAGGACCATAGAGATCCATGTGTAGCATTTCCAACACTCTTTGGGTTGAAAGGTAGGATTTGCTTTTCAGGGTTGACTTGATTTGCTTGCCTTTACGGCATGGTCATGAATCTTTGTCCTTTTTGAATGACACATCTGGCAAACCTCTAACCATACCCTGTCTTGAAAGCTTGTTGATCGTCTTGAAGTTGACGTGAGACATCCTCTTGTGCCATAACCAGCTAAGATCTGCAGTGCCTTTGGCAACAAAACATGGAATTGAGGAGCTCATAGGCTTCCAGTCAGCAATGTACATATTACCTGATCTGCTTCCTGTAAGCACAACTTCCTTGGTTTGGGTGTTCTTGACTCTACAGCGATCTATATAGAACTTCATCGAGAACTGTTTATCACAGAACTGGCTAATACTAAGTAGATTATACTGTAAGCCTTCAACATATGCAACATCGGTGACCTTGAATTTCCCGACAAGTAGGTTTCCTTTCCCTCTTGTTCTTCCTTTAGACTTATCACCGAAGTGAACTTTTGGACCGCGACCTTCTACAAAATCAGATAGCTTGCTCCTATCTCCGGTCATGTGACGAGAGCATCCACTATCAAAGTACCAGGTATCCTCCTCTAAAATGTCCTGTAACAAAGAAATTAGGTAGATTTAGGTCCCCTTTGATTTTTGGGTCCATATATGTTAGTTCCTTTAGGTACCCAAACTTTCCTGACAGCAATTGGTTTACTGTAGGATGTACTCGGTACAGTATTGCGATATCTACGGGGGGCATATCCGTAGTTGTTATAATCATGATAATTACTATGCATGTAAAATTCAGGGCTATTATTATTATTCCAGTACGAGTTACGTCTAGGAGGTGGAGCCATTTTCCTAGGCCTAACAGCCTGTCTTCTGGGTCTCCAGTTGGATTCCCAATGCTGTTGTTGATACTGAACTGGCATCTGCTGTCTTGAGGGATAACGGGGCTCCTGTATCCAATACCTAGGCGCGCTGTACTGAGTGTACTGATGTGCGGGCCTTTGGTGGTTGGATACCGCTTTCTTTCTGAATGACTGTCGGCTTTGATGATATGCTTGTGGAGCATGCTGTAGATTATGCCTTCTGAGTGGTTGTTGGTTCCACTGTCTCGAATAGTAGAGTTGAGGGGGCGGAATTGCAGCCTTCGATTTTCTCGGTACAGCAGGTTCCTTTATGGGACTAGGAGTATCTTCCGATTCTGGAATGTGTTCCACACTCTTGACGAACACAGTACTAGTTTTTCCTTTGTTCGAACATGAGCTGTATCCTAAGCCACTTTTATCATGAGCATGTTGCCCAGTGCTTAGAATTTCTTCCATTCTTTTGGACGATTTTTCAAAAGACTTCAGAATGGTCTCAAGTTCAGTTTCTCGCTTCTCGAGAGTTGTGATTTTGGTTTGTAGTAGAACCAAATCATTTGTCTTGCTCTCATTGTGGGTTTTAACCTCATTTAGTTCATGAGAAAGTTGATGATTGCTCTCCATGAGTTTTTCAAAATCGACCTTGCTGGTTTCGCAATCAAGAGACATATTTTCATAGTTTATTTTCAGCAAGTCATTTTCATCTTTCAGCTCTAAATTTGTTAATTGAAGCTGTATATTCTCAGTTTTTAGAGTCTCATGGGCTTTTTGAATGTTTTTAAACTCATTCATCATATTTTCGAAAGTATGAGATGCATTTGATGGAATAACTGAAGTTGAACTTACCTCATCGTCGCTATCTTCACCTTCTGGAACATCTTTGGCCATAAAGCACATGTATGCTTTATCATCGAACTCATCGTCAGATGAATCACTTTGATGACCACTGAAGACATTCTGCTGATTTGGATGGTGTGGGGAGGCTTCGATTCTCCAATCGGGGCCTTGAGCTTGTCTTTCCAAGCACGTCTTCTTTCATCTCTCTCTTGTTGCTCGGTCTCGTGCAATCTTTGGACTTTGGGATGAGGACATTTGTTTGCATAATGGCACGGTTTCCTATGATTATAGCACAGGTTAGCATCACCAGATGATGTTTCGGTACTTACCTTGTTGATAGGTTTGGGCCTGTAGGGAGTCTTTCCAGACTGTTTGATGAACTTTTTGAATTTATGTATTAGAAGCGCCATTTCATCTTGGGACAGGATGTCGTCGTCACTGTCAGCATTCTTGTGACCGGGCTTCGACGAGCTAGGCATGCTGTGTCGACGGTTCGATACAGCAGCGAGAGCTGTGACCTTTGAAGGAGATTCTTCAGCTTTCTCTCTTCTGTCAATGTCATACTCAAAATCTTTAAGGTTAGAGAAGAGATCAAAAGTGGATATTTCATTAAGATTAAAGGATACACGCATAGCTGTGGTCTTAATGTCCCATCGGGCTGGGAGAGATCTGAAATTTTTTAAGTTCTTCTCCTTTTGGGTGTAAATTTTGCCCAACGCTTCAAGTTCACCAACAATACCAGTAAATCTGAGGTTAAGTTCCTCAAGTGTTTCCGTTGGTTTCATTTCAAAAGATTCAAATTGCTGAGTAAGTTTTGAAATCTTGTTTTCTTTTGAGAGCTCAGTTCCCTCACAAATTAACTTGAGTTTATCCTGCATTTCTTTGGTATTTTGCAGCTCTTTACCTTTGAGAACGTGCCTTTGTCAAGAGTGACAAATAACGCGTTCTTAGCCACGTTGTCGAGATTGGCTCGCTTCCTTTCATCATTGTCCATTGCTCGCGTTCTTTCTCGAGCATTTCGGCATGGGCTTGGCCCTCAATCCTTCTTCGGATTGACCTTCATGATCTTGATAGGACCATCTGTATAACAAAAATCATCTCTTCGTGCATTCCGCAAGATGAGCTTCCATTCTAATTCTCCAGTCGTCAAATTCGTTAATAGAGAACATAGGGACTTTGTTAATCATAGAAGTATCCATACTGATAATATAGGAATGAAAGAGACTGTTTTGAAAATAAGTGATTTGAATCTGATTCGGTTAAAAAGAGATACGACTGATTCTTTTTAGAATCAACCGCTCTGATACCACTTGTTGGCCACTTAAGTATACTGGATACAGTTTGGAAAATAGTTTAAACAACAAACTGTACGGATTCTAAATCTGAGTGCGTAGCGGAAGTCTTGGATACAGTAGGTTGTTGTGGATACAACAACTAAGTGTATGGTGTATACTTAATATATCACAGTAATTTAAAAACAGTAAAAGTTGAAGGTAAATAGCACAGTAATTAAAGTGGTTCGAGGTAAACCCCTCTACGTCCACTGGTCCTCCACACAGGAGTAAAAAGTTTATTTATAATTACTGCGTACACAACTACGTAATTATAATCAAACCTATCCTCGTATCGTTCACACAGATTGATACAAAGAATGTCGCTTTCAACCGTTCACACAGATTGGTTAAAGCTTCCTTCTTGACTAGCTTCTTCACACATAGTTCCAAAGCTTCGTCCTTATTCGTCCCACACAGGTCAGAATAACTTGTTGAGTTCACACAGAGCTCGGTTTTTACACAGAGGTAAAAGGTAGGTAACCAGGTAAGAACAGCAGCTTTGAATATCAAGTTCTTGAGCTGATGATGGCTGTTCTTGGTGTTGAGCACTGTATATCTCTTTCGTTCTTAATTGCAGTATACTTTGGAGATATGTTTGCTCTGATGATAACTTTTGATAGCTTGAGTGTTAGGTTACTTGAGTAACTGATCTTCAATGTCTTCATAGGATATATATATAGTCTCTGAAGAAAGTATCCGTTGAGATGTATCCGTTTGAATAAGATTTCCTTCAACGGGAATATGACATGATCCGGATTTCGCGGGATTCTGAAGATCTGAAGACTGGCAGTATTTAAATACATTATCCTTGAGTATTTAAATACTTCTTTGTTCAACGGGTCTTGACTTGTGTTCCTTTTTGTCCTTTTGTGAACTGTATGGAAGATAACTGTTTTTTGAGCATCGAGACAGTTTCCATACTTGGTCTTTTACAAGTCTTCTTGCTGTACTGAAGAGCTTTACTTATGCTGATTCGAGGCAGGTCTTCGATACAGGATAAAGCCTTAAAGCCTCGATACAGTTTCCTTTACTGTATTCGGATTGGCATATATGTCAAAACCTCAAATATCATTCGATACAGGGATCGGGTATCCCGGCTGTTTCGATGCAGGGTCTTTGTTTTCCCAACAACAGTTCAGTAGGTCACGGCCACTGGGTGATCTCATTATGGGTAAGCATGGGGCTTGAACCTTCGCGGTTGGTTTCCCAACACCTATAATTCAGTAGGTCACGGTCACTGGGTGATCTCATTATGGGTAAGCTTGGGGCTTGAACCTTCGCGGTTGGTTTCCCAACACCTACAGTTCAGTAGGTCACGGTCATGTTAATGATCTCATTATGGGTAAGCTTGGGGCTTGAACCTTCGCGGTTGGTTTCCCAACACCTCTGATTCGATGAGTCACGGTCACCGGGTGATCTCATTATGGGTAAGTGCGGGGCTTGAACCTTCGCGGTTGGTTTCCCGGACTGCGATTCAAGTCAGTCAGTCATTGGATGATCTCATTGTGATACGGCTTCGTGCGTGGCCGGCCCTCATTGATACTGACTTAATTTGTTTTGGCTTGAACCGTGGTGATTGATAGCTTCGGTTGAGGGCTTTCAGGCCATTGTTATGTATCGATATTTCCGTTGGAGCCTTCGGGCATTGTGATTCATATTAATTTCAGCGTTGGTTTGGTTTACCTTCGGGTAATGTATTGTTGTGTTCTATATTGATGATTCGCCGTTGGGCACGTATGTTCTAACCTATTGAGCAGGTATTGATCGTATGCCGTGGGCATAGTGTTCCGCAAATGCTCGATTCTTACTTTGGTGTGTGAGCATCTCGTACTACCATTGTTGTACTGTTTATTCTGCCTTTGGATGCATATCATGTTGTACATGTATTTGATATTCATTATCTGGATGACTGACCCCGTGGGGGCGGAACATGTTTTCATGTTTTAGGTGTTTGCGAGGAGAGAGTTGAGACACAGGGGCATAACGATGGCGAAGAGGCATTCGAGCGATACTAGTCCGAGATGCTTTGGTGTGCATCTCGGTCAGACAGTTTGGAGTACTCCAGTTTTGTTCAGTCGTTGTCATTTTGTATTATCCGAGTAAGGCTCGTGGATGTGTTGTACTTTTATTTTGGCCATGTAGGCCTACTTTTGTCGTTGAAATTCCATATCGGAATATTATGTTGGATGTCATAGTAGGGACTGAGATTCCCCTTTTGGTCAGTTTGTTGTATTTTGGTCATGTTCGCCTGGTGGATCTCCTGGCGTGGGGTCCACGGCACTGTAATAACCCAAGGGGATTTGGGGGTGTTACAGATAATTTATAGTAAACAGAGACGTTATTATAAGTTGTTTAATCTACGTTTTAATGCATCTCGAGAGGGACTTTAGAATATTATTGTGATTATCATTTTGGAAACGCACTTAGAACTTTTGGAACCAATCCCGACTAAACTTAGTGATCAATGGAAACCGAGCCTTGGAATCTTTCTTTCTAAACTCTTAAAATTCTCTTGAATTCGGATATTTTATTTTATTGTCATCATTTTATTTTATTTCGTTAACCATCCATTCAACTTTCGATCGTCTAGATAAAACCGGAATCATTATAATCTAGTACTCAACACATTAGGAATATTTAGTCTCTGTTGAATACGACCTTGCTCGCCGCTTTCTACACTCACTCCGTACACTTGCAGATTTTTTAAAAATATAGCGAACAAGTTTTTGGCGCCGTTGCCGGGGACTAATTTATTTTTGTTAGTATTGATATTACGATAAGTGTTTCCGGTCTTACTTTAGACATATTTTTCCGTTTTATTTTATTTTGTTACTTCCGTATTGTTTTTGGTCATGTTGTAGGACGTACATGAACACCCACTCCTCTCGAGAACCTTTGGAGAACTTTATTCCCAAAGTAGAGGCATTTGCTCAAAGAACAAGTGTTGCTACACGTAAATTACAAAGAGATCTATCTGACGAAATGGAAAGAATGGGAGATATGATTGCCAACACGGGCAATGATAATACAATAGCCCACAATCCAAACAATAGAGGTGTACGGGCTGAGCAGCCCGCAGTTCGAATTCAATCGATTCGGGATGGATTTCGGCCGAGGCTTGACCAAAATTATGGGGGAATTTCTCATATTCCTATCAATGTCCTAAATTTCGAATTGAAACCTTCATTAATATCGATGGTTCAACAGAATCAGTTTGGTGGATTTGCCACAGAAGATCCGCACGCCCATTTATTCCACTTTATTCAAATTTGTGACACTATAAAAATAAATGGGGTGTCAAGCGATGAAATAAGATTGAAGCTATATCCATTCTCCTTGAGAGAGAAGGCTCGTAGTTGGCTTGGAACTCTTGCTTCGGGGAGCATAAGTACATGGGACGAGTTGGGTGAAAAGTTTCTTTTCAAATTCTTCCCGCCCAACAAGACCATGAGATTGAAGAGTGAAATAATGCAATTCCGACAAATGGATTCAGAAATGTTATATGAGGCGTGGGAACGCTTCAAGGATTTGTTAAGACGATGTCCTCGTCATGGTTTTCCGGAAGACCAACAAATGTGTTTCTTTTACAATGGGTTGGCCGGAGAAATGAGAAATCTTGTTGATGCATCGGCCGGAGGAGCACTACTAGCCAAAAGCGTAGAGGAAGCATATGAATTGATCGAGGAGATGGCCATGAATAGCTATCAATGGCCTACTGAGAGAACTAATGTGCGTAGAGTGGCTGAAGTTTCAGATTCGGATCCCATAAAGGCTTTAACTGCACAAATGTCGATTTTGACCAACCATTTGGGAGTTCTGACGAAGAGTGCAAATGAAAAAATAACTCCAAAAGGAAGTGCACCACTACCGGACCCGTTGGAGGAAGCTCATTACATAAATAACCATAATTTCAATAACTATCGAAATAATCCTCATCCGGGGTTTTATCATCCTTCAAATAGGAATCACGAGAATCTTAGCTATGGGAATTCGAGAAATGTGTTGCAACCACCGACGGGATTTAAAGTGTCGAATGGTGAGGTAATAGAAGAGTCCAAGCCAAATTCTAATCTAGAGAATATTTTGGCTACTTTTATGATGGAAACAAAAAGTCGGTTTACCCGAGATGAAGAAAAGCTTGATCGGATTGAAAATCATGTGACTCAATTAGCAACCACCATTGGAGCTCAAATGAGAAACTTAGAAACGCAAATCGGTCAATTGGCTAAGATTGTGGGGATCCAACATCAAAAGGGCCAATTTCCAAGCAACACCGAGGAAAATCCAAAAGCACAATGCAATGCTATTTTTTCGTACACCATGAATGAAGAGCTACCGAAATCGGAGAATGAAAACGAAGATGCAACCGTGTTGTATAATAAAGCTGATTTGATAATTAATGAGGTGAAGAATCGGTCTGATATTGAGCATATCGAGGAGAAGAAGAAATTTGAGATTTTCATGCAAGACATGGCGTCAAAGAAAAAAGAATTGGAGCGCCTACCGACTAAGCTTAAGGATCCAGGGAGTTTTTCAATTCCTTGCGCTATTTCGGGTTGTTCATTAAATGATGTATTTGTTGATCATGGTTCAAGTGTCAATATATTACCTTTATCTATTTTCTGGACACTTGGATTAAGAAAGTTGAGACCATCTCCAGTGAGCTTACAATTCATAGATCGTTCTTTAGCTTACCTAAAGGGAATTGTGGAGGATGTAATTTTAAAATTTGATAAGTTCGCCTACCCCGTTGATTTTGTAGTGCTTGATGATGATGGGAAGCAAGATGGTCTAGTAATACTTGGACGTCCGTTCTTAGCCACTGCACGAGCTTTAATTGATGTAGATCGAAGAGAATTAACGATTAGGACTCATAGTCAAAATGTTGTATTTTTGATGACCCCTCGATTTGATGGATTGAAAAATGAAGAACCTCCCGAGAAAATTGCGCGTAAACCAGATTGTAAGAGCTCGTCGAATGATCCAGGATGAAGGAAACATGCGTCTGGCTGAAGACGTTAAATTTAGCGTTGGTTGGGAGGCAACCCAACACTTGCGTCCGGCTGAAGACGTTAAACTTAGCGCTAATTGGGAGGCAACCCAATGGTTCTTGTTAGTTTATTTTGTTCTTCTTTGGATTTTATTTTTATTTTTACTTGATGAGGAACTGACCGGTTCAACTGTAGGTGTCCAATTCACAGGAAAAAGATCCGGAGACTAGAAGCGCACTTTCCAGGCTAGTACGACACGGGCCGTGTCATTTGACACGGTCGGGTCAGGCTGACAATTGATTTTCACTTTCCGTGCAGGTGCGACATGAGCCATGTCGTTTAACATGGTCGGGTCAGGAGGGCAGACGATTTTTGACAAATCTGAACAGGTATGACACGAGGCATGTCCAAGAAGGCCACTTCCCTCCGCCCAATCAATATGACCGGTTGTAAGTATTTCTTGGCCCAAAGTTTTTATTGTTTAAATGTTATACCCCCTTCGTGTGTACATTCTTTAATTCAAGTTTGGGTGGAGATATTGGGTTAAGATATACTTATATTGTTCGTTTTTTTTAACACTTTGTTTTGTTTGTTTATTTTATTGTTTGTTTGTTTCTTTTTTTTTTCGAATTTTGGTGTGAAGATTTGCTTGGATTTTGGTGTGAATTGTTGTTTTTGAACTTGGTGTGTTTTGACTATCATGTACTTGGATGAAACTCGAAAGAATGAACTCTTGTCTTGGATACCTCGGGATTTATTTTGTTATGCAAATTGAGGATAATTTGAAGATAAAAAATTGTAGAATAATCAAAAGGGTGTGAAATTGAATAAATAGTTTAATATATCTTGGAAATATGAACAAATCTAACTTGTGAGCTTTTGAGCCTTCGTGCATCATTAAATATGTAAGTTTCATTGTCGAGTGTATCATTCATGTTTTTAAGACTCTAGAACTTGCCTTGGTATCTTATTCAAAACTACAAGCGTGTGTTCAAATTAGTGAAAGTGATTTTAGGCGATTTTTTTTGGCAACCCTTCAAAATATTTTGGCCAACCCGAAAATTATTTTCCTAGTTAGCCCAATTGAGCTTAAAGCCTATTTCTTGTTAACCACATTATGAGCTTTCCGTTCCATTATAAACTTTTGTCCCTATACTTGAGCTTATTAGAACAAATTGGCAAAAGAATGAAAAGGTGTGTGGAGGCGATTGGGAAGATTGTTGGTTCAATTGCAATGATTCATCAAAATAAATTTGAAGGAAGAATGGTGTGATTATAATGATGATGTTGTCCACCACATGAAAAGAAAAAAAAACAAAGAGTGGGCACAAAAAAAAAAGAAACGAGATTTATTGGAGTAATAAGGAGGAATAAGATTGTGATTCTCACTTTCAAAAATGCTTAGTGCGATTATATTAAAATCAAGGGGTTGAAGGAAGCAAATTCCAAGGAAAATAAAATTTTGAGCTTCTAATTGAGCGAAGTGCTTATTGAGATGATGTTATAATTTGCTCAAGTCAAGTCACTTTAAGCCATACTTATCCTACCCTGACCAAAAAGCCTACATTACAACCAATAAAGTCCTTTTTGATTCACCAAATTTGCATGCACAAATAGTAGTAGAGATGTAGACGATTGGCAAGCCTATGGAGATTCTTATTTCATTGAATGAGTTTTTAGCGTCACTTATCATATTATACACTTTGAGAGTGAGGGAATACACTTGACCGGTGAGGTTTATATTTTCCAAGTATTGATTATGATGTTAAGGAAGCACCCCAAAGATTTGAATATTTTTTAGAACTCGACATATTTATTACTTGAGGCGTATTGATGAATTTTCATAATCATCCTTTGAGGTGTGTTGAGGGATGAGTTTCCTTAAGAGTGGTTATTTTGATGTGCATTGCTCAGGACGATCAACGTTTAAGTTTGGAGGATTTTGATAACACTCATTTTTACACATATTTTTATAAGGTTTTTCCGGATTTTAAGATCCTAAAATGTGTAGAATTGTGTCGTTTGTGCTCATATTGTGTTTGTTGGACTCGATCACGCTTGGGTATATTTTATTTGATTTTATAAGTGTTTTAAGGACATTATCAAGCAATAACGAAGTCTCAATCCCCAATACACATCAAGCAATGCGGAAACGAGAGATCGAGCCAAAAATGGAGTCAAAATGGACCAACACGGGCCATGTCACTGATGAGTATCCGGACAAAGATTGTGGTGAAATATGCGCTTTTATGGTAAATATTGGAGTTTATGACGATCAAGAGCGAGAACGAGGCCTAAAACGATAAAGATTGAAGCACTACCTGTCGTATTTTCTAATTTTCAGATTTATTACTTCTAATCAGGACGCGTTCTATATATGTATGGATTCCTCATGAAATCAGCTTCGCAAAGGTATATCATACGCTAAATTCCGAGGTGTATTGAGGAAGATATGGCCTCTAGACCACGGCTTCATAGTCCAGACTGCACACGGGCCGTGTCACATGACACGGCCGGGTCTGCTGCCAGAAAGTTTTTGCATTTTCTGGGACAGTATGACACGGGCCGTGTCACTTTTCAGTACAAGTCCATTTTTTTGACATTTTACACGGTTTGAATGGAATTTCTTGGCATTTTTGGCTTGATAAAAGGCCTTGGACTAGACTTTTGAAGCCATATGTTGAATGAGAGTGATTGGAAAGAGAGAAACACAAGATTTGAGGGCTTTTACTCCAAAAAGAAGAAGATTTCAAGGAAATTCTTGAAGAACACTTCAAGAACATTTGAAGGCTTCAACCGGGGATAAATCAAGACACCATCCGAATTTTATCTTCTTCCTATCTTTTATTTATTTTGTTGTTTTATTTAGCATGAACATGATGAACATGATGATTATTAATCTTTATTTCATTACCATGTCCGGTTAAACTCGTTAGATTCTGGGCATGGGAGTACGTTGTTTTGCTATGGTTTTGAGGGATTGATGATTATATATATCTAGTGTGATTTCTTTATCAAATACTTAGTTTTGATTCATGTTTAGACACTTGATCAATGTTTTTACATGTTAAACTTAATTGCTCATAATTCGAGAGAATAGGGCATTAATAGGTTTCGAGTATTTGACATAGTAAATTACGAGATTGAGAAATCGGTGATAAGCTATGATGATGTTTAAATCTTATGAACATTTTGGAGTTAGATAATTTAAAGAAACAGAGACGTTATTATAGGTTGTTTAATCTACGTTTTAATGCATCTCGAGAGGGACTTTAGAATATTATTGTGATTATCATTTTCGAAACGCACTTAGACCTTTTGGAACCAATCCCGACTAAACTTAGTGATCAACGGAAACCGAGCCTTGGAATCTTTATTTCTAAACTCTTACAATTCTCTTGAATTCGGATATTTTATTTTATTGTCATAATTTTATTTTATTTCGTTAACCATCCATTCAACTTTCGATTGTCTAGATAAAACCGGAATCATTATAATCTAGTACTCAATACATTAGGAATATTTAGTCTCTGTGGAATACGACCTTGCTCTCTGCTTTCTACACTCACTTCGTACACTTGCGGATTGTTTAAAAATATAGCGAACAGCCGTCGAATAGCTAGTACAAGTATATCGAATATGAAACACAATACTCCTCGACAATAAAGTAATTGTAATCATCATCTTCTCAACTCAAGACTAGTATTCCGGAATAACTAAATCTCATAGCCCCATATTCAATACATGCATGATTAACCCCGGAACTGTTAGGAATACTTGTTAGATTTTGATGATGTCTTTAATGTAATTCAAATGTTTATTACTTGGCAAAAATGTAAGGAAGAACCAAATGAGTATCTTCCATAGGCCAAATTATGTTATGTTAAATACTTGGCAAAATGTAAAGAAGAACCAAATGAGTATCTTATATAGGCCAAATAAGTTAGGCTCAAATCGGCTAAGTACAAAGGTACAGCTAAGTACATCAGAGAAGTACAGCCGAGTCAAGTCAAAGAAGTTCTGGTCAATATAAATTCATTAGAAATATTTGACCAGACTGCAGTCAAGTTACTTCAGACAAGTCATCTGATCAGGCGAGTCTCAAACAGTCACCAACAGAGAAGTCCAAACTGCAGAGAAGATGATTGTACATCATCCAACTTGATTTATGTGAAATCATCCAAGTACTCCAAGTCCACGTCAGCATGCGTTGAATAGTCAAATATTACGGAAAGTCACATGCATGCGTGAAGAGACAAATTGGAGAGATTCCCGCAAGGATATGAATTAAAAATTCATCCATACCTACCACTGAAGACTTGAATCTTATTATATTCAAAATATTCGGCGCCTCACATGCAAAGTCTTCACAACGGTCTAAAGATGGATTAAAATATGGGAATCCAGCCTTGAAACGTTCAGAAAAATAAGCAAAGAAGTCTACTTCTCCAACGGACGGATTTGTTACAAGATATGCAACGGCTATGAAGAATGCTCAAGGATCAACACCTATATATATCCGAAGATTTAAAGATGAGTAGTACGATGCGAACAATACTCTAAAGCGATCAAAGTTATCAAAGCAATCAAAGCAAACTCAAAGCATCGTGAAAAGAGCAGTACTCAAAGTTCTTATCTTGAAGAAAGCTCTTAGTTGGAGAACACAAACACTCTTGTCTTAAAACCTGAGTTCGGGGTACTTCACTGGTTGAAGTTGCGAGACTGATAGGCATCCGAGGATTTGAAGAATCAGTGGTACTAGGCAGTCAAAGCGGAGTTGCAACAACGTGATTTCCAATGGTTGGAAGTTGTTGTAGCTAAGTAGTAGAATCACTGTAATCTTTATCACTGGTTGAGAATTATAGTGGATTCATCTTCAATTGGTTTGGAGAAAGTGGATTAGTAGAGGATTACCCCACCTCTTAGACCACTATAAATTGCCTGCGTGTTTTACTATTTTCAGCATCATACTTAACTGTTGCATTCATTCATTACTGTTCCATTGCTTAGTCTTGATTTCGTCATCAATTGATTTCCGCATATCTATCAAATGAGAAACTCACTCTTCGTGAAAAAGAGTTTAAGAGTTTTAATAAGTCTATTCACCCCCCTCTAGACTTATTCCTGGACGACTTGTGACCTACAAGTGGTATCAGAGAGGTTGGTTCATTCATCTCACGAATCAGATCCATATATCGAGGATATATATTTTTTAACTCTCATTGTAAAATGGAACACATGCATTCTAGATTACCTGTGTTTTCAGTTGACGAGTATGATCTTTGGAAGATAAGGATGCCGGCACACTTATCTTCCATCCATGATGACATGTGGTGTATCATAGAGGACAGCCCGTTCATATTCGAGAAGGACAACACTCCTGAGGAAATTGCAGCTGGGATGCCTGAAAAGATCCCAAAGAAGCGGACGGAGATGACCCCAGAGGAAAGGAAGCTGGCTAACCTAGACAACCATGCCAGAGATGTGCTATACAACCCTTGACAAATCAACAATGCTCAAGATTAAAAATTGCAAAAACGCCAAGGAGATTTGGGATACCCTTGCTGTGATCTGCGAAGGTAGCGAGCTAATAAAAGAAAACAATTCGTCAATCGCTACCCAGAAGTTTGACAACTTCATGATGAAGATCGGAGAATCCATAGACCAAGTGGACACAAGGTTCAGAGAGATCATCAACGAAATCAATTCTCTGGGAAAATCCTATGGCAACAGGGAGATGGCCCTGAAAGTTCTGAGATCACTCAACCCAGAGTGGAATATGAAGGCGGTAGCCATGAGGGAATCCAAAGACCTCAATAAAATCAAGATTCAAGAACTATTCTCTGACCTGAAGGCTTATGAATTCGAACTCCCAAGTTCATCATCAAACGAGCCTGCAGAGAAGGGAATAGCGTTTGCAGCTGAGTCTCCCCCCAAAATCCTATCTGAAGTTAAACCTCCAAATCCACTCGATTTCGAGGCAGAAATGGCGTTCATAATGTAAAGGTTCAGCAACTTCAGGTAAAATTATTCCAAATATAAAAAGAATTATAAGGAGAATCCTAGAAGAAACCAAAAAGCCGGAAGCTGGAAGGTGGAGTGTTATAACTGCCATAAGACAGGACACATTCAAATCGACTGTCCTGATCTTAAGAAGGACGAGAGCAAGAAGGAGGTGAGCAGAAAACAAGACCGAAGGAAGGCCCTCATCGGAGAAGATCAAGAACGTGTAGAGTCAAGCAGTGGATTCTTCTCTGATGATGATGAAGAATATGATTGCCTGATGGCCAACCTAGCTGATGAAGAGGTAACATCAAAACCCTCTATTTCAAATAATAGTTCAGCCATGTCACAAGATATGGACTTGCACGAATCTGTAAATCAGCTACTTAAGGATTTTGAGACACTAAAATCTGCACACCTATCTGTATCAGCCGAGAAGACTCAGCTGCAAGATGAGAATAGGCAGCTGGAAAATGAATTTGAAAAACTCAGCCTACAATTGAATGAAGTAAAATCTGATCTTGAAAACAAGGCTGCAGTTAACTTGAAAAACCAGGATGATGTCACTACAGCTGAGATCAAACGATTAACTATTTTGAATAGTGAAAAATCAGCTGCACTTGCTCATGTCAAAGCCGAATTTACTAAACTGACTCAGGTAAGTAAGACTCAGGCGCATGAAATAACCTCCCTGAAGGCGTCTCTAACTCTGGACGAACTGTGTACTAATAAAATGCCACTATATTCCAGATCAGGCCTTGGATATGATCCTCACACTCCCTCTAGTTCTAAAACCGCCTTCATCAAGGGAGAAACAATTGTCTCGTCTGATGAGCCTATATACAAACCTGTATTTAAAAATAGGCAACAACCAAGTCACAAGTCTAGGCTGCAGCCAGGGTTCACAAGGCAGCCACCTAGACAAGCGACTAGGCAATGGCCAAGGCAGAAGCAGCAGCCCAGACAACATGCCCATTATTATAAAAAACTCCCCAAAAATAGATTTCAAAATGGGAGGGGCAAATGGAAACCTCAAGGTTATCCTAATTTTCAAAATGAACAAGTGTGGAGACCTCAAAGATTTAATAAATCGTCTCAGCCAAGGTTTAGAAATGGCCCACACTACCAATATTATGAGGCATATCCAGTATACAATCCTAACAGAGGATACAGACCCAGACCTTACACACCTTATAGGGGTAATAACAAAAATTTTCACAATCCAAGGAGAAATCAATTCTCCAGGAAACCATCTAACCCTAGAGGACCCACACAGATTTGGGTACCTAAGTCTCTGCTTGTATGATTGCAGAAAAAGTGGAAGGACTACTACCACATCTCTACAAACTCAAATTTTGGAGGTGAAGAATGGTTTTTAGATTCCGGATGCTCGAGGCACATGACCGGGAACAAGAAAATGCTGATAAAATATATCAAAGAAAGAGGTCCAGACGTAAGCTTTGGAGATAGCTCTAGAGGACAAACAAAGGGCTTTGGAGAGCTGCACCGAGAAAATATCGTTATATCCAAAGTTCACTATGTCAAATTTCTCAAGTATAATCTCCTGAGCATAAGCCAGTTTTGTGATGAAAAGAATCTAGTAGTCTTCACCATTTGGAAATGTATGGTGATAGATATCATATCTGGAGAGGTGAACCTTCAAGGATTCAGAAGGAGAGATGTCTATATGATAGATTGGAACACAGGAACTCCTAATACCTGTTTTCTATCTAAGACAATAGCTGATAATGGATGGCTGTAGAACAAAAGATTATGTCATATGAACTTCAAATCCATCAACAAAATTAGTTCTCAGAAGCTGGTCAGAGGACTTTCAGAGGAAGCATTCAAGAAGGAAGCTCTTTGTGATGTGTGTCAGAAAGGAAAGCAGACCATAGCATCATTCAAGCAAGTCCAGCCTACAACTCTCACATCGAGGATCTTAGATCTACTTCATTTGGATCTATTTAGCCCTATCAAGCCGAGGACTCTAAGTGGCAGAAAGCATGCCCTAGTAGTAGTGGATGACTATTCAAGGTACACATGGATTATCTTCCTGTACAAGAAAAGTGAAACCTAGACCAAGCTACCTGAGCTGCTGAGAAGGATTCAGAATGAGAAATCCCTCTCAATCATCAAGATCAGATCAGATAGAGGAGGCGAATTTCTCAACAAGGCGATCACTGATTACAGCGATCAGAATGGAATCCAGCATGAGCTCTCTGCAGCCAGGACCCCCCAGCAAAATGGTGTTGCCGAAAGAAGAAACAGAACCCTAAAATAAGCAGCCAGGTCCATGATTGCATAAGCAGACCTACCCAAGAGGTTCTGGGCTGAAGCTGTCAACACAGCTTGCCATACTCAGAACAGGAGTATGATAATAGGGAGACATGGCAAAACTCCCTATGGGAATAACAGAACACCTACTGTTGCTTACTTTCATATATTTGGTATCGATACCCGCAATTTCGGACTTCGGTAATTTTCTTTTTTTTCAGTGGGAGTCCATGTTGATGACTCGCTCGTGACTGTATGATTATTCTGAGAAAAATTAATTCTGCACTTTTGGACGTCCGAGTTCGTTTCGGTGTCTTTTTGTTGAATTCTATGTTCTTAAGCGACTTTTCCGCACTTGAGTTCGATTCCTAGGAATCTCGTTCGAAAATGTTGTTTCGGATTTCTCGCAAGTTCATTTAACGTTGTTATGCGTGTTGTGAGCTTCGTTTGATTATTCGTTGCCGTATCGTGATTTTCGGACTTTTGGGACCGTTTTTACCTACATCCGGTTTGTCGGATTCACATGTTCGTTTAGCGCTTTCGTTCATTGTTGAGAACCCTTCATGAACATTGCGTAGTGTTTTTCGAGCTTTTCGTCGTGTTCGTTCCGTGCTTGGGGCATTTTATGCTTCGTTATTCGCTCATTATCGTTTTGGATCATAACTAGTGCGTTAAGGTGGTCGATACGTCGTCGAACGCTTAACCGGACCGTCGGAGTTGGCCCCGGCCGAGTCATGGCCGGCGATCAGGCTCAGCCAGATCGCCGGCCGAGTTACGGCCGGTAGTGCTCGGCAATTACGTAGGTAAGGCCGGTTATGTACGTAAGCCTTGGCCGGTTACGTACTTAATGATGCCGGCATTTTTGGGCAGTGTCTCGTCCATGGCCGGTTACGTACGTAAGCCCTTGGCCGGTTACGTACGTAACTCTGCCGGCAGGCAGCCTATTTAAGGCCCTGCAGACGGGTTTTTCACCATTTTTCTCATTCTTTTCCTTCTTTTCCGTGGCTGGAGGTGTGGTTATCATGGATAGATGTTGTTGTACAATCAATCCATGAAGTCTTGGAGTTAATATCATCAATCATCCATCCTATAACATCCCTTGATCGAGCAAATCAGGTCAGATTTTCTAGAAATCTAGTTTTGGGGAATTTGGGTGTTTTGGTTGTTTTCATCTGTTTAATCCGATTTAACTTAGGATTGTGATGGATTGATGATTATTTAGATGTATTATATCATTTCCCTTGTTATTCCATGGTTGGATCGTATCGATTCGTTGTTTTGGTCGAGTTCTTGATTGACGCCTTGAAGGTGTCCGGTAGAATGTCTTAGAGGGGTTTTCGGACGTTCTACGATTATTCTTCCTCGTATGATCGTTGATTTATTAATTATATGATGTTAGGGTCTAGTTTCTTGCGAAGAAACCATGTTGAACCCTTCCGTTCGTTGTCGTCTTCCTTTTCGATAGCATCGTGCGTTTCGAAGCTTCTCGATTGAGCCGTGTTCGTCGGAATACTTGCGTGCCGATTTCGAGGCAAGTACCCTGTCCATATAATTGTTTTTTTATGGATACGATAATTAGTGATCGTCTAAATGTGGTTGTTTGGTCGTTTGAATTGAACTTTCAAAAGATTCGGTTTAGCCTTGTTAAAGGCTTATTTTCAAAACGCGTGTATTTTGTGAATGGTGTGGTTTGTGAATGACTATGTAAATTCTATGCATATGTTTGGTGTTGATGTTGCACTTGATATTGTGTGTGGACGTATATGGTTTCATTTCGGTGCGTTGTGGTTTGACGTGGTGTTTTGCTAAGTGTTTGATGCCTCTGGGTGAATTGTTTGAATATATGTGTTGTATTGTGCTGTGTGTGAATGTATGGATGTGGGCGGGGCCTACAGTGTCACATGGCATGCGATCATGTGGACAGGATGCAACAAGTGATTGATACAACCGTGAGAGCCTAATAAAAACTATGGTGATACATGGCATGCGATCATGTGGTCAAGATGCAACAAGTGATTGATCCAACCATGAGCGCCAAATATAATCTATGGTGGCACATGGCATGCGATCATGTGGCCAGGATGCAACAAGTGATTGATCCAACCATGAGATGTTGTGAATTTTGTTTTGTTAGCTAGCTCGGGAGGGTCCTTCGAGGACTCAAGTGGGATTCGTGACTTCATCCCGGTCCTAGGCGACGTGTGTGCATGATTCGTTTTATGATTGTGGCCAGCTCGGGAGGGTCCTTAGAGGCCTCGAGTGGGATTTGTGGCTTCGTCCCGGTCCTAGGAGATGCTTGTGCGTGATTACGTTGTGTTGATTTTATGTCCATCGAGGACACGTGATATGGGTTCTGACCATGTGAACTGTTAGTGGTTTTCTATTTGCGAAAAGAAAACTGTTGGGCTGTGACCCCTGTTGATTTTGGAAAGAGAAGGATTCGATAATCCTAAATGGTTTACGTTGAAAACTCCCGAGGTCATTTTTAAAAGGGTTTTATAAATTATCCTCTCGATTTGTGATCTTTCAGTTTTGGAATGTTTTACCCAAACTCTTTGTTGTTGCCCGAAATATTTATCCGAATATGAAATACTGCTGGAATGGACGGACAATAAACAAGGTTGCGGGAGCACTTCCGAGGGGGTGTGAATAACACAAGATTTGCCGGGTTTGTTAGGCCCGGGCTTGAATGCTCTCGCGATATGTTATTAATACAAATATTCGTGGATACAAGTATTAATGTGAGAAGCTAAGTACAATGAGTGTAAAAAGATCCTATTATCCGGCTCTTGAGCGAAGCCTTGGTGTTCTTGCTCTCGGCCGATCGTCTTCTGTGTGAGAGAGGCTGAGAGAGAAGAAGGAACCGAGAGATAGTTGTTGCCAAGAGAAGGAAAGCCAAGTTGTGTGTACTGCTTCTGTATTGTGCGTGAAATAGCGTGAGTGCCAGAGAGTTGGACCAGTGCAGGGAGCCTTCTATTTATAGGGGCTGAGATGCCTTGTTTCCTGGCGGGAGATCGCCTTTCGGCCAATAAAATAATGGGACGGTCGTCTTTAAGTCACATGGGTTGTCTGCCTAAAGTCCAAGGCTGCTGCTGCCAGCCAGCTGTGCGGTCCAATGAGGAGCCAGCACGCGTCCGGATTCTCTGTCACAGGCGGTCCTACTGACACCTTTCGGCGGGCCTGTCGGCTGGTGGAAAGATGCTGACAAGCTGTGGTCAACGATCAGTGAAAAGCAGATCTTGTCTCGGCGCTGCACGTGGGCTATGTCCTGGACTTCGGCCTTTGCCGACTGGATGACCATCGGCTTCGAGCGGCATGAGGCGGTCATCATTGGTCGGTCACCAGGGGTCGGCATCAGTCGGTCACCAAGGGTCGGCATCGGTCGGTCACCAAGGGTTGATCGCCAAATGCCGAGAGATGATCGTCTGCTAGTCGGCCACCAGGAGTCGATCGCCAAGCACCGAGAGACGATCGTCTTAGATATCGATCGCTCGGCACCCGGACTTGTCCTGGGACCTTCGGTCGACTGATCTATCTCAGCTGCTCGGCTATGGCTAGGTCGCCTGATCTCTGGTCGGCAGTTCGGCCTCGGCTACTCGGCTATGGCTAGGTCGCCTGATCTCTGGTCGGCAGTTCGGCCTCGGCTGCTCGGCTATGGCTAGGTCGCCCGATCTCTGAGGCGATCGCCGGTCGGAGAGTATAATTCTCGACACAACAATTGCCCCCCCAGCTTGCTCCGATGTTGAAGACATGGGGCGAGGTGGTTCTTGCTGGAGATCGTGTAGGGTGAGGACGGGCGATCCGCTGAGCTGACTCTGGATTCGGACTTGGGCGATCCGGTCGATTGGCTAGCTATCTTTCGGTCTTGTACCTGCAAAAAACAACATTGGCCGATCCCTCATAGAAACTTGATTGTTTCGTCGCTGAGGAACCGTGCACAGTCGCGGAGTTCGATGGACCGACTCCATGACCGTGTCTTGTGCACGAATGACATTGACTGTCCCGTGACTCATTTTATTGTGAGGGTCCTCTGTTAGGCTGCGCCTCGCCTCGTATTTAAACGAAGGGCGTGTGGTCTTGGTCTAGAGGAGTCCTTGCGCGGGGCGTCGTCGGATTAATCAACTCCACTTCCGCGGCTTGTTAGCTCTGCTTCCACCTCGGCCCACCATGAAGATGGCGAACCTCGACGGTGTACGTTGAGACGGGGGTAGTGACGCGTCGCATTGTCCGGGTTCACCATGTTAGATGATGAACCTTTGAGGGCAGGCGATCGTGTCCACTGATTAGTTTTGGAGGGCCCTCAGACTACGCCGGCCTCGTATTTAAACGAAGGGCGGGCGATCTTGGCCCAAAGGGACCTTGTATGGCCGAAGCAGCCGGTTCCATCGACTACCAGGACCATGGCTGTACGTTGTGCGATGGAGGCGATCTCATGCCTTAGTCCATCATGTTAGATGGTGAACTGTAGATGGCGAACGAGTCCTCCGGTTTTGATGATGTTGCTGGATAATGGTGATCGGGCTGGAAGACTGGTGATCGTCGCTCGGCTGCCGATCGCGTTATTCATAGGTCGATATCAGCGATCGGACTGGAGATCGTCGTTCGAGCGCCGATCGCGCTGCTCATAGGCTAAGAAGAAACCTTTGCCTGGCCAGAAAGTCTGCGGCCTTAGCTCGGAAGATCGCGTAGGTCGAGGGTTAGTCCTTCGTAAGATGCCTGAACATAGGCGAAAGACCATGGAATCCCCCTAAGACCGTGTAGAGGGCGATCTCATCGCTTATGGGTTCGCCGTTGAGGATGATCTCGTCTACCCGGTCGATGTAGTCCAAGTCGGACTCTTCTTCGCCTTCCTTGATCCGCATCATGCGATGGGGACCTTCTGGCCGAGCGACCCTGGTGGCGAAGTACGCTGTGAAGTCGGTCGCTAGTTGGTTAAAGGAGCCGATGGACCGAGGCGGCAATGAGGCGAACCACTTGTGGGCAAGGTCGTCCAGCGTCAGAGGGAACATTCGGCACCTGGTCGCGTCTGATGCCCCACACCTGGTCATGTAGATGTTGAACTTGCTCAGGTGTGTTTCGGGGTCCAATCTCCCCTCGTACAAAGGTGTTTGCGGGGGAGCGATCTTGTGCTGCATGGTGGCGAGCTCAATGTGGACCGCGAGCGGCTCGCTCGGCCCGACGATCTTGTTCTTGGCGCCTGCCCCAGATTCCAGGAGCGAATTCATGTCGTCGAGCTGGCGTTGCATCGCGGCCATCGCTGTAGTATGGTCGCTCGTGGGTCGGCTTTTGGAGCGGGAGCCGAGGCAATCGTGTACCGATCTCCTGACTCCGCTGCTGCCGACCTCGGCTATTTGGTGAGGGGGAGCCAGACGGATGGGCTGCCTTCTGGGAGTCGGATAGGCCGAGCTCCTGGTGACGGACTCGAGCTCCGTCGTCTCGTGGCTGGGGCTGGACTGTCCCGGTCGCCAGGATGGGTCGCTGCCGAGGCGATCGAAAACCGAGGTGCCCCGGCTGGCGAACGCCTCTCCTTGCGAACGGGAGCCTCCTGGCGATCGCTCGGTCAGCAACGCCTTGAACTTCCATTTGGTCTTCCGGCGGATGGCCGAGGGGGTGATAGCGGGAGGCGCGTCAAGAGCACTCCGTCGCTCCTGTAGGACGGCCATGGCCTCCTCGATCTGTTCCGTGGTTCGGAACCGATCGAGCGAGAGACTTGGGACAACCCCCAGGGGCGGGATCGAGCGTCTCGGACCGCGGCGGCTACCCTCCGCCATCAGCTGTGGCTCGGACTGAGAAGGAACGAGGCGTCTGGCGGGCTGGCCAGCGGCTTTCTTCGACGCGGAGGCAGAAGACATGATTCTGAAAGCTTTCTATGAAGAACAGTGAGTGTTTCTTCAGGTATACGCCCCGGAGAACAGTGAGTGTTCTTCGAGACGGTAAGAATAAAAATTTGAGGGTTAGATCCCCTTCTTCTAGCGCCAATTGTTGTTGCCCGAAATATTTATCCGAAGATGAAATACTGCTGGAATGGACGGACAACAAACAAGATTGCGGGAGCACTTCCAGGGGGTGTGAATGACACAAGATTTGCTGGGTTTGTTAGGCCCGGGCTTGAATGCTCTCGCGAGATGTTATTAATACAAATATTTGTGGATACAAGTATTAATGTGAGAATCTAAGTACAATGAGTGTAAAAAGATCCTATTATCCAGCTCTTGAGCGAAGCCTTGGTGTTCTTGCTCTCGGTCGATCGTCTTCTGTGTGAGAGAGGCTGAGAGAGAAGAAGGAACCGAGAGATAGCTGTTGCCAAGAGTAGGAAAGCCAAGTTGTGTGTACTGCTTCTGTATTGTGCATGAAATAGCGTGAGTGCCAGAGAGTTGGACCAGTGCAGGGAGCCTTCTATTTATAGGGGCTGAGATGCCTTGTTTCCTGGCGGGCGATCACCTTTCGGCCAATAAAATAATAGGGAGATCGTCTTTAAGTCACATGGGCTGTCTGCCTAAAGTCCAAAGTCGAGGCTGCTTGGCCATCTCAGGCGGTCCAATGGGGAGCCAAAGACGTCCGAGTCATCACAAAGCGGTCCTACTGACACATTTCGGCGGGCCTGTCGGCTGGTGGAAAGATGCTGACAGGCTGTGGTCAATGATCCGTGAAAAGCGGATCTTGTCTCGGCGCTGCACGTGGGCTCTGTCCTGGACTTCGGCCTTTGTCGACTGGATGACCATCGGCTTCGAGTGGCATGAGGCGGTCGTCATTGGTCGGTCAGCAGGGGTCGGCATCGGTCGGTCACCAAGGGTCGGCATCGGTCAGTCACCAAGGGTCAATCGTCAAGCACCGAGAGACGATCGTCTTAGATGTCGATCGCTCGGAACCCGAACTTGTTCTGGGACCTTCGGTCAGCCGATCTATCTCGGCTGCTCGGCTATGGCTACGTCGCCCGATTTCTGAGGCTATCGCCGGTTGAAGAGTATAATTCTCGACACAACACTCTTGCCTCGGGAAGTACTTTTCGTTATGTTTGGATCTTTGAGGATTCCTAGTTATTGTTATTCTTGGAACTTGAATTATATGGCTCGTATTTGCACTTTGTACTTGTACTAGCAAAATAGTGGAATTTTGCTAACCCCCGAGTAATCGGGGGGTGGATGTCTGTATTGCATTCAGGTTTCAGGGAGCGTGGCACAGGGTCGGCATGAAGGATGATGAAAGATGATCGATACTAATCACATGTGGAACCGTACGTTGTGTATTGGTTCAGTTGTACTTTATTTTCCGCTGTAGTATTTTTCCCCATTATACGGGAGTTTGTTGTATTTTGACCCCTGTGTGGGCAAGTATGTAATCGTGTTGTATGTTTTTATTGAAAGGCCAAATCGGTCTACTGAGTCTTTTTAGCCTTAAAGGCATTGTCGAGTTGTTCGTTTGTTGTTACCAGCCTGGGAGATCCTTGAGGAAAGGTTCTACGGCGTGTAATATCCCTGAGCGGATTGGGGGTGTTACATAAATGGTATCAGAGCTTAGGTTGTGGAAACCTAGGCTGTCGGGTTAGTGGTGTCTGTTGAGTTTTGTCTCGTCGGGTTTTGTATGACTAAGTCGTGTCGCGACGCGTCATCTGAGTTTGTTGGTCGTGATTAGTATCGTGGGGTGATCATCATCTTCGTGCGACCTGTGGATGTAAGTCTCCCTTCTTTGTGTTTGTGCCTCGTCTGATGCGAGTTACAGGTATGATTATGAGTTAATTGACGGAATCCTCTTATGGATTTTGATTTCGTGATATGTGGTTATTTGACTCTCATATTTCGTTCATATGAGGAGTAGTGTTGCTGGATTGTGCATGTTGGACTGTATTTCTTTTATCCACTGCGTGAGTTCTTTTGTAATGGCTTTCGGTATTTTACCGACTGAGTTTTATTTCGAAAACCGATTCCCTTAACCGAGTTTTTGGCATTATGGCCTTGATTGTTTTGGCGAAATTCTTATGACGGTATGTAGTATTTTGTAAATGGCTTTTGTGAGTTTTTGAAATATTACCGTCATCGGCTTTTTTGGCGTTTTTGTAAATGGTTTTTAGCCTGGTGGGTTCCGGCGCGGGACCCACGGCGCTATAATGTTCCGTGTAATTACCTGAAATTTTTGGGCATTCTAGCCCATTGAATTATCTTTGAAAACCTTGAGTATCTTAGAAAATAAATTTCGAGACGTACTTTTAAAATGAGTTATTTTCTCGTGGTACATCCAAGGTGCCACAATATGTTTCAAAATTCTTCTACCTCGAGGACCAAAATGTTTTGAGATATTTTCAATGTTTTAGAAACACTTTTACTTAGACCCGAGGGTCGAATATTCTGAAAGTTTTTCACTAAGAGAAAGTGTCCTCATTTTTATCAAATGCGAAATGGTTCTCCAAAGTCTCGATAACGATGTTTTACATTTGTACTTTTTTGGAAAGGTGATACTCAAGATCAACCAGTGTTTTTCTAAATTATTTTCAAAAGGAGGTTTTCGTTTTTAAAACCTATACATTCCTGTTTGAGGGCTGAGTATGTATGTATGATGTTCGTGTTGTCGTTATGATGTTTGCTCCCGAGTGTTGGGCTTCGATCCAGCATCCTGCCTGCATAGGCTTAAAAATGCGCGAGGCGCGGCTTGCGATTCGACATGTGAGATCTGCACTAGAAAGTGGTTAAATGAATTGATTATGACTACTCATACCAACAAGATGCATCTTCTTTTCTGGTATCCATCTCATAGAAACTCCAAAGTTAAGCGTGCTTGGCCTGGAGTAATTATGGGATGGGTGACCCCCTGGGAAGTTTCTCAGGTGCGCGTGAGTGAGTACAAAGCGCGTTAGAAAAGACTCGTGTTGGTACAGTGAGGATAGTCTTCATTTTTATGGGGACCAACAATTGGTATTAGAGCAAGTCACGGGTGCGGATTCCCTCGAAGTATCCTACAGTGGAGGCTGCCAGAGTGTTGGAACTAAGAGGCGGGCATGCAGCAAATGTTGCCAGTTGGCCGGAACTGAGATGCTGGTGCGGTGGAGGTTGTCTGGAGGGCTATGTGATCAAATCTAGTATGCTGGAACTGAGATACTGGCGCAGCGGAAGTAAACGGATCTGGAACAGATGCTGATGTCAAGTGTTGGAGGACTGTGTGAATGAATCTAGCCACTAGAGGGCTGTGTGATCAAATCTAGTTCGCAGAGGTTTCCAGACTATGGGGCTGTGTGATCAAATCTAGTTCACAGAGGTTTCCAGACTATGGGGCTGAGATGCTGGCAGGTTCTGGGAGGGGGATTGTTGGGCTTCGGTCCAGCATCCTGCCTGCATAGGCTTAAAAATGCGCGAGGCGCGGCTTGCGATTCGACCTGTGAGATCTGCACTAGAAAGTGGTTAAATGAATTGATTATGACTACCCAAACCAACAAGATGCATCTTCTTTTCTGGTATCCATCTCATAGAAACTCTAAAGTTAAGCGTGCTTGGCCTGGAGTAGTTATGAGATGGGTGATCCCCTTGGAAGTTTCTCAGGTGCGCGTGAGTGAGGACAAAGCGCGCTAGAAAAGACTCGTGTTGGTACAGTGAGGATAGTATTCTTTTTTCTGGGGACCAACACCGAATATGATCGAATTGGTGGCATGAATGTCGAGACGTTGCCATGCATTTGTTGTACTAGCCCTCTGTGAGGGGTGTGAACTGGTGTTTACTGTTTATCGCCTCGTGGTGATTTGCGTGTTGTCGCACGAGTGTGAGTTGTTAAATCTTGGATTTTTGTGTGTTTATGCACATGGGTGATTGTTTCATGATGTTTGTGATTGTGTGTTGGCTATCGTTCGGGCCGTTGTAATCGTCGAACGATGTCGTTGTTGTTGTTTTTGTATACGTTGATATGTTATGCTGAGTTGGCATCTCCGATATGTTGTTTTGCGGTGTTATGTTCCATTGTATCTAGCATCTATATTTTCGGTATGCCGAGCCGAGGCATTTCAACCGTGATGTGCTGGGGGAATGTACGTGCAATTTGTCCTTCCTCGCCTGTGATGCGTTTCAAGTGCGGACTCGAGGGACATCATGTTCAGTTTTGTGAGTTGATTACCGAGCCTTCCGAGGCACGGACTTGAGCATTGATTTCAGGACCGGCTCCGAGGAGTCCCTTAGGGGCATGGTCTATCAGTTGTATGTTATGTTATTTCCTTACCTTGTTGTTTCGAACTTCGGAAATTAAGTTCTTTTATTCGAAGTGGATCGGATTTGGAACTTCTGTGTTTTCGACTCTATCGACTCGTTTATGTTCGTTAACATTTTCTGAGCTTGCCCTGTCCCTTGCTTTTGTTGATCGAACGAGGGTGGTATTGTTTCAGAATTACTCGTTTGTCGTTGTGACTTTTCAATTGCTATTCCCTTTCCTGTGGATCTTATGTGAGTGCACATCTTGTTGTTTTCATCGGATCATGTTTTGTCTCGAGTCGAGATGTGAACCTCGGAGTTGTCGGTTGAACCTTATTGTTCTTTGTGATCCAAACATGATTGTTCGATTTTTATTGTCTCGATCGTTGTGGTTCGATCATTGATTGTTCAGTTTTTGTTGACCCTGTTTTGTGATTGTTGAGCGTTCAGACTCCTTCCTAATTTCCTTAAGTTCGGGAAATTAGTATCATTTTCGATCTTCCAACCCTTGGGCGGTGGAATTCCGTATTTGTTCAGCGATTGGCTCGCGTATTGATTGATGTACCGTTAGGTTGGTCAATCGTGTTGATTTTCGTTCGTTGTGTTTTGCGATTGTTCGGATAATCGACTTGATTGTATTATCTGGTTGATGACGCTCGTCTTTTGTTGTCTCTACCGGTGGCGTTGTGTTGGTCGTCGTGGAGCGTGTTTTCATGCCGTATATTCCTTTGCGTTACTTGTAACGTTTTGCCGTTGGGCGCGAGTTTTACAATTCTTGTGAATATCGTTGAGTTTTCCTGGCGGGATTTTGCTTCTCCCTACTTGTTTTAAGTTTCGGGACGAAACTTCTTTTAAGAAGGGTAGAATGTAATACCCGCAATTTCGGACTTCGGTAATTTTCTTTTTTTTTTTTTTTCAGCGGGAGTCCGTGTTGACGACTTGCTCGTGACCGTTTCGTTATTATGAGAATAATTAATTCTGCACTTTTGGACGTCCGAGTTCGTTTCGGTGTCGTTTTCTTAAATTCCATGTTCTTAAGCGACTTTTCCGCACTTGAGTTCGATTCTTGGGAATCTCGTTCGAAACTGTTGTTTCGGATTTCTCGCAAGTTCATTTAATGTTGTTATGCGTGTTGTGAGCTTCGTTTGATTATTCGTTGTTGTATCGTGATTTTCGGATATTTAGGACCGTTTTGTAATTTCCCAAAGTTTCGGGTACTTGTCTTCATACTCGTTTTCACCTACCTCTGGGTTTCCGGATTCACATGTTCGTTTAGCACTTTCGTTCGTTGTTGAGAATCCTTCGTGAACATTGTGTAGTGTTTTTCGAGCTTTTCGTCGTGTTCGTTCCATGTTTGGGGCATTTTATGCTTCGTAATTCGCTCATTATCGTTTTGGATCATAACCGGTGCATTAAGGTGGTAGATACGTCATCGAACTCTTAACCGGACCGTCAGAGTTGGCCCCGGCCGAGTCATGGCCGGGCAGTCTGGGCCCAGGCCGGCACTGGCCGAGTTACGGCCGGCAGTGCTCGGCAGTTACGTACGTAAGGCGGGTTACGTACATAAGCCTTGGCCGGTTACGTACGTAACGATGTCGCCATTTTTGGGTAGTGTCTCGGCCATGGACGGTTACGTACGTAAGCCCTTGGCCGGTTACGTACGTAACTCTGCCGGCAGGCAGCCTATTTAAGGCCCTGCAGACGGGTTTTTCACCATTTTTCTCATTCTTTTCCTTCTTTTCCGCGGCTGGAGGTGTGGCTATCATGGATAGATGTTGTTGGACAATCAATCCATGAAGTCTTGGAGTTCATATCATCAATCATCCATCCTATAACATCCCTTGATCGAGCGAATCAGGTTAGATTTTCTAGAAATCTAGTTTTGGGGAATTTGGGTGTTTTGGTTGTTTTCATCCGTTTAATCCGATTTAACATAGGATTGTGATGGATTGATGATTATTTAGATGTTATCATTTCCCTTGTTACTCCATGGTTGGATCGTATCGATTCGTTGTTTTGGTCGAGTTCTTGATCGACGCCTTGAAGGTGTCCGGTAGAATGTCTTAGAGGGGTTTTCGGACGTTGTACGATTATTCTTCCTCGTATGATCGTTGATTTATTAATTATATGATGTTAGGGTCTAGTTTCTTGTGAAGAAACCGTGTTGAACCCTTCCGTTCATTGTCGTATTCCTTTTCAATAGCATCGGGCGTTCCGAAGCTTCCCGGTTGAGCTGTGTTTGTCTGAATACTTGCGTGCCGATTTCGAGGCAAGTACCTTGTCCATATAATTCTTGTTTTATGGATACGATAATTAGTGATCGTATAAATGTGGTTGTTTGGTTGTTTGAATTGAACTTTCAAAAGATTCGGTTTAGCCTTGTTAAAGGCTTGTTTTCAAAACGCGTGTGTTTTGTGAATGGTGTGGTTTGTGAATGACTATGTAAATTCTATGGATATGTTTGGTGTCGATGTTGCACTTGATATTGCGTGTGGACGTATATGGTTTCATTTCGGTGTGTTGTGGTTTGACGTGGTGTTTTGCTAAGTGTTTGATGCCTCTGGGTGGATTGTTTGAATATATGTGTTGTATTGTGCTGTGTGTGAATGTATGGATGTGGGCGGGGCCTACGGTGGCACATGGCATGCGATCATATGGCCAGGATGCAACAAGCGATTGATCCAACCGTGAGAGCCTAATAAAAACTACGGTGACACATGGCATGCGATCATGTGGTCAAGATGCAACAAGTGATTGATCCAACCGTGAGCGCCAAAGATAATCTACGGTGGCACATGGTATGCGATCATGTGGCCAGGATGCAACAAGTGATTGATCCAACCATGAGATGTTGTAACTTTTGTTTTGCTAGCCAGCTCGGGAGGGTCCTTCGAGGCCTCGAGTGGGATTCGTGGCTTCGTCCCAGTCCTAGGCGACGTGTGTGCGTGATTCGTTTTATGATTGTGGACAGCTTGGGAGGGTCCTTAGCGACCTCGAGTGGGATTTTTTCGCTTCGTCCCGGTCCTAGGCGATGCTTGTGCGTGATTACCTTGTGTTGATTTTATGTCCGTCGAGGACACGTGATATGGTTTCTGACCCTGTGAACTGTTAGTGGTTTTCTATTTGCGAAAACAAAACTGTTGGGTTGTGACCCCTGTTGATTTTGGAAAGAGAAGGATTCGAATCCTAAATGGTTTACGTTGAAAACTCCCGAGGGCATTTTTAAAAAGGTTTTATAAATTATCTTCTCGATTTGCGATCTTTCGGTTTTGGAATGTTTTACCCAAACTCTTGCCTCGGGAAGTACTTTTCATTTTGTTTGGATCTCTGAGGATTCCTGGTTATTGTTATTCTTGGAACTTGAATTATATGGCTCGTATTTGCACTTTGTACTTGTACTAGCAAAATAGTGGAATTTTGCTAACCCCCGAGTAATCGGGGGGTGGATGTCTGTATTGCATTCAGGTTTCAGGGAGCGTGGCACAGGGTCGGCATGAAGGATGATGAAAGATGATCGATACTAATCACATGTGGAACCGTACGTTGTGTATTGGTTCAGTTGTACTTTATTTTCCGCTGCAGTATTTTTCCCCATTATATGGGAGTTTGTTGTATTTTGACCCCTGCCTGGGCAAGTATTGTAATCGAGTTGTATGTTTTTATTGAAAGGCCAAATCGGTCTACTGAGTCTTTTTAGCCTTAAAGGCACTGTCGAGTTGTTCGTTTGTTGTTACCAGCCTGGTAGATCCTTGAGGAAAGGTTCTACGGCGTGTAATATCCCTGAGCGGATTGGGGGTGTTACAGTAAGTGTTTCATCCACAACAACGGTAAAACCCAACTAAATGCCTTTGATGCTAAAACTGATGATGGTCTCTTTATGGGATATTCACAAGGAAGCAAGACATATAGAGTCTTTAACAAAAGAACCTTAGTTGTGGAAGAAACACCTCATGTTATATTTTATGAATATACTATTGAGTACAGGAAGCAAGTAGAGCTAATTGAGGATAAGCTCAAATCCACATCCCTCGAAGAAGTCATTATACATGACACAGGAATGGTGGACTCGTATGCAGATCAGTCTGAAGACCCAATTGTAGCTGCTGAAGGCCCACCTGCAGATCAGACAGGAACACCAAACCTACCTGATCAAGTTGCCGCTGATGAAGACCCATTTGTAGCTGATAAAGACTCATCTGCAGACCAGACCAGATCCCAACCTGCAGATGACAAGATGGTAGCTGATCCAGTTGCAGACCAAGGAAACCAGATCCAAGTTGATGCAGACAGAGAGGAAATCCACCAGAGCAAATCTACAGGGGGAACAGACCCTGGAGAAGAAGATATCCCCAAGTGGCTCAAAGACCATCCAATCCAACAAATCATTGGGAAGCTGACTGATGGAGTTAAGACAAGACAGTCTACTCTACCCACAGGAATGGCAATGTTCTCTTGCTTCATGTCCCAAATAGAACTCAAGACAACAGAACAAGCCTTGGAAGACTACTCTTGGATCAATGCCATGCAAGAGGAGCTTGAACAAATGGAAAGGAGCAATGTTTGGGAACTGACTGACAGACCAGATCATAAGAAGGTTATTGGCACCAAATGGGTGTACAAAAATAAAAGCGACGAAGATGGAGCTGTTGTTAGGAATAAAGCCAGACTTGTTGCTAAAGGATAGGCACAGTGTGAAGGAATAGATTTTGATGAAATCTATGCACCTATTGCAAAATTAGAAGCCATCAGACTATTCCTCGCATATGCTGCATTCAAGGATTTTGAAGTCTATCAGATGGATGTAAAAAGTGCATTTCTTAATGGAATCCTAGAAGAAGAAGTCTATGTGGAGCAACCCCCAGGATTTGTCAAAGGAGACAAAGTCTACAAGCTGTTGAAAGCTCTATATGGACTTAAGCAGGCACCAAGAGCCTGGTATGAAACCTTATCTGTATTTCTTGAGAAGAACGGTTTCTGCAAAAGGAAAGTGGACAAGACCTTATTCAGAGTGGAGCACGAAGGCCACATATTAATAGTTCAGATATATGTGGATGACATTATATTTGGCTCAACCAACCCAGAGCTGTGTGAGAAATTCTCACTACACCAAAATGGCCGATTTGTCACCTTTTTATCCGCGCTATTTGTCACCGCTAATAACCGTGACAAATATTGTCACGGCTACAGACGGTGACAAATGATAAAAAGTGACAATTAAATTGTTTGTCACGGCTTTTAACCGTGACACATTTAGAGAGATTTTTGTCACGTTTGTTAACCGTGACAAGTTCGTTACAAGTTTAAAAAAAAATTATCGCGGTCAAAGGCATGCCCAGATATTAAAAATCAAAAGCAAAATATCCTTCTCTCTTCGCGACTTCACCCTCTTCCTCTCCCAACCTACCGGCGCTCTCTTCCTCCCCCACTCTCCTTCTCGCGACGTAAGAAAGCCACTCTCTATCTCCGTCCGGCCATTGAATAGTAAAGCATCTCTTCCGAGAAGTCATCGCACTGTTCGTCAATCCAACTGGTATCCTTCTCTCCGTTTTTTATGAACCGTTCCAATTCCACTTCGATCTGCTCAGCATTATAAGACAGCAAAAGAGACCGGTGTTTGTGCGTCTGTCAACATGAGCAAATCTTTCAAACGCTAACTTAATATGTGATTATTATTTTTTTTGATGAGAAAGCCTTTTAAGAAGATTTCAGGGAGTAATACTAAATACATATCTTCCTTGTGGCTAATACATACTCTACATCACGAACATATTCATGCTAGGAATTGGTTAAAATTGATACATTTTTGGCCCTACTTATTGTATTGTGTATTGTTGCTTTTTTTTGTCAGATTATTGTTTCCCCTTTTCATTTTGTAAACTTCCGTTTTTTTGTCAGATTATTGTTTCCCCTTGCTTGCAATGCCGTTTTTTTTTTGTGATTTTTATGTGGTTTGATAAATCGGAAGTGGCCGGAAGTGGCCGAAATGCCGATAGAATTTTAATCGGACGCTATCGCTTTCGATGCTGAAGTTTTTTTTTTTGAGTTTTTTTTAGGTGTTTGATTCTGCTGTTGCCACTTTTTTTTATGTGTTTGATTTACGGGGCAGGATAATGTAGTTGCTTGTGATGTTATGATCGGGTGAATTTCTTTCCTGGAGCTGCATTTAAGTTTCAAAATCAGTTTTTTTTTCTTTTTAATTTATAAGCAGGCAAGAGTGGGCTAATATTTCTTAAAAATGGATGGCATGGCAGGAGTATCCTTGTTTATTGATTGACCGAACTTCAAAATTAGATCAGTTAACTGTACTTATGGACAGAGGTTTCCAGATTTATACTTATAAATTATTAGAATTTGCGCCTCAACTATAATATATGATACATACTTCTCTTGTAATTAATAAATTCTTTGGAAGTGAATATTAGTATTGCAACTAGTGTTCTTAGTATCTCTATTTCTAACTACATTCAGGGAATATACTAGCATGTATATAGATCTTGCATGTATCTAAATTTTTATGTTGTTTCTCTTGCACTTTTTGTTTAATATTGATTTTCATATTTCTATTTTTTGTGAACTTACCAATTAATTAATGTTGTGTTGTTTCGTATAGCTTAATAGAACTTGCTACTGATTTCTTGGACTAGTTGGGAACATTCTTCAAGTTTCTTGCGAGGAAACAAGGTATTTTTTTTTATTTGTATGGTAGTTAGATGCTCTCACGGCGGCTGGTCCGTGCATATTGTCATGTTGCATAATAGTTAGATGCTCTCACGGTGGCTGGTCCGTGCATATTGGCATGTTGTATAATAGTTAGATGCTCTCACGGCGGCTGGTCCGTGCATATTGGCATACTGCATAATAGTTAGATGCTCTCACGGTGGCTGGTCCGTGCATATTGTCATGTTGCATAATAGTTAGATGCTCTCACGGCGACTGGTCCGTGCATATTGGCATGTTGTATAATAGTTAGATGCTCTCATGGCGGCTGGTCCGTGCATATTGGCATGCTGCATAATAGTTAGATGCTCTCACGGCGGCTGGTCCGTGCATATTAACATGTTGCATAATAGTTAGATGCTCTCACGGCGGCTGGTCCGTGCATATTGACATGTTGCATAATATTTTTTCTGGGAAAATAGTTTTGCTTGGAGGGTCATTGTATTTGAGAAAAAATTTTGTAGGAATCAAAACTTTTTATACATTGTCTCTAGATAGAGAAACATGCATATAAAAATGCAAAAGTGAAAGTCTATGTAATTCAAAAGCACCAAACATATACTTTTTTCCCTATTAAAAAAAGAATCAAGTTATAAGCAAATGGATTTAAAATTTTTAATACAGTACAAAAGCGCCACGGTTCTTTAGTGGTTGAGATCAAAGATAGAGAATGTTAATTTAAGAGTCAAAGTCATATTTTTTATGAAAGAAAAAGTTAAAGTCATAGTGATCCTTTGTGACCTTTTTTGTGTAGAATCGATGGGGTTTCCACTTTATAAAGAGTGGATGGGCGAAATTAATAGGGTCGGGGATGTGCATGTTAAAGGGGTCAAAGACTTTGTGAAATTTGCAAGGCAAAATCTAAATAGGGAAGAGATCTCGTGTCCATGCGTGCGTTGCAGAAACGGTAAACGTTTGAGATGGACAGAGGTTGAGTTGCATTTGATTAAGTGGGGTATGCAACAAGATTACATGTTTTGGGTATTTTCATGGGGAAAGAGAGACGCCTTATATTCCAGAACATCTCACACACGAGGGCACGAGTCAAGTAGAGGGAGACCATTTGGTACAACCTAGATTAAACGACCTCATCGATGATGCTTACAGATTCCATGCAATGCAAGTAGACCATACTTCAGAAGTTGACGTTCTTCACGGAGAAGGAAATTATCAAGATCAAAGAGAAGGCTTTGCGGCTAATGTTGATAATGAAGTCCACCATGATAATGAGTATATACGTTTAAAAGCAGCATCGACAAGACCTTTATATCATGATTGTGACTTAAATCACACGTTGTTGTACGCTCTGGTTGGTTTGCATAATTTAAAGAGTCGTTTTGGCTTGTCGGGCAATAATGTGACAGAAATTCTTCGTTGGGCTAAGGATTTGCTCCCTAAAGAGAACACACTACCCGATAACTATCCCAATATAAAGAGTAGTTTGAAAGGGTTGGGGATGAAGTACAAATCCATTCATGCTTGCAAGTACGACTGCATTTTGTATCGGAAAGAACATAAGGATAAACTGAAATGTCCAGTTTGTAATGAACCTAGATTTGTCGAGAAGATTAATTTGAAAAATGGGAGCAAAATAGATACAAAAGTACCCCGCAAGGTGTTGAAGTATTTTCCTGTAGCTCCCAGGTTGACGAGACTTTTCAGTGTACCATGGATAGCAGAGGCAATGACTTGGCATGCTCGAGCAGAGGTAGGAGAGAATCTTATGCGTCATCCCATTGATTCATCCATATGGAAGTTGGCAAATTTACGACACCTGAACTTTGCGCAGGAAAGTCGCAATATTCACCTTGGAATATCAACTGACGGGTTTAACCCATTTGGTAATATGAGTACAAACCATAGTACTTGGCCGGTCATTCTAGTGCCTTATAATTTGCCCCCTTCTTTGTGTATGCAAAAGAAGTTCTCAATTCTATGTTTATTGATACCAGGACCAAAGGCACCGAGTGATGACATTGATGTATATTTGGCGCCACTTGTTGATGAATTGAAGGAGTTGTGGGCTAAAGGTGTGAAGGCGTTTGATTCATACAGGCAAGAGTGGTTCACTTTGAAATCTATGTTGTTGTGGGCAATCCATGATTTACCGGCCTATGGGACATTATCTGGGTGCAATGTGCATGGTTACTTGGGATGTCCTATTTGTGGAGAGAACGTTGAATCCTCATGGCTTGATAGTGGCGGTAAGATTTTTTATCATACACACAGGAGATTTTTGCCAGTTGGTCACAAGTTCAGGTTAATGCAAAATAATTTCCTTCCGTATATGCCGAATCCCGCTTAGCTCCTATAAAACTTTCGGGTTGGGAAATGGAAGAAAAAGCAGCGAAGGTCGATCAAAGACTTGGGGGAAAACACCCTCGAACTTTGACTCTGAAATGTAAAAGAAAGAAAGAAATGGAAAAGAGCGCTTGGTCTAGGAGGTCGATTTTGTTTGATTAGCCCTATTGGAAGGAACATTCAGTACGTCACGTGATAGATTTGATGCATGCGGAGAAGAATGTCATTGAACATCTTGTAGGCACATGCTTAGATGGGGCTCATTCGAAAGATGGAGTGAAGGCACGTGATGACCTGCATAAGATGAGGATAAAAAGATCATTATGGGTGAAAGATGATGCTAGAACCGGAAAGAAGATTATCCCAGTTGCAGCTTTTACTTTGAGCAATGATGAAAGGAAGGTGTTGCTCGATACAGTATACGAGTTGAAGGTGCCTTCTAATTTCTCATCAAATTTTCGTAGGATAGTGAGTTACGCAACACATGATTTGAAACAGTGCAAGACTCATGATTGGCATGTCATAATGCAACTAGTCCCTTTGTTGTTTGGCCATTGTTTTTCCAAACATAAGGATCTCCGGAGGGCTATTATGCAGATAAGCTTGTGCTTCACTCTATTGTGTGAAAAGGTCGTTAACAGAAAACACATGATGGCGGCAAAAACAACTCTAGCTGAGGCAACCTGTGTTCTAGAAAAGTACTTTCCTCCCTCATTCTTTGATATAAGCATCCATTTGTTGGTGCACTTGTGTGATGAAGCACTGATATATGGCCCGTCTTGGTATCGGTGGATGTATCCATTTGAACGTTTAATGAAAATATACAAAGAGTATGTTAAGAATCCGCGGTACATTGAGGGGTCCATTGCGGAGGAGTACATTACAGAAGAAGCTTCCTTGTATGCTAAGGAATACATGCCAAATACAGACACTACAGGTCGTGAATGCTTTGTTGACGAACCAAATGAATTTGCTGATGAGCATACTTTAGGGAAGGGCAATAAAGTGACACTAACGAGTATACAATATGAACAAGTGACTCGATATGTTTTTGAGACTCACATTGACATTGATAATTGGAAAGCGTAAGTACCATTAATCGTGATATATTGATATTTTAAGTTTATTGTAATTACTATATAATTCTTTATGTTTATTTGGTACATAGGCAATTTGATGCATCCGGTCCCGGCAAAAAGAGGAAAAGAGTTACTAGTGCAGATAGTGAATTTAGGAATTGGGTAGAGAGTGAGGTACTAAATATATGTTGTTATTCCTTGGTTTATATTTTTCCTTATCTAGTCTTTTCGTAACGCAAGTCCTTTCATTATTTCAGTTGTTGAAAATTGGTAACGTCACATCGAGGCTTGCACGACTAGCGAATGGGCCTAGTTTTGTGGCTAAGTCATATGATAAATACCGGCTCAATGGCTTTGTATTCTCTACTAGCGCATACGATCAAAGACTTGGTCGAAAGCAAAATAGTGGAATTTCATATAAAGCCCTTACGTATTTCAGGTCGAGTGCAAAAGATAAAAACTTGATAGAAGCCGAGATGACGTATTGCGGGATTATACGAGAGATTTGGGTACTAGACTATACAAGTTTCACTGAAACGGTCTTTTATTGCGACTGGGTCCGAGTGGAAGATAAGGCCGCATGTATGATAGACCCTGACTCTCACATGGTGAAGGTAGATTTGACTAAGTTGAAGAGCAAGAATTTAATTAACGACGAGCCCTTTGTTTGTGCATTCCAAAAGTTGAAGCAAGTGTACTACTCAAAGAGCCCTAATAATGACCCATGGTCTGTTGTTCTATATTCTCCCAAGCGTTTGACCACATCCATCGATGACATAGAGGCACCTGTTGAGTATCAGTCTATTTTGGATGATAATCCGGAATTCAAGAAATTTCTAGACTTTCTAGAATAGGTTAAGTGATGTATTTTGAAGAAATGTTTGGTTATTTCTATTTTTAAGAAATGTTTGGTTATAAACAAAGGAAATTCTGCTATTCTATAGCTTTTTTTTGACCTTCGTTGTTTTTTGCTTCTGAGTAGATTCTATATCATATATTTCTGGAAAGGTATGTGTGTCTAGTTTCTAAAACACTTTACGGTGCAAAAATTGGAGTTTTCTACAAAGAGTGATCAATCTCCCACAATGACACGAATCTGCCAGAATAGAGGTGTGTTGACATAGCAGTAAATTTACGGTTTAAACTGTATCGACTGGTTGTGAAAAAGATTCTATATCATATATTTATGGAAAGGTATGTGTGTCTAGTTTCTAAAACACTTTACTTTGCAAAAATTGGAGTTTTCTACAAAGAGTTATGATCAATCTCCCACAATGACACGAATCTGCCAGAATAGAGGTGTGTGGACATAGCAGTAATTTTATGGTTTAAACTGTACCAACTGGTTGTGAACTAGATTCTATATCATATATTTATGTAAAGGTATGTGTGTCTAGTTTCTAAAACACTTTACGGTGCAAAAATTGGAGTTTTCTACAAAGAGTTATGATCAATCTCCCACAATGACACGAATCTGCCAGAATAGAGGTGTGTCGACATAGCAGTAACTTTACGGTTTAAACTGTACCAATTGGTTGTGAACTAGATTCTATATCATATATTTATGGAAAGGTATGCGTGTCTAGTTTCTAAAACACTTTACGGTGCAAAAATTGGAGTTTTATACAAAGAGTTATGAACAATCTCCCACAATGACACGAATCTGCCAGAATATTCAAAGTCTTGGTATTTCCGTTTTCTTGCAAAAATTGGTTGTTTCCGTTTCTGTTTTTTTTTTTTGCTGTTTTGTTCTGTTTCTAGTGCTGGTCTGTTGCTATTTGATAAGTTTGTTTTACTGTTTGGATACTCTTTGAATATAGAATAAATACAGGAAATGACATCTTCAAGTCAACATCATGCCCAAAATAATATAGTGTCGTATGATACTCCCCACACCGGAGAATCCATCGTTGATCAATGGACAAAAGTTAAATTCAATTTGCATGGTCTGATCATAGAAGGTAAAACTCATTTGTTGAACCGGTGCTTGGCTTTGTTGAAATCCCATATCGGTCTTGCCTATGGAAAATGGACAGATGTTGAAAACCCAAAAAAAGATGACATGTGGAAAACCCTCTTTAAAGAATTCATTATACCGGTGGAGCAAAAAGAGGAGGTCTTAAAAGAGATGGGCTTACAGTTAAAGACGTGGAGGAGGAATATACGTGCAAAATATCTTAAAGGTTTAGACATCAATGGAATTAAGGCGTTGAAGGACCAAGTTTCAGAAAAAGAACAAATCCCTCTTAGCGAATGGAATGAATTCATCAAACGCGAAGCAACGGAGGAGAAAATGGAGCAAAGAAAGAAAGGCAAAGAGAGCAGGGCTAAAAAGACCGATGCGCACTGTCTCGGTCGACAATCGTATGCTGAAAAGGCCGAGGAAATGGTATGTATGATCCATTTGAATGGAGAATGATCTCATAAATTTAGTCTTCTCGTGTTTATTTCTTTGTTTAATGTATTTGACTTGTATAGTTATTATTTGCATGTATTTGACTTGTATAGTTATTGTTTGCATAAGCGTAAGAATCCACTTGGACCACCACCTGAGCTATCAGATCTTAAATAGAGGCTCGTAAGCAAAGAAAAACTGGGGAAATTCATCCTAATGCAGTTGAAAATGTGGTAAGTTTCATTACTTTCTTTAGCACGTAAACGACAAAAATATGGATCCAACTAATGATGAAAATACTAATATTTTTTCTTAATATATATGGCAGCAAAAATTATCTGATAAAGTGTCTGAGTTGAAAAGCAGTCAAGATTCATCGAGTGAAGTTAGTTTGAAAACTGATGCGTTGACCGTGTGTTTCGGGAAAGACACTAGAGGTAGGACTCGTGGTGTAGGTCCAGTGTGTAAAACTAAAGTGAAGAGCATTCTTCCAATACGCACAGAGATTGAGTGTGTAAAACAGTCTAACGTGGAAGTGAAGCAAGACATTAATGAGATTAAAGAATCCATTAATAATATATTAAGAGCCATGGTCGAATATCAAACGTCCTCTCCAACAATCTCCACACCAAACTATTGTCTCGAATCCTTCAAGCCCGTTGACTCCAACGCATTCCGCATCCTCTTCATCATCAAATTGTGGGATATTTAGCTTGTCAGATGCATCAAAGAAGATTGCAACTGGAGTGATTGTTTCAACGGCAACTACGGGAACGATTGTGCATGGTCATGCATTGGTGGACTTTGAACGTATAGTTCTAGTAATTGACGTCGTTCCAGGAGAACAGGGACAAAGTTTGTATCTACATAGTCAAGGGTGTGCCACAAATATCAAGGGAACCGAGGGTAGTTGGGTGGTATGGCCTATATGGTTGCTAAAATGATTTGAGCGTTAAGCCTTACTTTTGTTAAGTATTTTTTATGAAATTGAACACTATGTGTGTAACTTGAGAATTTGAACACTTGCGTGTTGTTTATGAATTTGAACAAATGATGAATTTAATTAGTGCATTCTGTGATATTAAAATGATGTGGGTGTGGTGATATTAGAATTTGTGTTATTTATATTAAAATTATGTCCGATTTATCACTGCTAAAGGAGGTGACAAAATTAGAAGTCACGGAACATTTGTCACCTTCAACAGCGGTGACAAAGTTAGATATTGTCATTGTTCATAGAGGTGACAATATGAGGTGACAAATACAGATATTTGTCACCTTCATGGCCAGTGACAAATTAAAACAGTTGTCACCTCCCATGACGGTGACAAATACAGCGACTAGTGTTTTTTATGTACCCTTTTCAAGGTGTAACTTTAGCGGTGACAATGGAATTTTGTCACCTTCAGTAGCAGTGACTAAGGGATTTGTCACCCCTGAAAATGTCAGCTTCAATAGCAGTGACAAAATCCATTTGTTACTGCTTTTGGCAGTGACAAATCGGCCATTTTGGTGTAGTGTCTCAAATCTCATGCAAGGAGAATTTGAGATGAGTATGATGGGAAAGCTTAACTTCTTTCTTGGATTACAAGTCAAGCAAATGGAAAATGGGATTTTCATCAATCAAGCCAAGTATACCTGAGACCTCATCAAGAGATTTGGAATTGAATCAGCCAAACCAGCAAGAATTCCTACGAGCACAAGTACTCACCTAGATGCAGATGAGGGAGGCATATCAGTGGATTCAATCCACTACAGAGGACTTATTGGATCATTGCTATACCTCACTGCAAGCAGACCAGATATATCTTATGCCATAGGAGTATGCGCGCGATTTCAATCCAAGCCAAAGCAGTCGCATCAAGATGCAGCCAAGAGAATAATTAAATACCATAAGTCTACAGTCAATGTTGGACTATGGTATCCTAAGGACGATAACTTCGAGCTATCAGGATATTCAGATGCAGATTTCGCAGGATGCAAAATAAATAGGAAAAGCACTAGTGGAACGTATCAATTCCTAGGAACCAGACTAATATCCTGGTTTAGCAAGAAGCAGGTATCTAATTCTATCTCCACCACAGAGTCAGAATACCTAGCTGCAGGTAGTTGTTGTGCCCAGATCTTATGGATCAGACAACAGCTGAGGGACTACAACATCATTGCCAATGAATTTCCTATCTGGTGTGACAACAACAGTGCTATTGCAATAACCAACAACCCGGTATTGCATTCAAGGACCAAGAACATTGATGTTAAGCATCACTTCATTATAGATCACGTGCTTAACAAGAGAGTAAGAGTTGAAAGAGTCAGCACAGACTACCAAATTGCTGATATCTTCACCAAACCTTTGCCAGAAGAAAGGTTTTTGGAGCTGAGCAGAGAACTTGGATTACTAGATTGGGAATATAGTACAGAAGAAAAAGCAAGCTGAAGCAGATCATATGAAGGACGGACCTAGCTGATCATAGGAGTCTGACCCTACTTAATGCAGACAAGAAGACGAAGGACAGACGAAGGAACCTAGCTGATCAAAACCACAGGCGAGAAATCAAAAGAATCAACTCACCTGATGCAGAGCGATCAATAATCGGCCAACTAAGTTTTCTAAACCTAACCGACTTCTAAATATTATATTATTATCTGCTATTTATATAATAGTATCATATTATTTTTTGGATCACAAGTGGCATAATACTATATGCTTAAAATACACGTGGCAATCACAGGTTCAATCGACCTCCACTGTGACAAATTAAAATCCAACCGTCCATTTACAAACTCAAAACCTAGACCACCGATTAAAATTTGAATTTTAAAAAATCCTCAAAAGGTGGACCACCGATTAAAATAAATGATTATTTAATTACAGCGTCGTTTTATTTTCTTTTTAAGGACCGGAAAGCCCTTTCACTTTACCTTCACCAAACTCTCGAAAACCCTAATTTACAGAGCAGAAATCCTTTCGAACTCTCAATACACTAAGAAATCTTTTATCTTGCAGAAATGGAATCCTACTTTGAAGGCGTCAACCTGAAGGCAGTCAAGGACCACATCATTTTCTCCCTGGTCGTTGATTTTGAGGGACTCTTGGAATCGAATCTGGAGAACAACGAAGTGCGCAAGCTCATTTACGCGATGAAGATGAATGGGATCTACCCATTTTTGGATATCAGTCCCAAGCACATGTTTAAGGAGGATGTTATTGCATTTTTCCGAGAGGCCCGAGTGATTGAATCGGGGATTCGAAACACTGTCGGTAGAATCCAAGTGGACATATCGCCGGAGACGATCGGAAAAGCATTTGGAATGAAGAATCGCGGCGTGGCGGTCGAGGCCCTTAGACAGAGAGCAGCCGATACTTGGCTGAAGATTAAGGCGGTCGACCAACCGGAGAAACTTAAGCTAACCGCCAAGAGGAGTGAAATTAAAAGAGAATATCGCCATGTGTTGGACATAACCAACAAAATAGTCATGGGCATGGCCGGTAGCTACGACCAACTGTCGTCAGCTAAATTTATGGTGCTGGGAGCACTAATCCAAGACACGCGAATTGACTGGACGGACTACATTTACAGGCAGTTGGTGCGCGAAGTCAACAAGGCCGAGTGTCTTGTTGAGGAGAAGAAGTTTAAATCCAAGCTGGCGTTCGGAATGCAGCTAAGTTGGATTATGGAGAAACTTGGTGTGTCAAAGGGAAATACTGACCCCTTCCACATCAATAAAATACTTGGTCATCTAGAACAAGAAACTTTGAGGAGGCTAGGAAGCGGAAGAAGAGCAGCTCAGATCTTAAAAGAGCTGTCTGATCAGGGACCTACTTACAAATACCCTGAATCATCAGACGAGTCCGACCAGGCTGCAGCCCGCAACCCACCTGCAGACCAATCTGATACAGAGTCGGATAATACACCTATTGCAGTTTAGTGAAGAGGAGCAGATAGAGCAATATTTCAGCCCTGCAGCCAAGTCACCTACTCACTTGGAGGACCAGCCTGCTCCTGCCAGCCTGGAGACTCAAATCGTCCCTCTTCTCACTCCCCAGTACATATCAGAGGAAGAGGAAGTAGGCTTGATCATCAACATACCTGAAGCAAACTACAGCTTCAACATGCTTGACAACAACATCCTCAATCTATCTATAGAGCAGCTCAAAATGGTAAACCCCCTTGCTCTAAAACATTCCTTCGTTCACATTTACGAGGAATAGAAAACTTTAAAATCCTATCCTTTCACTCAACTACAATCTTTCGTTGAGGTGAGTGGCTGGGAGTATCCCCAGGCCACTGAAGAAGCGTTGATGCATTTTTTAACGAATCAGACGCAATTTTATTACTTCAGGAAAATTGGTTCATGTCTAATTTTAAAACCCACATGGACCAATTTATCCATACCATTATGTATAGTATATTTGATGGTTCTGTTGATAAAGAATAAGAAGTTGAAGAGAAAGAAATAAGAATAGAGGAGTTAGTGCCGGAAGAAGAAGAAATTATTATTATTGATGATGAAGAGGGGAGACAGGAAGAAGGAGAAGAAGAAAATATCTCAATTGAAAAACAATCTGGAGAAGAAGGAGTCGAAAAAACTATGGAATTAGTGGATGAAGAAGAAGAAGGAGGAGAAGAAGTTGATCAGGAGGATGAAGAAGAAAAAGAAGATGATGAAAAAGATAATGATGTTGATAAAAAGGATGATAAAGATGAAGATAAAAATGATGATGATGATGATGGTAAGGATGAAGGAGGAGAAAAAGAGGCTGAGAAAGAAAAGGAGAATGATGAAGAGGAAGAAAAGGAAGAAGGAGAGAAGGAGTTGGAAAAGAAAGAAGGAGAAAAAGAGAAGGAGGCAGAACAGACCCCATCTGGTATGCCAGCTGCAGACAGGAGTCTGCAGATAGGTGGGTCATCCGCACACCTACCTACAGGCGTCGAAGGCTCAGGCGAGCACTCTCCACAGATATCACAAATTACACCTGTGATGACTGAGCTGATCCGACAGATTGTAAAAGACACTGTTGGAGAGCTGCTTGCTTCTCAAATCACTCCTGATCTTCAGTCGATCAATGCCAAGATTAACACCTTGTTGTAGCAGATCATCCCTCAACCACCTCCTCCTACAAACAACAGAATGCCCCTTGGTATGTCTGGCTGGATGCTTAGAATGGAGCAGCAATTGACCACCTTGGTTGATGCTGGCAAAAAGGGGGAAGAGAGGTTACAGGGGGAAGGTAGCAAGCAGAGGGAAATAAGAGGAGTTCAAGAGATGAGGACCAAGAAGAAGCAAGATGTCCAAATGATCACAGCTGGGACATCTTCGGCAAATAGGAAGGGAGAAGATGAACTAGAGCAGGCTGATGATCAGCTTGCTGTCAAAAGAAGGAGGATCAGAATTGGGGACGAGCCTACACTAGAATGGGAAGGCAAAGAGTTATGGTATGTTGAAGATTTCCTTCCTATCGAAGCTGCACCTATGTGGGGAACTGCAAAGAAAAAGTTCATCAGAGATTTTTATATCTGGGAGTTACTCCATGATAATAATTGCTCCCCACAGCAGACTTTTATTAACTTCATGGAAGAAGCACATCCAAATCTCTGGGCTGTCCTACTAAAACGTCAAAGGAATGTAATGCATACCCAATGATCCCTCCCTTCAGGCCTAAAGATCCTCCCACCTTGGAAAATGATGAATTTGATGAATTAGCACTTCAAAGGAAAATAAAGAAACTTTGTGACGAGCATAAGTTCTCCTCACAAGAAGATCAAGACTTTGCCGCTCTCGTTATCTGAAGAAATATGGTCTTGCCCCTGTCAAGAAAAGGCCAATTGGAGCTAAGCCTATCAGACCTGCCAAGCAGCCTATCCGCAGAGGCAGAGGCAGAGGCAGATGATTTGTTTGTATTCATATTTTTTATGAAAATTTTGTACTTGTAATTTTTCCTGTAATTATTTTGATCATTGAAAGACATGTACTTGTAAAACAATGCAAAAAATATTTTATAACAGTCTTTTGAATGACAATTCCCAGTTGTCTCAAAACTAGACTGATTTTAGTTTGTGTCTTGCACTCAAGTGTAGACTTGTTCATTTGAATAATTTGCTTAAGTTTTGCCATCATCAAAATAATAGGAATTTGTTATGAATACTTGTTAGATTTTGATGATGTCATTAATGTAATTCAAATGTTTAGTACTTGGCAAAAATGTAAGGAATAACCAAATGAGTATCTTCCATAGGCCAAATTACGTTAAGTTAAATAATTGGCAAAATGTAAAGAAAAACCAAATAAGTATCGTCTATAGGCCAAATAAGTTAGGCTCAAATCGGCTAAGTACAAAGGTACAGCTAAGTACATCAGAGAAGTACAGCCGAGTTAAGTCAGAGAAGTTCTGGTCAACAAAAATTCATCAGAAATATTTGACCAGACTGCAGTCAAGTGACTTCAGACAAGTCATCTGATCAGGCGAGTCTCAAACAGTCACCGACAGAGAAATCCAAACTGCAGAGAAGATGACTGTACATCATCCAACTTGATTTATGTGAGATCAGCCAAGTACTCCAAGTCCACGTTAGCATGCGTTGAATAGTCAAATATTACGGAAAGTCACATGCAAGCGTGAAGAGACAAATTGGAGAGATTCCCGCAAGGATATGGATTAAAAATTCATCCAGACCTACCATTGAAGACTTTAATCTTATTGTATTTAAAAGATTCGGCGCCTCACATGCAAAGTCTTCACAACGGTCTAAAGATGGATTAAAATATGGGAATCCAGCCTTGCAACGTTCAGAAAAATAAGCAAAGAAGTCTACTTCTCCAACTGACGGATTTGTTACAAGATCAACACCTATATATCTCCGATGATTTGAAGATGAGCAGTACGATGCGAACAATACTCTCAAGCGATCAAAGTTATCAAAGCAATCAAAGCAAACTCATAGCATCGTGAAAAGAGCAGTACTCAAAGTTCTTATCTTGAATAAAGCTCTTAGTTGGAGAAGACAAACACTCTTGTCTTAAAACCTGAGTTCGGGGTACTTCACTGGTTGAAGTTGCGAGACTGATAGGCATCCGAGGATTTGAAGAATCAGTGGTGCTAGGCAGTCAAAGAGGAGTTGCAACGATGTGATTTCCACTGGTTGGAAGTTGTTGTAGCTAAGTAGTAGAATCATTGTAATCTTTATCACTGGTTGAGAATTATAGTGGATTCATCTCCAACTGGTTTGGAGAAAGTGGATTAGTATACGATTACCCCACCTCTGTGACCACTATAAATTACCTGCATGTTTTATTGTTTTCAGCATCATACTTAACTGTTGCATTCATTCATTACTGTTCCATTGCTTAGTCTTGATTTCATCATCAGCTGATTTTCGCATATCTATCAGCTGAGAAACTCACTCTTCGTGAAAAAGAGTTTAAGAGTTTCAATAAGTCTATTCACCCCCCCTCTAGACTTATTCCTGGACGACTTGTGACCTACAGGAACCACAGCAGAGGCTAAAGAACCCTTAGAGGACCTGTCTTCCGTCCCTTAGACGACTTGAATAATTTAATGATAATAGACCGTATGAAAAATCAAACTAAGTATCCATCCTTATGATGTACTTAGATTTTTAGCGGCAATTTTAAGTATTATTTTCTAGATATGCAAAAATAAAATAATTAAACCGGAATAAATGATTCATTATTATTCTTAGGAATATTGGAAATGGAGGAAATGGACTTTTTATTTCAACTCAAGTTATTAAATATTACCTTTGTGAATACTTGAGGTCAATAAACTCAAATTATTCTCAAGGTTACTTTGTTAAATAAATTAAAAGAATTATCATTTGATTTAAAATCGTATAAGTAATGTTTATGTTATACATTGTTAAAAATATTTTTTCAAATATTCAAGGTGTTGGGATTCGGTGCCTAAAACGAAGGCCCAGCGGAAGCGGTAAAACGAAAATTAATTCGATCCAAATCCCTACGAGAATCGATCGAGCTACGTATATACGAATATATAAACGAAAAGCAAGAGTTGTAAGAAACTAACCCTCGAAGTCCGTTGATTAAATGGAAACCTTTTCTTGAGCTATTCCCCAAGCTTTAGTTTGATCTCTACGAGTTCAATCCGCTCCAAGCCCTTGAACGATCCAACGCCGAAAACACCGCGTCTCTACTTGCCACGCGCCGGAAAAACGACCGGAACAACAACACTTGATTAACCTCTAAGGTTACGGCTAGAATCAAGTGGTGAAGCTCTTGTTATTACACTCTAAGTGTATAATATATCTCTCTTAATGTATCTTGAATTTTCTCCAAGAAAACTCAAGAATAAAAGTGAAGAAGAAGATGAAGATGAAGACTAAGAAAAATAATTTTCTCTCTCACTCCTTCAAAGCTCACGGCTGGAATTCATTCCTTGCAAGTGAGAGTTTGTCTCCACTTATATTCTTATTCAACTCCCATGATCTCCTACTTTAGACAATATCACCAAGGTGTGATATTTGTCCCCTTGTCTTGGTCACTAGTCCACCATCCTAGAAAGTGTAGACCAAGACAAAGTAAGGGAGTAGGTGATGGGGTGGCCATCTAGAAGGAATCAGATGAGTTCGATTCGTTTCGGACTCCCGTGAGTCCAAACAGATAAACTCCTATTCCGTTCCGATGTATTTGTGTCGATTAATTAATCCAATCAATTAATCACATTAAATACATAATAATATAATTAATTTCTCCAAGAAATAATTATATTCACGAATTAAATTAATCACCCAGTAATTTATTTAATCCATTAGGCCGTAAATCAATTTATCCAATAAATCGATTTAGACATCCAATGTCCCAAATTAGATATCCAATATCTAATATTTATAATGAGAGATTAAGCTCGATTCATTCCGTCACAATCCTAATGCGCGACTCAGAGGTCCGTCTCGACAAAGAATGGGAGGAACCAAAGAGTAGTAGCACCACCTAGCCAGCCTGGCGGCCTACACTGTACCCCAACTGAGAACGAATGATTGGGATCATTCAAGAACCATTCTGTCGTGAATACCAGTAAACGTATAAACCCTTCTTTCAAATGTCCCGATCAAGTTTTAGGGTCACTACTACCAAACCCTATATGTACTTGACGCTATGCATGCGTTAATGCAAATCGAGATCATCGAGTCGCCGTGTATCTAATACAACCGGCTCCAATGCTTTGGCCAAAGACTTATGATCTCATCCGCCAATAACCGCATAGGACATATAACCCGCTCACTAACGGGAGAAAGAATTCTATCTTGGTATTCGGTAGGACTCGCTACTTGCCCGTCCAAGATGCACGCCGAGGTTGACCCCGCCTTAGGTTCGTGGTCGAACTACTCTAATGAAAATCTTGACGTCACAAGCACATCCCTACTAAATCCTCAAGTCGAAGGTTCACGAATACCTATCACAACCTTTCGATTCCGTCATTGACTGTCCCAGAGTGAAATCCATGTGACGAATCGAGGGTGAGTCGGTTCGAGTATACTAATCTAATTAGCATACCTATAACGTGTGATCCCACTAACTATTAGTGTTCGACAGGCACTCTCCATGTCAAAGAACACGTCATACAAGTCTTTACATAAACTTAACGCCCAGTCAAGTTTCATCGACTTGCGAACGATTAAGTATTTGAGCTATAAACCTTTCCAAAGGCCGACCCCCTTATCCAATAAGGAGTGGAACGTTTTGCTCTCAAATACACGGACTAGTTTCTATATGTTTATTTACGAGTTAGGAATGCCAAGAACTACCAAGAAATAAAGAAACAATCATTTGCCTTATATAAATGGTTTACATAATTACAAGTACAATGCCCTCACTCAACAACCTCTGAGTGGCATTCGAGGGCATACTCCTAACAATCTCCCACTTGCACTCAATGCCACACACTATGGTATCTAATACCCATGTTCTCCAGATGACGGTCCAAGCTAGTCTGAGATAGTGGCTTGGTCAGTGGATCGGCGACGTTGTCGGCCGAGTCTACTCTATGCAAAGACAATGTATCCCTTGCGAACAAATTCTCTTACGAGATGATACTTCCTCTCAATATGTTTGGTGCCGTTGTGAAACCTCGGCTCCTTGGCTCGCGCTACGGCTCCGTCGTTGTCGCAAAGATGCTGAAATTTCAAAGACATGGTATCACTTGAAGTTCTCCTAAACTTCTTAATCCGTAACCCTTCCTTGAAGCCTCCGAGGCCGCTTGATACTCACCGACAGGTGTGGAATCAGCCGCGCTTTGCTTGGCACTACGCCAAGATACTGCTCCTCCATTAAGAGTAAATATGTAGCCAGAAGTGGACATCGAGTCGTCCTTCAGTCCTTGGAAGTCCGAATCAGTGAATCCCACCACATCCAATTCTCCACCACCATACATCAGAACCATATCTCTAGTCCTTCTCAAGTACTTGAGAACGTTCTTTACGGCAGTCCAATGTTCCCTACCTGGGTTTGCCTGAAACCTACTCACCACGCTTACAGCATGCGCAATGTCAGGTCTTGTACACAACATAGCATACATAAGGCTACCCACGGCCGAAGCATATGGTATATTACTCATTTCCTTTCGTTGTTCCTCATTTTGAGGACACATCTTCAAGGTGAGTTTTATTCCATGTCGCATCGGTAGGAACCCTCTTTATAATCATCCATCTTAAATCGCTTTAAGATTTTATCTATATAGAGGGCTTGGGAAAGACCTATTGTTCTCTTCGCTCTATCCCGGTAGAGTCGAATACCAAGAATATAGGTAGCTTCTCCCAAGTCTTTCATGGAGAAATTACTCGAAAGCCAAGCTTTCACAGAACTGAGCATTCCCACATCATTTCCTATTAGTAGAATGTCATCTACATATAGTACTAAGAATGCGATCTTGATCCCACTAACCCTCTTGTATACACAAGGTTCCTCTTCATTTTGCACGAAGTCAAACTCTTTGACTGCCTCGTCAAAACGAAGATTCCAACTACGCGACGCTTGCTTCAGTCCATAAATGGAACGCTGAAGCTTGCACACTTTCGAATATCGACTTCGGATACAAAGCCTTTGTCGCTCCATATAGATTTCCTCCTCGAGGAATCCATTAAGGAAAGCCGTCTTTACGTCCATTTGCCATATCTCATAATCGTGGTAGGCAGCTATAGCAAGCATCATACGAATAGACTTGATCATGGCTACGGGCGAGAAGGTATCGTGGTAATCGATTTTTTCCTTCTGGGTATAACCCTTTGCCACTAGCCTGGCCTTATAGGCGTCAACCTTGCCATCACCATCAGTCTTTCTCTTGTAGATCCACTTGTTCCCAATAGGCACTATGCCCTTGGGGCGGTCTACTAGAGTCCGACTGATTGACATGCATCGAGTCTATCTCGGCTTCCATAGCTTCACGCCATTTCGGAGTCTACATCCACCATCGCTTGGTCATAGGTCGTCGTCGGTCTCTTGGCTATCACTTGGAACCTCATGGAGACCCAGCCTCCTCCAAGTGCACAAGCCCATACCTCTCGTAAATGAGACACCCTACTAGACCTACGAGGTGGTTGTACTTGTGTTTGAAAGTTCGGTTCCAGTTTCTTGCACAGTGTCTCTCGAGGAGTTTCATTGTATTCTTCTAAAGAAATACTTCTACCCGCTCCGCCTTCTGAATGAACTCATCTTCCAGAAGTGTGCTTGTAAAGCAACAATGATCCTTCGATCTTCGGGCATGTAGAATAGATATCCCATCGTCCCGACGGAATCCAATGAAACGTCCCTTCGCAGACCTAGCTTCCAACTTTTCCCCCTGAGTCTTCGTGACATAGGCGGGACATCCCCACATCCTAATATGATTAAGACTTGGTTTCCTTCCCTCCCCCATCTCAGGTGGAGTTTTAGGAACGGATTTGGAAGGACATCTATTCAAGATATACGCGGCGATCAGAGTGCATACCCCACGGGTAAATCGGCAAGTCAAGATAGCTCAAGATGGAACGGACCATGTTCAACAGTGGTCCGGTTCCTTCTTTCGACACACCATTTAACCGAGGAGTACTGGAGGTGTTAGTTGTGAAACTATTCCATGTTCCTTAAGGAACTCGTCAAACTCCGTACTCATATACTCGCCACCTCGGTCCGACCAAGTGCTTTGATATGATTACCGCTTGTTTCGACTAGGGCCTTGAATTCTGGAATTTCTCAAAGGCCTCGGATTTATGTTTCATTAAGTATACATAACCATACCTAGTATGATCATCTCAGAACGTAATGAAATATTGATATCCGTCATGTCTCCGCTTCTAAAGCACCACATACGTCGGTATGGATTAATCCCGATTTATCGGCTCTTTCAAAAGTCCCCGTGAAGGGGACTTAGTCATTTTGCCTTTAAGGCAAGATTCACAAGTAGGAAAGGGATCCGATCCCAATGGACCCATAAGTCCATCTTTTCCCATCTTGTAAACCTTGGTCCGACCAACATGACCAAGTCTAAGATGCCATTTCAAAACTTGATTGGTTTCATCCCTACCACGTTTTCTAGTCATAGTATTCACAACTACTTTGTTGCTGAGATTTAGATGATACAATCCATTCAACAATGTAGCGGTATCCACTAGTTTATTTCTCAAATAAATTTTGCAGAACCATCACCAATGAAAAATGAAAAGCCTTTTCGGTCCATGACCGAATGGATACAATGTTTTTGTGCCCCTTGGGCAAAACAAGTACATCTTCTAAAGTCAAAACAAAGCCGGATTCTAAACCCAAAAGAAGTGACCCTATGTCGGTCGCCTCGACACTATGCCCGCTTCCGATTGTGATCATAACTTCTCCAGCTCCAAGCTTCCTACTTTGTTCCAGATCCCGATTCACGGTACAAATATGAGAACTAGCACTTAATCTAGTATCCAGAAGTAGAAAATGCAGAGCGTAACAATTTGTTTCCAAAACTAAAAGTTACAGACCAAGTGCCATGAAGAATCGGACAGTCTCTAGCCCAAAGGGCCCACTCACCGCACTTGAGACAAGTATCCTTTTTCTTCTTGTTCTTCGGAACCATTGGGGCCTTGCCCTTACCCTTAAGGTCCTTAGCTTGTGGTCCACCGCTTCTTGGTCTTTTTCTTCTTATTCTTAGACCTCCGAGGTCCAGAAGAAATCACAAGAGCAGACTCCTTCATCCGCGGAGTCTTCATTTGAGACGAGCGGTCACAAGTTTGTTCATTAGCCCAGCTAAATTACATGCAATCTCATTGCGGTTGAAGTTCATAACAAGCTGTGAGAAGGAATCGGGGAGAGACCGTAGGATAAGGTCGGTTTGAGAGAAGTATCCATTTTAAAATCAAGAGCCTCCAATCTCTCGATCATGGATATCATTTTGAGGACGTGTTCCCAACCTTCTCACTTTCCTTCATCCTTGCACCGAACAGCTTGCTTGGATATCTCATATCTAGCGATTCACTGTGCTCACCATAAAGCTCGGTTAAGTGAGATAGAATCGCCTAGCGAAGTCATTTTCTCATGAGCTCTCGAAGCTCATTAGACATGGAAGCCATCATATAAGCACGGACTTTCACGTCATCCTTAACCCACTTTTCGTGGTTTTCAATCTCTTCTGATTGGCTCGAGTCCGCATAGGAGGCGCCGGAATGTCCGTCTCCAAGACGTATCCCCGTGCCTCTATACCGAGGACAATCATCGACATGGAGCCAATCCACAAAGTTAGGTCCCATTAAGGTGTTCTTTTCGAGTAGAATTGCGAGTGGATTCATTGTCATATTGAGTTATGTCCGCATTAAGTATAACAGATTAATTAGTGACTTGTTATATTATGATCCGAGTATAGAATTAAGGTCCTTTCTATTCTTGTTACCCAGCTCCCACTATTTTTATCGGAATAACACACTCCCATGTGAAATCCGGAAGTATCGTCGCTCTACTTCATAGTGGTGATCGAGTTCTTTATAAATCTTAATAGAGGGCAACCGAACAGGTTTCTAGTCTATTAATTTTCATAAAGTGGTGTCCAACACCAACCCATCTAATGGATGATTCGATCTTCTTTTTCCCCTTGTTCACTCCCAACCTATACGGTTTCTATGGTTCGTGAACAAGTTAAGTTTATACCATCGACGCAAATCAGTTTCACAATTGAATCTTATCCGGCAACCTATTAGGTTTCTAGGGATAAAATTTGCTCCAACCGAAGGCATTCAATGCGCTCCGGTAATTTATCCGTCCTCCCGAACGACTACCCCGATAACTCGGAAGCATAGCACATCCGGTTTGGATTTCGATTTCGAAAACTTCGATGGAGGAAGGAAAACCTTGAAACCTTATAAACTTAATTATTTGTTGTGGGAGAATTATCGCGATTAACGTTACACTTTGCACATTAATCGTTTAAGCGCGTTTGTGGCATTCATACAATATGAAACAACCAATCACAACCTAGTTGCTACCAACATGTGGTTCATGGACCGTTCCTAGAAAACAAAAACTCCGTAATCTAATTACAAGTCTTCGTCTTGAATCTTCGTCTTCTCGAAATGGATCTTCCTCCGGTCTTCGTCATTACATATAAATTTTACATTGAAAATTGCATCCTAGATACAAATTTTTCTAGTAAAATAGATAGGCTCAAACGGCCTTTACAACCCAATCGAATAAAACGAACGATTCAAAACTAAGTCCACGAACCACATCCCCATTCAAAAGCATTCATTCAATAAATACTATATAAATGGAAAGCGTAGAGATACATTGATCTAATCAACAATACGAACCGATCCAATCGATTCACACAACCGGTAATATAATAACGTTCAAAATAATTGATCGAACATAAATATTCCAATTAATCAAATTTCCCTTATAAAATGAAATACCATAAATCATTTTAATCATATTAAATCCAATTTAACATGCGGGAGATTAATTTTTAAGATTACACGGAAAAATCGAGCCGGGTGAAAACGGCCAAAGATGACCGAGTCACCTCGGCACTCACCGGCGATCACGCCAGCTTGGCCGAGTCACGCTCGGAAGATGCCGCCAGACACGACCGAGTCACCCAGGACACGGCCGGGTCGCCCGGCGATGACTTGGTAGATCGCTGACACGACCGTGTCATCCAGACACGGCCGAGTCACTCGGCCAGACACGCCCGTGTCTCGACACGGCCGGGTCTCCGTGCAGATGGCTCGGCCACATCTGCCGACACGACCGTGTCACCCAGACACGGTCGAGTCATCCTCGCCAAAATACCCTTTTGTCCAAAAAGTCGTCCGACGACGATCCGGGGGTAGATTTTCGACCGGATATCCAATATCAATATTTTCCGACTTTCATATCTTCAATATAAATCATATTTCCCGAAATTTAAGATTTATATTTAGACATAAACTTACGAAAAATACAATTATTACGAACGAAAAACATATACCACGATTATGACTAAAATGATTCCAAATCATTCACCATTTAATCGAGCATTCCAAATGCCAATATCGTATATACGATCGCAAGACCTACGCTCCGATACCACTTGTTGGGATTCGGTGCCTAAAACGAAGGCCCGGAAGCAGAAACGAAAATTAATTCGATCCAATCCCTACGAATCGATCGAGCTACGTATATACGAATATATAAACGAAAAGCAAGAGTTGTAAGAAACTAACCCTCAAGTCCGTTGATTAAATGGAAACCTTCTCTTGAGCTATTCCCAAGCTTTAGTTTGATCTCTACGAGTTCAATCCGCTCCAAGCCCTTGAACGATCCAACGCCGAAAACACCGCGTCTCTACTTGCCACGCCGGAAAACGATCGGAACAACAACACTTGATTAACCTCTAAGGTTACGGCTAGAATCAAGTGGTGAAGCTCTTGTTATTACACTCTAAGTGTATAATATATCTCTCTTAATGTATCTTGAATTTTCTCCAAGAAAACTCAAGAATAAAAGTGAAGAAGAAGATGAAGATGAAGACTAAGAAAATAATTTTCTCTCTCACTCCTTCAAAGCTCACTACTGAATTCATTCCTTGCAAGTGAGAGTTTGTCTCCACTTATATTCTTATTCAACTCCCATGATCTCCTACTTTAGACAATATCACCAAGGTGTGATATTTGTCCCCTTGTCTTGGTCACTAGTCCACCATCCTAGAAAGTGTAGACCAAGACAAAGTAAGGGAGTAGGTGATGGGGTGGCCATCTAGAAGGAATCAGATGAGTTCGATTCGTTTCGGACTCCGTGAGTCCAAACAGATAAACTCCTATTCCGTTCCGATGTATTTGTGTCGATTAATTAATCCAATCAATTAATCACATTAAATACATAATAATATAATTAATTTCTCCAAGAAATAATTATATTCACGAATTAAATTAATCACCCAGTAATTTATTTAATCCATTAGGCCGTAAATCAATTTATCCAATAAATCGATTTAGACATCCAATGTCCCAAATTAGATATCCAATATCTAATATTTATAATGAGAGATTAAGCTCGATTCATTCCGTCGTCAATCCTAATGCGCGACTCGGTAGGTCCGTCTCGCCAAGAATGGGAGGAACCAAAGAGTAGTAGCACCACCTAGCCACTGGCGGCCTACACTGCACTTAACCGAGAACGAATGATTGGGATCATTGATGAACCATGCTGTCGTGAATACCAAGAACGTATAAACCCTTCTTTCAAATGTCCCGATCAAGTTTTAGGGTCACGGTACCAAACCCTATCTCGTACTTGACGCTATGCATGCGTTAATGCAAATCGAGATCATCGAGCCGCCGTGTATCTAATACAACTGGCTCCAATGCTTTGGCCAAAGACTTATGATCTCATCTCGCCAATAACCGCATAGGACATATAACCCGCTCACTAACGGGAGAAAGAATTCTATCTTGGTATTGATAGGACTCGCTACTTGCCCGTCAAGATGCACGTCGAGGTTGACCCCGCCTTCCGGTTTACGTGGTCGAACTACTCTAATGAAAATCTTGACGTCACAAGCACATCCCTACTAAATCCTCAAGTCGAAGGTTCACGAATACCTATCACAACCTTTCGATTCCGTCATTGATCGGTCCGGAGTGAAATCCATGTGACGAATCGAGGGTGAGTCGAGTATACTAATCTAATTAGCATACCTATAACGTGTGCTCCCACTAACTATTAGTGTTCGACAGCACTCTCCATGTCAAAGAACACGTCATACAAGTCTTTACATAAACTTAACGCCTACCAAGTTTCATCGACTTGCGAACGATTAAGTATTTGAGCTATAAACCTTTCCAGTGCCGACCCCCTTATCCAATAAGGAGTGGAACGTTTTGCTCTCAAATACACGGACTAGTTTCTATATGTTTATTTACGAGTTAGGAATGCCAGTAACTACCAGTAAATAAAGAAACAATCATTTGCCTTATATAAATGGTTTACATAATTACAAGTACAATGCCCTCACTCAACAACCTCTGAGTGGCATTCGAGGGCATACTCCTAACACAAGGATGATGTCTAGGAGCTATTTACCAAGGCACTTAATTTTTAGATGATGATTTCGTTGAAATTTGGTAAAATATAAAATAAAGGGCGAGCCATTAAATTAAATTGAGACGTCTCAATAAAATGCTAATAGCAAATTATTATTAGGAGTTTGAAACCTTGCCTAGGAGAGGACGACCGAACTCTCGAGATTTAATTGGAATCACCTTATCAACGACTCACAAGGCAAGTTCGTTCAACTTGCTCGGCCCTAGTATTATTACAATTTTATGTGTTCATTGTATCTTGATTGTGTTGTGCCAATTGTGATGTTGTGAATCTGTGTATTATGTGATGAATGTGAATAGATGCAAAGTTATGCCTTTCCAGTGGAACAAAGAGAAATTTATAATGAATGTTTGTTCCGCACCCGGATATTGAGAGTGTGCACCGGGATATTGGGGGTGGCAGAAATTGCACTATCCAGATATTGGGGATAGGTGCTTATGTGTTATTGTATGTATATGTGATATGTGTTGTGAGCTGATAATTTTAGAGCTGCAAAATTCGTATGAGCATATTGTTGTGATGTGTTATGACTGACCCAGGTATGGGCTGGTATTATTATATTTGCCAGTTGCAGGAACTTTGGAAATACAGGCTTGGGAATACGAAGGGACGGGGCATGCTTGACAACGGTGACTGGATAGAGTTAAATTTTCTTTGGCAATTATTTCGGAAATAGAAAGCATGTGTAAAATTTTAAAATCGTGTGTACTTCGACTTTCCTGTTCGTATGATGAAAATTTATTCTCAATTTCAGTATTGTTATTTTTACCATGTTCTTGTGAGGTAAGTCGAATAACCTAGCTTGGTGGGTCCCACGAGAGATCCACAGCGCTGTAGCTCCAAGATTTTGGGGATGTTACAAGGCCGGAGCCCCAGTAAAAACCTTGCTAGGGTAAAACCCCCTTGTGGCAAAACCCATAGTCAAGGGAAAAAGGGAACCCCTCTAAAAAAGAAATTACGCCACAACACGGAAGTAATCCTTGTTCATATCATCAAAAAGTTTACTATGAAGGAATTCGGGACAACCCCCAATCCAGATCCGCTGAATATGTAATTTAGCAATCACATCAGCTACAAAGTTTGCTTCCCTAAAAACATGAGTAACAAAGTAATTAAGATTATGTCGAATTAGCACGAACTTGTCCCAGCATGCCTTGAGTCGCCAAGGAATTAGTTTCCCATCAGCCTTCAAAATGCGGGCCGCTAAATCCGATTCAGATTCCAACCAAATGTTCGTGAATCCATTAGCATGAGCGAAAACAAGACCATGCAGAGCCGCTATTATCCCCGCCTCGGTAGCAGTACCAGGACCCAAAGGAAGGGAGAAAGCACCAACAAAAAATCCACGGGAGTTATAGACAACACATTCAGCAAACATCATACCATTATCCACACTGCTATCAACATTCACCTTGTAATACGATGGGGGAGGAGGCTTCACCGTATGATCGTGGTGACACGGAGAGCACGAGGAACAAAAGGGACACTGAGACGGCTAAAAATCAGAAGTTCATCCGCACCCGAGGAAGAATCGAGCTTAAAATTACTGTTAGTGTTAGTGTCCTAGAGACAATCCATTTTAAGGACATAATACTAAGATATTCAGTTTATGTTTAATACTATTGTTTTATTAATATTAAATATTTTGTAAAATACTTATTCGAATATCTATGTTTGATTGTTTGCATATATTCCTATCTGTGTCCCCCTGAATCATTGTTGTCATTGAGTTAGTGAGAACTCAGATGACCTAAGCATGATTCTCAAATATCCCCGATCAAGGATCATCAAGAAAGGGATATTGATTATACATTGTGTAATATCCGCAATTTCGGATTTCCGGTAATTTTATTTTTTCGACGGAAGTCCGTTTCGACGACTCTCTTGGGACCGTCTCATCATTCTGAGAATGATTAATTCTGCACTTTTTGTCATCCGAGTTCGTTTCGGTATCGTTTTGCTGAGTTCCGAGCTTTTTAACGACTTTTCCGCACTTGAGTTCGATTCTTGCGAATCTCGTCCGAAACTGTTGTTTCGAGTTTCTCGTAAGTTCATTTAATGTTATTATTCATGTTGCGAGATTTGGTTTGGTGTTTCGATCGCGTATCGTGATTTTCGGACGTTTTGGGCCATTTTCGTAATTTCCCAAAGTTTTGGGTAATTACTTTCCGTTGTCGAATTTCGAGCCTTCGGGTGGTCGGAATCAGGTGTTCTCTCAGTGTTCGGATTCGTATTTACGAGTACTTCGTAACCGTGCTTTGCCACGCTCGTGTCCGAGTTTCGGATTTTTCGACCGTCGGATCGACCGAGTCATGGCCGGCCGGACACATGCGAAACGGCCTCGAAACGGCGCCGCCACGCCGTGTCTTGCGCCGGTCGGCCAGACCAGCAGCTGCCGAGACACGGCCGAGACACCCGGCGCCGTCCGGGCCGCTTTCGCGCCGTGTCCGGCAGGGCTATAAATATGGCAGAGCAGTCGGCTTTTTCTTCATTTTTCTCACTCGTTTATTCCTCTTCCGCGGCTGGAGCTTTGATTATCATAGAGGGATGTTGTTAAGAGTTAAATCCATGAAGTTTTGAAGTTCATAACATCGATTAATCCTTCCATAACTTGCTCCGATCGACCGAATCAAGGCAAGTTTTCTTAAAATATAGTTTTGGGGATTTTGTTCGATTTGTCCGTTTAATCCGTTCTAACTCAGAATATTGATGGATTTATGATTGTTAAGCTATATTATATCTAATTCCTTGTTATTCCACGGTTGGATTGCCACGGATTTGTCATTTTATTGAGTATTTTATCGACGCCTTGAAGGTGTTCGATAAAATGTCACAAAGAGAATTCGAGCGTTCTACGATTATTCTTCCTCGTATGATCGATGATTTATTGATTATATATTGTTAGGGTCGAATTCTTGTGAAGAACTCGAGTCGGAACCCTTCCGTTCGTTGTCTCCTTCGGGGTCCGAGCTTCCCGATCGAACCGTGTTCATCGGAGCGTTTGGTAGCGGTTATTAAGGCAAGTATCTTATTATACGACTTGTATCTTGTGACTAGTAATTACGTATGATATGTATGATGATTTTTCTTGCCTCCGTAAATATGTTCCGTTTGAGTTGGTTGTGTTTTTCCGAAATTTGAAGGCTTTGTGATAATAGTGATATATTGGTATCCGTGTTAGGCGTTGTGCCATTTGTGCAGGATTGCGATGTACATATGAGATGGTTGTACACGTGGTTGTTCAATGTATTGTGTACCGAATGTGTGTTATGTTGGTTAAGAGTCGTTGTGATGATCATGATATTTGTGTTGTTTTGGTTTACATACTTGATTGTACATTTCATTGTAATGTGGAATGGCTTGACATTTAATGATTATGAATTGTGTCGTGTCGATGTGTGTGTTCCAGGTAGGGTCTGACGAGGCCTCTGGAGTTCGGTACATGATGTGTACGAACAAAGTGTGTGATCCGGTAGGTCCGACGAGGCCTCTGGAGTCCGTACATGACGTGTACGACAAGTTGTGTGATCCGTAGTGGTCCGACGAGGCCTCGGAGTTCGGTACATGATGTGTACGAACGATGTTGTGGCCGGGTAGGGTCCGTTGAGGCCTCGGAGTTCGGTACATGATGTGTACGAACAGTGTGTGTGGCCGGGTAGGGTCCGTTGAGGCCTCGGAGTTCGGTACATGATGTGTACGAACAAAGGTGTGTGGTCGGATAAGGTCCGTCGAGGCCTCGGAGTTCGGTACATGATGTGTACGAACAATGATCGTGTAGCAGTGATTGTTCGGGTAACATTTTAAATATGGATCTCGGACTCATAATGATATATTATTTAGTATGCTTTGAAACGAGAATCGGGCTAAGGCCCTAATGTTTACGAAAAGGTTTTTTAAATTGGGACTCGAGGTCCAAAAGAATTTCTGCTTTAAAAATCCCCGAGATGATGTGTTCCTTTTCAAATATCTCTTATTTGAGTTCGAAATTCTAAAACTTCTCGGGAACATTTTGATAATTGATTTCCGTATTAAACTCGTAGTTGCTATTTGCTTGTTACATTTCGTATGGTTTGATACTTGCACTAGTAAAACAGTGGAGTTTTACTAACCCCCGAGTATTCGGGGGGTGGATGTCTGCTTTAAGGCCGGTACATGCATTCGGGGAGCAACACAGGGATTGGCACAAGAGGATGACGAGCTGCGATACTAATCAAGAGTCGAGAGTTGGTAGAGTTTGGTTGTATTGTTAGAGTTCATTCAGTCTTCCGCTGTATTGTGTTTCGACCCCTGTGTGGGTAATGTTGTTAGTCAGTTCTGTTGATAGAGTTGTGTGACCTCATCGGTCTGTGTGTTTATGTGTAAGTGACCTTAACGGTCTGTATTATTATATTGTTTGACCCTGGCCGGGCAAGCATTTAGTCGTTTATGGATGTTTAGCCTGGTAGATCCTTGTGGAAGGGGTCTACGGCGTGTAATATTCCCATACGGTTTTGGGGGTGGTACATTTCTGTCGGGTCGAGTCGAGTCGTGGTTTGTCGAGTAATGTGTGGTCTTGTCGTTCGAGTCGTCAGGTGACAAGTTGAGTTGTGCGTAGTCACGACGTGTCGGATATGTTGTCGGACGAGATTAGTATCGTGGGCGACCGTAACCTCCGTGCGACCTGTTGATGTAAGTCTCCTCCTTTATGCGTAATACCTGTGTATCTCGATTTTATCTTAGTGAGTTAATTGCGGTGCATAATTTTATTTACACAGTATTGTGTAATATAGTTGTGTTTAATACTTGTGACACATAGTATGTGTATAGAACTGGGCACGTTATTGTTTTATCTTTGAACCACCGGGTGGGGTGGTAGGTTGTGAAAGTTTTAAACCTTGATGGGTTTCGAATAGGTACCGACGGTAGAGTTTGTGAGAAACTCCGATGAATGATTTTGTTGAGTGTTTAAACTTGATACCACGAGATGCATTTGATTGAATTGGCGACCCTGGTTTCCATTTGAGTATATGGTTTTAAATTATTGCTTTTGGAATGTTGTAATTTTTGTCCGCTATGGGTAAGTTTGAGAATGTTTCTGAAGGACTTTACAGTTTGAGAATTTTGTAGAAATCGATTTTGGAAAATATTTTGGTGGTGCGGTCAAACCATGGTTTATATGGATTTTTAAAATTTGTTAAATTTTGACAAATGGGCCGTGTATTTTCAAATGACACAATCAGGCGGTATTTGAAAAATGTGTTTTGAAATACTTCGGACATTGTAAAATATTACCGTCATCGACCTTTTTGGCGTTTTGTAAATAGTTTTTAGCCTGGTGGATTCCGGCGCGGGACCCACGGCGCTACAATATTCCGTGTAATTATCTAAAAATTTTGGGCATTCTAGCCCATTGAATTATCGTTGAAAACTTTGAGTACCTTAGAAAATAAATTTCGAGACGTTCTTTTAAAATGAATTATTTTCTTGTGGTACATCCAAGGTGCCACAATATGTTTCAAGATTCTTCTACCTCGAGGACCAAAATGTTTTTAGATATTTTCCAATGTTTTAGAAACACTTTTACTTAGACCCGAGGGTCGAATACTTCCGAAAGTTTTTAACGAAAAGAAATTGTCCTCATTTTTATCGAATGCGAAATAGTTTCCAAAGTCTCGATAACGATGTTTCACGATTGTATTTTTATTGAAGGGTGATACTCAAGATCAATCGGTGTTTCCAAAATTATTTTCAAAAGGAGGTTTACGTTTTTAAAACCTATCCATTCCGTTTGAGGGCGGGTATGTATGTATGATGTTCGCGTTGTCGTTATGATGTTTGCTCCAGTATGATCGAATTGGTGGCATGAACGCCGAGGCGTTGCCACGCATTTGTTGTACTAGCCCTCTGTGAGAGGTGTGACGGTGTTTTGTTTATCGCCTCGTGGTGATTTGCGTGTTGTCGCACGAGTGTGAGCTGTTGAAGCTTGGGTTTGTACGTTTGTGTACATGTGTGATTGTTTCATAATGTTTGTAATTAGGTGCTGGTTATCGTTCGGGCCGTTGAGGTCGCCGAACGATACCGTCGTGATTCTTTGTTGTGCTGAGTTGGCATCTCCGCTATATTGTTTTGCGAATTTATGCCCCATTGTATCTAGCATTTATATTTTCGGTATGCCGAGCCGAGGTATTTTAACTGTGATGTGCCGGGGCATGCACGTGTAAATTATCCTTCTCGTCAGTGACGCGTTTCGGGGGACACCGAATTCAGTTTTGCGAATTGGCTATTGAGACTTTCGGAGTTCGCGCTTCAGCACAGATATCAGGATCAACTCTGAGAGACCCATGGGAGATTTTCCTGTCGGATGCTTTTTGTGTTGTTACCTTGTTTCCGTTGTTGTGAGTTGCGGGGACGACATTTCTTTTATAAGAGGTCGGATGTAATACCCGTACTATATTTGACTTCTGCAGTTTCTCCTTCTAAATTCTATCGACTTGCACGTGTTCGTTGATACTTTTTGAACTTGTTTGATGTCTGAGTTGTGTTGGGTACCAAATCGGATATTTGCGCCGTTTTATGCGGAAGCGAAAATAAATTGCGGAAAATAAAGGGCACGAGGATTTATAGAGGTTCGGCTATTAACGAAGCCTACGTCCTCTCTCGATGTATCTTTTTCCTTAGGCTTAAGATCAAAACCTCTATGCCTCTCTTCTATCGGTCGAGGGATTACCGTTACAAGCTCGTCTTCTATCGGTCCGAGTAAAACCGTTTTTCCTTTTCTATTGGATAAGGAATCAACCACTCTAGCTTTCTATCGGTACTAGATAAACCTCACTAAGATAGCGATTGTGATTCTAACAATGCCGGATCCTTGATCCTAATAACACCGAATCAAATCGTATCTTTTCTTTTTATCGCTCGTGTATGATCTTGTGTATAACACTCAATCACTCTTAATTAAGCTCAAGAACAACAACTATAATGTTTACAATGATATAACACGTATGTATGCTTTGCTCAATGTTGTTGTGCGGAATAATACCAACTCCTTGGTATTTATAGCCTTCTTCCTCCTTACTAGCCGTTGCTGCCAGTTGACTAGCTAGCGTGCGCTAGCCTTCCTTCTTAGCGTGCGCTATCGCACATTTTTGCTCTAGCGTACGTAAAGGCTTTCGTGTAGCGTGCGTTAATCACTTTATATTTCAGTCCAGTAGCTACTGCCCTTAACAGTTAGCGTGCGCTACCACTTTCTTTGTAGCGTGCGCTAATCCAATATATCCGTTGCATGGATTGTCAAAGTGACCGTTTGATATGCTGACTTTGACCTGCTTTTCCCAACGTTCGGATTGACTAGATTCAAATATCTTAGCGTGCGCTAATCATCCTTTGTAGCGTGCGCTAATGATAGAGGGTAGCGTGCGTTAATAATAGAGTGTAGCGTGCGCTATTTATCTGCTGACTTCACTGCAGCTTACTTCGATACTAGGCTGGAATGCAGCTGACTCCTCGTTAGCGTGCGCTAACATATGTCCCTTAGCGTGCGCTAATGCAGTCCAGATTGCAATTTTTGCGTCTTCGTCTGCTTCGCCGTTTTGCTTCGCCTCGATGTTGTTTTGTAGTTTAGCAACTTTAATCATCAAAACACAAATTAAATAATGTGTGGAATAAATATTCCAACAATCTCCCCCTTTTTGATGATTACAAAACAACTCTTGAATTGGATAATCTGTAAAAAAATAATATCTGTATATTTATACGAATCAAAGTTTTCGGCTTTGATCGTTTCGTTAGTTTCTCCAATTCTTTTCTTTTTCTTCTTTTTCGACTTCTTCATTTTTCAACTCCGTCGTTTTTCGTTTTTCAATTTTTTCAACTCCCCCTATTTGTATGCTTTTCTTTTCTTCTCGACTTCTTCGATTTTTCTCATTTTTATCTCCTCTTCATCTCCTTCTCATTTTTATCTCAATTCATATCTTTCTCCCCCTTTTTGTTTTCATCAAAAAGTAAAAAATATAAAGGATACCAAATGAAATATAAATATGCATGATACCAATTTATGCATTAATAAGGGTATAAACTCCCCCTGAAAATATTATTTCCTTCTCCCCCTTTGTAAAATATCATTTGTCAAAATTTATTTTTGGGGATCCAACCGATAGTTGGTTTTTCTTTTGAAACATAGACGATGTTTGAAACGTTTGTTCCTTTAGGAACCCAAATCTTTTTAATTTTTATCGTCCGTCTCGGGCTTTTGCAACTTGAAATATGATGCCCGATTTTCAAACACTTTTCGCAATGGGGTATCTTGAAATTAGCGGATTCGTTTTTCAAACGAGTTTTGAATCCTAACCCCTCTTTATTCAAAGTAAACTTTTGAACACCAAGCATTTGTTCAAATTTCTCGTTTCCGCACGAGAATTTCTTTGTCAAAGATTTAAGCTCGGTTTGGATTTTAGCGAGATCATTCTTCAAAATATTTTCATTTTCAAGGCATTTTGAATGATCAATTTCAACAAATTTTCCTTTCTCAAGTATTTTGGAATTTTCAATTTCCAAAGTTTTATATTTAGACTTGAGGGACTTAATTTCATTTAAAGCATTTTGATAGTCCGTATGTAGTAACTCGAATGCTTCAAAAAGTTCGTCGTAAGAATTACTTACTTGGCTTTCGACGTCGCTATCGTCGAATGAACTCCGGGCCATGAGCGCGAGATTATTTTGTTCAAGAAAATCTTCATCGGGATCTTCATCGCTCCATGTTGAGATTAGAACCTCCTTTTGCTTTACTCGACATTTCTTAGCAAAGTGGCCTGGTTTACCACATAATCGACAAGTGTTGTCGAATTTCTTAGGTTCGCCCGCTTGAATGTCCTTCTTTCTCCGGTTTAATAAGTGTTGGAACTTATTAATATTTTTGGCATAATATGCCATTTCTTCGTCACTTTCGTCCACCGGGGTTTCTTCTTTCTTTTTCGACATTTTAGCCTTGAAGGCTATCGACCTCTCCTTCGGTTTTGGTTTGGCATTCCGAGATTTTAGAACAATCTCGTAGTTGATAAGAGAACCAACGAGAGCACTAAAATCGAGAGTATTTAAATCTTTGGATTCCATTATTGCCGTAACCGTACCGTCCCATTCTCGAGGTAGTGATCGGAGGATTTTCTTTACTTTCTCACTACTCGAAAGTGGTTTTCCAAAACATGCTAATCCATTAGTGATGACCGAAAATCGGTCGAGCATAATCGAGATGGATTCGTCGTCCTTCATTTGGAATAATTCATAATCGTGAAGGAGCATGTTTATCTTCGTCTCTTTGACTTGAGACGTACCTTCGTGTGTTACCTCAAGCATTTTCCAGATTTCTTTGGCACTATCACACGATGATATCCGGTTGTGTTCTTCCGGATTTAAGGCACAATAAAGAAGTTGAGTTGCCTTACAATTGAAATGGTCATTTTTCCAATCAGAGTCGTCATATTCTTCAAAATTTTTAAGCGTACCGTTAGAATTCATTGGGATTTTTGGACCAAGACAAATCACTTTCCACAGTTCGATGTCGTAAGCTCGAATGAATATCGACATCTTCTTCTTCCAAGTCATGAAGTTCGCGCCATCCAAAAATGGTGGTCAGTTGAGAGCAAGGCCTTCGGCTGGAGAGATTTGAAACGCCATTTTGGATCTTCTCCTCGGATGTTAAGCCGCGTATTGGAGAACCGCTCCGATACCAATTGTTGGGTACCAAATCGGATATTTGCGCCGTTTTATGCGGAAGCGAAAATAAATTGCGGAAAATAAAGGGCACGAGGATTTATAGAGGTTCGGCTATTAACGAAGCCTACGTCCTCTCTCGATGTATCTTTTTCCTTAGGCTTAAGATCAAAACCTCTACGCCTCTCTTCTATCGGTCGAGGGATTACAGTTACAAGCTCGTCTTCTATCGGTCCGAGGAAAACCGTTTTTCCTTTTCTATTGGATAAGGAATCAACCACTCTAGCTTTCTATCGGTACTAGATAAACCTCACTAAGATAGCGATTGTGATTCTAACAATGCCGGATCCTTGATCCTAATAACACCGAATCAAATCGTATCTTTTCTTTTTATCGCTCGTGTATGATCTTGTGTATAACACTCAATCACTCTTAATTAAGCTCAAGAACAACAACTATAATGTTTACAATGATATAACACGTATGTATGCTTTGCTCAATGTTGTTGTGTGGAATAATACCAACTCCTTGGTATTTATAGCCTTCTTCCTCCTTACTAGCCGTTGTCGCCGGTTGACTAGCTAGCGTGCGCTAGCCTTCCTTCTTAGCGTGCGCTATCGCACATTTTTGCTCTAGCGTACGTAAAGGCTTTCGTGTAGCGTGCGTTAATCACTTTATATTTCAGTCCAGTAGCTACTGCCCTTAACAGTTAGCGTGCGCTACCACTTTCTTTGTAGCGTGCGCTAATCCAATATATTCGTTGCATGGATTGTCAAAGTGACCGTTTGATATGCTGACTTTGACCTGCTTTTCCCAACGTTCGGATTGACTAGATTCAAATATCTTAGCGTGCGCTAATCATCCTTTGTAGCGTGCGCTAATGATAGAGGGTAGCGTGCGTTAATAATAGAGTGTAGCGTGCGCTATCCATCTGCTGACTTCACTGCAGCTTACTTCGATACTAGGCTGGAATGCAGCTGACTCCTCGTTAGCGTGCGCTAACATATGTCCCTTAGCGTGCGCTAATGCAGTCCAGATTGCAATTTTTGCGTCTTCGTCTGCTTCGCCGTTTTGCTTCGCCTCGATGTTGTTTTGTAGTTTAGCAACTTTAATCATCAAAACACAAATTAAATAATGTGTGGAATAAATATTCCAACAAGTTGTCATCATTCGAACTGGTTGTGACCTTGTTTTAGATCGACCTGTTTGTCATCGTGACCTTTCCGAGTTCGGTTCGATTCTTGTGAGCCTTGTTTAGAAGTAACATCTTTCACTTTCTACCAGTTCTTTTAATGTCTGGAGTTGAAGTGGGGACTTCGGAGTCATTGTTCGACTGTTGTCATTTGATCATTGTTGTTCGATCATTGTTATTTGATCGTTGTTGTTCGATCGTTATTGTTTGAACGGGGTTGTCATTGTTGTTGCACGATCTCGTACTGCGAAGAATTGTCGTTCACCGTTAGTCAACTGTTTCGAGTGTGGCCAAGTGGGTCACCGAGCGGTGCATTGTGAGACCGTTGCCACGATGTTCGGGAATTGGGTTTTCGTTCCTACTCGGGGAGTGCCTAGTGGTGTCCCGTGATGTAGTTGTGTATCGTACTTCGTGCTGTAATTCGTGTAGAAATTGATATTTGTTGCGTGGACTTTTTGGTTTTGTTTGTATTCTACCATGATGTTTTATTTTAAGTTTCGGGACGAAACTTATTTTTAAATTGGATAGAATGTAATTTCCGGTATTCTCGTTTTCCGTTATCTTGAATTGTTTGTGTTTTGACGTCGGATATTTTCTTATTTATGAGAATCGGAATGATTTCTATCGTGATACTCTATTTGTTTCTATCGCATAGCCGTTTTAGTCGGGTGCAACTTGTTGTAGCGTACGTTTCTTCGATTAAATGTGTGCATGTGATGTGGTATGTGATGCGTCGTTAATTGCTCGTTGTTGTTTGAAACATAGTCGGTGGCGTTGCGTTAGTCGTCGTGGGGCGTGTTTTTACGCCGTATATTCCCTTGCGTTGCTTGTAACGTTTCGCCGTTGGGCACGAATTTTTTTCGGTTCCTGTGTATCTCGTTGAGTTTTCCTGGCGGGATATTGCTTCTCCCTACTTGATTTAAGTTTCGGGACGAAACTTCTTTTAAGGAGGGTAGAATGTAATATCCGCAATTTCGGATTTCCGGTAATTTTATTTTTTTCGACGGAAGTCCGTTTCGACAACTCCCTTGGGACCGTCTCATCATTCTGAGAATGATTAATTCTGCACTTTTTGTCATCCGAGTTCGTTTCGGTATCGTTTTGCTGAGTTCCGAGCTTTTTAACGACTTTTCCGCACTTGAGTTCGATTCTTGCGAATCTCGTCCGAAACTGTTGTTTCGAGTTTCTCGTAAGTTCATTTAATGTTATTATTCATGTTGCGAGCTTTGGTTTGGTGTTTCGATCGCGTATCGTGATTTTCGGACGTTTTGGGCCATTTTCGTAATTTCCCAAAGTTTTGGGTAATTACTTTCCGGTGTCGAATTTCGAGCCTTTGGGTGGTCGGAATCAGGTGTTCTCTCAGTGTTCGGATTCGTATTTACGAGTACTTCGTAACCGTGCTTTCGGTTTACGTTGAGTCGAGTTTCGGATTTTCGGACCGTCGGATCGACCAGTCATGGTGGCCGGACACATGCGAAACGGCCACGAAACGGCGCTTCCCAGCGCCGTGTCTTGCGCCGGTCGGCCAGGACCAGCAGCCTGCCGAGACACGGCCGAGACACCCGGCGCTTTGGGCCGTTTCTTTGCGCCGTGTCCTGGCAGGCTATAAATATGGCAGAGCAGTCGGCTTTTTCTTCATTTTTCTCACTCGTTTCTTCCTCTTCCGCGGCTGGAGATTTGATGATCATGGAGGGATGTTGTTAGGGGTTAAATCCATGAAGTTTTGAAGTTCATAACATCGATTAATCCTTCCATAACTTGCTCCGATCGACCGAATCAAGGCAAGTTTTCTTAAAATATAGTTTTGGGGATTTTGTTCGATTTGTCCGTTTAATCCGTTTTAACTCGGAATATTGATGGATTGATGATTGTTAAGCTATATTATATTTAATTCCTTGTTATTCCACGGTTGGATTGCCACGGATTTGTCGTTTTATTGAGTATTTTATCGACGCCTTGAAGGTGTTCGATAAAATGTCACAAAGAGAATTCGAGCGTTCTACGATTATTCTTCCTCGTATGATCGATGATTTATTGATTATATGTTGTTAGGGTCGAATTCTTGTGAAGAACTCGAGTCGGAACCCTTCCGTTCGTTGTCTCCTTCGAGTCGAGCTTCCCGATCGAACCGTGTTCATCGGAGCGTTTGGTAGCGGTTATTAAGGCAAGTATCTTATTATACGACTTGTATCTTGTGACTAGTAATTACGTATGATATGTATGATGATTTTGCTTGCCTCCGTAAATATGTTCCGTTTTAGTTGGTTGTGTTTTTCCGAAATTTGAAGGCTTTGTGATAATAGTGATATATTGGTATCCGTGTTAGGCGTTGTGCCATTTGTGCAGGATTGCGATGTACATATGAGATGGTTGTACACGTGTTTGTTCAATGTATTGTGTACCGAATGTGTGTTATGTTGGTTAAGAGTCGTTGTGATGATCATGATATTTGTGTTGTTTTGGTTTACATACTTGATTGTACATTTCATTGTAATGTGGAATGGCTTGACATTTAATGATTATGAATTGTGTCGTGTCGATGTGTGTGTTCCAGGTAGGGTCTGACGAGGCCTTTGGAGTTCGGTACATGATGTGTACGAACAAAGTGTGTGATCCAGGTAGGGTCTGACGAGGCCTCTGGAGTCCGGTACATGACGTGTACGGACAAGTTGTGTGATCCAGGTAGGGTCTGACGAGGCCTCTGGAGTTCGGTACATGATGTGTACGAACGATGTTGTGGCCGGGTAGGGCACAACATCTCGGGAAATTCTAAAACTTCTCGGGAACATTTTGATAATTGATTTCCGTATTAAACTCGTAGTTGCTATTTGCTTGTTACATTTCGTATGGTTTGATACTTGCACTAGTAAAACAGTGGAGTTTTACTAACCCCCGAGTATTCGGGGGGTGGATGTCTGTTTTGCGTCCAGGTACATGCAGTATTCGGGGAGCGATCACGGGATTGGCACAAGAGGATGACGAGTGCGATACTAATCAAGAGTCGAGTTGGTAGAGTTTGGTTGTATTGTTAGAGTTCATTCGGTCTTATTTGTATTGTGTTTCGACCCCTGTGTGGGTAATGTTGTTAGTCAGTTCTGTTGATAGAGTTGTGTGACCTCATCGGTCTGTGTGTTTATGTGTAAGTGACCTTAACGGTCTGTATTATTATATTGTTTGACCCTGGCCGGGCAAGCTGTAATACCCGGCTATAATTCATTCTGTACCACTCAGTAATTATCAGTCTGTAATTATCACTCAGTAATTTTCACTCATTAATAATCACTCATCATTCATGAAACACTCTTTTGCGTTCAATGTTGGCGTGTTGTAATCGTATATCAGTTACCGATCGTCATTTTATCTCCGTTTTTAGATCGAGACGGGAGTATGATCATTTTCATTGTGATTGATAGCCTTGTACTGGGAGTATCATCTTTGGATCGTGTTAGACTTGTTCACTTCCACATTCGTATGATATGTCGGATCATTCATCAGTCGTAGCGAGGAATCGGAATTATCGGATTGATTCACCTTGGCCAGCATCGAGTTACGGCCGTAAGGTTCTGGGCTACGGTCGTAAGTCGGCGAATACGGCCGTAAGTGGCGATTCTGGCCGTAAGTGATCCAAAGAGCTACCTGGGCATTTTGGCGAAGGTGAGTTACGGCCGTAAGGAACATGAGATACGGCCGTAAGTGGTGTTCGTATATTTCGGGTGTTGTCGACCAAGGGTGACTTACGGCCGTAAGGGGTTGCGGCATACGGCCGTAAGTCGAGGCAGTCTGGCCGTAAGACTTGGCCGGATACGGCCGTACGTTGCGGGAAGGATGTCCGGCCATTTTTGAAGGCGGGTTACGCCGTAAGGTTGGCGGATACGGCCGTATCATCCGAAATTCTGGCCGTAAGGTGTGCGATACGGCCGTAAGGCTGTCGACGGGTGTTTTTGCGAAGGCGGGTTACGCCGTAACTCGAGCGGTTACGGCCGTAAGTCTGCCGGCGAGCTTTGGACGAAGCGAGTTACGGCCGTATGAGTTGGCGATTCTGGCCGTAAGGCCGTTGACTTGGAAAGTTACGGCCGTAAGAGGGCCGAGTTACGGCCGTAACTTCCGGCAGATTTATAGTTTGGCGGGACACTTTTTCCTCATTTTTTCATTTTCACTTTCTTCTTCCTTTTTGTCGAGAGAGAGCTTGGGGAAAGGGATTCTTCCTTCATCAAACACTTGTGTACTTGAGTTTCTTCATTTCCATTCGATCATATAGCTCGGATACTCGTTTTAACTCGTGTTCTTCGGATCGAAGTGGTTGGATCTTCTAGAGGTAATTTCTTCAACATCTTGGATTTCGATTTTGTGTTGAGATATGATGTTTTGGACGTTATAATCATGTTATATGAAGGGATATGTGTATGATTATGAGTTTGTATAAGGATTCATTGGATTATTGAGGGATTATTCAAGAACACTTTGAATATCGAGTTGGATTTGGAGATTTTCGACTAATTGTTGTTATAATCACGTTTTGGATATTCGTTGTGGATAATTAATCGTATTGAAGATGTTTTGTTGGTTTGAAACACTTCTTGGGGATTTGGTATTGGTATATTGAGGTTTGATTGTAAACAATCGGAGTTTGGGCCAACGTGTTTGATTTAATGCCTCAATGGACTTGGTTTAGTCGTATCGACGTGTTGAGTTCGTTATATTCGTGTTTAATTCGTATATTGATCGGATTGTTGGTAATTGTATTGAATTAAGGTTGTTCGTGCGTAATCGACACTTCATTTAGGACATTTGTTCGTGGAAGGACTTTCTTCATCGGTATTGTGTAAGTTAATTCTTACTCGGTTAAAAGGATATTCATTCCTTTAGTTGTTGATCATTCATAATCATAACTCGTTCATCATTGTATTAATCATATTGAGACTTGTAATTGTTGAATAATCACTTCATTAACTGAACGGCGGTTCCAATCATTCCATTGAAACTATCAATCACTTCATTATTACTCTCATCTCGGTGAGTCATTCTTGACTTTGTCGATTATTATTTAGTCATTGATATTCATTACGGTCATTCTTGTTCATATGACCTTCTGGGTACATCTTTCGTGGACGTGTGCTGATGTGAGGAATTTTTATACGGGCACGTTAAGGCCATGTATTGGGAGTGATACATTGGATTGTGCACACGGTAACGATTACCTCCGTGAGACTAATTAGGTACAAGGACGGGTGTGTCCGGTCATCCGTCTTGTACACTTGCACAGAACACTACGGGCGTACTATGATACTCTTCTTCAGCGTAATTCATTACTAAGGATTTTTCATAACTTCAGTTAAATCATGTTTGTGTATTTTCAACCCTTGAGGATTGTTGTTCTGCTTAATCGACCTACCGGGGATTTTGTTTTTCGTGTCGTGGCAAGGCAAATGCACGGAATAGCGAGTTGATGTCGAGGAGTCCTGTGATACTAGTAGGGGCCCCGATCTTTGATTATTCATGTTATTGTCCTTTATTTTCCGCCGCAGATTTTCATTTGATACTCCGTTTCATTTAGTGTTGTGTATTTTATCTTCATATAAAATACACTAGTATTCGTATTGTCTGGTGTGTTGTAATTAAACTCCTCATCGGAGTAATTACTGTTGTAATGTGGTTCGGTACTACATTTATCTTGTGTAATTCATTCATTTTCATTTGCACGGTGGGTCCCAAATGGGGATTCACGACCGTAATATCCGTCTAGTTTGGGGTGTTACGAGTTGGTATCGGAGAGTGGTTTTGAATACTACCTTCCGAGTCATGTCTCATTTGAAATCATTGTCATCGACTAGTATCATTGACTTTCGCGTCACGTGTGACTGTGCAAATGCCGAGCCAATCGACTCTAAGAACTGTAAGATTTCTAACGCCATGGTATAATTTCTGGCAATAGTCATTCATTCATCATTCATCATTTAACAATCCTCAAACATCATCATTCATTATGATCAGGACGATCATATTAACTCATTAATCACTTAATTCATTTCAATACTCAGTTAATGATCAGGACGATCATGTTAACTCATTAATTACTCAATTCATTTCATTACTCAGTTGTCAATCTGGATGATCATATTATCAATCTTGTTAAGTTATTCAAGATAATCATTTTAAGAATTTCATCAGATAATCATGTAACTTCAGTAAATCATTCATATAATCACTAAGTTAGAGCATGTATACTCATTTTCATTATCTCATGACATAATCATAACGTGCTAATCATGCGGGAAATATAATCATTATGCGACCATCCTACTTCCGTATGGGGAGAGCTGTCAGGGGATGCACGGGGAGAGGCCGCGGTGCGGGCCGAAACCCGGGAAATAATCACTCGCTGTCAGGAAATCGTGCCCAGGACTCGGCTCGATCGGAAGATGTTCGGGTTGATCCACTCACTTTTATGCAGGCCATGATGACCCATGTGCAATTGCTCAATCATCATTACGCCACTCTGGCCGGTTTAATCGAGAGAACTCTCCCGTACGAGCCAGCTGCTAAGGAAATTGCTGAACAACAACCTTCATTTGTCAGCAGGAAATCAACGAAGCGTAATCGGTCCGAGAGCGGTCAGTCAACCTTCAAGAAGCCTCGTGTGAGTCTTATCATTTCTGAGCGACCTCCTACGGCGCATAATCGTGCGGGATCTCAGTCCCGAGCGGCCAGTTCGGCCATCACCTGTTTCAATTGTGGAACGCCGGGTCATTTCAGCACTGAGTGTCTGAAACCGTCTATCACGTGCTATAATTGTGGGAATTTCGGGCATAAGGCCCGTTTTTGCCGAAAGGACTCCAAGTCGGCTCCGGCGGCATCTCAGGCCCCGAAGCAACCAGCGTTTCAGAATCAGACTGCTTTGTCATCGTCGTTTAAGACAATGGAAGCAAATAGAGTTGGAGCTCGTATTTATCAGACGGGAGCGTCCGGTTCGGGGGCCGGCAAGTCCCAGATTCATATGATGGGGAGGATCGACGATCCGGTGGACCGAATGATTTCAGGTATACTCGTAATTTTATTTCAACTTGTGTGTACCTTTTGATTCTGGTACACCGCATTCATTCATTTTCGAATCATGTTGTAATAGACTTATTTTGGGATAGTCCTATTGCTTGTGGACCTCATACCATTGGTCTACCTGGCGATGGAAGAATTTTCGGAATCATACCGAAGTAAGCTTAGTGACCGCGATTGATTGATGGACCTAATCGTGATGAATTTTATCTTAGGACGATGTAATTTTCGGTATTAGTTGGTTTGATCGTCTTGATACTATCCTCAGTGTTTGTTAGCGTTTGGTCGCTATCTTTCCGTCGTTGGTTGTTGAATGTGTGCTTCAGGGAAGCAATCCCCGTTGTTCCAGAAGAAGTATTATTATGGCGAAAGCAGAGAAATTCCGCAATCGAACTATTCAATCATTCATTATATCATTTTCATCGATTGGCCTTTCTAAGGCAATCGAGTTATTCAATCATTCATTGTATCATTTTCATCGATTGGCCTTTCTAAGGCAATCGAGTTATTCAAACATTCATTGTATCATGTTCATCGATTGGCTTTTCTAAGACAATCGAGTTGTTCAATCATTATTGGTATCTCTTTTTATCGATTGACCATTCTAGGGCAATCGAAATGTTCAATCATTCGTGATATCATTGTCATCGATTGACGATGTATTTCCGCATTTGTTATCCGGTTGCCTTCACATAGAGTAGGGGAATTCGGGAGTGAGTTGAGCCAGACGCCCCTTTATCGAAGGCACCGTATCGGATGGCCCCGACTGTAATGCAAGAGTTGAAGATTCAACTTGAGGAGTAGTTCGAGAAAGGCTATCTCCGACCGATTGGCCCCGTGAGGAACACCAAGGTGATCCGTCAAGGAGAAGGATGGCTCGTCTCGTATGTATTAATTACTGTGGAGTTGAACAGGTGATGATCAAGAGTAGTATCCCTTACCCCGTATTGATGATCTTTTAGATCAACTTCAGTGAGCTAAGTATCTTCCAGATCGACTTAAGATCCGAATATCACCAGCCATGGATTCGAGAGTCGGATATCGCGAGGACGGCGTTTCGAACACGCTATGGTCATTATGGGTTCGTAGTTATGTCGTTCGGGCTAACTAATGCGCCTGCGTTATTCATGGAGTTAATGAATCGGGTTTTCATCGACTTTTTGGATCAGTTTGTTGTTGTCTTCATCGACGACATTTGGATTTATTCTCGTGATCGAGAGGAACACGAGGTACGTCTTCATCAGGTTCTCGACGTGTTAAGATGCGAGCAACTTTATGGAAAGTTTTCCAAGTGTGAGTTCTGGAGGTCCGAAATGACTTTCTCGGGCATGTAATTTCATCTGACAGAGTTCGTGTCGACCCTCGAAGACGGAGGTTGTCCGAGATTGGCAACCTCCGAAAGATGTTAAGTAAATCCGAAGTTTCCTCGGATTAGTTGATTAATTATTCAACCCACGACTGTAGCTAGCAACCGTGGTTTTCGCGTTGGAAATTTGGCGTCATTACCTTTATGGCGTCACCTGTCAGTTATTCACCAATCACAAGAGATGAAGTATATATTTACTCACAAGGAGTTAAATATGTGACAGAGGCGGTGGTTGGAACTAATCAAAGATTATGATATCGAGGTCCTTTGCCACCCGGGCAAGGCGAATGTTGTCGCCGACGCCTTGAGTCGTAAGTCCGTTCTAGAGCAGATGCTTGCTCGTTTAACAGTTCAGAAGGAACTTCAGCAGGAATTCCTTAGACCCGAGATCGAGGTCCGGCTTCAGCGAGTTCAGGAACAGCTTGTATGTTAGAGATTTCATCATCTCTTGAGAAGGAAATCAGGGAGAATCAGGGTTCAGATTCATTTTGTTGATCATCCGCGAGGATGTGGTACAGGGGAAAGCCCCTGGATTTGTGGTCCACGAAGATGGACTCTTGAGATTTGAGAATTGGTTGTGCGTACCTGTGAATGATGAGTTGAAAAACTCGATCTTGAGAGAAGCTCATGCTACCCCATATCCGGTTCATCCGGGGTCTAGTAAGATGTACAAGGACTTGAAACGAAATTTCTGGTGGAGTAATATGAAGCGAGAAGTCGCGGAATTTGTTTCGAGATGTTTAGCCTATCAGCAAGTCAATATGGAACATCAGCGACCGGCGAGTATGCTGATACCGCTCCCTATTCCAGAATGGAAGTGGGAAGACATTTCTATGGAATTCATCACGAGTTGCCGACGAGTCGTCGTGGCATGAATACGATCTGAGCGATCGCGGACTACTTTACTAATTAGCTTATTTCCTTGAAATCAAGAATATGTGGGGTCCCGAGAGACTGGCCAGTTGTTCATCAAGGAAATAATGAGACTTCACGGTACCCCTAACAGTATCGTTTCTGATCGTGACGGACGATTCGTGTCCCATTTTGGAAATCAGTTCATCGTGCTATGGGAACTCAGCTGAATCTCATTACCGTTTTCTCATCCTCAGTCCGACGGACAATCAGAGAGGACTTTTCAGACATTGGAGGACATGTTGAGGGCATGCGTCCTCGATTAGTAGAGGATTGGGAAGCCCAATTACTGTTGTTTGTGTCCACGCACAGTTTAGTTAGCATGCTGCGATGAAGGTAGCACCTTACGAGGCCTGCACGGCTGCCGTTGTCGATCTCCCTTGTGTTGGGACGGCCCATCGAATCAATCAGACCGAGCCCGATATGCTTATTAGCCGCCCGTGAGAAGGTAGCTTTGATCGGAGACGCCCGTTGACCGCTCGAGTCGGCGTAAATCATATGCGTAATCGTCATCGACCACTAGAGTTCGAGACGGTGATCCCGCTTTGGTCAAGGTATCCCCGAGTCGAGGTATTCTCCGTTTTGGAAAACGGGGAAGTTGAGTTCGAGATTCATTGACCGTGTGAGATTTTGAATCGAGTAAGCGAGTTAACTTATCGATTGGCCCTATCTCCGTTGTTGGGCGAATTCATAATGTGTTTCACGTCTCGCACATACTTCAGTTCGACGAAATCGAGATCGCAGATGATCATTCGTATGAGAAGAGCCCCATACGAGTGTTGGAGCGGCAAATCAAACAGTTGAGGAATAAGGCGATTCCTTTGGTTAAGTTTCAGTGGTCTAGACACGGAGTCGAAGAGGCCACTTGGGAAACCGAGGAGAGCATGCGGGGGAGTTATTCCGAGTTGTTTGACCCTTAGTTTCGGGGACGAAACTCTTTTTAAGGGGGGGAGTATGTAATACCCGGCTATAATTCATTCCGTACCACTCAAGAATTATCGATCGTAATTATCACTCATTAATTTTCACTCATTAATAATCACTCATCATTCATGAAACACTCTTTTGCGTTCAATGTTGGCGTGTTGTAATCGTATACCGATCGTCATTTTATCTCCGTTTTTAGATCGAGACGGAGTATGATCATTTTCATTGTGATTGATAGCCTTGTCTTGGGAGTATCATCTTTGGATCGTGTTAGACTTGTTCACTTCCACATTCGTATGATATGTCGGATCATTCATCACCGTAGCGAGGAATCGGAATTATCGGATTGATTCACCTTGGCCAAAGATCGAGTTACGGCCAGAAGGTTTTGGGCTACGGCCGTAAGTCGGGTACGGCCGTAAGTGGGCCGATACGGCCGTAAGTGATCCAAAGAGCTACCTGCATTTTGGCGAAGGTGAGTTACGGCCGTAAGGAAGATGAGATACGGCCGTAAGTGGTGTTCGTATATTTCGGGTGTTGTCGACAAGGGTGACTTACGGCCGTAAGGTTTGCGCTTACGGCCGTAAGTCGAGGCAGTACGGCCGTAAGACTTGGCCGGATACGGCCGACGTTGCGTGAAGGATGTCCGCCATTTTTGACGAAGGCGGGTTACGCCGTAAGGTTGGCTTGATACGGCCGTATCATCCGAGTTACGGCCGTAAGGTGTGCGGTACGGCCGTAAGGCCGTCGACGGTGTTTTTGATTTAAGGCGGGTTACGCCCGTAACTCAGAGCGGTTACGGCCGTAAGTCTGCCGGGCAGAGCTTCGGACGGCCGAGTTACGGCCGTATGAGTCCGGTTACGGCCGTAAGAGGGCCGAGTTACGGCCGTAACTTCCGGCAGATTTATAGTTCGCCGGCACTTTTTCCTCATTTTTTCATTTTCACTTTCTTCTTCCTTTTTGTCCGAGAGAGAGCTTGGGGAAAGGGATTCTTCCTTCATCAAACACTTGTGTACTTGAGTTTCTTCATTTCCATTCGATCATATAGCTCGGATACTGCTTTAACTCGTGTTCTTCGAATCGAAGTGGTTGGATCTTCTAGAGGTAATTTCTTCAACATCTTGGATTTCGATTTTGTGTTGAGATATGATGTTTTGGACGTTATAATCATGTTATATGAAGGGATATGTGTATGATTATGAGTTTGTATAAGGATTCATTGGATTATTGAGGGATTATTCAAGAACACTTTGAATATCGAGTTGGATTTGGAGATTTTCGACTAATTGTTGTTATAATCACGTTTTTGGATATTCGTTGTGGATAATTAATCGTATTGAAGATGTTTTGTTGGTTTGAAACACTTCTTGGGGGATTTGGTATTGGTATATTGAGGTTTGATTGTAAACAATCGGAGTTTGGACGCAACGTGTTTGATTTAATGCCTCAATGGACTTGGTTTAGTCGTATCGACGTGTTGAGTTCGTTATATTCGTGTTTAATTCGTATATTGATCGGATTGTTGGTAATTGTATTGAATTAAGGTTGTTCGTGCGACCGACACTTCATTTAGGACATTTGTTCGTGGAAGGACTTTGTTCATCGGTATTGTGTAAGTTAATTCTTACTCGGTTAAAAGGATATTCATTCCTTTTGTTGTTGATCATTCATAATCATAACTCGTTCATCATTGTATTAATCATATTGAGACTTGTAATTGTTGAATAATCACTTCATTAACGGGAACGGCGGTTCCAATCATTCCATTGAAACTATCAATCACTTCATTATTACTCTCATCTCGGTGAGTCATTCTTGACTTTGTCAGATTATTATTTATTCATTGATATTCATTACGGTCATTCTTGTTCATATGACCTTCTGGGTTCATATTGCGTGGCCGGGTGCGGATGTGTGGAATTTTTAGTCGGGCACGTTATGGCCATGTATTGGGAGTGATACATTGGATTGTGCACACGGTAACGATTACCTCCGTGAGACTAATTAGGTACAAGGACGGGTGTGTCCGGTCATCCGTCTTGTACACTTGCACAGAACACTACGGGCGTACTATGATACTCTTCTTCAGCGTAATTCATAACTAAGGATTTTTCATAACTTCAGTTAAATCATGTTTGTGTATTTTCAACCCTTGAGGATTGTTGTTCTGTTTAACTGACCCCGGCTGGGGATTTTGTTTTTCAGGTCGTGGCAAGGCAAACGCACGGGAATAGCAGGTTGATGTCGAGGAGTCCCAGTGATACTAGTAGGGGGCCCCGATCTTTCAGTTATTCATGTTATTGTCCTTTATTTTCCGCTGCAGATTTTCATTTGGATACTCCGTTTCATTCAGTGTTGTGTATTTTATCTTCATATAAAATACACTAGTATTCGGTATTGTCCTGGTGTGTTGTAATTAAACTCCTCATCGGAGTAATTACTGTTGTAAGTGGTTCGGTACTACATTTATCTTGTGTAATTCATTCATTTTCATTTGCCTGGTGGGTCCCAGTCGGGGATTCACGGCACTGTAATATCCGTCTAGTTTGGGGTGTTACAGAGTTGGTATCGGAGAGTGGTTTTGAATACTACCTTCCGAGTCATGTCTCATTTGAAATCATTGTCATCAGACTAGTATCATTGGACTTTCGCGTCACGTGTGACCTGTGCAAATGCCGAGCCAATCGAATGGAAGAAGCGTAAGATTTCTAACGCCATGGTATAATTTCAGCAATAGTCATTCATTCATCATTCATCATTTAACAATCCTCAAACATCATCATTCATTATGATCAGGACGATCATATTAACTCATTAATCACTTAATTCATTTCAATACTCAGTTAATGATCAGGACGATCATGTTAACTCATTAATTACTCAATTCATTTCATTACTCAGTTGTCAATCTGGATGATCATATTATCAATCTTGTTAAGTTATTCAAGATAATCATTTTAAGAATTTCATCGATAATCATGTAACTTCATAAATCATTCATATAATCACTAAGTTAGAGCATGTATACTCATTTTCATTATCTCATGACATAATCATAACGTGCTAATCATGCGGGAAATATAATCATTATGCGACCATCCTACTTCCGTATGGGGAGAGCTGTCAGGGGATGCACGGGGAGAGGCCGCGGTGCGGGCCGAAACCCGGGAAATAATCACTCGCTGTCAGGACATCGTGCCCAGGACTCGGCTCGATCGGAAGATGTTCGGGTTGATCCACTCACTTTTATGTGCCATGATGACCCATGTGCAATTGCTCAATCATCATTACGCCACTGCCGGTTTAATCGAGAGAACTCTCCGCATTTGAGCCACCGCTAAGGAAATTGCTGAACAACAACCTTCATTTGTCAGCAGGAAATCAACGAAGCGTAATCGGTCCGAGAGCGGTCAGTCAACCTTCAAGAAGCCTCGTGTGAGTCTTATCATTTCTGAGCGACCTCCTACGGCGCATAATCGTGCGGGATCTCAGTCCCGAGCGGCCAGTTCGGCCATCACCTGTTTCAATTGTGGAACGCCGGGTCATTTCAGCACTGAGTGTCTGAAACCGTCTATCACGTGCTATAATTGTGGGAATTTCGCATAAGGCCCGCTTTTTGCCGAAAGGACTCCAAGTCGGCTCCGGCGCATCTCGTGCCCCAAGCAACCAGCTTTGAATCGGGATCGCTTTGTCATCGCTGCTTAAGACAATGGAAGCAAATAGAGTTGGAGCTCGTATTTATCGACGGAGCGTCCGTCGGGGCCGGCAAGTCCCAGATTCATATGATGGGGAGGATCGACGATCCGGTGGACCGAATGATTTCAGGTATACTCGTAATTTTATTTCAACTTGTGTGTACCTTTTGATTCTGGTACACCGCATTCATTCATTTTCGAATCATGTTGTAATAGACTTATTTTGGGATAGTCCTATTGCTTGTGGACCTCATACCATCGGTCTACCTGGCGATGGAAGAATTTTCGGAATCATACCGAAGTAAGCTTAGTGACCGCGATTGATTGATGGACCTAATCGTGATGAATTTTATCTTAGGACGATGTAATTTTCGGTATTAGTTGGTTTGATCGTCTTGATACTATCCTCAGTGTTTGTTAGCGTTTGGTCGCTATCTTTCCGTCGTTGGTTGTTGAATGTGTGCTTCAGGGAAGCAATCCCCGTTGTTCCAGAAGAAGTATTATTATGGCGAAAGCAGAGAAATTCCGCAATCGAACTATTCAATCATTCATTATATCATTTTCATCGATTGGCCTTTCTAAGGCAATCGAGTTATTCAATCATTCATTGTATCATTTTCATCGATTGGCCTTTCTAAGGCAATCGAGTTATTCAAACATTCATTGTATCATCTTCATCGATTGGCTTTTCTAAGACAATCGAGTTGTTCAATCATTATTGGTATCTCTTTTTATCGATTGACCATTCTAGGGCAATCGAAATGTTCAATCATTCGTGATATCATTGTCATCGATTGACGATGTATTTCCAGACGAGTTATCTAGTTGCCTTCACATAGAGTAGGGGAATTCAGGAGTGAGTTGGAGCCGGTACGTCCCCTTTATCGAAGGCACCGTATCGGATGGCCCCGACCAGAATGCAAGAGTTGAAGATTCAACTTGAGGAGTAGTTCGAGAAAGGCTATCTCCGACCGATTGCGTCCCCGTGAGGAACACCGGGCAGGATCTGTCAAGGAGAAGGATGGCCTGCCTCGTATGTATTAATTACCAGGAGTTTAACATTGTGATGATCAAGAGTAGTATCCCTTACCCCGTATTGATGATCTTTTAGATCAACTTCAGGGAGCTTCAGTATCTTCCAGGATCGACTTAAGATCTGAATATCACCAGTTGCGGATTCGAGAGTCGGATATCGCGAGGACGGCGTTTCGAACACGCTATGGTCATTATGGGTTCGTAGTTATGTCGTTCGGGCTAACTAATGCGCCTGCGTTATTCATGGAGTTAATGAATCGGGTTTTCATCGACTTTTTGGATCAGTTTGTTGTTGTCTTCATCGACGACATTTGGATTTATTCTCGTGATCGAGAGGAACACGAGGTACGTCTTCATCAGGTTCTCGACGTGTTAAGATGCGAGCAACTTTATGGAAAGTTTTCCAAGTGTGAGTTCTGGAGGTCCGAAATGACTTTCTCGGGCATGTAATTTCATCTGACAGAGTTCGTGTCGACCCTCAGAAGACGGAGGTTGTCCGAGATTGGCAACCTCCGAAAGATGTTAAGTAAATCCGAAGTTTCCTCGGATTAGTTGATTAATTATTCAACCCACGACTGTAGCTAGCAACCGTGGTTTTCGCGTTGGAAATTTGGCGTCATTAACTTTATGGCGTCACCTGTCAGTTATTCACCAATCACAAGAGATGAAGTATATATTTACTCACAAGGAGTTAAATATGTGACAGAGGCGGTGGTTGGAACTAATCAAAGATTATGATATCGAGGTCCTTTGCCACCCGGGCAAGGCGAATGTTGTCGCCGACGCCTTGAGTCGTAAGTCCGTTCTAGAGCAGATGCTTGCTCGCTTAACGATTCGTAAGGAACTTCATAGAATTCCTTAGACCCGAGATCGAGGTTCGGCCAGCGAGTTCAGAAGCTTTGTATGTTAGAGATTTCATCATCTCTTGAGAAGGAAATCGGGAGAATCGGGTTCGATTCATTTTGTTGATCATCCGCGAGGATGTGGTACAGGAAAGCCTCGGATTTGTGGTCCACGAAGATGGACTCTTGAGATTTGAGAATTGGTTGTGCGTGCGGTGAATGATGAGTTGAAAACTCGATCTTGAGAGAAGCTCATGCTACCCCATATCCGGTTCATCCGGGGTCTAGTAAGATGTACAAGGACTTGAAACGAAATTTCTGGTGGAGTAATATGAAGCGAGAAGTCGCGGAATTTGTTTCGAGATGTTTAGCCTATCAGCAAGTCAATATGGAACATCAGCGACCGGCGAGTATGCTGATACCGCTCCCTATTCCAGAATGGAAGTGGGAAGACATTTCTATGGAATTCATCACGAGTTGCCGACGAGTCGTCGTGGCATGAATACGATCTGAGCGATCGCGGACTACTTTACTAATTAGCTCATTTCCTTGAAATCAAGAATATGTGGGGTCCCGAGAGACTGGCCAGTTGTTCATCAAGGAAATAATGAGACTTCACGGTACCCCTAATAGTATCGTTTCTGATCGTGACGGACGATTCGTGTCCCATTTTGGAAATCAGTTCATCGTGCTATGGGAACTCAGCTGAATCTCATTACCGTTTTTTCATCCTCAGTCCGACGGACAATCAGAGAGGACTTTTCAGACATTGGAGGACATGTTGAGGGCATGCGTCCTCGATTAGTAGAGGATTGGGAAGCCCAATTACTGTTGTTTGTGTCCACGTACAGTTTAGTTAGCATGCTGCGATGAAGGTAGCACCTTACGAGGCCTGGTACGGTCGTCGTTGTCGATCTCCCTTGTGTTGGGACGGCCCATCAGAATCAATCAGCACCGAGCCCGATATGCTTATTAGCCGCCCGTGAGAAGGTAGCTTTGATCAGGAGACGTCTGTTGACTGCTCAGAGTCGACAGAAATCATATGCAGGTAATCGTCATCGACCACTAGAGTTCGAGACGGGTGATCCCGTTTTGGTCAAGGTATCCCCGAGTTGAGGTATTCTCCGTTTTGGAAAACGGGGGAAGTTGAGTTCGAGATTCATTGGACCGTGTGAGATTTTGAATCGAGTAAGCGAGTTAACTTATCGATTGGCCCTATCTCTGTTGTTGGGCCGAATTCATAATGTGTTTCACGTCTCGCACATACTTCAGTTCGACGAAATCGAGATCGCAGATGATCATTCATATGAGAAGAGCCCCATACGAGTGTTGGAGCGGCAAATCAAACAGTTGAGGAATAAGGCGATTCCTTTGGTTAAGTTTCAGTGGTCTAGACACGGAGTCGAAGAGGCCACTTGGGAAACCGAGGAGAGCATGCGGGGGAGTTATTCCGAGTTGTTTGACCCTTAGTTTCGGGGACGAAACTCTTTTTAAGGGGGGGAGTATGTAATACCCGGCTATAATTCATTCTGTACCACTCAGTAATTATCAGTCTGTAATTATCACTCAGTAATTTTCACTCATTAATAATCACTCATCATTCATGAAACACTCTTTTGCGTTCAATGTTGGCGTGTTGTAATCGTATATCAGTTACCGATCGTCATTTTATCTCCGTTTTTAGATCGAGACGGGAGTATGATCATTTTCATTGTGATTGATAGCCTTGTACTGGGAGTATCATCTTTGGATCGTGTTAGACTTGTTCACTTCCACATTCGTATGATATGTCGGATCATTCATCAGTCGTAGCGAGGAATCGGAATTATCGGATTGATTCACCTTGGCCAGCATCGAGTTACGGCCGTAAGGTTTTGGGCTACGGCCGTAAGTCAGCGGGTACGGCCGTAAGGCTGGCCGGTTACGGCCGTAAGTGATCCAAAGAGCTACCTGGCATTTTGGCCGAAGGTGAGTTACGGCCGTAAGGAAGATGAGATACGGCCGTAAGTGGTGTTCGTATATTTCGGGTGTTGTCGACCAAGGGTGACTTACGGCCGTAAGGTTTGCGGCATACGGCCGTAAGTCGAGGCAGGTACGGCCGTAAGACTTGGCCGGATACGGCCGTACGCTGCGAGAAGGATGTCCGCCATTTTTGACGAAGGCGGGTTACGCCCGTAAGGTTGGCCGAATACGGCCGTATCATCCGAGTTACGGCCGTAAGGTGTGCGGTACGGCCGTAAGGCTGTCGACGGGTGTTTTTGACGAAGGCGGGTTACGCCCGTAACTCAGGAGCGGTTACGGCCGTAAGTCTGCCGATGTGCTTTGGACGAAGCCGAGTTACGGCCGTATGAGTTGGCCGGTTACGGCCGTAAGGCCGTTGACTTGGAAAGTTACGGCCGTAAGAGGGCCGAGTTACGGCCGTAACTTCCGGCAGTATTTATAGGTTGGCCGGGGCACTTTTTCCTCATTTTTTTCATTTTCACTTTCTTCTTCCTTTTTGTCCGAGAGAGAGCTTGGGGAAAGGGATTCTTCCTTCATCAAACACTTGTGTACTTGAGTTTCTTCATTTCCATTCGATCATATAGCTCGGATACTCGTTTTAACTCGTGTTCTTCGGATCGAAGTGGTTGGATCTTCTAGAGGTAATTTCTTCAACATCTTGGATTTCGATTTTGTGTTGAGATATGATGTTTTGGACGTTATAATCATGTTATATGAAGGGATATGTGTATGATTATGAGTTTGTATAAGGATTCATTGGATTATTGAGGGATTATTCAAGAACACTTTGAATATCGAGTTGGATTTGGAGATTTTCGACTAATTGTTGTTATAATCACGTTTTTGGATATTCGTTGTGGATAATTAATCGTATTGAAGATGTTTTGTTGGTTTGAAACACTTCTTGGGGGATTTGGTATTGGTATATTGAGGTTTGATTGTAAACAATCGGAGTTTGGACGCAACGTGTTTGATTTAATGCCTCAATGGACTTGGTTTAGTCGTATCGACGTGTTGAGTTCGTTATATTCGTGTTTAATTCGTATATTTATCGGATTGTTGGTAATTGTATTGAATTAAGGTTGTTCGTGCGACCGACACTTCATTTAGGACATTTGTTCGTGGAAGGACTTTGTTCATCGGTATTGTGTAAGTTAATTCTTACTCGGTTAAAAGGATATTCATTCCTTTTGTTGTTGATCATTCATAATCATAACTCGTTCATCATTGTATTAATCATATTGAGACTTGTAATTGTTGAATAATCACTTCATTAACGGGAACGGCGGTTCCAATCATTCCATTGAAACTATCAATCACTTCATTATTACTCTCATCTCGGTGAGTCATTCTTGACTTTGTCAGATTATTATTTATTCATTGATATTCATTACGGTCATTCTTGTTCATATGACCTTCTGGGTTCATATTGCGTGGCCGGGTGCGGATGTGTGGAATTTTTAGTCGGGCACGTTATGGCCATGTATTGGGAGTGATACATCGGATTGTGCACACGGTAACGATTACCTCCGTGAGACTAATTAGGTACAAGGACGGGTGTGTCCGGTCATCCGTCTTGTACACTTGCACAGAACACTACGGGCGTACTATGATACTCTTCTTCACGTAATTCATAACTAAGGATTTTTCATAACTTGATTAAATCATGTTTGTGTATTTTCAACCCTTGAGGATTGTTGTTCTGTTTAATCGACCCCGGCCGGGGATTTTGTTTTTCAGGTCGTGGCAAGGCAAACGCACGGGAATAGCAGGTTGATGTCGAGGAGTCCCAGTGATACTAGTAGGGGGCCCCGATCTTTCAGTTATTCATGTTATTATCCTTTATTTTCCGCTGCAGATTTTCATTTGGATACTCCGTTTCATTCAGTGTTGTGTATTTTATCTTCATATAAAATACACTAGTATTCGGTATTGTCCTGGTGTGTTGTAATTAAACTCCTCATCGGAGTAATTACTGTTGTAATGTGGTTCGGTACTACATTTATCTTGTGTAATTCATTCATTTTCATTTGCCTGATGGGTCCCAGTCGGGGATTCACGGCACTGTAATATCCGTCTAGTTTGGGGTGTTACAGAGTTGGTATCGGAGAGTGGTTTTGAATACTACCTTCCGAGTCATGTCTCATTTGAAATCATTGTCATCAGACTAGTATCATTGGACTTTCGCGTCACGTGTGACCTGTGCAAATGCCGAGCCAATCAGACCGGAAGAACTGTAAGATTTCTAACGCCATGGTATAATTTCTGGCAATAGTCATTCATTCATCATTCATCATTTAACAATCCTCAAACATCATCATTCATTATGATCAGGACGATCATATTAACTCATTAATCACTTAATTCATTTCAATACTCAGTTAATGATCAGGACGATCATGTTAACTCATTAATTACTCAATTCATTTCATTACTCAGTTGTCAATCTGGATGATCATATTATCAATCTTGTTAAGTTATTCAAGATAATCATTTTAAGAATTTCATCAGATAATCATGTAACTTCAGTAAATCATTCATATAATCACTAAGTTAGAGCATGTATACTCATTTTCATCATCTCATGACATAATCATAACGTGCTAATCATGCGAAAAATATAATCATTATGCGACCTTCCTACTTCCGTATGGGGAGAGCTGTCAGGGGATGCACGGGGAGAGGCCGCGGTGCGGGCCGAAACCCGGGAAATAATCACTCGCTGTCAGGAAATCGTGCCCAGGACTCGGCTCGATCGGAAGATGTTCGGGTTGATCCACTCACTTTTATGCAGGCCATGATGACCCATGTGCAATTGCTCAATCATCATTATGCCACTCTGGCCGGTTTAATCGAGAGAACTCTCCCGTACGAGCCAGCTGCTAAGGAAATTGCTGAACAACAACCTTCATTTGTCAGCAGGAAATCAACGAAGCGTAATCGGTCCGAGAGCGGTCAGTCAACCTTCAAGAAGCCTCGTGTGAGTCCTATCGTTTCTGAGCGACCTCCTACGACGCATAATCGTGCGGGATCTCAGTCCCGAGTGGCCAGTTCGGCCATCACCTGTTTCAATTGTGGAACGCCGTGTCATTTCAGCACTGAGTGTCTGAAACCGTCTATCACGTGCTATAATTGTGGGAATTTCGGGCATAATGCCCGTTTTTGCCGAAAGGACTCCAAGTCGGCTCCGGCGGCATCTCAGGCCCCGAAGCAACCAGCCCTTGAATCGATCGCTTTGTCATCGTCGTTTAAGACAATGGAAGCAAATAGAGTTGGAGCTCGTATTTATCAGACGGGAGCGTCCGGTTCGGGGGCCGGCAAGTCCCAGATTCATATGTTGGGGAGGATCGACGATCCGGTGGACAGAATGATTTCAGGTATACTCGTAATTTTATTTCAACTTGTGTGTACCTTTTGATTCTGGTACACCGCATTCATTCATTTTCGAATCATGTTTGATAGGACGTCGAATGTACGCTCACTGAAAACCCGGTTTAAAATATGGACCAATAAAGGTCCGACCTAGGTTCTTAGATAAGGAGATTACAACCCCAAGGTCCTTTAGAAGATCGCCGACCTCGGAGGCCCCATTTAGCTGTGACATCTGTTAAGATAAAGGGCGCCGACCTCGGAGGCCCCCGCTGACCTATGATATCCGATAACAGGTCGCCGACCTCAAAGGCCTCTCAAACTACTGATTTGAATAGGGATGAGCCGACCTAAAAACCATCGGACTCTTGGGAAAGAAGATCCTGACTCACCTGACAGAATCCTTAAGATCCAGGGGTTGAGAACCCATACCTTGCCAATCCCGGAGATCCGGGGATTGAGAGCCCATACCTCGCAATCCCGGAAATCCAGGGATAGGAAATCGCAGCTTGAATCCCTGGATATCCGGGATTCTCTCTAGGAATCGGGAATCATCTCAGATGACAAGGTATCCTCCCTCCTATAAAAGGGAGAGGGGGGGTTCCTCAAAAAGGATTCAGACTGGGAGAATACAGCATTTTTTAGAGAGAGAAAGAAAAGAGAGTACTTCATATATTTTGGGTTTTCTTAGCTAAACTTCTAAGATTAACCCGGTTCTTGGTGGCCGATCAGCTCGGTTACATCAAGTGGCGCCGTCTGTGGGAACGTGACATCGAGTCACTTTGAGTTGAGATGTGAGGTTAGTAATGGCAGAAGAAATGAACCAGAAGAGAACAGGGGATTTAATACCCAGAAATCTAGAAGAGGAACTAGCGGCGGCGGGTGGAGAAGCGACTCTGGAGAAAACGCCTGCCACCCCTGTAGAAGAAGTCGCACCCAAAGACAATTACACTCACGAAGGAAGCCTTGGCCGACATAATCGCCAGTGCAATCCATAAGAGCCGGGAGGTCGAAAAGCAAAGGGTACCACGAAAAGTAATACCTATCCTATCGGATGGGCCGGAAGAAATTGATCAGCAAGAAGAACATGGTGAGAGTTATCCAAAAATATGGGAGCGATCTAGGCAGGAAAAAACGCAGGATCCCTTGATATCCAGCATGCAGGACGAGCTGGAAGAGTTGCGACAGAGGGTTGCGGGGAGGGACATGGAAAGTCATCCATGCCATCCCTTCTCAGAAGGCATACTACAGGCCGAGCTCCCGTATGGGTTTAGGGCTGTTACCTTCACCTATGATGGACTCTCAGATCCTACCCGACATTTATACAGATTCGAGAACATGGCGGTACTACATAGATATTCGGATGCCGTGAGTTGCAGGGCATTCTTGGCCACACTTACCGAGTCACCAGGATTGGTTCCACGGATACCCCCAGGTCAATCACCGGCTTCAAAACTTTCGGCTCCGCGTTCTTGACGCATTTTGCAGCGCCGGGCGCACCAAAGACCTTCATGTCCTTGTTCAAGATCAAACAATATTCGGAGAAGCGAGAGCTTATGTGACCCGATTCACGAAGGCGTGTCTGGAGGTACCCTCGTCGTCAGAAGAGGTAAAAACCAGTGCCTTGACACAGGGACTGAGGCCGGGGTTGTTACGCACCTCATTAGCTAAAAAACCAGCCAGAACATACGATGAGGTCTTAGCCCGATGCTCGAAGTACATCAACGTTGAGGAAACCGAGAAGGATATGGAGGAGTTGCATGAAAAGCCCGAGGATGGGGAAAGGGGGTCCAGCAGATTGATACAACGGGAGGAGTACACCTTTCAAGGAAATTTGCCTCGGGAAGAAATGTCACGGGGGAAAACAGATCGGAAGAAGAACGATATCGTTCTAAGGCGACCAAGATTTGACCAATACAGCCCACTAACAATGAGGAGAGCCTGTGTTTTGGAAGCGGTTGAGGGTAAGATGAGCAGGGTCATCGAGTGGCTGCATCTCGCCTAATAGGCCCACCCGGCCAAGTCGAGATCTTTATTGTCGATTCCACAATGATTACGGGCATAAAATGCATTTAATGCAAGCACCTTAAGGACGAGATCGAGAGGCCGGGTCCGAGCGGACATCCGATGGAGTTCACATATCAACAGAGAAATGGAGGTCGGAGGCGGCCACCCATGCCCCCGGAGGGGCGGGGTGAAAAGAGAAGCTCCACGGGGACCCGCCGCTCCCGGCTAAAAAGGAGTGATCCACATGATATCGGGGGACCAACCGACGGAAGTTCTAATCGAGCTAGGAAAGCCCACGCACGAAAGGCTAGGTGTCGTCAACTCAAGGAGGTCGCCTCGTAGGCGGTGGGCCTATCATTGATTCAGCCCCATGGATTATAATGGGATACATACTCCCCACAATGACGCTTTGGTCATCACAGATGAAATCGCCAGTTACGACGTGCAGAGGGTGTTTATCGATACGGGTAGCTCAGTAGACATCTTATTCTATGACTGTTTCAAACAGATGAACCTGGAAGTGGAATTGAGAAAGGTAGATACCGCGCTCTATGGGTTCTGTATGACCGAGGTGCAACCAGTGGGAGAAGTGGTGCTGCCAGTGGCACTAGGTCGGATGCCCCATCGGAAGGTCAAGACACTCAGATTCTTAGTGGTGGACACCAAATCGGCCTATAACGCCATTTTAGGACGACCGGGGCTCAACAAATTCGAAGCAGTAGCCTCTACCGCGCACATGAAAGTGAAATTCCCCGTAGGAGGGGAGGTGGGAGAGGTAGCAGGAGATCAGTTTGTCGCCCGTTCTTGTTATCAAACAACCGTGAAGCAGGGAGTATAGCGTGGAAAGAGGACACCCGAGCTCGGGGGTCCGGATCCGGAGTCCAAGAGGAATAAACAAATGAAGACACCCGAGGAAGCTGAGGAGGAAGGTGTCAAGCCCAACGAGGAGTTGCTAGAAATAGAATTGGTTCCAGGAAATCCGGAAACAAAGACTCGCATGGGGAGTCGGTTGGACGATGGAATAAAGGAAGGCCTCATCAGCCTGCTAAGAAGATTCGTGGACATTTTCGCATTCACACCGAGGATCCGTGGGAATCACCAACAGCTTGCCGAACACAAGTTGAACATCGACCCCACCATAAGACCAAGAAAGGTAAGAGGAGGCATTTCGGGCCGGAAATGGATGGGGTCATTGGGGAAGAGGTTGATAAGCTCCTCCGAGCTGGGCACATAATGGAAATCCAGTTTCCGGAGTGGCTATCCAATGCCGTGATGGTAGGGAAGGGCCCGGGGAAGTGGAGGATGTGCATGGACTTCCGGGACCTAAATAAAGCATGTCCCAAGGATCACTACCCGTTGCCCCGCATAGATCAGCTGGTGGATTCAACCTCAGGGTGCGAGTTACTCAGTATGATGGACGCTTCCCAAGGATATCATCAAATTCCTCTCGCACCCGAGGACAGAAAGCGGGTTAGTTTTGTGGTTTCAAAGGGAACTTTTTGCTATGTACGCATGCCTTTTGGATTGAAAAATGCAGGAGCTACATATCAGAGGATGGTCGACAGAATCTTTAAATCCCAAATCGGCAGAAACATGGAGGTATACGTGGATGATATGCTAGTGAAAAGTGTGAAGGACGGAGAACATATCAGGGACCTAGAAGAGACGTTCGAGAACCTGCGCACATACGGAATGAAACTCAACCCATCAAAATGCTCTTTTGGAGTCAAATCGGGAAAATTCCTGGGGTATGTGGTCACAGAGCAAGGAATCGAGGTCAACCCGGAGAAGGTCAAGGCAGTACTGCAAATGAATCCTCCAAAAAATATAAAGGATATCCAGATACTAACGGGAAGAATAGCAGGGCTGAGCCGTTTCATATCACCCTCGGCCGAGAAGGGGTTCCCATTTTTAAACTCTTAAGAAAAGGGAACAAGTTCGAATGGACCCTAAGCGCAAACGGCATTCGAAAAATTGAAAGAGTATTTGGCCGAGCCGCCTACTCACCAAACCAAGATCAGGAGAGGATCTTGTACTCTACTTATCCGTGGGAGTAGGAGCGTTGAGCTCGGTCTTGCTGAGAGAAGAAATGAATAAACAAAAGCCCATTTATTATACGAGCCGAATCTTGCAAGGAGCAGAACGGAACTACTCCGAGCTAGAAAAAGGGGGGCTGGCGTTAGTGGTTACGGCCAGGCGATTGAGGCCCTATTTCCTAGCCCACCGGATAAAATTGCGAACCAACTTGCCCTTGAGAGAAATATTAGGGCGACCTAATGTATCGTCGTCTGCAGTGAAGTGGGCGGTGGAAATGGGGAGTACGACATGGAATATGAGCCGAGAACGGCGATTAAAGCTCGTGCCCTAGCAGACTTTATCCAAGAGGGGCCATGCCGCCGCCACCGTAAGGACAATGGGCTGTTGCATGTGGATGGATCGGCGACAACCAGTGGTTCTGGGGCAGGAATAATCCTCACTATCCCGGAAGGAGAGCAATTAGAGTATGCCATAAAATTCGATTTGAGGGCATCTAACAACGAGGCCGAATATGAAGCCCTGGTCAAGGGAATGCAGCTGGGAATAGACTTAGGCGCACGACGACTCATTGCTTACTCTGATTCCCAACTGGTCACACAACAGGTAGAAGGAAAATTTGAGATAAATGAAGATCGGATGAAGAAGTATGTGGAGGAAGTAAAAGAGGCTGCCAAAAAACTAGGTGAATGGAAGCTAGTCCATATCCCTAGGTCGGAGAATGCAAAAGCTGATTACCTAGCAAAGATGGGAAGCTCCTTAGTGGATTGCCGCTCATGAACGATTCTGGGAGCAGCCCGAAGTAGCATCATGAAACAGGTGATGGAGGTGAATGAGATGGCAGATTGGCGAACTCCTTTATTGGCATACCTAAGAAGGGCAGAATTACCCAAGGAGAGACAAGAAAGAATGAAAATTGTGCGAAGAGCAGCAAGGTTCTGCTGCATTAATGATGAGCTATATAAAAGGTCCTACCTCGGGCCATACCTACGATGCATCTCGGAAGAAGAAGGGCGAAGTGTATTGGAAGAAATCCACGAAGGGTGCTGCGGAGACCATACCAAAGGAAGAGCGCTGATTAGCAAAACGCTAAGGGCTGGTTTCTTTTGTCCGACCATGAGCAAGAAAGCAGTGGAAATGGTTAAGCGATGCCAAAAATGTCAAGTGCACGCACCCTTAATTCATATCCCAGCCGAGGATATGATCACCATGGGAGCGCCCTGTCAATTCGCCAAATGGGGAATTGACATCATGGGGCAGTTTACACCTGGCTCGGGAGGAAGAAAGTTCTTAATAGTAGCCATAGACTACTTCAGCAAATGGGTAGAGGCCGAGCCTGTGGCCACCATAACCGAGCAAAAAATCATAAGTTTCTGTTTAACAACATTTGCTGCAGTACGGAGCGCCCGATACTCATCTCAGATAATGGAACCCAATTCAATGGGAAGAGAACCCGATCCTAGTGCGAGGGCATGCATATCAAGCAAAGGTTCGTGCGGTTGCTCACCCGCAAGCTAACGGGCAAGTAGAGGTAACTAACAGAACAATCTTGCAGGGGATAAAACCCGCTTAGACAAAGTGGGTGGAGGATGGGTGGATGAGCTTAGCTCGGTACTATGGTCGTACAGGACCACACCTAGATCGTCAACAGGAGAAACACCCTTCAGTATGGTCTACGGGTCCGAGGCCGTCATCCCCGCAGAAGTCGGAGAAATGTCCCATCGGGTTCGATGGTTCAACGAGGTGGAGAACGAGGAAATAATGAAGGAAGCATTAGATACCATAGAAGAAAGGAGGGAAGCGGCAGCAGCACGAACTGAAAGATACAAAAGCGACAAAAGCGGCTCATGACAAAAGAGTCAAGAAGAGACAATTCAGTCGGTGATTTGGTGCTCAAGCGAGCTGATGCCCTCAGGAAAACAGGAAAGCTGGAACCGAACTGGGAGGGCCCTTACAAGGTAATCCGAATTTACGCGGGAGGAGCTTACGAGCTTGAGGATATGGAGGGGCGCCTCATCAAAAGACCTTGGAACATATGTCACTTAAAAAAGTATTTTGTGTGAAGAGATGTGGAAAAAAGCTTATGTTGTTTTAATGAAAGTTTATTACAAAAATATATCTCTGAATGTGTTGATCAAGTAAAACTAGAACTGACATCTGAACAGGCGAAGCGTCTCCAGATCCGAGTAAGGGTGAACCGCCCTCTGACATCTGAACAAGCGAAACGCCTCCAGATCCGAGTAAGGGTGAACCGCCCTCTGACATCTGAACAGGCGAAACGCCTCCAGATCCGAGTAAGGGTGAACCGCCTCGACATCCGAACAGCAAACGCCCCGCATCCGAGTAAGGGTGAACCGCCCTCGACATCCGAACAGCAAACGCCTCCAGATCCGAGTAAGGGTGAACCGCCCTCTGACATCTGAATAGGCGAAACGCCTCCAGATCCGAGTAAAGGCGAACCGACCTATGAAACTATGACTAAAGGGAAATACCCAACTTACACTAGAGATCAGTGAAAAGGTTAAGTCAAACTGGTCGGATTACATTTAGGAATTTTCGAAATTTAAAGTGGGGACTCCGAGCTATATCGACTTTGTTGTATCAAAACAAACAGGCACAAGATATATTAAGATTACAAGCAATACCGAGCTATATCGACTTTGCTGTATCAAAACAAACAGGCACAAGATACATTAAGGTTACAAGCAATACCGAGCTATATCAACTTTGTTGTCATTCAACTCAAAAAGCACACAAACCCAAAGTACATTCAACTCAGAAGGTTGTCATTCAAAATAAGCTGTGCCAGTACAAATAAAGTAGGAAAAAAATTAAAAGAAAAAAAATATACATTGTCTACACTAAGCTACAGGCTCTGAAGACGGAGGAGGCAGCGGAGGAGAAGCATCACGATCGGTCCCAACCACCTCGGGAGTAGGAGTATTGGCCCTAACAGGTGAGCTGGGAGGATCAGAAGGCAGCTCCAAGTCTAAGCCAGATTCCTTTAGGGACTCCTCAAGGGCGTCCTTCCACCAGGCCGCCTCCGGAGATTCTTCCACGTCCCCGGACCAACCCGAAGGAACGGGAGCCCCGTCCAATGCAGCATCCCGGTCCAGCTCGCCCGAAAAGCCCAAAGAAGCTAGCTGCTCACGAGCACGGGTCAGAGCAAAGTCAAAATATTGCGTCGCAGCTGGGGCTAGCTTTACCAGGAATGCGGTGGAATTATGATACCGGGCCAGGAGGGCGGAACGGTAGGCCTCCAAAAAGGAGTGACCAACGTCACTAGTTAGGAATCGACGTCGGCCATCCGTCACCCCGCGCTCATAAGACGATCCTTCGGACCTAGCTTCGGCTAGTTGGGTCTCCAGCAGGGTCACTTTTTCCGACGCCGCTCTAGCTTGAGCTTCGAAGTCGGCGACCTTCTCCAGTTCAGCCTTCGCCCGTGCCTCAAGTTGGGCTATCCTTTCGGATTCGGCCCTAGCTTCCGACAACTGAGCCTCGAGCTGGCCCACCTTCTCCGTTTCAGCCGAAGACATGGTCTTCCAAAATTTCAGCTCTTGGTTTAGCTGAACATTGGCCATTTGGGCCCGCTCTAAAACCGCCTCCCGCTCAGACTCCTTCTTCAGGGCAGCATCTAAGCGATACTCCCTCTCCTGAAGCCGGGCCGAAAGATCAGAATTAGCCGCCAGGGCGGCCTCCAGGTCGGCTTGCATCTGGGTGAGCTGCGAAGAAGAGGTAGCGCCGAGCTTATGATCCTCGGCGAAGGTCACGAAGGTGGCGAAGAACTGCACAAGAAATTGTACCGGGTCAGCAAAGGGTAATAATAAACATAAAAATAACCAAAAGAGGTATGAAGGCGAAAAGGGGAATACCTTCCCAAAGTACATCATCATAGCGTCAAATTTAGGGTCCTCCTCGGCGTCTCGTAACCCCAGCTTATCCTTAGCCGGGACCATGGAGCTAAAGTAAGGGAGGAATTTCTCAAACTCCTTGCAACGGAGAAGAGTCTCCATAGCCAGACCTGGAGCAGGGGAGCTAGGAGAAGAGGCCCGCTGAGTGACCTGAAGTTGCCGAGACGAGCTCGCAGAGCCTCGTCCGGTGGTCAAGGTAGGAGCCAGATCGGATGGAAGAGTTACCCCAGACTTGGGGCGTGCAGGAGCCTTCCGTTTGGCTTTGGCCGAGCCCTCCGCCCTCTCCTTGGGAGGATTCGTCGACTTAGGAACCTTCGCTTTGTTTGGTTCACCTGGCTTGGAGGCATCCGACTGGCAGGTTCGCATGAATCGATCTACAAAAAATAGTACAAACGGTCAAGGAAATAGACAAAAAAGCAAAATAACAATGATCTAAAAAGATATATACATAGATAAAGCCTACCGATGTCGGGGATAGCCGGGTAGGGATTCGAGATCAGCCCACAATGGAACAGAAGATCATGGAATTGCGTCAGCTGGAAAGCATTATAGGGAATGGCATTCCATTCCCGAACTTTCTCGACCCACGCAGCCCGGATGGAACTACGCCTGGGAATAGGATCCTGGCTCGGAGTAGCCTGCATCCATTGCGTAGGAAAGCCCCAGGAATCGGATGTGGGGAGCCGAAGGAAAAAGAAGCGGGACCTCCAGTCCTTCACATTGGAAGGGAGGTGGGTGAAAAAATGGGCGTCGTTCCGGGAGGTCAAGTAAAAAGAGCCTTTAAAACTCTTTAACCCAAAGCAAAAATAGAAAAAGCCCCGGTCGGGTTCCTCTTGTCTGTAATGACACAAAGACGAGAAAACCCACCATGTAGCGAAAAGAGTTAGGAGAGAACTGGTTGAGGGAAGATTGTATTTAGTGGAGAGAGAGACAAGAAAGGGATGGGGTGGGAAGCGGAGACCATCGCTCACCCGGTCCACAAACCAGTAATATGACCCGTAGGGGATGATCGGGGTATCGCTAGCCCGAGGTGTGACAAATTCCCACCCCGGGGAAGCCTAAGAAATCTTATAAAACTAGCGCGGGCCGGGCTAGTCCTCGATAGAGGATGGGGAGGGAGAACTCGAGTCGCCCTACAACCGTTTGATAGGGTCGGCTAAAGGCCGGTCACGATTACCTCGTCCGCGGGGAGGGGAAGGAGGATCTACAACGATTAGGGGGATGCCGAGGGGGATGTCACCTAGCTCGGACCGGCCACGTCGCCAAAGGTTCATCCCTAAGGCGGAGGGAGGAACCAAGAGCTCGCCCGACCTACCCCGAATCCCCATCGAAGAGGAAAGACCCTCCAAAAAGAGTTCACGGCCGACTCGCGGAAATATTTTGGGAATCCAAGGACGACATAACTTGAGGAAAAGGGGAGGAAGAAGAAAAGGAAAAATATGTGTAAAACAAATCAAAAAGCTAAAGATGTTTAGATGAACATACCCATGGGATTGGGTGGAAGTTCGCCGGAGAAAGGTGGAGCAAACTTGTCGCCGGGGGCAGATAGCTGCGATTGCTAGGGTTGCCTGGGAATTTTTGCACCAGAGATTGAGGGTGTAAAATCGCGGAAGTGGTAAAGGGGGAAGAAGAAGACCTTTTATAGGAGGGAGGGGCAAAAACCGAGGAGGATAGGGACGATCTGGAGCGTCCGATGCCCTATCCGAAGGAACGGCAGGGATTTGGCACCGTCTTAGCCGACCTATGGCAGGTCAACACCTGGCTTCGGCCACCGATGCGACGTCTTGGAGGCAGGGAAAGGAAAAGACAGGTTAATTATAGCGCACAAAGTACGAAGAGCCTCGTTATCTGGGAATGAGAGTCCCTAGGACAGTTGCGTCAAGGTCGTCCGGTTGTAAACAAATCTTACTCTACTCGGTCTTACAGCTCGACTAGAGTAGGGGGGACTGGTTGATAGGACGTCGAATGTACGCTCACTGAAAACCCGGTTTAAAATATGGACCAATAAAGGTCCGACCTAGGTTCTTAGATAAGGAGATTACAACCCCAAGGTCCTTTAGAAGATCGCCGACCTCGGAGGCCCCATCTGTTAAGATAAAGGGCGCCGACCTCGGAGGCCCCCGCTGACCTATGATATCCGATAACAGGTCGCCAACCTCAAAGGCCTCTCAAACTACTGATTTGAATAGGGATGAGCCGACCTAAAAACCATCGGACTCTTGGGAAAGAAGATCCTGACTCACCTGACAGAATCCTTAAGATCCAGGGGTTGAGAACCCATACCTTGCCAATCCCGGAGATCCGGGGATTGAGAGCCCATACCTCGCAATCCCGGAAATCCAGGGATAGGAAATCGCAGCTTGAATCCCTGGATATCCGGGATTCTCTCTAGGAATCGGGAATCATCTCAGATGACAAGGTATCCTCCCTCCTATAAAAGGGAGAGGGGGGGTTCCTCAAAAAGGATTCAGACTGGGAGAATACAGCATTTTTTAGAGAGAGAAAGAAAAGAGAGTACTTCATATATTTTGGGTTTTCTTAGCTAAACTTCTAAGATTAACCCGGTTCTTGGTGGCCGATCAGCTCGGTTACATCAATGTTGTAATAGACTTATTTTGGGATAGTCCTATTGCTTGTGGACCTCATACCATCGGTCTACCTGGCGATGGAAGAATTTTCGGAATCATACCGAAGTAAGCTTAGTGACCGCGATTGATTGATGGACCTAATCGTGATGAATTTTATCTTAGGACGATGTAATTTTCGGTATTAGTTGGTTTGATCGTCTTGATACTATCCTCAGTGTTTGTTAGCGTTTGGTCGCTATCTTTCCGTCGTTGGTTGTTGAATGTGTGCTTCAGGGAAGCAATCCCCGTTGTTCCAGAAGAAGTATTATTATGGCGAAAGCAGAGAAATTCCGCAATCGAACTATTCAATCATTCATTATATCATTTTCATCGATTGGCCTTTCTAAGGCAATCGAGTTATTCAATCATTCATTGTATCATTTTCATCGATTGGCCTTTCTAAGGCAATCGAGTTATTCAAACATTCATTGTATCATCTTCATCGATTGGCTTTTCTAAGACAATCGAGTTGTTCAATCATTATTGGTATCTCTTTTTATCGATTGACCATTCTAGGGCAATCGAAATGTTCAATCATTCGTGATATCATTGTCATCGATTGACGATGTATTTCCGCATTTGTTATCTGGTTGCCTTCACATAGAGTAGGGAATTCAGAGTGAGTTGAGCAGCACGTCCCCTTTATCGAAGGCACCGTATCGGATGGCCCCGACCAGAATGCAAGAGTTGAAGATTCAACTTGAGGAGTAGTTCGAGAAAGGCTATCTCCGACCGATTGCGTCCCCGTGAGGAACACCAGTGTGATCTGTCAAGGAGAAGGATGGCTCGTCTCGTGTATGTATTAATTACCAGGAGTTGAACAGGGTGATGATCAAGAGTAGTATCCCTTACCCCGTATTGATGATCTTTTAGATCAACTTCAGGGAGCTTCAGTATCTTCCAGGATCGACTTAAGATCTGAATATCACCAGTTGCGGATTCGAGAGTCGGATATCGCGAGGACAGCGTTTCGAACACGCTATGGTCATTATGGGTTCGTAGTTATGTCGTTCGGGCTAACTAATGCGCCTGCGTTATTCATGGAGTTAATGAATCGGGTTTTCATCGACTTTTTGGATCAGTTTGTTGTTGTCTTCATCGACGACATTTGGATTTATTCTCGTGATCGAGAGGAACACGAGGTACGTATTCATCAGGTTCTCGACGTGTTAAGATGCGAGCAACTTTATGGAAAGTTTTCCAAGTGTGAGTTCTGGAGGTCCGAAATGACTTTCTCGGGCATGTAATTTCATCTGACAGAGTTCGTGTCGACCCTCAGAAGACGGAGGCTGTCCGAGATTGGCAACCTCCGAAAGATGTTAAGTAAATCCGAAGTTTCCTCGGATTAGTTGATTAATTATTCAACCCACGACTGTAGCTAGCAACCGTGGTTTTCGCGTTGGAAATTTGGCGTCATTACCTTTATGGCGTCACTGCCGATTATTCACCAATCACAAGAGATGAAGTATATATTTACTCACAAGGAGTTAAATATGTGACAGAGGCGGTGGTTGGAACTAATCAAAGATTATGATATCGAGGTCCTTTGCCACCGGGCAAGGCGAATGTTGTCGCCGACGCCTTGAGTCGTAAGTCCGTTCTAGAGCAGATGCTTGCTCGTTTAACAGTTCAGAAGGAACTTCAGTAGGAATTCCTTAGACCCGAGATCGAGGTCCGGCTTCAGCGAGTTCAGGAACAGCTTGTATGTTAGAGATTTCATCATCTCTTGAGAAGGAAATCAGGGAGAATCAGGGTTCAGATTCATTTTGTTGATCATCCGCGAGGATGTGGTACAGGGGAAAGCCCCTGGATTTGTGGTCCACGAAGATGGACTCTTGAGATTTGAGAATCGGTTGTGCGTACCGGTGAATGATGAGTTGAAAAACTCGATCTTGAGAGAAGCTCATGCTACCCCATATCCGGTTCATCCGGGGTCTAGTAAGATGTACAAGGACTTGAAACGAAATTTCTGGTGGAGTAATATGAAGCGAGAAGTCGCGGAATTTGTTTCGAGATGTTTAGCCTATCAGCAAGTCAATATGGAACATCAGCGACCGGCGAGTATGCTGATACCGCTCCCTATTCCAGAATGGAAGTGGGAAGACATTTCTATGGAATTCATCACGAGTTGCCGACGAGTCGTCGTGGCATGAATACGATCTGAGCGATCGCGGACTACTTTACTAATTAGCTCATTTCCTTGAAATCAAGAATATGTGGGGTCCCGAGAGACTGGCCAGTTGTTCATCAAGGAAATAATGAGACTTCACGGTACCCCTAATAGTATCGTTTCTGATCGTGACGGACGATTCGTGTCCCATTTTGGAAATCAGTTCATCGTGCTATGGGAACTCATCTGAATCTCATTACCGTTTTTTCATCCTCAGTCCGACGGACAATCAGAGAGGACTTTTCAGACATTGGAGGACATGTTGAGGGCATGCGTCCTCGATTAGTAGAGGATTGAGAAGCCCAATTACTGTTGTTTGTGTCCACGCACAGTTTAGTTAGCATGCTGCGATGAAGGTAGCACCTTACGAGGCCTGGTACGGTCGTCGTTGTCGATCTCCCTTGTGTTGGGACGGCCCATCAGAATCAATCAGCACCGAGCCCGATATGCTTATTAGCCGCCCGTGAGAAGGTAGCTTTGATCGAGAGACGTCATTGTTGCTCGAGTCGGCGAAATCATATGCAGTAATCGTCATCGACCACTAGAGTTCGAGACGGGTGATCCGTTTTGGTCAAGGTATCCCAGTCGAGGTATTCTCCGTTTGAAAACGAGGGAAGTTGAGTTCGAGATTCATTGGACCGTGTGAGATTTTGAATCGAGTAAGCGAGTTAACTTATCGATTGGCCCTATCTCTGTTGTTGGGCCGAATTCATAATGTGTTTCACGTCTCGCACATACTTCAGTTCGACGAAATCGAGATCGCAGATGATCATTCGTATGAGAAGAGCCCCATACGAGTGTTGGAGCGGCAAATCAAACAGTTGAGGAATAAGGCGATTCCTTTGGTTAAGTTTCAGTGGTCTAGACACGGAGTCGAAGAGGCCACTTGGGAAACCGAGGAGAGTATGCGGGGGAGTTATCCCGAGTTGTTTGACCCTTAGTTTCGGGGACGAAACTCTTTTTAAGGGGGGGAGTATGTAATACCCGGCTATAATTCATTCTGTACCACTCAGTAATTATCAGTCTGTAATTATCACTCAGTAATTTTCACTCATTAATAATCACTCATCATTCATGAAACACTCTTTTGCGTTCAATGTTGGCGTGTTGTAATCGTATATCAGTTACCGATCGTCATTTTATCTCCGTTTTTAGATCGAGACGGGAGTATGATCATTTTCATTGTGATTGATAGCCTTGTACTGGGAGTATCATCTTTGGATCGTGTTAGACTTGTTCACTTCCACATTCGTATGATATGTCGGATCATTCATCAGTCGTAGCGAGGAATCGGAATTATCGGATTGATTCACCTTGGCCAGCATCGAGTTACGGCCGTAAGGTTCTGGGCTACGGCCGTAAGTCGGCACGGCCGTAAGGTGGCGATTCTGGCCGTAAGTGATCCAAGAGCTACCTGAGCATTTTGGCGAAGGTGAGTTACGGCCGTAAGGAAGATGAGATACGGCCGTAAGTGGTGTTCGTATACCGGGTGTTGTCGACCAAGGGTGACTTACGGCCGTAAGGGTTGCGGCATACGGCCGTAAGTCGAGGCAGTACGGCCGTAAGACTTGGCCGGATACGGCCGTACGCTGCGAGAAGGATGTCCGGCCATTTTTGCGAAGGCGGGTTACGCCGTAAGGTTGGCGGATACGGCCGTATCATCCGAGTTACGGCCGTAAGGTGTGCGATACGGCCGTAAGAGTGTCGACGGGTGTTTTTGTGGCGGGTTACGCCGTAACTCAGAGCGATTCTGGCCGTAAGTCTGCCGGCGAGCTTTCGAAGCCGAGTTACGGCCGTATGAGTTGGCGATTCTGGCCGTAAGGCCGTTGACTTGGAAAGTTACGGCCGTAAGAGGGCCGAGTTACGGCCGTAACTTCCGGCAGTATTTATAGTTTGGCCGGGACACTTTTTCCTCATTTTTTTCATTTTCACTTTCTTCTTCCTTTTTGTCCGAGAGAGAGCTTGGGGAAAGGGATTCTTCCTTCATCAAACACTTGTGTACTTGAGTTTCTTCATTTCCATTCGATCATATAGCTCGGATACTCGTTTTAACTTGTGTTCTTCGGATCGAAGTGGTTGGATCTTCTAGAGGTAATTTCTTCAACATCTTGGATTTCGATTTTGTGTTGAGATATGATGTTTTGGACGTTATAATCATGTTATATGAAGGGATATGTGTATGATTATGAGTTTGTATAAGGATTCATTGGATTATTGAGGGATTATTCAAGAACACTTTGAATATCGAGTTGGATTTGGAGATTTTCGACTAATTGTTGTTATAATCACGTTTTTGGATATTCGTTGTGGATAATTAATCGTATTGAAGATGTTTTGTTGGTTTGAAACACTTCTTGGGGGATTTGGTATTGGTATATTGAGGTTTGATTGTAAACAATCGGAGTTTAGACGCAACGTGTTTGATTTAATGCCTCAATGGACTTGGTTTAGTCGTATCGACGTGTTGAGTTCGTTATATTCGTGTTTAATTCGTATATTGATCGGATTGTTGGTAATTGTATTGAATTAAGGTTGTTCGTGCGACCGACACTTCATTTAGGACATTTGTTCGTGGAAGGACTTTCTTCATCGGTATTGTGTAAGTTAATTCTTACTCGGTTAAAAGGATATTCATTCCTTTTGTTGTTGATCATTCATAATCATAACTCGTTCATCATTGTATTAATCATATTGAGACTTGTAATTGTTGAATAATCACTTCATTAACGGGAACGGCGGTTCCAATCATTCCATTGAAACTATCAATCACTTCATTATTACTCTCATCTCGGTGAGTCATTCTTGACTTTGTCAGATTATTATTTATTCATTGATATTCATTACGGTCATTCTTGTTCATATGACCTTCTGGGTTCATATTGCGTGGCCGGGTGCGGATGTGTGGAATTTTTAGTCGGGCACGTTATGGCCATGTATTGGGAGTGATACATTGGATTGTGCACACGGTAACGATTACCTCCGTGAGACTAATTAGGTACAAGGACGGGTGTGTCCGGTCATCCGTCTTGTACACTTGCACAGAACACTACGGGCGTACTATGATACTCTTCTTCAGCGTAATTCATAACTAAGGATTTTTCATAACTTCAGTTAAATCATGTTTGTGTATTTTCAACCCTTGAGGATTGTTGTTCTGTTTAACTGACCCCGGCTGGGGATTTTGTTTTTCAGGTCGTGGCAAGGTAAACGCACGGGAATAGCAGGTTGATGTCGAGGAGTCCCAGTGATACTAGTAGGGGGCCCCGATCTTTCAGTTATTCATGTTATTGTCCTTTATTTTCCGCTGCAGATTTTCATTTGGATACTCCGTTTCATTCAGTGTTGTGTATTTTATCTTCATATAAAATACACTAGTATTCGGTATTGTCCTGGTGTGTTGTAATTAAACTCCTCATCGGAGTAATTACTGTTGTAATGTGGTTCGGTACTACATTTATCTTGTGTAATTCATTCATTTTCATTTGCATGGTGGGTCCCAGTCGGGGATTCACGGCACTGTAATATCCGTCTAGTTTGGGGTGTTACACAAGCATTTAGTCGTTTATGGATGTTTAGCCTGGTAGATCCTTGTGGAAGGGGTCTACGGCGTGTAATATTCCCATACGGTTTTGGGGGTGTTACATTTCTGTCGGGTCGAGTCGAGTCGTGGTTTGTCGAGTAATGTGTGGTCTTGTCGTTCGAGTCGTCAGGTGACAAGTTGAGTTGTGCGTAGTCACGACGTGTCGGATATGTTGTCGGACGAGATTAGTATCGTGGGCGACCGTCACCTCCGTGCGACCTGTTGATGTAAGTCTCCTCTTTTATGCGTAATACCTGTGTATCTCGATTTTATCTTAGTGAGTTAATTGCGGTGCATAATTTTATTTACACAGTATTGTGTAATATAGTTGTGTTTAATACTTGTGACACATAGTATGTGTATAGAACTGGGCACGTTATTGTTTTATCTTTGAACCACCGGGTTGTAATATCCACAATTTTCGATTTTCGATAAATTTCTTTTTCGGCGGAAGTCCGTTTTGATGACTCGCTCATGACCGTTTCGTCATTCCGAGAATGATTAATTCTACACTTTTTGACATCCGAGTTCGTTTCGGTGTCGTTTTGTTGAGTTCCGTGCTTTTTAGCGACTTTTCCGCACTTGAGTTCGATTCTTGCGAATCTCGGTCGAAACTGGTGTTTCGAGTTTCCCGTAAGTTCGTTTAACTTTGTTATACGTGTTGTGAACTTCGGTTTGGTTATTCGATCACGTATCGTGGTTTCCGAGCGTTTTGGGCCATTTTCGTAATTTCCCAAAGTTTGGGGTAATTACTTTCCGTTGTCGAATTTCGAGCCTTCGGGTGGTCGGAATCGTGTGTTCTCTTAGTGCTCGGATTCGTCTTTGCGATTACTTCGTAACCGTATCTTCGATTCGTATTCAGGTTCGAGTTTCGGGGTCGTTCGGGCCGTCGGAATTGGTCCCGGCCGAGTCATGGCCGGGCATGCTCGCCAAAGCGCTCGCCGAGTAACGACGTTAGTGCTCGGCCGTTACGCACGTAAGGCGGTTCGTGCACGTAAGGCCCCGCCGATTACGCACGTAACGGGCCGGCGATGGCGGCATGACTTGGTTACGACGTAACCCTTGGCCGGTTACGTAACCCTACGGCAATGGCCTATTTAAGGCCTGCGGACGTTTTTCTTCAGCCATTTCTCCTTCTTTTTCTTCCCGTACGCGGCTGTGGGTGTCTATATCATGGAGAGATGTTGTTGGACAATCAATCCATGAAGTTTTGGAGTTCATATCATCAATCATCAATCCTATAACATCCTCCGATCTACCGAATCAGGTCAGATTTCCTAGAAATCTAGTTTTGGGGAATTTGGGTATTTTGGTTGTTTTCGTCCGATTAATCCGTTTTAACTTAGGATTGTGATGTATTGATGATTATTTAGATGTATTATATCATTTTCCTTGTTATTCCATGGTTGGATCATATCGATTCGTTATTTGGGTCGAGTTCTTGACCGACGCCTTGAAGGTGTCCGGTATAATGTCTTAGAGGGGTTTTTGGGCGTTCTACGATTATCCATCCTCGTATGATCGATGATTTATTGATTATATTGTTGTTAGGGTCGAGTTTCTTGTGAAGAAACCGTGTTGAACCCTTCCGTTCATTGTCGTCTTCCTTTTCGTTAGCATCGGGCGTCCCGAAGCTTTCCGGTTGAGCCGTATCCGTTCGTGGTTCCGTGCTCGTGGTATCGAGGCAAGTACCTTGTCCATACCATTCTTGTTTTGTGGATATGATAATTGGTGATCATCTTGGTGTGTTTGTTTATTTGTTTGAAATGAGTTTTCAAAGGATTCGGCTAGCCTCGTTAAAGGCTCACTTTCAAAACGCGTGTGTTTTGTAAATTGTGTGGGTTGTAAGTGACTACATGAATCCTTTGGATATAATTGATGTTGATGTTGCACTTGATAATGCGTGTGTACGTGTATTGCTTATTTCCATCGCGTTATGGTTGACGTGCGTGTTGTTATTTATTCGTGTGGTCGTGGACTGACGGATGAATTATGTGAATTGGTGTATCGATTTGATAATTGTTACAACGATTGACTGTGTGCTTGATGTTTGTGATAATGTGGATACTTGTTGTGAGAAACGTCGTATCCGGGAACCTCGAGGGCGGGCGTGCACTCGGCACGGTGTATGCCGCAATGTGCGGCTCCATATGGGTGGTGAACGCCGGTGTTACCTAATGCGCGCAAGGGGCGGCTCTTGCGGGAGTGACGCGGTGCGGTGACATGTTCAATGAGCGGCCAACATGATGGAAGTGAACGCCGGTACACAGTGCAAGGGAGGCGCCCGGGCAGCTTATTGGTTACGGTATTTGAGTGATAGCTAAGACCCCGTTACCGAACGATGTTCGTATCTCAAATTCTTTCAACTCACTTTTAAATGTTTGTCTTGATATAGACCGCGATTCGTGTTTTTGAAAGCTTGTTTCAACTTGTTTTTAAAGCGTTGGTATCAGGGTTAATTAACCAAGGAGGTTTGACGAAATCTCCGAGGGTTAATTAATCGGGGGTCTTGAGCAGGATATGTCGAATGAGAGATTGTATCTTTGATGGTATTGTGGTGCTATTCTGTGTTTTGGGTCGAGGACCTTGTGGAATGTTGAGATGATTGATCTCATGTTGATATTATTTGGGTTTGGGTCGAGAACCCCGTGTGATGCTGAGATGTTTGATCTCGTGCCGATATTATTTGGTTTTGGGTCGAGAATCCCGTGGAAATATTTGTCAAGACTCGTTTGTGTTGATTGAGTGGCTTTCTTGCAAATTGTTTTCTATTAAAACTCTCGATGACATCTTTAAAACTGTTTTATAAATGGTTTCCCTTTATCTGTGATCTTTCGGTTTTGAGAAATGTTTATCAAACTCATGCCTCGGGAAGTACTTTTCGTTACGTTTGGATTTTTGAGGATTCCTGGTTATTGTTATTCGTGAAATGTGAATGGTATGGCTCGTATTTGCACTTTGTTCTTGCACTAGCAAAACAGTGGAGTTTTGCTAACCCCCGAGTATTCGGGGGGTGGATGTCTGTTTTTGCATTCAGGTTTGGGAGCATAACACAGGGTCGGCACGGAGGATGATGAAAGATGAACGATACTAATCACACGAGGATCCGTATGAGGTCATTGGTATAGTTATAGTTTATTTTCCGCTGTGGTATTCTTTCCCGTTGTACGGGAGTGTGTTGTACTCGACCCCTGCGTGGGCATGTAATGAGTTTGAGTTGTATGTATTTATTGAAAGACCAAATCGGTCTACTTAGTCATTTTAGCCTTAAAGGCATTGTCGAGTTGTTCTATGTTGTTACCAGCCTGGTAGATCCTTGAGGAAAGGTTCTACGGCGTGTAATATCCCTGAGCGGATTGGGGGTGTTACACGGGTGGGGTGGTAGGTTGTGAAAGTTTTAAACCTTTATGGGTTTCGAATAGGTACCGACGGTAGAGTTTGTGAGAAACTCCGATGAATGATTTTGCTGAGTGTTTAAACTTGATACCACGAGATGCATTTGATTGAATTGGCGACCCTGGTTTCCATTTGAGTATATGGTTTTAAATTCGACTGTTTTTGGAATGTTATAATTTTTGTCCGTTATGGGTAAGTTTGAGAATGTTTCCTGAAGGACTTTACAGTTTGAGAATTTTGTAGAAATCGATTTTTGGAAAATATTTTGGTGGTGCGGTCAAACCATGGTTTATATGGATTTTTAAAATTTGTTAAATTTTGACAAATGGGCCGTGTATTTTCAAATGACACAATCAGGCGGTATTTGAAAAATGTGTTTTGAAATACTTCGGACATTGTAAAATATTACTGTCATCGACCTTTTTGGCGTTTTGTAAATGGTTTTTAGCCTGGTGGATTCCGGCGCGGGACCCACGACGCTACAATATTCCGTGTAATTATCTGAAATTTTTGGGCATTCTAGCCCATTGAATTATCGTTGAAAACTTTGAGTACCTTAGAAAATAAATTTCGAGACGTTCTTTTAAAATGAATTATTTTCTTGTGGTACATCCAAGGTGCCACAATATGTTTCAAGATTCTTCTACCTCGAGGACCAAAATGTTTTGAGATATTTTCCAATGTTTTAGAAACACTTTTACTTAGACCCGAGGGTCGAATACTTTCGAAAGTTTTTAACGAAAAGAAATTGTCCTCATTTTTATCGAATGCAAAATAGTTTCCAAAGTCTCGATAACGATGTTTCACGATTGTATTTTTATTGAAGGGTGATACTCAAGATCAATCGGTGTTTCCAAAATTATTTTCAAAAGGAGGTTTTCGTTTTTAAAACCTATCCATTCCCGTTTGAGGGCTGGGTATGTATGTATGATGTTCGCGTTGTCGTTATGATGTTTGCTCCCGAGTATGATCGAATTGGTGGCATGAACGTCGAGGCGTTGCCACGCATTTGTTGTACTAGCCCTCTGTGAGAGGTGTGAACTGGTGTTTACTGTTTATCGCCTCGTGGTGATTTGCGTGTTGTCGCACGAGTGTGAGCTGTTGAAGCTTGGGTTTGTACGTTTGTGTACATGTGTGATTGTTTCATAATGTTTGTAATTAGGTGCTGGTTATCGTTCGGGCCGTTGAGGTCGCCGAACGATACCGTCGTGATTCTTTGTTGTGCTGAGTTGGCATCTCCGCTATATTGTTTTGCGACTTTATGCCCCATTGTATCTAGCATTTATATTTTCGGTATGCCGAGCCGAGGTATTTCAACCGTGATGTGCCGGGGCATGCACGTGTAAATTGTCCTTCTCGTCAGTGACGCGTTTCGGGGGACACCGAATTCAGTTTTGCGAATTGGCTATTGAGACTTTCGGAGTTCGCGCTCAAAGACAGTATATCGGGATCAACTCTGAGAGACCCATGGGAGATTTTCCTGTCGGATGCTTTTTGTGTTGTTACCTTGTTTCCGTTGTTGTGAGTTGCGGGGACGACATTTCTTTTATAAGAGGTCGGATGTAATACCCGTACTATATTTGACTTCTGCAGTTTCTCCTTCTAAATTCTATCGACTTGCACGTGTTCGTTGATACTTTTTGAACTTGTTTGATGTCTCAGTTGTCATCATTCGAACTGGTTGTGACCTTATTTTAGATCGACCTGTTTGTCATCGTGACCTTTCCGAGTTCGGTTCGATTCTTGTGAGCCTTGTTTGGAAGTAACATCTTTCACTTTCTACCAGTTCTTTTAATGTCTGGAGTTGAAGTGGGGACTTCGGAGTCATTGTTCGACTGTTGTCATTTGATCATTGTTGTTCGATCATTGTTATTTGATCGTTGTTGTTCGATCGTTATTGTTCGAACGAGGTTGTCTGACTGTTGTTGCCTGATCTCGTACTGCGAAGAATTGTCGTTCACCGTTAGTCAACTGTTTCGAGTGTGGCCAAGTGGGTCACCGAGCGGTGCATTGTGAGACCGTTGCCACTGTTGGGATTCGGTGCCTAAAACGAAGGCCCAGCGGAAGCGGTAAAACTAAAATTAATTCGATCCGAATCCCTACGAGGATCGATCCAGCTACGTATATACGAATATATAAACGAAAAGCAAGAGTCGTAAGAAACTAACCCTCGAAGTCCGTTGATTAAATGGTAACCTTCTCTTGAGCTATTCCCCAAGCTTTAGTTTGATCTCTACGAGTTCAATCCGCTCCAAGCCCTTGAACGATCCAACGCCGAAAGCACCGCGTCTCTACTTGTCACGCGCCGGAAAAACGACCGGAATGACAACACCCGATTAACCTCTAAGGTTACGGCTAGAATCAAGTGATGAAGCTTTGATTTTGATGAATATACTCCAAGTATGTTTATCAAAATTCTCTCAATATTTTTCTCTCAATTTTCTCCAAGAAAAATGAATAAGAAGTTAGTGAAGAAGATGAAGATGAATATGAACACCATGAAATGAACTCTAAGTTCTTTTCTCTCTCTCCTATACTCTCACGTTGGAATTGGCTTAGAATCTCAAGTGAGAGATGTCTTCTTCATTTATTCAACTCTTCACATGATATATCTCATTATTATAAGAATCAAAGCCCCACCACCTCAATGATCAAATCATAAAAGAATGGAACAAGGGTCCATATGAAAGTGGGTGGAAATGTGGGGGTTGGCCCATGTAGAAATCGGACAAGTTCGGTTCGTTTCGGACTCCCGCGAGTCCAAACAGATAAACTCCGATTCCATTCCGATGTATTTGTGTTGTTTAATTAATCCAATTAATTAAAAATATCAAATACAAAATAACATAATTAATTTCTCCAAAAAATAATTATATTCATGAATTAAATTAATCACCCAGTGAAATATTTAATTCATTAGGCCGTAAATCAATTTATCCGATAAATCGATTTAGACATCCAAATGTCCCAAATTAGATATCCAATATCTAATATTCATAATGAGAGAATTAGCTTAATTCATTACGTCGTCAATCCTAATGCGCGACTCGGTAGGTCCGTCTCAGTCAGCAATGGGAGGAACCAAAGAGTAGTAGCACCACCTAGCCAGCCTGGTGGCCTATACTGTACCCCGACTGAGAACGAATGATTGGGATCATTCAAGAACCATTATGTCGTGAATACCAGTATACGTATAAACCCTTCTTTCAAATGTCCCGATCAATTTATAGGGTCACTCTACCAAACCCTATCTCGTACTTGACGCTATGCATGCGTTAATGCAAATCGAGATCATCGAAATGCCGTGTATCTAATACAACTAGCTCCAATGCTTTGGCCAAAGACTTATGATCTCATCTCGCCAATAACCGCATAGGACATATAACCCGCTCACTAACGGGAGAAAGAATTCTATCTTGGTATTCGGTAGGACATGCTACTTGCTGGCCAAGATGCACGTCGAGGTTGACCCCCGCCTTCCGGTTTAAGGTGGTCGAACTACTCTAATGAAAATCTTGACGTCACAAGCACATCCCTACTAAATCCTCAAGTCGAAGGTTCACGAATACCTATCACAACCTTTCGATTCCGTCATTGATTGTCCCGGAGTGAAATCCATGTGACGAATCGAGGGTGAGTCGGTTCGAGTATACTAATACAATTAGCATACCTATAACGTGTGCTCCCACTAACCATTAGTGTTCGATGTGCACTCTCCATGTCAAAGAACACGTCATACAAGTCTTCACATAAACTTAACGCCTACCAAGTTTCATCGACTTGCGAACGATTAAGTATTTGAGCTATAATCTTTCCAGTGCCGACCCCCTTATCCAATAAGGAGTGGAACGTTTTGCTCTCAAATACACGGACTAGTTTCTATATGTTTATTTACGAGTTAGGAATGCCAGTAACTACCAGTAAATAAGAAACATTCATTTGCCTTATATAAATGGTTTACATAATTACAAGTACAAATGCCCTCACTCAACAACCTCTGAGTGGCATTCGAGGGCATACTCCTAACAATCTCCCACTTGCACTCAATGCCACACACTATGGTATCTAATACCCATGTTCTCCAGATGACTCTCTAAGCTAATCTGAGAAAGTGGCTAGGTCAGTGGATCAGCGACGTAGTCGGCTGACTCTACTCTATGCAGCACAATGTATCTCTTTGCGAACGAATGCTCTTACGAGATGATACTCTCTCTCAATATGTTTGGAACTATTATGAAACCTTGGCTCCTAGGCCTGTGCTACTGCTCCGGCAGCGCAGCACCAGGTGTCATGTGAAGTTTACCCAGTAACTTCTAAATTCTTCCTTTGGAGGCCTCCGAGGCCGCTTTATACTCAGCCTAACAGGTGGAATTAGCAGTCGCGCTATTCTTGGCACTATGCCAAGATACTGCTCCTCCATTAAGAGTAAATGTAGCCAGAAGTAGACATAGAATCGTCTTTCTGTCCTTGGAAGTCCAATACAGTGAATCCCATCACATTCAGTTCTCCACCACCATATATAAGAACCAGATCTCTAGTCCTTCTAAAGTACTTGAGAACGTTCTTTATGGTGGTCTAATGTTCCCGAACTGGGTTAGCCCGAAACCTATTTACCACGCTCCCAGCATGCGCAATGTCAGGTCTCGTACACAATAAAGCATATGTGAGGCTACCCACTGCCGAATCATATGGTATATAACTCATTTCCTTTCATTTTTCCTCACTATGAGGACACATCTTCAAGGTAAGTTTTATTCCATGTCGCATCAGAAGGAACCCTCTTTAAGATCTAATCTATATAGAGGGCTTGGAAAAAACTTATCATTCTCTTCGATCTATCCCAGTAGAATCGAATCCCAAGAATATAGGTTTCTTCTCCCAAGTCTTTCATGGAGAAATTACTCGAAAACCAAGCTTTCCCATAACTGAGCATCCCCACATCATTTCCTATTAGTAGAATGTCATCTACATATAGTACTTAGAATGTGATCTTGCTCCCACTAACCCTCTTGTATACACAAGATTCCTCTTTATTTTGAACGAAGTCAAACTCTTTGACCGTCTCATCAAAATGAAGGTCCCAACTACATGAAGACTGCTACAGTCCATTTCATGGAGTCTACATCCACCATTGCTAGGTCATTGGTCGTGGGTCGGTCTCTTGTTTATCACTTGGAACCTCTAGGAAAACCAGTTCCTCCAAGTGCATAAAACTATACCTCTAAGGTAATTGAGACACCCTACTAGACCTACTAGGTGGTTGTACTTGTGTTTCAGAAGGTTCGGTTCCAATTTCTTGCACAGGTGTCTGTTAGGCGTATTTCTATACGCTTATTTATCATTATTTTGTAGTATTTTGGAGTGTGAAATCATCTAAATGAGCTTTTAATGCCTTAATTTTGTATGTTTGACAGGAAATTGAAGTCCGGAAGCTTAAACGATGCAAAACGGGCGAAAACGGCAAAACTGGACTATGAGCCGCGGCACCCGAAAGCTGAGCCGCGGCAAAGGAAGACACCAGCCGAAGGGCAGAGTGGGCTGTACTCTGTGCCGCGGCACAGCCCATGTGAGCCGCGGCACAGAAGGATTTAATTACGCCCAGGTATTCAGATTTTGGCGATGTGCCGCGGCACAGGTTCAGTGAGCCGCGGCACACTTAGCGGGTTTGGTACGTCTGCGCGGATTTTGGGCCGTTTCGAAGCCGGTTTTCAACCAACTAATACGGACGCGATTTATGGAAGTGCTGAGCTATAAATAGGGCTTAAGACCCTAATTTAATCATCTTGGATTTTATTGAATCAAAACCTAAGAAAGCGAAAGCTTGGAGACAGAGAAGAGGAGGAAAGCAGAGGAATTCAAGGGCAGAAGGCGGAAGCTGAAGAACGGAGGAATCCGAGCTTCATCTGCGTTTGAATTTTATGCTTTTGTTTATTTACTTTGTATTGTCAGTTTTTAGTATGTCAGGCTAAAGCCCTAATCTAGGGTTTTGATGAAACCTTTATTTTGACGAATTGATTGAGATTATCCAATTTATTACCTTTTTATTGAGTTTTCCCAATTATGTTTAATGCTTGCAATTATCTGGCCAATAGTTGTATTGATTTAATCATTCACTTCGAATCGGGAGAGGAGATTTGGTGAGGAACTATTGGTGAGAACCGTTTTATTCTGTGAGATAGGAATATACTCATAGGAACTACGTGGCCTTTAGGAGATTTCATGCTTTTTGCCTAGCGACGAGATAATTCACCTAGGGATAGAGTGCGTTAGTCGACGTTAGATAAATCTATTGACCTCGGGAGAGGCGGTAGAATATTTTAGCAATCTCCGCCTTCAATAAATTGGGAAAATTATTTATTACGGATAATCAAGATTAAATTCGGATAAATTAAGGTGGATTCAGAACTCTAGACTTATTTATCATTTGATTCCTTTTATTCAAGCTATCGTTTTCTGTTTAGTCTTTCATTAATTCTTTTAGTTATTAATCCAAAAAACCCAACTTCGATTGTTCAAATAAAATTGGGATACGAAAACGTCGGTAGTTAGAGATTCAATCCTCGTGGGAACGATACTCTACTTATCACTTTATTACTTGTAAACGATGACGTGCACTTGCGTGTAGGAAATATCGCAACAAGTTTTTGGCGCCGTTGCCGGGGATTGAAATTTTTCTAATATCGACTTAAGTATTTCCAGTCTTAATTTGAACGTTTTATTGTTATTTTTTGTGTATTTAATTTTGTTTATTCGTTTTTCCTTTCAGGACCTTTCGTGTAGTGCATGAGAAGACTCGGTAACGAAGGCTTACTACCTTTGGACACCGAGCTCGAGCGCACGCTAAGAAGGAATAAAAAGGAGAAAAGAGAGTTGCAGCATTTACGGTCAAGATGGCCGAAAATATTGAAATCCAAGGAGGAGACAACCAAGTGCGGCAAGTTCAACCGAACTCGCTCTTGAGATTATGCCATGCCGCAAGCCAACGCAAATTTTTCGAATTCGCCCCACCATCCAAGCTAATAATTTTGAAATCAAGCCCGCCATTATTCGGATGGTACAGCGAGCCCATTCTCGTGGACTACCAAGGACGATCCGAATGCCCACATTGCTTCGTTCCTTGAGATATGTGACACATTTAAGACAAATGGTGTCACCGACGATGCTATCCGATTGAGGCTTTTCCTTTTTCTTTGAGGGATAAAGCAAAGTTTTGGTTAAATTCCTTATCACGGGTCGATTACAACTTGGGAGAGGTTAGTGCAAGCCTTCCTTGCAAAATTTTTCCCACCGGCTAAGACGGCGCGGTTGAGAAACGAGATAACTACTTTTGCCCGATTCGATATGGAATCGCTCCACGAGGCGTGGGAGCGATATAAAGAATTACTTCAAGATGCCCTCATCACGGCATTCCCGATTGGCTTCACCGCACACATTTTATGGTGGTTTGAGTGCTTCTACACGCACTTTAGTGGATGCGACCTCGGAGGAACATTCATGGGAAAATCTATGGCCGAGGCTCACGTCCGTTGGAGGATATGGCCGAAAACGCATACCAATGGCGGCAGAAAGATTGACACCGAAAAGAGTAATGGAAGTTTCGAGCAATGATCCGATTTCCACCTTGTCGGCTCAAGTCGCCGCTTTGACACAACGGCTCCGTAACTTTTCGCACGCACCGGCCGTTACCATTGAGACGTGTAATTGGTGTAACGGATCACACCCGAGTACGGAGTGTCAATTTGGAAATCCGTTCGAGCAAAATCAGATGGAGCAGGCTCAATTCGTAGGAAATGGGAATCGACCGAATAACCCGTACTCCAATACTTATAATCCGGGGTGGCGCAATCACCCCAACTTTTCGTGGAGAAACGGACAGAACGCACACCAGCCCCCTTTCACTCAGAATCAACAGCAGCCCCCTTCCGCTCCTAAAGTGTCTCTCGAGGAAGCGCTTGCAAAATTGGCGGCCAATACGAGTCAATTTATGACTCGGACGGAAGCTACACTACAAAATCATTCTGCTTCCATTCGGAATTTGGAGGTCCAGCTAGGCCAAATCGCTAATGTATTGACAGCTCGTCCGGAGGGAGCATTGCCGAGTACAACAGAGACTAACCCTAGAGAGAGTCTAAACGCAGTTAGCTTGAGAAGCGGGAGAGAGTTGGCCGGATCAGCCCGAAAGGTGGTAAAGAGGAGAAGGTGATTGAGGAGTCGAAGGAATTAAAGCCGAGGAGTCGAAGAACTTGAAGGCGGAGATCTCGAAGACATGTGTTCCCCGTTCCGCTTCCGCAGAGACTACAAACAAAGAAGGGCGGACAAACAATTTTCTAAGTTCCTTGAGGTGTTCAAAAAGCTTCACATAAATATTCCGTTCGCCAAGCATTGGAGCAGATGCCGAGTTATGTCAAGTTCATGAAAGAGATATTATCTAAGAAGAGAAAACTTGAAGAGTTTGAAACGGTTGCCTTGACAGAGGAGTGCAAAGGCAATTCTTCAAAAGAAGCTCCCACCTAAATTGAAAGATCCGGGAAGCTTCAACATACCGTGCACCATGGGGAATCTTTCGTTTGATAAGGCACTATGCGATCTTGGTGCAAGTATCAACCTCATGCCTCTATCGATTTTCCAAAAGTGAATATTGGGGAAGCCAAGCCAACCACAGTCTCCTTACAATCGCGGATCGATCGATAAAGTATCCGAGGGGAGTGATCGAGGATGTTTTAGTTAAAGTCGATAAGTTCATCTTTCCGGCTGATTTCATCGTACTAGACATGGAGGAAGATGAAAATATTCCGATCATCTTGGGACGACCATTTCTAGCTACGGGTCGCACCCTTATAGACGTGGAAAAGGGGGAGTTAACTCTGAGGGTCCAAGACGAGCAAGTCACTTTTCAAGTGTTCAAATCGCTCCCATGTCCCGGAAGTGCTGATAAAGAGTCTCAAATTGAAAGCGTGGATGTTGTTGAAAGAGGAAAGCACCGAAAACATCGTCGGTGGAAAAATTCAGATTTTGTGTTGAATGGCACAAGTTTTAAGAAGGATGTTGAACGAGTGGCATTCCTCGAGCATGAGGAAAAATCTGCTGCAGCCGTGAGTTCGTTGGAGAAGGAGGAGAGTGAGCCGAAAGCCAAGAGAAAAATTAGTCATGGAGAAACCGGGTGTTTCGGGAAGTTTTTCAAGTCGAAACCTCTTCGCAAACAACATTTGATTACCGAACCGAGAATCGAACCGCTGATGACCAATGGTCATAATTTTAACCAAAATATAAACGGTTCGATAAACGGGGCGGAAGCCAAATGGAGTTTGCGAAAAGCAAACTAACGTTGTTCAATAGGTCCGGCTGACGACTATAAACTTAGCGCTTCTCGGGAGGCACCCCGAGTTTTAGTTGTAGATTCTTTGTTGTTTGCTTGCATTTTTAGAGTCTCTTGTTGTCTTCTTTCCTCTTGGATCCATCCTTTCCTCTCATTTTAATGAATTCGTGTAAAATTTCTGTGCAGGAATCAGCAAAAAGGGGATAAATTCAATAATGGGCCGCGGCACACACCAGCTGAGGAAAAATGGCCGATCAAACTGTACCCTGTGCCGCGGCATGATCTTACTGAGCCGCGGCACACTAGGTCTCTGAGCCGCGGCACCCGAAAACTGAGCCGCGGCACACTAAATGGTCAAGAAACGCCCAGGGCGCCTGTACTTTGTGCCGCGGCATATTAAGGCTGAGCCGCGGCACACTATAACACTGAGCCGCGGCATACGAAATCTGAGCCGCGGCACCCGACGGCATATCAAAACGTCCAAATCCGACTGTACTTTGGGCCGCGGCTCACTTTTATTGTGCCGCGGCACCCGTCGCAAAATAAGAGCAGTGTCAAGCTCTTTCCGATCGGCTCGCATATATACTTCTTCCCTTCATTCCTTCCCTCCTGCACACGATGAGGTTAGTCGGGTCCATTCTATCAGTCTCCTTCTCAAATTCTCCAGGTAATTTTTGATTTCTAAATCATAGGTGATTTTTGATGTGAAAAGATTTGGAGTTTTATATTGCTAGTTGTTCTTCATTGTTGTTTCTGAAATGGAGTTGGAATATGGGGAATTTGTTATTGTGATGGAATTGATGTTTATGAACGAATTGTTGATGATGGTTTTTGTAATTCAGGGCTACAATCTGTGTTATTATTTTTGGGATTTGGAATTAACCATCAAGATTTTTGTTCTTCATTTTAACTTGTGCACACAAGGTGTTTGATAAATTGCAGCAATGGAAAATTGATCATTCAGAAGCACCACCCTCCTCACCGGACGATGCCGGCACCAGCTCCTGAGCAGACTGGAGGGGAGTACTTGACCTTTTACTTTTCTTGCATTTCATTTTTGTCCATTGAGGTCAATGTACGTCCTAAGTTTGGGGGGGAGATTTACATTCAGTCTACATTCATTGCTGTACTCTATTTTCTTGCTGTACATTATATTTTGTTGCACTTTTCTTCCTTTGCGAAAATTTTTTTTTTAATAGCCTTGCTTGCCGTAGTTTTTCTTTATTCGTGAATTTTCGTGCTTCTATTATGTGTGATACTGATGTTACGACACTGTCTTTCTCTCTGAAGAAGCGGGCGAGTTTTAGTCGAGTTGTAGTCAGTTATTTCTGTTCTGCTTAGTAGTCAATTAGGTCCGAAATTTTTCGCGATTGTAGAGGACTTGGCAGATAAGAGACGATACATACTTGTTTTTAAATCCCCATCATTACGTTTGGTTACATTTTCCGGATAGTGAGTCGTACTGTTTCTTTAGTCGTGTTGGCACTTAAATTGAGTTTAGAGTCGGGCAGTTTTTCCCTAAAAGTCGAGATAATGTGTTCTATGAAGGGAAGTCTAGTAACCGGGGGTATTCGCGTGACCCGTTGTTTACTCTCGCGTAAAACGACGACCCGATTAGACTAGTGATTTAGTGATTTCACATGTGCCAATGATAGGAGCCTAGTAACCGGGGTATTCGCGTGAACTGTGTACTCGCGTAAAACAAAGAACCTTGATTCGGACATGCGGAAATTATGTATTCGAGTTGTTTCTCCGCCGTAGACGGAACTTAATAACTAGAAGCATCCATGTGCCCCATGAGTGTCTTTTACGTCAAACGGTTTCCTAATACATGAGAATGGAAGTTCCACCTAGGATTATCCCGATGAAACATCCCGAGATCCTAACCTAGTGGTCGACTCGAATCAAATTCTTAAGCATATTTATATAAGGGGATACTTGTCCGAGGTTTATTTGTTATGAGACTCGTGAAAAAAATTGTGCCATTAGATCGTGGAACGCGACGAACTAGCTTGTTTATGTTAGCCTTTCATATTGTGGGTGATTTGACTCATGTTTTGTTGATCTTTGAGCCGAGTTTTCTTCATAAACAAATGATTAGGATCGGACTTGATTACTTTGCGGTATCACTATTCGAAAAGTGCTTCGCTTTTATGACACTCGGATTATTTAGAGAGGATGGCAGGATAGTATTGATTAGGTTGAACACTATGAGTTGCACGATGATTCACAACATTCTTTTATTGACTTTAATTCTTTTTGCTTGAGGACAAGCAAAGGCTTAAGTTTGGGGGTATTTGTTAGTCGTATTTCTATACGCTTATTTATCATTATTTTGTAGTATTTTGGAGTGTGAAATCATCTAAATGAGCTTTTAATGCCTTAATTTTGTATGTTTGACAGGAAATTGAAGTCCGGAAGCTTAAACGATGCAAAACGGGCGAAAACGGCAAATCGACTATGAGCCGCGGCACCGAAAGCCGAGCCGCGGCAAAGGAAGACACCACCGAAGGGCGAGTGGTCAGTACTTGTGCCGCGGCACGCCCATGTGAGCCGCGGCACAGAAGGATTTAATTACGCCTGGTATTCAGATTTTGGCGATGTGCCGCGGCACGAGTTGATGAGCCGCGGCACACTTAGCGGGTTTGGTACGCTGCGCGGATTTTGGGCCGTTTCGAAGCCGGTTTTCAACCAACTAATACGGACGCGATTTATGGAAGTGCTGAGCTATAAATAGGGCTTAAGACCCTAATTTAATCATCTTGGATTTTATTGAATCAAAACCTAAGAAAGCGAAAGCTTGGAGACAGAGAAGAGGAGGAAAGCAGAGGAATTCAAGGGCAGAAGGCGGAAGCTGAAGAACGGAGGAATCCGAGCTTCATCTGCGTTTGAATTTTATGCTTTCGTTTATTTACTTTGTATTGTCGCTTTTAGTATGTCGTGCTAAAGCCCTAATCTAGGGTTTTGATGAAACCTTTATTTTGACGAATTGATTGAGATTATCCAATTTATTACCTTTTTATTGAGTTTTCCCAATTATGTTTAATGCTTGCAATTATCTGGCCAATAGTTGTATTGATTTAATCATTCACTTGAATCGGGAGAGGAGATTTGGTGAGGAACTATTGGTGAGAACCGTTTTATTCTGTGAGATAGGAATATACTCATAGGAACTACGTGGCCTTTAGGAGATTTCATGCTTTTGCCTAGCGACGAGATAATTCACCTAGGGATAGAGTGCGTTAGTCGACGTTAGATAAATCTATTGACCTCGGGAGAGGCGGTAGAATATTTTAGCAATCTCCGCCTTCAATAAATTGGGAAAATTATTTATTACGGATAATCAAGATTAAATTCGGATAAATTAAGGTGGATTCAGAACTCTAGACTTATTTATCATTTGATTCCTTTTATTCAAGCTATCGTTTTCTGTTTAGTCCTTCATTAATTCTTTTAGTTATTAATCCAAAAAAACCCAACTTCGATTGTTCAAATAAAATTGGGATACGAAAACGTCGGTAGTTAGAGATTCAATCCTCGTGGGAACGATACTCTACTTATCACTTTATTACTTGTAAACGATGACGTGCACTTGCGTGTAGGAAATATCGCAACAGTGTCTCCTTAGGAGTTTCATTGTATTCTTCCAAAGAAATACTTCTACCTGCTCCACCTTCCTGAATGAACTCATCTTCCAGGAAGTGTGCTTGTAAAGCAACAACGATCTTTCGATCTTCGGGCATGTAGAATAGATATCCCATCGTCCCAAACGGGAATCTAATGAAACGTTCCTTCGCAGACCTAGCTTCCAACTTTTCCACCTTAGTCTTCTTGACATAGGAGGGACATCCCCAAATCCTAATATGATTAAGACTTGGTTTCCTTCCTTTCCACATCTCATGTGGAGTTTTAGGAACGGATTTGGAAGGACATCTGTTCAAGATATACGCGGCAGTCAGGAGTGCATACCCCCACAGGTAAATCGGCAAGTCAGTATAGCCCAGCATGGAACGGACCATGTTCAACAGGGTCCGGTTCCTTCTTTCTGACACACCATTTAACTGAGGAGTACCCGTAGGTGTTAGTTGTGAAACTATTCCATGTTCCTTAAGGAACTCGTCAAACTCCGTACTCATATACTCACCACCTCGGTCCGACCGAAGTGCTTTGATATGATTACCAGTTTATTTCTCGACTAGGGCCTTGAATTCCTGGAATTTCTCAAAGGCCTCGGATTTATGTTTCATTAAGTATACATAACCATACCTAGTATGATCATCTGTAAACGTAATGAAATATTGATATCCGTCACGTGCTGCTTCCAAAGCACCACATACATCGGTATGGATTAATCCCAGTTTATCAGCGGCTCTTTGAAATGTCCCTGTGAAGAGGGACTTAGTCATTTTGCCTTTAAGGCAAGATTCACAAGTAAGAAAAAAAAGATCCGATCCCAATGGACCCATAAGTCCATCTTTTTCCATCTTGTAAACCTTGGTCTGACCAACATGACCAAGTCTAAGATGCCATTTCAAAACTTGATTGGTTTCATCCCTACCGCGTTTTCTATTTATAGTATTCACAACTACTTTGTTGCTGAGATTTAGATGATACAATCCATTCAACAATGTAGCAGTACCCACTAGTTTATTTCTAAAATAAATTTTGCAGGAACCATCACCAATGAAAAATGAAAATCCTTTTCGGTCCATGACCGGAATGGATACAATGTTTTTATGCCCCTTGGGCAAAACAAGTACATCTTCTAAAGTCAAAACAAAACCGGATTCTAAACCCAAAAGAAGTGATCCTATGTCGGTCGCCTCGACACTATGCCCGCTTCCGACTGTGATCATAACTTCTCCAGCTCCAAGCTTCCTACTTTGTTCCAGATCCTGATTCACGGTACAAATATGAGAACTAGCACCAGAATCCAAGATTCTAGAAGTAGAAAATACAAGAGCGTAACAATTTATTTCCAAAACTAAAAGTTCTCAGACCAAGTGCCATGAAGAATCGGACAGTCTCTAGCCCAAAGGGCCCACTCACCGCACTTGAGACAAGTATCCTTCTTCTTGTTCTTTGGAACCATCGGGGCCTTGCCCTTTCCCTTAAGGTCCTTAGCTTGTGGTCCACCGCTTCTTGGTCTTTTTCTTCTTATTCTTAGACTTCAAGTCCGAAGAAATCACAAGTGCACTCCTTCATCCGCGGGGTCTTCATCCGAGACGAGCGGTCACCGGCTTGTTCATTAGCCCGGCTAAGTTACATGCAATCTCATTGCTTGAAGTTCATAACAAACCGTGAGAAGGAATCGTGAGAGACTGTAGGATAAGGTCGGTTTGGAGAGAAGTATCCATTTTAAAATCAAGAGCCTCCAATCTCTCGATCATGGATATCATTTTGAGGACGTGTTCCCCAACTTTCTCACCTTCCTTCATCCTTGCACCGAACAGCTTGCTTGGATATCTCATATCTAGCGATTCACTTGTGCTCACCATAAAGCTCGGTTAAGTGAGATAGAATCGCCAGCGAAGTCATTTTCTCATGAGCTCTCTGAAGCTCAATAGAAATGGAAGCCATAAAATAAGCACGGACTTACACGACATCCTTAACCCAAATTTCGTGGTTTTCAATCTCTTCCCGATTGGCTCGAGTGCATAGGAGGCGCCAATGTCTGTCTCCAAGACGTATCCCAGTGCCTCTATACTGAGGACAATCATCAGATTGCGGAGCCAATCCACAAAGTTAGGTCCCATTAATGTGTTCTTTTCGAGTAGAATTGCGAGTGGATTCATTGTCATATTGAGATTTGTCTGCATTAAGTATAACAGATTAATTAGTGACTCATTCAATTATGTTCTGAGTATAGAATTTAAGGTCTTTTCTTTTCTTGTTACCCAGCTCCCACTATTTTTATCGGAATAACACACTCCCATGTGATATCCGTAAGTATCGTCGCTCTACTTCATAGTGGTGATCGAGTTCTTTATAAATCTTAATAGAGGGCAACCGAACAGGTTTCTAGTCTATTAATTTTCATAAAGTGGTGTCCAACACCAACCCATCTAATGGATGATTCGATCTTCTTTTTCCCCTTGTTCACTCCCCTCAACCTATACGATTTCTATGGTTCGTGAACAAGTTAAGTTTATACCATCGACGCAAATCAGTTTCACAATTGAATTTTATCCGGCAACCTATCAGGTTTCTAGGGATAAAATTTGCTCCAACCGAAGGCATCCAATGCGCTCCCGATAATTTATCCGCCCTCCCCGAACGACTACCCCGATAACTGGGAAGCATAGCACATCCGGTTTGGATTTCAATTTCCCGAAAACTCGATGGAGGGAAGGAAAACCTTGAAACCTTATAAACTTAATTATTTATTGTGGGAGAATTTTCGCGATTAACGTTACACTTTGCACATTAATCATATTAGCACGTTTGTGGTATTCATACAATATGAAAAAACCATTCACAACCTAGTTGCTACCAACATGTGGTTCATGGACCGTTCCTAGAAAACAAAAACTCCGTAATCTAATTACAAGTCTTCGTCTTGAATCTTCGTCTTCTCGAAATGGATCTTCCTCCGGTCTTCGTCATTACATATAAATTTTACATCGAAAATTGCATCCTAGATACAAATATTTCTAGTAAAATAAATAGGCTCAAAACGGCCTTTACAACCCAATCGAATAAAACGAACGATTCAAAACTAAGTACACGAACCACATCCCCATTCAAAAAGCATTCATCCAATAAATACTATATAATTGGAAAGCGTAGAGATACATTGATCCAATCAACAATACGAACCGATCAAATCGATTCACACAATCGGTAATTTGATAACGTTCAAAATAATTCGGTCGACTATAAATATTCCAATTAATCAAATTTCCCTTATAAAATGAAATACCATAAATCATTTTAATCATATTAAATCCAATTTAATGTGCGGGAGATTAATTTTTAAGAATACACGGAAAAATCGAGCCGGGGTGAAAACGGGCCAGCATGACCGAGTCACCCTCGGCAGCCTACCGGCAGTCACGCCTGGCTTGGCCGAGTCACGATCGGAAGATGCCGGCCAGGACACGACCGAGTCCCAGGACACGGTCGGGTCGCCTGGCAGTGACTTGGTAGACTGCCGGACACGACCGTGTCACCCAGGACACGGTCGAGTCACTCTCGGCCAGATAACCCTTTTTGTCCAAAAAATCGTCCGACGACGATTCGGGGCTAGATTTTCGACCGGATATCCAATATCAATATTTTCCGACTTTCATATCTTCAATATAAATCATATTTCCTTAAATTTAAGATTTATATTTAGACATAAACTTACGAAAAATACAATTATTACGAACGAAAAACATATACCACGATTATGACTAAAATGATTCCAAATCATTCACCATCTAATCGAGCATTCCAAATGCCAATATCGTATATACGATCGCAAGACCTACGCTCCGATACCACCGTTGGGATTCGGTGCCTAAAACGAAGGCCCCGGAAGCGGTAAACGAAAATTAATTCGATCCGAATCCCTACGAGGATCGATCCACCTACGTATATACGAATATATAAACGAAAAGCAAGAGTCGTAAGAAACTAACCCTCAAGTCCGTTGATTAAATGGTAACCTTCTCTTGAGCTATTCCCAAGCTTTAGTTTGATCTCTACGAGTTCAATCCGCTCCAAGCCCTTGAACGATCCAACGCCGAAAGCACCGTCTCTACTTGTCACGCGCCGGAAAAACGACCGGAATGACAACACCCGATTAACCTCTAAGGTTACGGCTAGAATCAAGTGATAAAGCTTTGATTTTGATGAATATACTCCAAGTATGTTTATCAAAATTCTCTCAATATTTTTCTCTCAATTTTCTCCAAGAAAAATGAATAAGAAGTTAGTGAAGAAGATGAAGATGAATATGAACACCATGAAATGAACTCTAAGTTCTTTTCTCTCTCTCCTATACTCTCACGTTGGAATTGGCTTAGAATCTCAAGTGAGAGATGTCTTCTTCATTTATTCAACTCTTCACATGATATATCTCATTATTATGAGAATCAAAGCCCCACCACCTCAATGATCAAATCATAAAAGAATGGAACAAGGGTCCATATGAAAGTGGGTGGAAATGTGGGGGTTGGCCCATGTAGAAATCGGACAAGTTCGGTTCGTTTCGGACTCCCGCGAGTCCAAACAGATAAACTCCGATTCCATTCCGATGTATTTGTGTTGTTTAATTAATCCAATTAATTAAAAATATCAAATACAAAATAACATAATTAATTTCTCCAAGAAATAATTATATTCATGAATTAAATTAATCACCCAGTGAAATATTTAATTCATTAGGCCGTAAATCAATTTATCCGATAAATCGATTTAGACATCCAAATGTCCCAAATTAGATATCCAATATCTAATATTCATAATGAGAGAATTAGCTTAATTCATTACGTCGTCAATCCTAATGCGCGACTCGGTAGGTCCGTCTCAGTCAGCAATGGGAGGAACCAAAGAGTAGTAGCACCACCTAGCCAGCCTGGTGGCCTATACTGCACTTCGATCGAGAACGAATGATTGGGATCATTCAAGAACCATTATGTCGTGAATACCAAGATACGTATAAACCCTTCTTTCAAATGTCCCGATCAAGTTATAGGGTCACGGCTACCAAACCCTATCTCAGATTTGACGCTATGCATGCGTTAATGCAAATCGAGATCATCGAGCTGTCGTGTATCTAATACAACTAGCTCCAATGCTTTGGCCAAAGACTTATGATCTCATCTGCCAATAACCGCATAGGACATATAACCGGCTCACTAACGGGAGAAAGAATTCTATCTTGGTATTCAGTAGGACATGCTACTTGCCCGTCAAGATGCACGTCGAGGTTGACCCCCGCCTTCCGGTTTACAGGGTCGAACTACTCTAATGAAAATCTTGACGTCACAAGCACATCCCTACTAAATCCTCAAGTCGAAGGTTCACGAATACCTATCACAACCTTTCGATTCCGTCATTGACTGTCCCGGAGTGAAATCCATGTGACGAATCGAGGGTGAGTCGGTTCGAGTATACTAATCCAATTAGCATACCTGTAACGTGTGCTCCCACTAACCATTAGTGTTCGACAGGCACTCTCCATGTCAAAGAACACGTCATACAAGTCTTCACATAAACTTAACGCCAAGTCAAGTTTCATCGACTTGCGAACGATTAAGTATTTGAGCTATAATCTTTCCAGTGCCGACCCCCTTATCCAATAAGGAGTGGAACGTTTTGCTCTCAAATACACGGACTAGTTTCTATATGTTTATTTACGAGTTAGGAATGCCAGTAACTACCAGTAAATAAGAAACATTCATTTGCCTTATATAAATGGTTTACATAATTACAAGTACAAATGCCCTCACACAACAACCTCTGAGTGGCATTCGAGGGCATACTCCTAACAGCCACGATGTTCGGGAATTGGATTTTCGTTCCTACTCGGGGAGTGCCTGGTGGTGTCCCGTGATGTAGTTGTGTATCGTACTTCGTGCTGTAATTCGTGTAGAAATTGATATTTGTTGCGTGGACTTTTTGGTTTTGTTTGTATTCTACCATGATGTTTTATTTTAAGATTCGGGACGAAACTTATTTTTAAATTAGATAGAATGTAATGTCCGGTATTCTCGTTTTCCGTTATCTTGAATTGTTTGTGTTTTGACGTCGGATATTTTCTTATTGATGAGAATCGGAATGATTTCTATCGTGATACTCTATTTGTTTCTATCGCATAGCCGTTTTAGTCGGGTGCAACTTGTTGTAGCGTACGTTTCTTCGATTAAATGTGTGCATGTGATGTGGTATGTGATGCGTCGTTAATTGCTCGTTGTTGTTTGAAACATAGTCGGTGGCGTTGCGTTAGTCGTCGTGGGGCGTGTTTTTACGCCGTATATTCCCTTGCGTTGCTTGTAACGTTTTGCCGTTGGGCACGAATTTTTTCGGTTCCTGTGTATCTCGTTGAGTTTTCCTGGCGGGATATTGCTTCTCCCTACTTGATTTAAGTTTCGGGACGAAACTTCTTTTAAGGAGGGTAGAATGTAATATCCGCAATTTCGGATTTCCGGTAATTTTATTTTTTCGACGGAAGTCCGTTTCGACGACTCTCTTGGGACCGTCTCATCATTCTGAAAATGATTAATTCTGAACTTTTTGTCATCCGAGTTCGTTTCGGTATCGTTTTGCTGAGTTCCAAGCTTTTTAACGACTTTTCCGCACTTGAGTTCGATTCTTGCGAATCTCGTCCGAAACTGTTGTTTCGAGTTTCTCGTAAGTTCATTTAATGTTATTATTCATGTTGCGAGCTTTGGTTTGGTGTTTCGATCGCGTATCGTGATTTTCGGACGTTTTGGGCCATTTTCGTAATTTCCCAAAGTTTTGGGTAATTACTTTCCGTTGTCGAATTTTGAGCCTTTGGGTGGTCGGAATCAGGTGTTCTCTCAGTGTTCGGATTCGTATTTACGAGTACTTCGTAACCGTGCTTTCGGTTTGTTGTGTCACGATTTATTCATCCCGACAGGCGATCGACTATAAGGCCGAGCGACCAAGTCAACTCCAGTCAAACTATGGCTAGCTCGCCAAGTCGAAGATATCAAACCACCATCAGGTACCTAGCGATCGACTCCCAAGGCGATCGCCCTTTGGCAGCTGGCGATCTACTCTAGTGACCGGCTAAGGGCAATCGACCTACGCCCCGAGCAGAGATGATCGCCCGTCTAAGTCATCGAGGACTGGATCTCAGAAAATCACCCACGTGCAGATCCATAAAAGGCGCTGACAAGATCTTTGCTACTGAGACAAGATCTTTGACCAAAGTCTGTCACCTACCCCACCTACCGGCATGTGCGCCGAAAGTTGTCGGTAGGGCCGCATGTGACTAACTCAGACGCGTGTAAGCTCCCCATCGACCGAGTAGTTGATCGCCAACAACTCCTGCAGCTTTGAGGGACAGCCCATGTGCTAAAAGACGATCGCCCGATTATTATATTACAGAAAAGGCGATCGCCCGGCGTATCCAAGCCCTATAAATAGAGAACCTCCTCCTTCTGGAAAAAGGTTCAGAACTCATCCACTACGGTTGGGAATTCACTTAACCTACAGTTCAGATTCTCTCACATTCAACCTACGGTTCGAAATTCATTACACCAACGGTTCCGAATTCATTCTGACTGACGCTCAGAACACATTCTCTCACATTCCGATACATTCACGGAAATACTGAAGAATATACATATCATCAAGCTCCCGGCTATCTCACCGGAATCCATCTCAGGACTTCTCTCTCCAAATCTCTCGTCCAGAAGACGATCGGCAGAAGCAGCAAGTCTCCACTAGACAGATTCCAAGGGATTCATAAGCCCAGAAGCCCAAACATCCAGCTAAATACTCGCCGTGAGAGACGATCGATCTCTCACCGCCGCGACTGTTCATCTCCTTTGTTACAAGAATTCACAGAGCATCAAATCTGGTTCTTCCGGCAATCTACACGCTCACTAGCTAAGATAACAAGAAACTTTACACTCATTGTAATTGTATTCTTACATTAGTACTTGTATCCCCGAATATCGGTATTAATAATATCTCGCGAGAGCATTCAAGCCCGGGACTAACAACCCCGGCAAATCTTGTGTTATTTATCTTTCTCACGGAAGTGCTCTTGCATTTGTTTGCTATCCCATCCATTCCAGCAATATCTATCTCCGGATAATATTTTGGGTAGCAACAATTGGCGCTAGAAGGAGGGTGTCTAACCCTCAAACTTTTATTCCTACCGTCCCGAAGAACACTCACTGTTCTCGGGGCACATACTTGAAGTGACACTCACTGCACCTCAAAGAAAACCTTCAGAATCATGACATCCGCCGGTCCATCGAAGAAAGCTGCTCTCCGAACCGCCGGACACCATATCCCGGCTCAATCCGAACCCCAGCCAACGACGGGGGGAAGCCGCAGCAACGCGAGACTCTCGATCCCGCATCCAAGAGATGGCCCCAACCTCTCACTTGATCAGTTCCAAACTAAGGAACAGATCGAGGAGGCTATGGCCATCCTGGAGGAGCGACGGAGAGCACGTGCGTCGCCTGCAATAACACCCTCGACCATCCGCCGCGTGGGAAAACGGAAATTCAGCGGGCTACTGAACGAGCGATCGTCAGAAAGCCCCAATGCACGAGGAAAGGCTCTCGCACGACCGGACGGATCTATATTCAATCGCTTGGGACGCGACCCATCCGGGCGACCGGGGCATTCAGTCTCCAACCTTGAAAAGACGGAATCCGAATCCGTCACCAGGACTTCGGCCTACCCGCCTCACAGCCGAACGCAGGTCAGCCATCTGACTCCCGCCCCGATCTCCAGGGGATCAGTACTCGATCGCCTCGGCTCCCGCTCCGAGCGCCGAGCCGCAAGCAATTAGGCCACGGCGATGGCCGCCATACAACACCAGCTCGACGAGATGAGAGCACTCTTGGACACTGGGGCAAGCACCAGCAAAAAGATCGCCGGGCCGACCGAGCCACTCGCGGTCCACATCGAGCTTGCCCCCATACAGCCAACGATCGCTCCTCCCAAAACACCTCTGTATGAGGGGAGGTCGGACCCCGAAACCCACCTGAGTAAATTCCGAATCTACATGACTGGGTGTGGGGCATCTGATGCAACCAAGTGCCGGATCTTCCCGTTAACATTGGGCGAGCTGGCCCATAGATGGTACGTCTCACTACCACCGCGATCTATCACATCTTTTAAGAAACTGGCGAACGACTTCACGTCATACTTCGCCAGTAAGGTCGCCAGACCAGAAGGCCCCCACCGCATGATAAAAATCAAGCAGGGGAAAGACGAATCAGACGCAAATTACATTGACCGAGTGGACGAAATCGTCCTCACCGGCGAACCCGTCAGTGACGAGCTCGCTCTCTATTCGGCCATGGGGGGATTCCGCGGTCACTCTCCCATGTTTAGACCTCTCTCCAAGGATATTCCCCCAACTTACGCGATCTTCCGCGCTAAAGCTGCCAACTTCCTGGCCAGGCAAAGGCTACTCACCCTCCGCTTAGACGAGGAAACGCCACCTCTTGTCCAGAAGATAGCGATCGCCAAAGCAATGAAGGCGATCGCCAAGACACCCGGAGATCTCAAGGCTTTCGAGGACATGGAAGCCCATCTCCTCCATACGTTCAATGAACTCCGGCACATATTTTCTATGCCATCAAGGGGCACGAAGAGCTCAAAAAGCCAAAGGCGATAAGGGACCACGGTCATCGGACAACAATCAATATTGTGCCTACCATAAGAGTCCGGCCACGGCACCAAAAATCTGCGACCTCCTCAAACGGCTCGGAGATTGTTCGAGGAGGGCAAGTTGATGACTTATTGGTTTAGCCAAAGTCCCTACTCCGCTCTATGGACGATCGTCCGAGTCGAACACAAAACAGGTTGGAAAGCTCATACGAGCCGACCCTAGATCAACCTCGGCCGTCCCTACATGCTTCAATCAAGAAAAGGAGACCTCGGAAGTCTCCCCGATCTCCTTCCTTATTCAAGAAACCGGAGGACTCGATCGCCATCTACAGTTCACCATCTAACATGATGGACTAAGGCACGAGATCGCCTCCCCCGCACAACGTACACCGTCGAAGGTCGGAATCTGCATGACGATCCAAGGTGGAAGAGTGCAGCCATGGTCCTGGTGGTCGATGGAACCGATTGCTTAGGCCATGCAAGGTCCCTTTGGGCCAAGATCGCCCGCCTTTCGTTTAAATACGAGGCCGGCGTAGTCTGAGGGCCCTCCAAAGTTAATTAGTGGACACGATCGCTCGCCCTCTAAGGTTCATCATCTAACATGGTGAACCCGGACAATGCGACGCGCCACAACCCCCGTCTCAACGTACACCGTCGAGGTTCGCCATCTTCATGGTGGGCCGAGGTGGAAGCAAAGCTAAACAAGCCGCGGGCGTAGAGTTGAATCATCCGACGCTGCCCCGCGCAAGGACTCCTCTAGACCGAGACCGCACGCCCTTCGTTTAAATACGAGGCGAGGCGCAGCCTAACAGAGGACCCTCATAATAAAGTGAGTCACGAGACACTCAACGTCTTCGCGCATCAAGACATGATCAAGGAGTCGGTCCATCGAACTCCGCGATCGTACACGGTTCCTCAAGAAGGACGACCGTCCCCGAGGACTCGACAAAGTTGAAGACCGCTCACTCAAGGAATTATTTTCATCCCCTTCCTTCCACTAAGTGAATAAAAACAAGGGGCAATAAGAGTGCGGACTACCTACACGACGATCGTCGCTATTCAACCACATACGGAGATCGTCATTTTTTCAGATATAGTGCAGCGATCGAATTTGTTGTAAAAAAGTTATCTTTATGAGTTTATCAATTCATTTGGAACTACCCTCGCAACGATCTCTCCTCACACATTTGTACAAAGTCTAACAAAGACTTAAAAATAACCATTCATTCAAGTGAAGTCAGAAAGACAAATGCTCATTTCATTACTTGAAAAATCGGAGTACATGATCGCCCGAAGGCCTAAGTGCTACAAGAGAAAGCTACAAACTACAAAGAAAGTAAGCTAAAAGCGTAAAAAGGAAGCGCCTCAGGCCCCTGCCGGGCCTTCACCATCAGCATTCGGCGCGGTCCCCTCATCTTCCGGAGCATCGGGATGAGCAAGACTGTCTGGAGACGGATACCAGCTCAAATCCACGCCGATGTCCGCCAGGTCCAAGATCGGCAAGGAGAAAGCCGAATGGAGAGGATGCTCCAATGCATATGACTTGAACTTCTCAGCTAGAGGACCGACCTACAAGCCTCCCTTCTTAGCCGCTCGGATCGAGTCGGCGAACGCCAAGTAATAGGCGAACTCGCTGACATACTCCAAGTTTTGGAAGGGATCGGCCTTGGTCGCCTCAACCTCTCCTCTCAGCTCGGCCATCGCCTGTTGCGATCCCTGGAGCTCGGCCTCCCTCGCAGCAACCTTCTCTTTCGCCTCCGCCAGCTCGCTGGTCAGCCGAGCGATCGTCACCTTCTGGAGATCGGCCTCCTCCTCAGCAACATTCCTCGCCTGGACGGCACTCTGCATCTGGTCCCGAAATCGGTCGACCGCCACTCGGTATTTCTCAGTCTCCTTCTTCTCCAGCTCAAGCTCATGGCTCGCCCGCTTGGCCGCCTCCAAGGAGTCCTTCTCCATCGCCACGATCTTGTCAGCAAACTCGGCGTTCTCTTTCCGAGCCGCCTCGAGATCCTCCTGAAGGCGAATAGTGGAGGGCCGCCCCTCAAACTCCTGAGCAGCCTGGAAGGCCATGGTCGCCGTCTGAAGAGAAAGGGCGACAACAGCATGCATTGAACTCGACGATCGCTGCCGAGCGATCGCATCCAGATCAGTCGTCCACGCCTTCGGCAAAGCAGAAGCAGCCTTGCTAACATATGGAGGAATGTCGCAGGAATGGCGAGGAGATCGGCTCGCCAGAAAATCCACGACCATCGGTGGACAAGACGGATCGGCGCGACGGACCCTGCATCAAAACAACTAAAGTTAATACAACTCTTATGCAGAGGAAATTTTCAACGCAAGAATGCCATCTACCTCTCAGCCTTCTCGGGATCCCGACCGAAAAACGGTTTCCCTCGAGGAGTCTCTGCATCTGCGATCGCCATCTCCCGCAGAAAGGCCGCGGAGGGCGGCTCGCTCTCTGGAGCAGCGATGGTGATCGGCACTTCATCGCCCGGGGCAGGAAACGAAGTTTTTTCCGGCCTCGGCCTCTTGCGATTCGCCCGAAGCCCCTCCTCCGGAATTTCCTCCTCAACCACGACCTGCTCCACGCGAGGCTCCGGCTCCACGCGAGGCTCCGCCTCCGGAACTATAGGCAATGCGACGGGTGGAACCCGAGTCGACCTCTTCGCGTGAAGACGGCCTAGGACTCCTGGGTTCGACATAGCGATCTCCGCCGGAGGCTCCAAAAAGCGAGGGAAACGAACCTCTGCAGTTAAAGACGATCGACTAACGGTCAGACACTTTCCTCAAGTAAGGCGATCGCCTAGAAAGTGAAGATCGCAGAAGCTCATACCTGGCACCGCGAGATGTCTCGGGAAACGGAATAGTCGAGCCGACAACCAGCGACTCTCCTTGTTGATCCGAGTGGCGTCTAGGTCGTCGTCCGACAAGCTCCTAATTCGCTCCCAAACAACGAGAAAGTCGAAAGGCAGCTCCTCGATCACCGGGATATGGAAGCTCAGAAATGCGAAATCAAATTAGATCACCCAAATCGCATCCAAACGAAGGGAGAGTCTAAACCCTTACCGGGATTCCTCTCCCGAAATTCGGTGGGGATCTCCAGCTCGCCCGTGGGATTGTCGCTCGCCGAAGCTCTCCACTTGCCGGCGACCCAGAACCACTTCGTCTGATCGCCCCGTATCTTATTTGGGACTCCATGAATCACCCGACCAGATCGGCCTTGAATATGGTAACCGCCGACCAACCCTCTGTGAGCCGTCAGTTTAAACAAATGATTCATCTCCAACGGCGACGGGAGGCGGTACAGGCGGTGACCGCCGAATAGGGTGAAAGTGCAGATGATTTGGAGCCAGGCGTTCGGCGTCAGCTGAAGTGGCGCCACATTCCAAGCGGCCAACAGATGGGAGACCGCAAAGGACAGAGGGAAGCGAGTCGGCCTCCATAACGGCCTCACTCACTGCGACCATACCCATCGGAGGCCGGTTGGCTCGTTCATTCTCCGGGCGCGAACATGTCCACATCTCAAGGAACATGGAATCTTGTCCTCCAGACGGCCGATCTCTCCCGGTCGCCGAGCCCGTATTTGGCCGAGCGACCACAACGATGGCCGCGGCACGACATCGCGACCGCTTGGGAAGCACATAGGGATAAGCGACCGAATATCCCCTAAGTCGAATCTCGGAGTAGGACCGGCTAACCTCTCCATTATTTCAGAAAGGCCCTATAGCCCGACCAAAATCACTATGTTGCTCCCAAGAAGCCCCGATCGCGATCTCTCTCGATCTGCGATCGTCTCTCCTCGCCAGCCCGACTCCTAGCAACATCGGCCTCATTGAACAAAGCCTCAACTTCAGCCGGTCGATTCCGGCCGAATGGCTTCACCTGCCGTCTCAGTGGAAGACGGAAGAAGTTTCTCCTGGCACTGATGTCCCGGCGTAACTAGTTCCCGCTCCAAACGATGATGAGGTTCCGCCATTTTCAGAGATAGGAAAGAAGAAAAGGATTTTTCTTACCCTACGGTGAAATCGAACGACGATCGGCGCTAAGATCTTGAGAAAAATTGGCGGCAGTCCTTCTTTCTCCAAATAAGTACGCGTGAGTGAAGGCTGCAGCCCGCGCCCTCTTTTATAGGAGAAGGCGGGGACCCGATTGCAATAAGGGAAAACCTCGGGGTCGGATCTCAAACGACGCGTTAGTTGACCCCCTCGAGACCCGCGTACGCGTCTTTTCGAGGACGCGTCAGCTGAGGAGTCATTAATGACCGTTGGCGTCCCCCAATAGAAGCCCGACATGTGCGAGGAGACTTTTCCACTCCCATTGTTTTTCCCAAGATAGCGGCCAACCAGTCGTCCGAATCCAGAGTATGTCACCAAAGACGATCGCGATTCGATTAAACACAAAGTCGCCACAAAAGTTCAACGATCGCTAAGAAAGCCACCTCACCCCACGTTTCCAACGTATGAGCGAGCTGGGGGGCAATTGTTGTGTCACGATTTATTCATCCCGACAGGCGATCGACTATAAGGCCGAGCGACCAAGTCAACTCCAGTCAAACTATGGCTAGCTCGCCAAGTCGAAGATATCAAACCACCATCAGGTACCTAGCGATCGACTCCCAAGGCGATCGCCCTTTGGCAGCTGGCGATCTACTCTAGTGACCGGCTAAGGGCAATCGACCTATGCCCCGAGCAGAGATGATCGCCCGTCTAAGTCATCGAGGACTGGATCTCAGAAAAGCACCCACGTGCAGATCCATAAAAGGCGCTGACAAGATCTTTTGCTAACAGACAAGATCTTTGACCAAAGCCTGTCACCTACCCCACCTACCGGCATGTGCGCCGAAAGTTGTCAGTAGGGCCGCATGTGACTAACTCAGGACGCTTGTAAGCTCCCCATCGACCGAGTAGTTGATCGCCAACAACTCCTGCAGCTTTGAGGACAGCCCATGTGCTAAAAGACGATCGCCCGATTATTATATTACGTAAAAGGCGATCGCCGGCGTATCCAAGCCCTATAAATAGAGAACCTCCTCCTACTGGAAAAAGGTTCAGAACTCATCCACTACGGTTGGGAATTCACTTAACCTACAGTTCAGATTCTCTCACATTCAACCTACGGTTCGAAATTCATTACACCAACGGTTCCGAATTCATTCTGACTGACGCTCAGAACACATTCTCTCACATTCCGATACATTCACTAAATATCAAGAATATACATATCATCAAGCTCCGGCTATCTCACCTAATCCATCTCAGGACTTCTCTCTCCAAATCTCTCGTCCAGAAGACGATCGGCAGAAGCAGCAAGTCTCCACTAGACAGATTCCAAGGGATTCATAAGCCCAGAAGCCCAAACATCCAGCTAAATACTCGCCGTGAGAGACGATCGATCTCTCACCGCCGCGACTGTTCATCTCCTTTGTTACAAGAATTCACAGAGCATCAAATCTGGTTCTTCCGGCAATCTACACGCTCACTATCTAAGATAACAAGAAACTTTACACTCATTGTAATTGTATTCTTACATTAGTACTTGTATCCCCGAATATCGGTATTAATAATATCTCGCGAGAGCATTCAAGCCCGGGACTAACAACCCCGGCAAATCTTGTGTTATTTATCTTTCTCACGGAAGTGCTCTTGCATTTGTTTGCTATACCATCCATTCCAGCAATATCTATCTCCGGATAATATTTTGGGTAGCAACACGGTTTACGTTCAGGTCTGAGTTTCGGGATTTTTCGGACCGTCGGATCGACCGAGTCATGGCTGGCCGGACCTGTGCGAAACGGCTGAAACGGCGCGCCTGGCCGTGTCTTGCGCCGGTCGGCCAGGACCAGACTGCCGAGACACGGCCGAGACACCCGGCCCGGTCCGGGCCGTTTGCGCCGTGTCCGGCAGGGCTATAAATATGGCAGAGCAGTCGGCTTTTTCTTCATTTTTCTCACTCGTTTCTTCCTCTTCCGCGGCTGGAGCTTTGATGATCATGGAGGGATGTTGTTAGGCGTTAAATCCATGAAGTTTTGAAGTTCATAACATCGATTAATCCTTCCATAACTTGCTCCGATCGACCGAATCAAGGCAAGTTTTCTTAAAATATAGTTTTGGGGATTTTGTTCGATTTGTCCGTTTAATCCGTTTTAACTCAGAATATTGATGGATTGATGATTGTTAAGCTATATTATATCTAATTCCTTGTTATTCCACGGTTGGATTGCCACGGATTTGTCGTTTTATTGAGTATTTTATCGACGCCTTGAAGGTGTTCGATAAAATGTCACAAAGAGAATTCGAACGTTCTACGATTATTCTTCCTCGTATGATCGATGATTTATTGATTATATGTTGTTAGGGTCGAATTCTTGTGAAGAACTCGAGTCGGAACCCTTCCGTTCGTTGTCTCCTTCGGGGTCCGAGCTTCCCGATCGAACCGTGTTCATCGGAGCGTTTGGTAGCGGTTATTAAGGCAAGTATCTTATTATACGACTTGTATCTTATGACTAGTAATTACGTATGATATGTATGATGATTTTGCTTGCCTCCGTAAATATGTTCCGTTTGAGTTGGTTGTGTTTTTCCGAAATTTGAAGGCTTTGTGATAATAGTGATATATTGGTATCCGTGTTAGGCGTTGTGCCATTTGTGCAGGATTGCGATGTACATATGAGATGGTTGTACACGTGGTTGTTCAATGTATTGTGTACCGAATGTGTGTTATGTTGGTTAAGAGTCGTTGTGATGATCATGATATTTGTGTTGTTTTGGTTTACATACTTGATTGTACATTTCATTGTAATGTGGAATGGCTTGACATTTAATGATTATGAATTGTGTCGTGTCGATGTGTGTATTCCAGGTAGGGTCTGACGAGGCCTCTGGAGTTCGGTACATGATGTGTACGAACAAAGTGTGTGATCCAGGTAGGGTCTGACGAGGCCTCTGGAGTCCGGTACATGACGTGTACGGACAAGTTGTGTGATCCAGGTAGGGTCTGACGAGGCCTCTGGAGTTCGTTACATGATGTGTACGAACGATGTTGTGGCCGGGTAGGGTCCGTTGAGGCCTTCGGAGTTCGGTACATGATGTGTACGAACAGTGTGTGTGGCCGGGTAGGGTCCGTTGAGGCCTCCGGAGTTCGGTACATGATGTGTACGAACAGTGTGTGTGGTCCGGGTAAGGTCCGTCGAGGCCTCCGGAGTTCGGTACATGATGTGTACGAACAATGATCGTGTAGCAGTGATTGTTCGGGTAACATTTTAAATATGGATCTCGGACTCATAATGATATATTATTTAGTATGCTTTGAAACGAGAATCGGGCTAAGGCCCTAATGTTTACGAAAAGGTTTTTTAAATTGGGACTCGAGGTCCAAAAGAATTTCTGCTTTAAAAATCCCCGAGATGATGTGTTCCTTTTCAAATATCTCTTATTTGAGTTCGAAATTCTAAAACTTCTCGGGAACATTTTGATAATTGATTTCCGTATTAAACTCGTAGTTGCTATTTGCTTGTTACATTTCGTATGGTTTGATACTTGCACTAGTAAAACAGTGGAGTTTTACTAACCCCGAGTATTCGGGGTGGATGTCTGTTTTGCGTCCGGTACATGCAGATTCAGGGGAGCGATCACAGGATTGGCACAAAAGGATGACGAGTGCGATACTAATCAAGAGTCGAGAGTTGGTAGAGTTTGGTTGTATTGTTAGAGTTCATTCGGTCTTCCGTGTATTGTGTTTCACCCCTGTGTGGGTAATGTTGTTAGTCGATTCGTTGATAGAGTTGTGTGACCTCATCGGCCCGTGTGTTTATGTGTAAGTGACCTTAGCCTCGTATTATTATATTGTTTGACCCTGGCCGGGCAAGCATTTAGTCGTTTATGGATGTTTAGCCTGGTAGATCCTTGTGGAAGGGGTCTACGGCGTGTAATATTCCCATACGGTTTTGGGGGTGTTACACATTGGATATTGGTGTGCGATCTGCATCATACTCCTAGACAGTGTAGTGGGATCTCACCTACTACGAGATACTAGGTATCTCGTGATGTATGCGCATATACCTTAGAGGGTATTGGTATACCCATCCGAGAAACCGTTTGATGTAATTCCACATTACATGTGTCTACGGGTGTCTCGGTTAGTGGGAGCGACGTGATAATCCTTTGACTTTGAGGTCAATACGCACGACATGTGTGGAGTGATGAACTTTGACCATGACCGACGCTTGGACCCTTCCATGGGTAGATATGGCTTGGATGGGGTTCATCACGAAATGCATGTGTGTGGTAGTTGAGCCAAGAATATGATTCATTCCTCAATGTGCATTTAGAGAGAATGCTCATCTTCTCATCATGATTGGATCTAAGACATCGGCCGATGCACATCAACTTAGACTTTGTGGCTAAGTGTGATTCACTTGATCAATCAGTGATTCGAGATAATATGACTAAGCTATTTGAATAGACACTCCATCAAGTTCAAGGCTTAATCGAGTATTCGCGAATGAAAGGAAGATATCACGATAGCCTACATATTGCAGGTTGTTGCAGATTCTTCGCAACGTACCTCGTATAATGAGAATGTCTGATTTATTTTCTAGGGTTCAATTAATTAGATCGTTAGTTTGACTACTCGCTCGGTATACGAGGGCCTATGGGTCACACAACAAGCAACTACTTACAGATTAGAGCGGATGATTAATATCATATTAGATATGGATATTTAATTTATGGAGAAATTAGTAATATATTAATTTAGAATTAATTATTATTAATTAATTAATTTGGAATTAATTAAAGTTGATTTAATTAAGTAACAAAGATTTCCCAACAATAATATTAATGGCGTCTTTAATTTAATATATAAAGAAATAAAGTCTCTACAGATTTATTTCTAATATAAGACTTTGTCTATATGAAAATTAAATCCCTACAACAATAGTTGGTTATCTGTCTTAATAATTATCGAAGTTTACAAAGTAAATGGCGTCTTTAATTTTTCTCATGCAGTAAAATTTAGATTTGAATTTATCGAGACTTCCATGCTACATTAGATAATCAAAATTTGAGACGTTCTAAAAAATTAAAATTACTTAATTGGACAACAGAATAATAATCTAAGTAAATTGGTGATAAAAAATAGACTATAAATTTCAATGGTAATTTTTAGAACTGATAGTTTATAAAAATAAAGATGTGTTAATATCTGTGCATAATTATATATTTCTCTACAAAAAATAAAATATTTATTTGATCAATTTAATAATTGACCAACGAAATAATAGTCAGATTAAAAATCTCTCAATAAAAATAAAATTGTTTATTTATCCAACTAGATAATCAATTAATTTAATATCTAATCAAATTAAATTTATTAAGTAAAAGTATTTGCTGGGTCAAAATCAAGTTAATAATTGACTAAATTAATAATTGATAAAATTAAAATTTTCAAATTAAATTGCTACATATGATTACAAAAAATAGAAAAAATAAATTCTCCCAAATAGTTAGATGTTAATAAATTAGTCAAATTTAATTTTCTAAGAAAACTAAAATTTAGTTGGTCAACTTAATAGTTAAATAAATTATTTTTTAATAAAAATAAAATTATCTTTTTAATCAACAAAACTAAGTGGGTTGTGTAAATGGTAAGATACAATGTAATAATTGAACTGGTGGAGTTCCACTCAAATCAATATGGGAGAATTATATTAATAAGAATACAAAAATTCAAAAATAGGGGTGATTGTTGGATATCTATACTATATAATACTTATTCCCCTTAATTTGATGTGGAAGGGAGATTTATGTCACTTATTCATGTTAAAGGATTACATATGAAGAGACTATTTTAATTGTAACTTTTAATGTAAATAAACTAATTTAAATACAAAAGTTATGATAAACATCACAATGCATCTATACTATATAATACTTATCCCCCTTAATTTAATGTGGAAGGGGGATTTATGTCACTTATTCATGTTAAATGATTACATATGAAGAGACTATTTTAATTGTAACTTTTAATGTAAATAAACTAATTTAAATACAAAAGTTATGATAAACATCACAATGCAAATGCACCTTCTAATACACAAGGTGATTAAAATGAACTTTTAAATAATAGTATAAATTACAAGATGGTTAAATTTTAGCTATGAAATCTTATATACAATAGGTACATCGCACGGGTTGAATAAACCAAAAACAACCCCGGAGCAACATACGGGTTAGTAAAGCCTCATTTCATATAACTAATTACACAGACTAAAATAAAAGGACAATAACAATAAAAAAACATATAAACTTCTCTAAAAGGCATTTAAATTATGCCATCTGCTCATTCAACCGTCTGCCCCAACATTACGTACAAAACACGTAGATATTCAACCAATGACCGTGCATCGCACGGGTTGGATAATGCCTCGTTATTTTTTAAATTTAAATTTGTTGAAATGAATATCGTCCAAAAAAAAATCGGATGGATTTATCCTAAGGGGTAAAGTAGGGATGAAGTAAAGGGTGAATTAATAATTAATCAAATTAAGTTTTTTAACATAAAATAATTTTTTTCCAGCTTAATAATTTTTCAAATTCAATTGTTGCGTTTTACTTCATGAAATTACTTTTTCAATAAAAATAAAATTATTTATTTAGCCAACTCATAATTAATCAAATTAAAACGATGGTGCAGGATAACTCGGAGATAGAAGACCTTAGAAAATAAGAATAAAAAATTACGAAATACCGCATATGAGAGAAAGTTAATCTGGGGATCTAAATCCGTAAAACTATTATATAAATATAATAATAATATATATAATAAAGCTTTCTCAATATATATATATATATATAATAAAGCTTTAAAAGGGGCTAAAACGTTAAAGGGAGTAAGTATATTAAATTACGAATATTCGACATCTCATATTTTGGCCTGCATATATCTCTAATGTTCTTACCTTTGTTTGGATATCTTGTATATTCCCTTACCCTATATATATAGGGTGGGGTTATTATAAAAAGTGTGTTATAATAAAAAGGGTAGGAAGGCATCTCCACCGTTGGATCAGATTTGGTAAGATCAAAAAAGGCGGTGGCATTATTGTAAATAATGCAAACTTCAGGGACAAATTTATAATAGTTCATTTAACACAGATACCTAACAATTCATTCCACCCCTAAATCATTCATTCGATCTTATTTTCTCTCTCTAATTTTTCACACTTTCTCTCTCAAAAAACACACACATCTTCATTATATTTCTCTTTAATCAAATCATTAATGCATAATCGATCCTTATCACAATCTTATCATAAATGGATTTATCACATCGAATCGATACTGCATCAATGTGATGAAGATGTAGAAGATGAATCTAACCCCATCTTTAACGAACTCGTAAGTTGTTTTATGAACCTTAATTTTGTTATTGCATCATTTTGTTGATATTTGTTTATTAAAATTGTGTTTTGTTGGTATTTATCGTGTTTTGTGGATCTAAGTATGTTATATTCAGAGTTTGATTCAAATTGACATCATGTTTTCTATTAGATCTGGAACAAAATGTTAAAAAATATAGATAAAAAACGTGTTTAAGAAAGTTGCATACACAGTGTTTGATAAAATGTCTCAACTAGATTTTGTAAATGTGATGCACTAAGTTTACATTATGATGCAGTAGGTTTTTATTTTAACAGTAATGCAGTAGGTTATTTGTGTTTGTATGTTTGGTTATTTGTTCGATGCACTTGATTTTGTATTATGATGAACTAGGAGCTGAGTTGTCATGTATAAGGATGGATTAGGCTAAGCATAGCTCGCGTTATGTGCATAAATGTATTTTTTTTGGTTGATTGTATGTCTGATGCATTTGATTTTGAACTGTGATACAGTAGGTGCTGACTTGTCATGATAAGGATAAATTAGGTTAAGCGTAGCTTGCTTTATGTGAGTAAATGTGTTTGTATGGTTGATTATATTTCTGATGCACTTGATTTTCTAATGTGATGCAGTAGGTGATGAGTTGTCAAATGTAAGGATAAATTAGGTAAAGCGCAGGTTGCGTTATGTGAGTAAATGTGTTTGTATGGTTGATCATAAGTCTGATGCACTTGATTTTGTACTGTGATGCAGTAGGTACTGAGTTTTCATGTATAATGGTGAATTAGGCTAAGCATATGTTGCTTTATGTACGTAAATCTGTTTGTATGGTTGATTGTATGTACTAAATTCACATTGTGATCCAGTTGTTTTAAATTGATGCAGTTGTATTTCATATTATAATGCAATAGGTTTTATTTTAACTATGATGCAGTAGGTTATTTGTGTTTGTATGTTTGGTTATTTGTGTGATGCACTTTATTTTGTACTATGATGCAATACGTGTTCAGTTTTCGTGTATAAGGATGCATTAGGTTAAGCGTAGGTTGTGTTATGTGCGTAAATGTGTTTGTATGTTTGGTTTTTTGTGTGATGCACTTGAAATTGAACTGAGATGCAGTAGGTTTTAAGTTGCCACGTATGAGCATGAGTTAGGTTAAATGTAATTTGTGTATCCCAGTGTATATATTCTTTTAAATCTTTAATGCACTAAATATAAAACAATTGAAACTTTGATGCATTGTATTATGAATTGTGATGCAGTAGGTCCAGATTGTCGCATGTATAGCTTCTAAGAATGAATTAGGTTAGGTGTAGCTGACATTATGTGTCGAAATGTGTTTATTTGCTTGGTTGTATGAACGATGAAGCTAGCTTTGTACTATGATGCAGTATAACTTGAATTAGTGAATTTGTTATATGCTAGTAAGTAGAACTTGAATTAGTGAATTTGTTATGTTGATATTAAGTGCATCCGTTCGTTTATAAAGTAGTGCATCAGTTTAATTATCTATCTTGGTACTCACAGGTTAGTATGTTTGTAACAACTTGCTTAGGAAACATCATGTAAAAGGCGACGAGATGGGCAAGATTCTAAATCCTGAAAATGGAGTGAAGATCAACCGAATATGTGAAAGAATTCAAGTATCAATGAGAGAGATATTTGAAGTATTGTCCTTCATAGAGGAATATAAATTGTTGTTTCAAAACAATGTTTTTAATTCTACTGGATGTTTCAAATTTGTAGTTGTAATACTTTGAATTATTGAATGTTTAATACTAAGTATTGTACCTCTTAATGAGCATATCTGTTTAATATTAAGTAATTTTGATTACTGGTGATTCTGAATGAACATATATGTAAAATATTATAAACTGTGATTCACTAAATTTTCCACTGTGATGCATTGTATTGTTAACTCTGATGCACTTAAAATTCTAGTGAATCAAAGTGTATAAAATTGATGCATCAAAATGTATATATCAAGTGCATCTCAGTGTAAAAATCTGGTGCATAACATTATATATATATATTCACTTAAATATAAAGAATATTTAATGAACACTTAGATACTATTGGATTGATGTTTGTTAATAAATTATATACGTTTTATAACATAAACCTTGTCATGTAAGTAATGCTTTAATATCTACAGAGTACAAAAATGTATATATCTACTGTAATTCAATATTATACATCTACTGCATCACAATGTTTATATCTACTGTATCACAATGTTATAAATATACTGCATCACAATGTATAGATCTACTGCATCATCACAATGTATAGATCTACTGCATCACAATGAATATGTTTATTATATCAAAATTTAATAAATCTACTAAATCAATATGTACAAATCTAGTGCATCACAATGCATACATATACAACATCACAATGTACAAAAACTTCACTCTGCAAGCTCAAATATGATGCACCAATAATTCGAGGGCATGAGGCGTGCCATATGCTCATCACGTAGGTATGATGGGATCAATCTTTCCCTCATCTCAAACATATCCTTTAAGCACTTGTAGTCATCAAGTTCAAACTTAATGATCATAGATTCCCACTCTCTCAAATTCTGCAGACAAAGTCTAATCGGTCAACACTATATCACATATGGATCTGTTTAAATATGTCTTATTACAGACCTAATCTACAAAAAAAATGTCTTATAGTTAGTACTGCATAACAAGAATAAATCAAGTGCATCAGCTTGTAACAAACAATGCATTATAGGTATGAACTAAACGATCAACTTTTATGATCAACTGCATCATAGTCCATTAAGTATTATACTACCAACTTATAAAAAAAATACCTTTATAGTCAACTCTTGCACGATATCAAAGCGCATTACAACAAAAAATAAAATAAACAAAACTGAGAAGATACCAATAGTTTAAACAAACATATAGTTAGTGCATGAATGTGATAAATAAACTGCATCACTGTGTTATATCAAGCACAACTGAACTAAAAACTGACAAAACACTAATGGAACCTTATTCACGTACCGCATCAATGTTTTAAAGCAACTGCATCACAGACGTTCGATTAGTAATTCGCTCTAGACAGACTTGCGATTTAAAATCAATACTCCTAGGTTATATTGGTAAATAATAACTAGCTAAGCAAAAGCAGTGGCAACGTTTCAATCACTCATTCATCACCAACTCACAATATCTCAATTTCGTAATACTAACAAAGGCATAAGATCATTCACATATTCTCATGATAACCAAAATCTATTAACCTTGATTGAACAATAAGAAACCACAAACAAAAACCTACTGCATCAACATTTCTATTCCCATTCACCATACATATAACTACACATACAAGCCTTTTTTCACTAAAAATTGACCAAAAAAATTAAAGCATAACAATTGATGCATCACAGTGTAAACTCAGTGCATCACAGTTATAAAATATCAGATATACATTTTAACAAACACCATGTGTGCAACTTTCCAAAACATATTTTGTATCTATTTTTTTCTCAATTTTGTTTCAAGTTCAGAAAGAAACATGATATAGTGTGAATCAAACTTCAAATATTACATAACTAGATCAATAACAACACAAATAATTACTAAAAGCAATGAAAAAACTACTAAAAGCAATAGAACATAAAAAAATATAAAACACATATATAAAGTCATACACCATAAATATGAGACATACCAAATCATCTAAAATAAACAAAATAATCAAGATACACAAAACAATTTTAAACAAAATAATCAGGATACACAAAATAATAAAACTGAAGAAAAAAAGCAAAATAGGTTCTTACTATCATTAACTGTGGATGAACGATAATAATAATGATGATAGAATCAACATCTTCAAAACCGGTGTAGAATTAGGCTTACGAAATCAAAATGTTGAATTAGTTTAGTTATTAGATAATGATGAACGGTGGTTATCGATTGATGATTAAACATTGATCGATGGCAGTTAACAATGAGAAAGGTGGCGGTGAGCGGCGGGGAATGTGGCGGAGAACGGTGGGGAATCTGTTGGTGAATGGTGGGGAAGATATTGATGATGGAGGGAAAAGTAATGGTGATGGCAGGATGACAAAGTGAGATCCAAAAAGAATGAATAATGAAGATAAAAGGTTAATAAAGGGTTGGTTGTGAAGGACGAAAATATCCTTGTAGGTATAAAAATTAGGGGCGGGGTAATGGGACAGGTGGCGGGCTGAGAAGACTTCCTACCCTTTTTATTATAACACACTTTTTATTTTAACCCAAACATATATATATATATACACCAAAACTGTAACACCCCCTAACCTAGCAGGTGAACCGCAAAGGTGTCTGTGCTACTAAGTTGGGGAGTATCACGCTTTTATACTTTGAAAACAAAAATCAAAAATTTGGTAAAAGCAAGAACTCAGGAAAATAACGCAAACTAGTATTATTTTGTTGAAAACATTACACAACCTTAAGTTTAATACATAAACAAAACCATAACAGAGCGATCTTATTCAAAACAAAATATAGACTTCCAGTATAGGGGCGAAATAGCTGGGGAATGGCATATGGACAACTCCGACTGGCAACACTGAAGAAGATAGTCAACCCCTAAACATGAACATCATCACATGTATCATAAGAATCTAGTGATCTAATGGCTCAGTAAGATGAGACTTCTGTAATAGCAAGGTATCACATATCACATTCATCAACAAATAACTACTTTATATGATACAGTCATGTTCTTGTAAAATTCTTTCTTCGGGTACCCTTGAAGTGTGATACTCGACTGATAGTGATAGGCCATGGTTTTCGGAACCTGTTCATATAATTGGACAATAAAGCATGTATATGGGGGTTCCCATACTGGTTTTTCAACCAATGGTATTAGCCGTATTCAACCTTTTTTCATTCAGTGTGGGTTTTCTTAACCGACTTTCAGCCGCAAGTATTTGCCACCATGTGTTGGGTCCGTCGGTCCCCCGCATCCCATACCTACCCACCATCAATCAAGTACCATACTTCCTGTTCTTAAACATTCTTTCACATACACATGTTATGCATGATCGTTCAATAACAGTCACATATGCAAATATCAAGCAATATATGATCCTTATGATACAGCAAGGAAAAGCCTCATCTTACCTCAGGTCCTGTGTCCGTTGATGTGAGAAGATCAGTTTCTATAGATGGATGTGCTAAAATCCTTGAAGAAAAATCTGAAATTTCTTTGGGGACTTTTATTAAACACCTTTGAAAAACTGTCAGATTTGAGCTTCCTGTTTGATCGGGCTTTTGTGACTTTTATAATTTTTGGAAGGAAAATATGTTAAGGGCGTTTTAAAGTAGAGTTTCACATTTTCAAAACGGTATATTATTTGTTGGAAGATACTTACGTTTATATGTATTTATAGGAGTCCAAAGTCGGTTGAAAATCAACCTTACCCGGACAGTATCCGGACAGATGGCCGAGAAGCTTCTCTCGGTTCTGACCGACCTTATCCGGACAGCTGGCCGAGAAGCTTATGTCGGTCGTGACCGACCTTATGCAGATAGCTGGACACCTTATCCGGATAGTGGCCGAGAAGCTTCTGTCCGTTGTGACCGAACTTATCCGGACAGCTGGCCGAAAAGCTTCTGTCGGTCGTAACCTGCAGCTGTCAGTCGGCGTGTCCGGTGGTGACCAGTAGATGTATGTCAAATTAGCTCGGCCAGTTCGACCCCTTCCTGATGTCCAAATTCGATTTTCCGACCTGTTCCGGACTCGTTGGAGTTAAATCTTCGATATGCTCAGAATGGATTTTCGATAACAATAATAAAATAATTTAATATTATTTTTGCAATATAAGTGTTCTATAATGAAAATTTTATCATATCAAATCGTCGAAACTTTTCGAAATCACCTTCATAAATTCTAAAATGATCTTTATAATTTATTTTGAAATCTTTTCTTATTTTTAAATCCTTCATTTTATGTTAGGAACATATCGGTCCAAGGATCGGACAACCTGTAAATATCGAAATCCATGATCATTAGCAAAATAAATAGCATTTAAATAAGTCTTTGGATTTTTTTAGGGTATTACAATTATTGTTTTATAATCGTTTGGCACATCGATCTCCTTATGAGAAACTGAGCTCCTCACTACAACAAAACATCTTACAAATAACTTTTATCATGTTAGAAGAGATAATTAACATGTCGTATAAAACGTAATGCGAATGGAAATAACAGTTATTCATGCTCATGAGATGTCTACTTGTATTCCATGCTTCCCTAATGCGTATTATGTAAATGCATTTAGGTATAAAATGGTTATTGGCTTATAAGGGGATAATCGGGCATTACAATCCTCCCCTCATTATAAAATTTCGTCCTCGAAATTGACTTACCGAACAGTTCTGGATATTTACTTTGTATTTCCTCCTCTCTTTCCCATGTAGCCACTTCAACAGCATGATTCCTCCACAAAATCTTTACCAAATGAATCTCCTTGTTCCTTAGTTTCTTTATTATCTTATCAAGAACCTGTACCGGCTTCTCTTCATAATACAAATCTGGGGATAATTCCAACGGCTCATAGTTTGACACATGTGAGGGGTTTGAAATGTACTTCTTTAACATGGATACATGGAAGACATTATGTGCACTAGATAGCGAAGGAGGTAAGGCTACTCTATAAGCTATGTTACCAACTCTCTCATGGATTTCAAATGGGCCAACATATCTCGGGCTAAGTTTTCCTTTCTTCCCAAATCTCATTATGCTTTTCATTGGGGATACCCTCAAGAAGACATGGTCTCCAACTGCAAATTCCAAATCTCTTCTTTGATTATCTGCATAATTCTTCTGTCTACTTTGTACAATTTTCATTCGTTCTCTTATCTTTTCTAATACCATAGCAGTCTGTTATATCATTTCTGGGCCCAGTAGACTTCTTTCTCCAACTTCATCCCAGTGTATGGGAGATCTACATTTTCTCCCATACAGTGCTTCATAAGGTGCCATCCCAATTGTAGATTGGTAACTGTTGTTGTAGGTGAACTCTACCAATGGAAGCTTTGTATCCCAATTGCCTTTGAAATCAAGTATGCATGGTCTCAACATATCTTCAAGTATTTGAATAACTCTTTCTGACTTCTCATCACTTTGTGGATGAAATGCGGTGCTGAAAACAAGCTTCGTGCCCATTGCATTATGTAAACTTCTCCAATATGCAGATGTGAATTTAGGGTCCCTGTCAGATACTATAGATATTGGCTCCCCATGTAGCCGGACTATATCTTTAATATATTCCTGAGCATATCGATCCATATTATATGTGGATTTTACTGGAAGGAAATGAGCAGACTTGGTCAATCTATCAACAATCACCCATATCGAATTATACCCAATTTGAGCCCTTGGTAGCCCAAGCACGAAATCCATTGTAATGTGTTTGAACGAAGACGATCGTCATATCGAATAATACCCACGTTGTATGTATATTTGAACGAAGAAGATCGTCATATGTTGTAGCTCCGCTCTCCCCCTTGTTTTTGTTTACTTAGTGAAAGTAAGGGAACGAAAATAAATCGTTTAGCGAGCGGTCTTCAATTTTGCAGATTCCTAGAGGAAGGCCGACCATCTCGGCCTAGAGGAACCGTGCACGGTTGTGTAGGTCGATGGACCGACCTCTGCGGCCGTGTCTTGTGCGCAAGCGACATTCCGTCTGATGGCCTACTTCTCGCGACTCACTTAATTGTGAGGGTCCTCCGTAGGCTACGTTTTGCCTTGCAATGTAGCGATGTGGAGGATGATCTCAGCCTGGAGGAGTCCTTGCATGGGGCGCCGTCGGGGGAATCGACTTCGCGACCGTGTATTGTTAGCACTTTTTGGCCTAGGGCCGACATGTTAGATGGCGGACCTTTGAGGGCATACGTTGTGACGGGGGTAGGGATGCGTCGCATTGTCCAGGTTCACCATGTTAGATGATGGACCTTTGAGGGCAGGCGAGCGGTTCCATAGATCTGTTTTGGAGGGTCCTTTGGCTATGCCCAACTCGTATTTAAATGAAGGGCGAGCGATCTCTGCCCAAAGGAACCTTCATGGTCGCAGAGATCGGTTCCATCGACCTCCACGACCATGTCGGCACTTTTCTACATTGGATTGTCATGTTAGATGGTGATCCTTGATGGTATACGTTGTGCAAGGGGAGGCGATCGCTTGCCTAGGTCCTTCCTGTTGATGATGAACTTTAGAGGGCGGGCGAGTCATCCTCTTGATTAGTTTTGGAGGGTCCTTCGGCTACGCCCACCTCGTATTTAAACGAAGGGCGAGCGATCTATGCCCAAAGGAACCTTGCATGGACGGATCTTCGGTCTCATCGACCTCCACGACCACGGCGGCACTCTTCTACCTCGGACCGTCATGTTAGATGGCGATCCTCGACGGTTCTGGGGGAGGCGATCTCTTGCCTAGGTCCATCATGTTAGAGGACGAACTTTAGAGGGCGAGCAAGTCATCCTCTTTTTGGAGACGCTGCTTGGGCAGTATCCTTTCGTTTGACATGGTGGGAATCGAGGAAAGACCTTCGAGGTTCCCACCTCTTGATTGAAGCATATAGATCCGGTCGCCGAGGTTGATCGAGGGGGTCGGCTCGTATGAGTCCCCCAGCTTATCGCGTTCGACTCTGGCGACAGGTTCTATCGTCGATCGCGGCCCTTGGTCCTTTCTGCCCGGGGCTCCATCTAAGTGTAACACCCCGAGATATTCGGAATAATTACAGCGCCGTAAACCCTTTAAGTAAGGATTTACAAGGCTAATTAAAAAGAAAGTAAATTTAAGACATCAATACTGCGGAAATTCAAGTTTGTGAAAACGTACAACTGGTTCAACGAGTAATTAATACACCCATATCGAATTAATATCAATAAGACACGTGTACTCGAGTACAGAAACCAAACCAAGAAAACAAATCTCCAATAACAATAAACATCATTGAACCCCTTCGTCGTCACGTCGGTACTGTGGCTGTTTCCTTGCTCCTCGGCTACCTGAACATCAAAACAAATGTCCACCCCCGAAGGGGTTAGCAAAACGATGCTAGTACAAGTATCATATTTAAACAATTCGAATATGCATCAACAATACATAACACGATACATCACACGGACTTCCGCTACCGGAATCCGTCAATGCGAATCCACAAGATTCCATTACAAAGCATGGGTATTCCAATGATCCAGCGCCCTCAGCATAGATCCCAAGATGATCCCGTCGGACCAACACGAGGTGGAAATAACCCGTCCAATGATCCAGCGCCCTCAGCCTAGATCCCAAGATGATCCCGTCGGATCAACACGAGGTGGACATCCGATCCGGGCCTCAAAGATAGATCGTACAACGTATACAAACACAACTCATGCATACACATATGCCAAATCATTATGTTCATCAACATGAACATATAAATACTATATAACGAATACCATGGCAAATCAACGAAGTAAATATCATGTTCAACATCATGAATAATCATACGCATGCTCCAAAAACACCAATATTAACATATCACGATACTTGCCTCGAAGATGGCAAGAACGATATACTTCAATGATCTCAACACTCTCGAAAGTCGCCTCCTTCGATCAACGTAGCAAGCTTGAACCTTAACAAAAGGAATGATATACAAATCATCTCAAGTCGAACAATGGCCTAACAATTCGGTCTACGGCCGAAAAGCTCAAACTAAACAAGCTGCCTGGATTGCTTAGCGCGCGCTACGTACTCTACGTAACGTGCGCTAAGCCGGACTGTTAGCGTACGCTATCGTATAAGACTAGCGTGCGCTAGCCACGGACTGGCAGTCTGACTCGGCTGGTCTCATAACGTACGCTACGTACGTTTCGTGCGTTAACTGACCCCGATAGCGCACGTTAACTCCCACATGTTAGCGTGCGCTAATCTTGCATGGCAGAATACTGCAAACCGAAAACTGGGTTGAATGGTGAAGAACTCATGAATTCTACCGTGATAATACAAGTTATCCTCGGGCATATCATGCTAATAAGGTTTCTGGAAGATTTATGATTATGAAATACCAATATACGGATAGTCATCTTAATATCATAATCCAATACGATCTTCAAGAAGTAATCTAAGTTCCGATCGTCTTACGTTTCAAAACACATGATTCCAACGTGTATAACTCAGCAACTGGGTAATATCCGATTACTTGATCATAAATCGATTTAAACATGCTTAGGAGTCCTTATAATAAGATGGTTCAAAGGTTCATTCGATATCTAGTACCGATACGTCAAAAGTATCCTTCTAACATGTGATGACCGATTATAAACGAAATACTTGCTATCCAAACATGATTCAAACTTCCTTAGGAACATTACTAATCATTGGTGAAGAATCACCTACCTCAAAGTAGTGAAGAACACGGACGAAATGAAGCAATCCAACACCGAAGGCTTGAACACCAATCTCCAATGATGTATGATCTTCAATCTCGAACTAGGAGGTTGATACGAAGTGTTTAGGACGAAGGGAGTTATGTTCTAAGTGTAAGAGTTCGGGTTATGGGAGGAGAAAGACTGAAATCACGAATAGGATGCTGCCCTATTTATAATAAATGGCTATTAGCGCGCGCTAGACCCTGTTCGTAGCGTGCGCTAACGGCTCACAGTCTAAACTGTACTCGGCACTTAGCGTGCGCTACGCATATACCTGTAGCATGCGCTAAGGCGTTGACTCGGCTTTTCCCGAAAGCCGTCCAGGTTCATCCGACACGATCCGACAGGGGTCCCCCGGCCAGATCTCACCTACCGCACGTCTCAATCAAATTGACCATGCATAGCGTGCGCTAATGACCCTCTATAGCGTGCGCTATGAATCTACGTTAGCGCACGCTAAACACATCCGATAGCGTGCGCTACATGCGCAGATTTACAATCTTTATATCACAACCATGAAATTAAACGCTCGGCAACATCGGACTATGAAATACGGAGAATAGTACTCAGACAAAAGTACAATCATTACAGTATCACAAGTTCCAAATACATAACAGAAATCTCGGGTATTACATCCTTCCTCCCTAAAAAGAAGTTTCGTCCCGAAACTTAGGATGAAAACAACTCCGGATATTTAGCCTTCATACCGTCCTCCGTTTCCCAAGTGGCCTCTTCGACTCCATGTCGTGACCATTGTACTTTAATCAAATGTATTGGTTTATTCCTCAATTGTTTGATCCGGCTCTCAAGTATCTTGATTGGTCTCTCTTCGAAGGTGCCATCATTAGCTATCTCGATCTCGTCGAAATCAATGACGTGACTGGGGTCTGGTACATACTTCCGCAGTTGGGATACGTGAAACACATTGTGAACATGACTCAGCGATGGCGGTAAGGCCAACCTGTATGCTATATCCCCAACTCTCTCTAGGATCTCAAATGGTCCGATATATCTTGGACTTAGCTTACCTCTTCTCCCAAAACGGAAAATCACTCGTGTAGGAGACACCTTCAATAGTACGTGGTCCCCAGCGTCGAACTCTAGAGGGCGACGACGTACATCTGCATAAGACTTCTGTCGACTCTGGGCAGTCAACAGTCTCTCTCGAATCACAGCTATCTTCTCTTGAGTCGTCCCAACACAGGGGTGATCGGCATCTCCTCCCGTACAAAGCTTCAAATGGTGCCATCTTAATTGAAGCATGCCAACTATTATTGTAGGTGAATTCAACTAATGGCAAATGAACTTCCCAATCAGTTGACCAATCCAAAGCACAGGCTCTAAGCATGTCTTCTACAGTTTGAATAGTCCTTTCGGACTGACCGTCTGTTTGGGGATGATAAGCTGTGCTAAAGTTGAGATCAGTCCCCAAAGCCTTGTGAACTGCCTTCCAGAAGTGCGACACGAAACGACCATCTCGATCCGAAATAATGGTCTTCGGCGTCCCATGCAATCTGACTATCTCCGCAACAAATACTCGTGCCAATCTTTCGGGTCCCCATGTATCTTTGATTCCTAGGAAATGAGCCGACTTGGTTAGTCGATCAACTACGACCCAAATCATGTTCATTCCTGCTCTAGTCCTTGGCATACTGGTGATGAAATCCATCGAAATGTCCTCCCACTTCCATTCAGGGATCGGAAGTGGCTTTAACATTCCGGCAGGTCGCTGATGCTCAATCTTGACCTGCTGACAAGTCAAACACTTCGAAACGTACTCTGCTACGTCCTTCTTCATATTCCCCCACCAGAAGTTTTGTTTTAGATCCTTATACATTTTACTGCTGCCCGGGTGAATAGAATAGGGCGCGCTATGAGCTTCTTTTAGAATAGTCCGTCTCAAAGCATCATCATCGGGAACGCAAAGTCGACTCTGAAATCTCAGAACTCCATCGTCTTGTATCACGAATCCTGGGTCTTTTCCTTTCTTTACTTCATCACATAATCGAAGGATTAAAGAATCGTCCAACTGCTTAGATTTGATCTCCTCGACTAGTGATGAAGTCAGTTCCATCACATACAGTTGCCCTTGGATTCCTGGTGCCCATACTTCAATCCCCTCGTGGATCAGTTCTCGTTGAATACTGGTTTGGGACGTGAGAGCCTCCAACACTCGAAGAGAAACAGGTTTACGGCTCAAAGCATCGGCTACTACATTTGCTTTCCCCGGATGATAGAGAATCTCCAAGTCGTAATCCTTGATCAATTCCAGCCACCTTCTCTGCCTCATGTTTAATTCCTTCTGACTGAAAATGTATTTGAGGCTCTTATGATCCGTAAAGATCTGACAATGAGTGCCGTACAAATAATGTCGCCAAATTTTCAAGGCAAAGACCACAGCTGCTAGCTCCAGATCATGAGTCGGATAATTAACTTCGTACGGTTTCAATTGCCGAGAAGCATAAGCAATCACTTTATCCTTCTGCATCAACACACAACCCAAACCCTGATTTGAAGCGTCAGATACCATGAATCCATCGGTTCCTCCGGCAAGCTAATATAGGTGTCGTCGGTCTCCTCTTAAGTTCACAAAACCACTGCATTTCTCATTCCACGTGAACTTTTGAGTTTTCTGTAACAGCTGAGTGAGCGGACGAGCAATTTTGGAAAATCCCTCTACAAAGCGGCGATAATATCCAGCTAGTCCTAAGAAGCTTCGGACTTCCTTCACGTTCTTAGGATCTTCCCACTCCAAGATTGCTTCGACTTTCTTCGGGTCCACCTGAACTCCGTCGGATGATATCACATGCCCAAGGAAGGTTACTTCCTTAAGCCAGAATTCGCATTTAGAAAGCTTAGCATACAGCTGTTCCTTTCTCAAGATGCTCAAAACCACACGTAAATGTTCAGCATGTTCTTCTGCGTCCCTTGAATATATCAGAATGTCATCAATGAAAACGACCACAAATTTATCCAAGTACTCCAAGAATACCCGATTCATCAATTGCATGAATACCGCAGGAGCATTGGTAAGTCCAAATGGCATCACTACAAATTCATAATGCCCGTACCGGGATCTGAAAGCAGATTTCGGTATATCTGATCCCTTAATTCTCAACTGATGTATCCTGATCGCAAGTCAATCTTCGAGAATACCCTTGCCCCTTGCAGTTGATCAAACAAGTCGTCGATCCGAGGTATAGGATACTTATTATTGATCGTCATTTTGTTAAGCTCCCTGTAATCAATACACAATCGGAGGGATCCGTCTTTCTTCCGGACAAAGAGAACGGGCGCTCCCCAAGGGGAAATGCTCGGTTGAATATAGCCCTTCTGTAACAATTCCTCCAGTTGCTTCTTGAGTTCATACATCTCGGTTGGCGCCATGCGGTATGGTGCCCTGGAAATAGGGGCTGCTCCAGGCTCTAATTCGATGGTGAATTCCACTTCTCTTTGCGGAGGTAACCCTGGTAGCTCGTCAGGAAATACATCTGAGAACTCATTCACAACTGAAATAGACGAGAGCTCTACTCCTTCCTCTTTCCTCATGGCATAACACCAAAGTCCATGACATCCCTGTTTCAGTAATTTCACGGCCTTCATTGCCTTGATCAATTTTCCCGAGCTTCCTGGTCTCCATCCTCGGAATAAGTGTTCAGACCCGTCATCAGCAATGATAGAAATGACTCTCTCTCGGTAATTCAGGATAGCTCCATAACGGTTGAGCCAATCGTCTCCGAGAATTAAATCGTCACCGTAGATGTCAACAACAATGAGATTTGACGGCCAATCTCTTCCTCCTATAGATATTGGAAAATCTCTAGCCTCTAGGGTTCCCACAATTTTCTCTCCACTCGGCAATCCCACAACATACGGTTCACAATCAATTAAGCACGAGATTTTTAAACGATTTACACAGTTCAATGATACAAAAGAATGTGTAGCTCCGGAATCGAATAAAACACTAATCGCTGCGTATGATCTGAATCGTACCTGATGCAACAGCAGTGTTCTGATCGTCAGATCTCCTCATTTCGTACAGGCGCGGAGGAACGGACCCAGCACTGGATGTCTCTCTCTTCCCAACATTCTGCGGCTGATATCCACTTTGCTGTGTCTGGTTCACACTTATCTCCTTAGGAACTGGTGCTGGAGTGCGGGTACCAAAATATCTAGCAGCGGCTCCACAGAAGGCCGCACGGTGCCCTTCTTGCCCACAATCGTAACATGTCACAGAAGATGCGGGGCAATCACGTCGAATATGCCCTGCTCGACCACAATTGTAGCATTTCTTTGATGCGTAAATCGCTGATGTCGTCAGGAACTTCTTTCCGCCTTTAGAAGGATGTGGAGGTTTCTAGCCGAATAAAGGAAGACTGGCCCTTGCGGGCCCCACCACTCTTATTTTCTCGCAGTTGCCGGTCACCTTCGCTTCTTTGCCTCTACCGATTTCTCAACCGCCGACTCTTTCATGTAGTAGGCCGCTTTGTCTTGATCTCACGCAACGTAGTACACTCAAATCCGACATGTACTTTGAATCTCCGCTTCATCCGCATATCAAAATGAAAAATCTTTTCTGCCTCCGTTCTGACCAAGTGTCGCACACAAGTCAACTGATGATTAAAAGTTTTAATTATATCTGTCACAGATGCCTCCGAACTCTGTGGTGAGAAAAACTCTCGGATCTTTGCCTCTCTAACTGGACGAGGACAATATTGTGCTTCCATCATTTGTTTGAATTCCGTCCACTCCGCATTATGATTCTCGGGTCGAATAGCTTCCCACCAATCAAAGGCCTCCCCAGTCAGAAAATACTGGGCAATGGGAACCTTCCGGTCCTCGGGACAGTTAAGACCTGCGAATATCTTCTCCAACTCCTTGAGCCAGTGATCCCAAGTAAGTGCCTCAGCAGATCCGTCAAATTTTGGCGGGTGCAATTTAACCACCTCAGCAAGCCATCTGTCTCCCCGGTTATCCTCGTGGTGCTGCGGTCCCATCGCCGTCTGCATGCGATCAACGACCTGAGCGAACTGGTTTATCTGCGCCACCACCTGTTGAAGCACACCCGGCATGTTAGGATTTGCGTCATCATTCGCTGATCCTTGCTGCCCTCCAGAATGGGAATCGGTTCGACTAGCCGATATTTCTGGGGTAGTTGCGGAATCTTCATGTCTCATGTTACCACGTCCGCGTCCACGACCGCATCCGCGTCCACGTCCTCCTCTCAACATACTGTAAACTCAATTTCTCAATATCCTGGACAAAATTTTTGAAATAAAGTCCGTCAATACTCACAAAACAGTAATTAAGTAAAACGGTAGTATAAGAGATTAAGAGACTTACAACCACGGTCCACATGACGACTTCGGCTGAACAGTGATGTTACAAACGACCCGTAAATCAAATAACGTAAACAGACCCAAATAAAACCCAACTGCCAAGATATCCATGAATCTTAGCTCCGATACCATATTCTGTAACACCCCGAGATATTCGGAATAATTACAGCGCCGTAAACCCTTTAAGTAAGGATTTACAAGGCTAATTAAAAAGAAAGTAAATTTAAGACATCAATACTGCGGAAATTCAAGTTTGTGAAAACGTACAACTGGTTCAACGAGTAATTAATACAACCATATCGAATTAATATCAATAAGACACGTGTACTCGAGTACAGAAACCAAACCAAGAAAACAAATCTCCAATAACAATAAACATCACTGAACCCCTTCGCCGTCACGTCGGTACTGTGGCTGTTTCCCTGCTCCTCGGCTACCTGAACATCAAAACAAATGTCCACCCCCGAAGGGGTTAGCAAAACGATGCTAGTACAAGTATCATATTTAAACAATTCGAATATGCATCAACAATACATAACACGATACATCACACGGACTTCCGCTACCGGAATCCGTCAATGCGAATCCACAAGATTCCATTACAAAGCATGGGTATTCCAATGATCCAGCGCCCTCAGCATAGATCCCAAGATGATCCCGTCGGACCAACACGAGGTGGAAATAACCCGTCCAATGATCCAGCCTCACTTAGATCCCAAGATGATCCCGTCGGATCAACACGAGGTGGACATCCGATCCAGCGCCCTCAGCATAGATCGTACAACGTATACAAACACAACTCATGCATACACATATGCCAAATCATTATGTTCATCAACATGAACATATAAACACTATATAACGAATACCATGGCAAATCAACGAAGTAAATATCATGTTCAACATCATGAATAATCATACGCATGCTCCAAAAACACCAATATTAACATATCACGATACTTGCCTCGAAGATGGCAAGAACGATATACTTCAATGATCTCAACACTCTCGAAATTCGCCTCCTTCGATCAACGTAGCAAGCTTGAACCTTAACAAAAGGAATGATATACAAATCATCTCAAGTCGAACAATGGCCTAACAATTCGGTCTACGGCCGAAAAGCTCAAACTAAACAAGCTGCCTGGATTGCTTAGCGCGCCACGTACTTCACGTAACGCGGCGCTAAGCCGGATCCGTTAGCGACGCTATCGTATAAGACTAGCGCGGCGCTAGCCACGGATCGGCAATGACTCGGGTCTCATAACGACGCTACGACGCTTTCGGCGTTAATCGACCCGATAGCGCACGTTAACTCCCACATGTTAGCGTGCGCTAATCTTGCATGGCAGAATACTGCAAACCGAAAACTGGGTTGAATGGTGAAGAACTCATGAATTCTACCGTGATAATACAAGTTATCCTCGGGCATATCATGTTAATAAGGTTTCTGGAAGATTTATGATTATGAAATACCAATATACGGATAGTCATCTTAATATCATAATCCAATACGATCTTCAAGAAGTAATCTAAGTTCCGATCGTCTTACGTTTCAAAACACATGATTCCAATGTGTATAACTCAGCAACTGGGTAATATCCGATTACTTGATCATAAATCGATTTAAACATGCTTAGGAGTCCTTATAATAAGATGGTTCAAAGGTTCATTCGATATCTAGTACCGATACGTCAAAAGTATCCTTCTAACATGTGATGACCGATTATAAACGAAATACTTGCTATCCAAACATGATTCAAACTTCCTTAGGAACATTACTAATCATTGGTGAAGAATCACCTACCTCAAAGTAGTGAAGAACACGGATGAAATGAAGCAATCCAACACCGAAGGCTTGAACACCAATCTCCAATGATGTATGATCTTCAATCTCGAACTAGGAGGTTGATACGAAGTGTTTAGGACGAAGGGATTATGTTCTAAGTGTAAGAGTTCGGGTTATGGGAGGAGAAAGACTGAAATCACGAATAGGATGCTGCCCTATTTATAATAAATGGCTATTAGCGCGCGCTAGACCCTGTTCGTAGCGTGCGCTAACGGCTCACAGTCTAAACTGTACTCGGCACTTAGCGTGCGCTACGCATATACCTATAGCGTGCGCTAAGGCGTTGACTCGGCTTTTCCCGAAAGCCGTCCAGGTTCATCCGACACGATCCGACAGGGGTCCCCCGGCCAGATCTCACCTACCGCACGTCTCAATCAAATTGACCATGCATAGCGTGCGCTAATGACCCTCTATAGCGTGCGCTATGAATCTACGTTAGCGCACGCTAAACACATCCGATAGCGTGCGCTACATGCGCAGATTTACAATCTTTATATCACAACCATGAAATTAAATGCTCGGCAACATCGGACTATGAAATACGGAGAATAGTACTCAGACAAAAGTACAATCATTACAGTATCACAAGTTCCAAATACATAACAGAAATCTCGGGTATTACACTAAGTTACTAAATCTTCCAGCTTGCCCTCCTCGAACAATCTCCAGAGTTGTCTGGGGAGGTCGCGGCACTGTTTGGTGTTGTGGTCGGGACTCTTGTGGTAAGCACAAAATTTATTGCGGTCCAGATGACTGTTGTCCCTTATCGCCCTTGGTTTGCTTAGCCATTCGCGTCCCTCGATGGTGTTGAAAATATGGGTCGTAGATAGATTGAGGTTGTGAAGGAGACGGTCTTCCACATCCTAGAAGGCCTTGAAATCACCAGGTGGCTTGGCGACCGCCTTTTTGGACTTAGCAATTGCCGTATTTTGGACGGGAGGCGGCATCCTCTCGCCTAGGAGAAGGGTGAGCAGCCTCTGCCTGGCCAGAAAATTGGCAGCCTTGGCGCGGAAGATCGCGTAGGTCGGGGGGATGTCCTTCGTGAGGTGCCTAAACATGGGTGAATGACCATAGAATCCCCCCAGGACCGAGTAGAGTACAAGCTCGTCGCTTATGGGCTAGCCGGTGAGGACTACTCCATCCACCCGGTCGATGTAATCTGCATCGGACTCGTCTCTCCCCTGCCTGTCTTTATCATGCGGTGGGGACCTTCTGGTCGAGCGACCTTGGCGGCGAAATACGACATGAAGTCGTTCGCCAGCTTCTCAAAAGAGTTAATAGAGCGCGGTGGCAATGAGATGTACCACCTATGGACAAGATTGCCCAATGTCAATGGGAACATTCGGCATCTCGTCGCGTCTGATGCCCCGCATCCGGTCATGTAGATCTGGAACTTTCTTAGGTGAGTCTTGGGGTCCGATCTCCCCTCATACAAAGGCATTTGAGGAGGAGCGATCTTTGGTTGCACGGGGGCAAGCTCGATTTGGACCGCGAGTGGCTCACTCGGTCCGGTGACCTTTCTCCTGGCGCCTGCCCCAGTTTCCATGAGCGTTTTCATCTCCTCGAGCTGGCATTGCATAGCGGCCATCGCCGTGGCCTGGCTGCTCGTGACTCGGTGCTCGGAGCGGGAGCCGAGGTGATCAAGTACTGATCCCCTGGCTCCGCTGTAGATTATGCCTTTCCCGCGGGGCTCGATTCCTAGGCGAATGGGAGCCAAATGGCCGACCTGTTTTTGCTTGGGAGTTGGGTATGCCGAACTCCTAGTGATGGATTCAGATTCTGTTGTCTCGTGGCTGGGGCCAGAATGCCCCGGTCGCCACAATGGATCGATTCCTAGGCGGCTGAAGATGGAAACAGCCGGCCTCGCGAGTGCCTTTTCTCGTGAATCGGGGCTTTATGACGATTGCTCGACAAGTAACCCCGTGAGCTTCTGTCTGCCCGCGCGGCAGATGGCTAGGGGGGTTATAACGGGTGTTTCGCATGCTCTGCGTCGCTCCCTTAGGATGGCCATGGCCTCCTCGATCTGTTCCGCAGTTTGGCACTGTTCGAGTGAGAGGCTGGGGCCGTCCCTCGGAGGCGGGATTGAGAGTCTCGCGTCGCCGCGGCTACCATCCGCCGGCGAGTGTCTCTCTTCGATGTGGTGGCAGACGTCATTATTCTGAAGGTTTTTCTTGGAAGGACAGTGAGTGTTTCTTCAAGTATATGTTCCGGAGAACAGTGAGTGTTCTTCGAAACGGTTGGAATGAAAATGAGGGTAAATCCCCTTCCTCTAGCGCCAATTGTTGTTACCCAAATTATTATTCGGAAGGATTTGCTGGAATGGATGAGTAACAAACAAAATGCGAGAGCACATCCGAGGGAATGTAACTAACATAAGATTTGTCGGGGTCGTTAGTCCCGGGCTTGAATGCTCTCACGAGATATTATTAATACGAATACTTGGGAGTACAAATATTAATGTTAGAGTACAATTACAATGAGTGTAAATACCCTAGTTATCTAGCTCCTGAGTGTTGATGATTGCCGGAAGAACCAGAGTTGATGCTCTGTGAGTTCTTGTAACAAAGATGAAATGCTATGCAGATTTCTGTGTTTCTGATCCAACTCTCGAGAGACTGATGGTTTCTGAACTCTCGTATGAAAACAACAGTTTCTAAACCTTTTTCCAGTTGCTGGAGGTTTCCTATTTATAGGAGTGGAGGTAGTTGGGCGATCGCCTTTGTGTATTAAATTAAGCGGGCGATCGCCTTTAGCACATGGGTTGGTCTCCTTAAAGTCCGCAGCTGCTGCTGGCAGCCGAATGTGCGAACCAATGAGAAGACAACACGTCCCATGTTGCTGTCTTGGGAGGTCCCACCTAGGACCTTTCGGCGGGTTTGTCGGTATGTGAGATGCCGTCCCTGTCACCTACAGTTGGTGACAGGCTGGGGTCAAACCTTTTCCTGCGGCGCCTTTTGCGGATCTACACATGGGCCTTCATCCCGAGATTCAGTCTCTATAGACTTGACGGATGTTGGTTTTCCACGTGGCATGAGGCGGTCGTCTTTGGTCGGGCACCGGAATCGATCGTTAGGTGCCAAGAGGCGATCGCCCTGGATGTCGATCGCTCGGCACTTGATCTCGATCTGGGTCCTTCGCTTGGTAAGCCTGCCTTGGATTATTTGATGCTGACTTAGGTTGCTCGGCCCTTATGCCGATCGCTATCGAGGCGTATTAAATGCCGCACAACAGGTAGTAGAAAAGATAAGAGAACGAATGAAAATTGCACAAAGTAGACAGAAGATTATGCAGATAATTGAAGAAGAGATTTAGAATTTTGCAGTTGGAGACCATGTCTTCTTGAGGGTATCCCCAATGAAAAGCATAATGAGATTTGGGAAGAAATGAAAACTTAGCCCGAGATATGTTGGCCCGTTTGAAATCCTTGAGAGAGTTGGTGACAGAGCTTATAGAGTAGCCTTACCTCCTTCGCTATCTGGTGTAAAGAATATCTTCCATGAATCCATGTTAAAGAGTAGCCTCACATGTGTTAAACTATGAGCCGTTGGAATTATCCCCAGATTTATCCTATGAAGAGAAGCCGGTACAGGTTCTTGATAAGAAAGTGAAGAAACTAAGAAATAAGGAGATCCATTTGGTAAAGATTTTGTGGAGGAATCATGCTATTGAAGAGGCTACATGGGAAAGAGAGGATGAAATGCAAAGCAAATATCCAGAACTGTTCGGTATGTTAATTTCGAGGACGAAATTTTATAAGGAGGGGAAGACTGTAATGCCCGGTTATCCCCTTCTAAGCCAATAACCATTTTATACCTAAATGCATTTACATAATACGCATTAGGGAAGCATGGAATACAAGTAGACATCTCATGAGCATGAATAACTGTTATTTCCATTCGCATACGTTTTATACGACATGTTAATTATCTCTTCTAACATGATAAACGTCATTTGTAAGATATTTTGTTGTAGTGAGGATCTCAGTTTCTCAGTAAGGAGATCGATGGGCTAAACGATTATAAAACAATAATTGTAATACCCTAAAAAAATCCAGAGACTTATTTAAATGCTATTTATTTTTCTAATGATCATGGATTTCGATATTTACAGGTTGTCCGATACTTGAACCGATATATTCCTAACATAAAATGAAGGATAAAAAAAGAAAAGATTTCAAAATAAATTATAAGGATCATTTTAGAATTTATGAAAGTGATTTCGAAAAGTTTTGACGATTTGATACGATAAAATTTTCATTACAGAACACTTATATTGCAAAAATAATATTAAATTATTTTATTATTATTATCGAAAATCCGTTTCGAGCATATCGAATATTTGACTCCAACGAGTTCGGAACAGGTCAAAAAATCGAATTTGGACATTAGAAAGGGGTCGAACCGGCCGAGCCAAGTTGACGGACATCTGCCGGTCACCTCCGGACATGCCTACCGACAGCTGCCGGTCACGGCCGACAGAAGTTTCTCGATGCTGTCCGGATAAGGCTGTATGGATAAGGTCGGTCACGACCGAAGCTTCTCGCCATCGTCAGGATAAGGCCGCATAAATTGTCCGGATAAGGTCGGTCACGACCGACAGAAGCTTCTCGGCCAGCTGTCCGGATAAGGCTTCTAGCTGTCCGGGTAAGGTTGATTTTCAACCAACTTTAGACTCCTATAAATACATATATACATAAGTATCTCCCAACAAATAATATACCATTTTGAAGCTGTAACCTCTACTTTAAAACGCCCGTAACATATTTCCCTTCCAAAAATTATAAAAGCCACAAAAGCCCGATTAAACAGAAAGCTCAAATCTGACAGTTTATCAAAGGTGTTTGATAAAAGTCCCCAGAGAGATTTTAGATTTTACTTCAAGGATTTTAGCACATCCATCTATAGAAACTGATCTTTTCACATCAACAGGCACAGGACCTAAGGTAAGATGAGGCTTTTCCTTGCTGTATCATAAGGATCATATATTGATTGATATTTGCATATGTGACTCTTATTGAAAGATCATGCATAACATATGTATGTGAAAGAATGCTTAAGAAAAGGGAGTATGGTACTTGATTGATGGCGGGTAGGCACGGGACGTGGGGGACCGGCGGACCCAAAACATGGTGGCAAATACTTGCGGCTGAAAGTCGGTCAAGGAAACCCACACTAAATGAAAAAGGTTGAATATGGCTAATACCATTGGTTGAAAAACCAGTATGGGAACCCCTATATACATGCTTTATTGGCCAATTATATGAACAGGTTCCGAAAACCATGGCCTATCACTATCAGTCGAGTATCACACCTCAAGGGTACCCGAAGAAAGGATTTTACAAGAATGTGACTATATCATATAAAGTAGTTATTTGTTGATGAATGTGATATGTGATACTTTGCTATTACAGAAGTCTCATCTTACTGAGCCATTAGCTCACTAGTTTCTTATGATACAGGTGATGATGCTCATGTTTAGGGGTTGACTATCTCCTTCAGTGTTGCCAGTCGTAGACTTGTCCATATGCCATTCCCCAGCTATTTCGCCCCTATGTTGGAAGACTATGTTTTGTTTATATATATATAGGTATTTTCTGAAATTAATAGCCTTTCGTAGGGTTATGTTTCTATTCAGGTGACCTGATCTTCTACGCAGCCTAGCCCTACTGTATATCCGTCCTTGGCCTGTAGTGACACTGGCAGCATGGCAGGTACAGTTACAATATTTACCTGATTGCAGAAGCTAGATTGCACCCAATTCTTTATTTATGTTGTACGATCTTACCTCTGGTCTCATGCGGCTCTTGGTTGTGCTTGTTGTTCTAAAACTGTGTCAGCTACTCGATCCGCGAGAAAGGAAGAGGAAGTTGAAAATGAGGCCACTGTCAGTCTCTCTTTCGAGAAAGATGAAAATTTTGGAGAATGGTACTCTGACGTCTAATTATGAGAACACCGTAATTTAATCGAATGATAACTGCATATACTTTTTTTTTTGTTACCGTTTTTTCTGCATATAATTTATTTGAAATCCTTAAAGATATTCTTGCGAAGATGAAACTCCAAACAAATGCTTCTTTTATGTGATCAATTAATATGTTTTTTGATCTTTTTTGTCTGACATTGTCCTTATTCTCAATTATGCTTTTGCTCTGACTATGAATCCAATAAATCTTTACTTTATTTTTTTGCGTTGAGTTGTTTACATGTTGTTGTTACTGGGGAAATGATTGATTATTATAATATATCGAGCTACTATGTCATGAAAGTAGGTAATGCATAATCCTCCTGTAAAAGGTGAAGAATATTGTTGTAGTGACTTATTGAACGATAAGGCTTTATGATACATTTTGTTGGTGATTTTGTGTCACCAGGCATTTTGTGTAATTGGAACTGATATGTTAGCTAAGGGGTTTTATAATTTTTATTCTAATATATGTTCGGGTAGGTGCGGAGTGCACACATGTATAGATCGAATTATAAGCTGGTACGACCAAATATCAGGGGTCCGGGGGCAGCGCCACTGGTGACGGGGTCTAGGGGCAGCACCCCTAGAGGGTCAATGGGGCAGAGCCCCTGGCGGTGGTCCCGCTAGTGAAAATTCTGAATTTTAGAGGGAGATTATGGTAAAATTGACTAATTTTGGTCAATTTTGGAAAGCCATCCGTCTAACCCTAATTTCGGATCACTAACTAAGTCCTTCTGACGGTGCCGCCTCAAGAAACCCTAATTCGTCCCTATGCAACCCTAAATTCGACATGTATAAATAAGGCTCTTCGCCTTGAGTCGAAATACACCTTTTCTGAGCTCTCTCCTTCTTCTGAAAAACTCAGAGTCTCTCTAGCAATTTGGCTTACGTTTCTGTGCCTAGATTCGTAAGTGTCCCTTTGGATTATCCCAGGCTGAATTTCTTGTAACCCGGGCATAGGGTAGAAATATCAGTTCGGAAAGTGATTACACGATCCATCGGGAATCCGGATCTCCATAATAAACCCTAATACCCCAACATATTCCTCTCCGATTGTTGTTGTCGATGAGAAATTATTCCGAAGATTGGATGCGGGATTGATGGGATAACATGAAAATATCCAAAACCCTTGCTGTCAAAACTCTGGAAACCTTAGCTTGCATAAATACACCTTCAGCCCAAAGTGAAAAACACCGAACACGTTGGATTCTTTAGTGAACACGCCACAAACGGTGGTGATGATGATCCGTTTGATAAGTTAGTGTTGAACAGCATGGTGGGATTCCACTAGGCTAGGTTCAGAGATAAAACCAATGAAAATCACAAAATGTAATCTTCATAAACTCCATTTTGTCCATCCCCTAAACTTCCATATATAGCGTTAGGGTTATAAAGTTTACCAAAAATAAGAATGATCTCTCAAATATAATCTAATGAGATAAGAAAAGATCTTCTAATAGAATAAAGAAATTACTAACTTGGTATGCAATCCAACAAATCCGCTAAGGAAAACATGGATTCTCTTATTAAAACTAATAAAACCGTGAACATATTAATGGACAAATTAGGCAACATCTGTAATTTTTCTTGTAGAAGAAATATCTTCTATTATGATTCTTATTGTTACTTCTCCATCACATTGGGATGTGTTGTTACCCAAAATATTATCCGGAGATGATATGCTAGAATGGACGAGTAACAAACAAATGCGAGAGTACGTCCGTGGGAAAGTAAATAACACAAGATTTGCTGGGGTTGTTAGTCCCGGGCTTGAATGCTCTCGCGAGATATTATTAATACGAATACTTGAGTGCTGAAGATTTCTAGAAGAACCAGAGTTGATGCTCTGTGAGTTCTTGTAACAACGATGGAGTGTTGTGCTAACTGTCAGAAATCGACAGCCTCTCACTGTGTGAATTAGCTGAATGTTTGAGCTTCTGAACTTGTGAATTTCTTCAAATCTGAACTGTAGGGAGTTCTCAATTTTGCCGACCGTCTTTTGGTTAAGAGGTACTGAGGAAGAAATCCTAGATAGGTTCAAGAGATAAGCCGAGAGGAGAAAAAGCCGAGAAAATCGAGCGCTTTCCAAGTGCTGGAGGCTCTTTATTTATAGGACTGGGAGTCGCTGGGCGATCGCCTCTGCTGTATTATAATAAGCGGGCGATCGTCTTTAGCACATGGGTTGGTCTCCTTAAAGTCCGCAGCAGCTGCTGGCAGCCAGAAGTGCGAACCAGTGAGAAGCCAACACGCGTCTATGTCACCGTCTTAGGAGGCCCCACCTAGGACCATTCGGCGGGTCTGTCGGTAGGTGAGGCCGTCCTTGTCACTGACAGCTGCTGATGGGCTGGAGTCAACAATCCATATTCTGCGGCACCATTCGCAGATCTGCACGTGGGTCCTTGCTTCGTGATCCAGTCTTCGTAGACTTGACGGACGATGGCCTTATTCATGGCATAGGACGATTGTCCTTGGTCGGGCACCAGAGTCGATCGCTAGGTGCCAAAAGGCGGTCGCCCCGGACGTCGATCGCTCGTACCTGATTTCGGTCTGGACTCTTTGCTTTGGCAAGTATACCTTGGATTTATTTGATGTTGTCTTTGGTCGCTCGGCCCTCATACCGATCGTTGTGGAGGCGTATAAATCGCCGCACAACAATTGCCCCCCAGCTCGCTCCGATGTTGGAGACGTGGGGTGAGGTGGTTCTACTGGCGATCGCTCAACTTAGACGAGTGACTCAGCATTTTACGGAACAGACGATCGTCTTTGAACGGACTGGTTTTGAATTTGGACGACCTGGTCGATCGCTGAAATGAGCGGGAAATAACAGCGGTTGTGGAAACGTCATCGGGGCACGTGTCGGGTTCCTGTTGGGGAAGTCCGACGGTTTTGTAGGGCTGTCCTTTGGCGTTCCTTTGAAACGACACAAATCGCGGGATTCGAGGACAGCTTTAAATGCTGCCTATCTGACGGTTGCACTTCGACCCTCGAGATTCTCCTTAATTGCACGGAAGCCCCCGCCTTCTCCTATAAAAAGGGCCAGGGTTACAAAGTTAAAAACCTTATGCGTTTCTGCCTGAGGAGAAGACATAGCTGATTTCTCTTGAAGCTTTGCGTGACAATCGTCGTTCGACTCAGACCTTAGGTAAGAACAAAAAATTCCTTCTCCCCCATTTCTTTGAATATGTCCGGAGGAAGATCAGACGAGTACGAGTCGGGTAGTACTTCCGCTGCCGGGGCTTTGACCGCCCAGGATGAACCTTCTGCGGAATTTCATGTTGACACCGCCGTCGAAGCCATCCGTACCGGGATTGAGCCCGCGGAGATCGGGGAACTTTTTAATGAGGCCGACGCGGCCAAGATGGTGGAGTCCGATCGGATCCGTTCACTAAAACGGGACGGCGCGATCGTCAAAGCCTTCACAGATTTCGTCGAATTCATGGAGAGATTGGTCGGCCCTCTTCTCAAATTTAACTTCAGTGATTATTCGATCGCCCATCCTTATGAACCTGTAAGGAGGACGTTGTTCTGGGCTGCCTGCCGCTCTCCGTGGACCCTTGGCCAGATCGGGAGCTCGGCGACCAGAAAGGATCTGGGTCATTGGAGGACGAGGTTCCACGTTTCTTCAGATGTCAGCCTCCACGTGCTTGCCGACAACGAGCGAGCCGATCAACCTCCCAAGGTCATGGTCACCGTCAACCAGGCGATAATAGAGGTTGGACTGCGATTCACGCTGCCGTACACTGTCTCCTATCTGTTGATTGCCTGGAACATGGCGCCGCTTCAGTTGACGCCGAATGCCTGGCTGCAAATCATTTGCACCTTCACTCTGTTTGGCGGCCACCGGCTATATCGTCTTCCTTCGCCGTTGGAGATGAACTATCTCTTTAAGTTGACAGCTCAAAAAGGCACGGTTGATGGCTATCATATCCAAGGTCGCTCGGGCCAGGTGATTCTTGGTGTCCCGAATAAAGTGAGGGGCGATCCGTCAAAATGGTTCTGGGTCAGCGGTGCTTGGAAATCGATGGCGAGCGACAATCCGACCGACGAGTTGGATATTCCCACTGGCTTTCGGGAGAGGAGTCCGAGTAAGGATCCGACAAAAAATCATGCTGGTTGGCAGCTTGGCTGTTTCGCTACCCTCGGCATTTAAAGGTTCAAGGTACGAACTTTTGCGATCTTCTATGATATGCCAATCGACTCGATTGAGGGAGATTACTAACTTCGTCGTTTGTTTCCTTTTGCAGAAGTTCGTTTCCCTTGTTTCCCAGAGCCTCCTGCTGCGATTGCTATGTCTAATCCTGGGGTTATGAACCGTCTTCGCCAAGGGAGAAAGGTGAGCCGAGCTCCTTCTGTTCTGCCGCGACCGACCCCGGAGGCACGATCTCTCCAGGAGCCTGTAGCCGAAGGGCAGGAGCCTCGGGAGGAGCAGCAACATCGGCTTATCCGTAAGAAACGGAGGATTGTGGAGGCCTCGGCCCCTTTAACTGTAGATGAGCCGCCGATCTCTATGGTACCGATTTTCGCGATTCCTCCGGTGGAGGGGTCCATGCCATCCTCGGCTTTTCTTCAGTCCATGGCGATTGCTGAAGCCGAGACTTCGCGGGGCAGGCCGTTCTTCGATCGTGACCCATAGAAGGTCGAGAGGTAAGCCTGGTTGTTTTTCCAAGTTATGAAACCTGTGTAGGAAACACACTTAACTCATTTGTCATTTGTGCAGGATCCGCCATTCCGACCCGAGTTGCTCGCCGATGGTGATGGACTTTCTGTCGAGCAAAGCTCCTTGCGAGGTCAGTGATGTCCCATCTTATGTTGCTCGGGCTACCGCTTCCCTACCGAAGGCCTGGACGACCGACCTAGATGCGATCGCGTGTCGGCGATCTGCTGATGCGATGCAGGCTACCTTTGCGCTAGCCCTCCAGACGGCAACGATGGCTGCCCAGGCCATGCGGGACTATGAGGGGCGGTCGTCCACTGCCCGTCTCCATGCAAACCTCGAAGCCGCACGGAGACAAGTCATTGAATATGGCGATTGGCTCATGGCCATGGAGAAGAGCTCTGTGGAGGTGGAAAAGCAGGCGAAGCAGGATGTTGACCGGGCGCGGGCGGCGACAGACCGAATGCGGGACCAAATGACAAAAGCCCGCAGGTCACACGCGACCATGCAGAAGGAGGCCGACCAGCTGAAGGTGGTCGTTGCCCGTCTGACTAGCAAGCTTGCATCCTCGAGGGGAGGGGTGGCCGCTAAAACTGCCGAGCTTGAGGGCGCTAACCAGACGGTTGCGGATTTGAATGGAAAGCTGAAGGCGATTGAGGCCGATCCCTTCGTTAACTTGGAGTACGTCAGCAAATTCGCCTATTACATGGCTTATGCTGACGCCATCCGCGCCGCTAAGAAGGGAGGGCTTGAGGTCGGCCCTTTGGCTCAGAATTTCAAAGCCTATGCGCTGGAGCATCCTTTGCAGCCTGACTTTACAGTGCTGATCCTCGACCTTTCCGTGGATCTCGGGATCGACTTGAGCTGGTACCCGCTGCCAGACAACCTTGTTCATCCGGGTGCCTCGGAGGATGGGTGTTCAGATCCTACAACTGGCGATGGAACGGGCGCCGATCCTTGAGTTTTTTATGCTTTTTTACTTGTAATTTTTGTAGCTTTGTTGTACTTTAGCCTTCGGGTGACCGTGATTGTACTTTTGCATTCCAAGTAATGAAATGAATATTTGCTTCTCTGATTTCTTGCTTGAATGATTGTCTTTCTGAGTCTTTAGCATGACTTTATACAAGTGTTTAGAGAAATGATCGTTGTGTGTACAGCTCCAAGTGAATTGATAAACTCATATTGATAACTTTTACAACAAAGTCGATTGCTGCACATACATATGAACAATGCCGATCGCCGTACATGTATTTGAGTAGAGACGATCGTGGTATACATAGCTCCGCCATTCCCCCTTGTTTTTGTTTACTTAGTGAAAGTAAGGGGGCGAAAATAAATCGTTGAGTGAGCGGTCTTCAATTTTGTAGATTCCTTGAGGAAGGCCGACCATCCGGGCCTAGAGGAACCGTGCACGATCGCGGAGTTCGATGGAACCGACCTTCACGTCCATGTCTTGTCTGCGAGTGACATTCCGTCTGATGGCCAACTTCTCGCGACTCACTTAATTGTGAGGGTCCTCCATAGGCTGCGCCCGCCTCGTATTTAAACGAAGGGCGTGCAGTCTTGGTCTGGAGGAGTCCTTGCACGGGGCGTCGTCGGATTAATCGACTCCACGACCGCGGCTTGTTAGAACTTTTCTACCTCGGACCATCATGTTAGATGGAGATCCTCGACGGTATACGTTGTGACGGGGGGAAGGACGCGTCGCATTGTTCGGATCCACCATGTTAGGTGGTGGACCTTTGAGGGCGGGCGAACGTGTCCACAGATCTGCTTTGGAGGGCCCTTTGGCTATGCCCGCCTCGTATTTAAACGAAGGGCGAGTGATCGCTGCCCAAAGGGACCTTGCACGGGCACAAAGAACGGTTCCATCATCCTCCACAACCATGTCGACACTCTTCTACCTCGAATCGTCATGTCAGATGACGATTCTCGACGGTATACGTTGTGTAAGGGGAGGCGATCGCTTGCCTAGGTTCTTCATGTTGATGACGAACTTTAGAGGACGAGCGAGTCATCCTCTGATTTGTTTTGGAGGGTCCTTAGGCTACGCCCGCCTCGTATTTAAATGAAGGGCGAGCGATCACTGCCCAAAGGAACCTTGCATGGACAGATCGTCGGTTTCATCGACCTTCACGACCATGGCAGCACTTTTCTACCTCGGACCATCATGTTAGTTGGCGGTCCTCGACGGTATACGTTGTGCTAGGGGAGTCGATCGCTGCCTAGGTCCATCATGTCAAATGACGAACTTTAGAGGGCGAGCGAGTCATCCACTTTTTCGAAGCGTTGTTCAGGCAGTAGCCTTTGGTTTGATGAGGCGGGAATCGGGGAGAGACTTTCGGAGTTCCCTCCTCTTGATTGAAGCATATAGATCCGGCCGCCGAGGTTGATTGAAGGGTCGACTCGTATGAGCTTTCCGGTCGGTCGCGTTCAACTCTGGCGACCGTATCGGGAGATTGATGGGGCTTCGGCTAAGCTAATAAACTGTCCAGCTTGCCCTCCTCGAACAATCTCCAGAGTTGTCTGAGGAGGTCGTGGCATTGGTTGGTGCTGTGACCGGGACTCTTGTGGTAAGCACAATATTTATTGTGGTCTAGATGACCGTTGTCCCTTATCGCCTTTGGCTTGCTTAGCGGTTCGCGCCCCTTGATCGCATAAAAAATGTGGGCCGGAGTTTGGTTGAACTTGTGGAGGAGATGGGCTTCCACATCCTCGAAGGCCTTGAAATCACTGTGTGGCTTGGTGACTGCCTTGTTGGTTTTGACGATCGCTGTCTTTCGGACGGGAGGCGGCGTCCCCTCGCCTAGGCGGAGGGTGAGCAGCCTCTGCCTGGCCAAAAAATCGGCAGCCTTAGCGCGGAAGATTGCGTAGGTCGGGGGGAAGTCCTTTGTGAGATGTATAAACATGGGTGAATGACCATAGAATCCCCCCAGGACCGAGTAGAGAGCGAGCTCGTCGCTGATGGGCTCGCCGGTGAGGACTACTTCATCCACCCGGTCGATGTAATCTGCATCGGATTCATCTTCCCCCTGCCTGATTTTCATCATGCGGTGGGGGGCTTCTGGTTTTGCGACCTTGGCGGAGAAGTATGACGTGAAGTCACTCGCCAGTTTCTCAAAGGAAATGATTGATCACGGTGGTAGTGAGACGTACCACCTATGGGCCAGCTCGCCCAACGTTAACGGGAATATTCGGCACTTGGTCGCGTTTGATGCCCCACATCTGGTCATGTAAAACTGGAACTTGCTTAGGTGAGTCTCGGGGTCCGATCTCCCTTCATACAAAGGAGTTTTTGGAGGAGCAATCCTTGGTTGCACGGGGGCAAGCTCGATGTAGACCGCAAGTGGCTCAGTCGGTACGATGATCTTTCTACTGGCGCTTGCCTCCATTTCCATGAGCACGTTCATCTCGTCGAGCTGGCGCTGCATAGCGGCCATCGCCGCGCTCGGCCGCCGCGGCTAGCGCTGAGCGGAGCCGAGGCGATCGGCATCGATCCCGGCTCCGCTATCGACGATGTACTTTCCGCGTGGCTCAACTCTTCGGCGGATGAGGGCCAAACGGCTGTCCTATATTTGGTTGGGAGTTGGGTATGACGAACTCTGGGTGACGGACTCGGATTCCGTCGTCTCGTGGTTGGGGCCAGAATGCCTCGGTCGCCATGATGGATCGCTGCCTAAGAAACTGAAGACGGAACCGTCCCGCCTCGCGAGAGCCTTTTCTCGCGAATCGGGGATTTCTGTCGACCGCTCGACCAGTAACCCCTTGAGCTTCTGTTTGCCCGCGCTGCGCATGCTCTCCGTCGCTCCTTTAGGATGGCCATAGCCTCCTCGATCTGTTCCGCGGTTTGTAACTGGTCGAGGCAAAGACTGGTCGAGGATGGCCATAGCCTCCTCGATCTGATAACTAAAATAAAAACATCTAAACATCGCCTTTAAGGCTAAAATGACTCAGTAGACCGACTTGGTCTTTCAATAATAGCATACAACTCAATTCCAAACACATACCCACGCAGGGGTCAAAATACAATAAACTCCCGTACAACGTGGAAAAGATACTGCAGCGGAAAAGAAAATACAACTAGACCAATACGACATCAACGGATCCTCGTGTGATTAGTATCGTTCATCTTTCATCATCCTTCGTGCCGACCCTGTGCTATGCTCCAAAACCTGAATGCAAAAATAGACATCCACCCCCCGAATACTCGGGGGTTAGCAAAACTCCACTGTTTTGCTAGTGCAAGTACAAGTGCAAAAATACGAGCCATACAATTCACATTCCACGAATAGCAATAACCAGGAATCCTCAAAGATCCAAGCGTAACGAAAAGTACATCCCGAGGCATGAGTTTGGGTAAAACATTCCAAAACCGAAAGATCACAAATCAAGGGAAACAATTTATAAAACAGTTTAAAATGCCATCGAGAGTTTTAATAGAAAATAATTTAGGATTTTCGAATCCTTCTCTTTCCAAAAATCAACAGGGGTCACAACCCAAAGGTTTTGTTTTCGCAAATAGAAAACATATAACAATTCACAGGGCCCGAGCCCAACATCACGTGTCCTCGACGGACATAAAATCAACACAACGTAATCACGCACGCGCATCGCCAGACCAAGACGAAGCCACAAATCCCACTCGAGGCCTCGAAGGACCCTCCCGAGCTGGCTAGCGAAACAAATCACACACATCTCACGGTTGGATCAATCGCTTGTTGCATCCTGGCCACATGATCGCATGCCATGTGCCACCGTAGATTATCTCAGGCTCTCACGGTTGGATCAATCACTTGTTGCATCCTGACCACATGATCACGTGCCATATGTCACCGTAGACCTTCAACCATATCCACACATTCACACAAATAACATATCACATCAAGGATATTCAAACAATTCGCCCAGAGGCATCAAACACTTAGCAAAACACCACGTCAATCCACAACGCACCGAAATGAAATAATATACGTCCACACGTAATACCAAGTGCAACATCAACACCAAGCATATCCATAGAATTCACATAGTTATTCACAAACCACACCATTCACAAAACACATGCGATTTGAAAGCAAGCCTTTAACAAGGCTAAACCGAATCTTTTGAAAACTCATTTCAAACAATCAAACAACCACATAAAGACGATCACCAATTATCATATTCACAAAAAAAGAATAGTATGGACAAGGTACTTGCCTCGAAATCACGATCGCAACGAGACGATGGATGGAACGCGGTCGAATAGCCCCGAACCCCCGAACAATAACAAGAACGCGATAGCACCACGAGTACTACGAGAATAACACCACACGAATCATCAATCACCAAACGGGATTCAACATCGGAATCCTCGAACACCTATAAACCTCCGGAAGGAACAATAACACATGGTTACGACGAGAATCAAGGCCAAAACAACGGAAATCCCAACAAACTATCGAAGGGAAACTCATTGGACATTTAATCAAACACTCAATGTTCGATAACTCCCAAGAACACTCGAATCACTAATCGAGTTGAACAAACTCGAAATATGGATATACAACCCATAGAACACGATTAATAACATCATACTACACCAACCGATGTATCAAAATCGGATTAGAAACGAAATCAAGAACAATTTCTCCGAAAAGTCAACTTGAAGGAAAATCAAGAAATATACCTTGATTCGACGAAACACACGGATTAGATGTTGATATAATCAACAAGAATCTTCCAAAACGCCTTGGAATGAGTAGAATCGGCCAAGAACACTTCCTACCGGTCACTCCCATCCGCAGCCGCACAGAAACAAGGAAAAATGAAAAAAAAACGAAGTCTGGCCGAGCCAGGCCTATATATGGCCGGCAGGGTTACGGCCGTAACCGGCAGTGCCTTATGGCCGTAACTCGGCCCTTACGGCCGATTTCTAAGAGTCTTACTACAGAATCGCATTCTTGTTAGGCATATTTTTATACGCTTATTTATCATTATTTTGTATTATTTTGGAAAGTAAATTTGCTTAAATGAGCTTTTAATGCCTTAATATGTTTGTCAGGAGATTGGAGTCCGGAAGCTAAAACGAGGCGAAATGGGCGAAAATGGCAAATTTTGGCCGTGGGCCGCGGCACAGGAAGGCAACCAGCGGGCACAAAGTAGACTGTACTCTGTGTCGCGGCACAGTCCAGGTGAGCCGCGGCATAGATGAATTAAGAGGCGCCAAGGCATCCAACTGAAGACCATGTGCCGCGGCACAGATTTAGTGAGCCGCGGCACACTTAGCGGTTTTGGTATGCTCCGCGTGGATTTGGGCCGTTTTGAAGCCAGTTCTCGACCTACTCACACGGACGCGATTTGGAGACTGTGCAGAGCTATAAATAAGGGTTTAAGACCCTAATTAATCATCTTTGGATCTTTTGATTGAATCTTGGAATTAGAGAATCTGGGAGGAGACGGCAGAAGAGAAAGATAAGCAGAAGACTTCAAGAGCATAGCGCGGAAGCCAGAAGAACGGAGGAATTTGAACTTCATCTGCGTTTGATTTTCATGCTTTTATTCATTTATTCTGTATTTTCAGTAATTAGCATGTCAGGCTAAAACCCTAATCTAGAATTTTGATGAAACCTACGTTTTGACAGATTTGCTTGAGATTATCTATTTAATTCCCTTTTTGTTGAGTTTTCCCAATCGTGTTTAATGCTTTCAATTATCTGGCCAATAGTTGTATTGTTTTAATCATTCAATTCGAATCGGGAGAGGAGAGTTGGTGAGGAACTATTGGTGAGGACCATTTTATTCTGTGAGATAGGAATATACTCATAGGAACTACGTGGCCTTTTGGAGATTTTATGCTTTTTGCCTATTGACGAATTAATTCACCTAGGGATAGAGTGCGTTATTCGCCTTTAGAAAAATCTATTGACCTCGAGAGAGGCGGTAGAGTATATTAGCAATCTTCGCCTTCAATAAATTGGGAAAATCATTAACTTTAGATAATCGAGAGTAAATTCGGATAAACCGAGGTGGATTCAGAATCCTAGACTTATTTATCATTGATTCTCTTTCTTCAAGCGATCATTTTTACTGTCTAGTCTTTTATTAATTCTTTTAGTAATTAATTGCAAAACCAAAGTTCGATTGTTCAAATAAAACTAGAATACATAAAAATAGGTAGTTAGTGATTCAGTCCTCGTGGGAACGATATTCACTCATCACTTTATTACTTGTATACGATAACGTACACTTGCGTTAAAGAAAAATCGCAACAATTCGTCAAAAATCACCCAAAGAATCGGACACTTACGGCCGAATCGCACACATTACGGCCAGAATCGCCTTCGTCCTAAGAAGCCAGCGCCCATACGGCCGTACCGATCACGCTTACGGCCGTAATCGCACACATTACGGCCGTAATCGCACCTTACGGCCAGAACTCGCCAAAGCAGCCTCGCCCGGCCGTGACTCGGCCGTGGCCACTCCGACGGCCCGGACGACCCCGAAACCCGAACCTGAGTAAAATTCGAAGATACGGTTACGAATTACTCGCAAAGACAAATCCAAGCGCTAAGAGAACACACGATTCCGACCACCCGAAGTGTCGGAATTCGACAACGAAAGTAATTACCCCAAACCTTGGGAAATTACAAAAATGGCCCAAAATGCCCGGAAATCACGATACGTGATCGAAACACCGAACCAAAGCTCGCAACATGAATAATAACATTAAATGAACTTACGAGAAACTCGAAACAACAGTTTCGGACGAGATTCGCAAGAATCGAGCTCAAGAGCGGAAAAGTCGCTAAAAAGCACGGAACTCAACAAAACGACACCGAAACGAACTCGGATGACAAAAAGTGCAGAATTAATCATTCTCGGAATGATGAAACGGTCATGAGCGAGTCGTCAAAACGGACTTCCGCCGAAAAAAAGAAAATTACCGAAATTCGAAATTGCGGATATTACATTCTACCCTCCTTAAAAGAAGTTTCGTCCCGAAACTTAAAACAGGTAGGGGGAAGCAATATACCCGCCAGGAAAACTCGACGAGATACACAAAACTGAAAACGCGCCCAATGGTGAAACGCTACAAGAAACGCAAAGAGACATACGGCGTGAAACCACGCTCCACGACGACCAATACAACGCTACTGTAGAGACATAATAAAATCAATAAGTGACAAACTTCATCAAATAGATAGTACAATCAGATCGATTATCCAAACAATCACAAAACACAACGAACGAAAATCAATACGATTGACCAACCTAACGGTTCATCAATCCAAACGCGAGTCAAACGCTGAACAAATACAGAATTCCACCGCCCAAGGGTTGGAAGATCGAAACGAGACTAATTTCCCGAACTTAAGGGAATTAGGAAGGAGTCTGAACGCTCAACAATCACGAAACGAGATCAACAAAAACCGAACAATCAAACGATCGAACCACAAAGATGGAGAGAACAAAAATCGAACGATCATGTTCGAATCACGAAGAACAATAAAAATTCAAACAACTCCAAGGTTCACATCTCGACTCGAGACAATATATGATCCGGTGAAAACAACAACATATGCATTCATCTAAGATCCACATGAGAGGGAATAGAAATTGAAAAGTCACAACGACAAACGAGTTATTCCGAAACAATACCACGCTCGTTCGATCAACAAAAGAAAGGGGCAGGACAAGCTCAGAAAATGTCAACGAACATAAACGAGTCGACAGAGTCGAAAATACAGAAGTTCCAAATCCGATCCACTTCGAATAAAAGAACTAGTAGAACCAAAAGATGTTACTTCCGAACAAGGTTCACAAGAATCGAACCGAATTCGGAAAAGTCACAGCAATAACCAGATCGACCCAAAACAAGATCACAGCTCGTTCGAACGATGAAATGTAAATACGTAACAAGTCTGATAAGTATCAACGAACACGAGCGAATCGATAGACTTGAGAAAGAGGAAATGAAGAAGTCCAAAAACAATACGGGTATTACATTCGACCTCTTATAAAAGAAGGTCGTCCCTGCTACTCACAATAACGAAATCAAGGAGACGACACAACAGGCAATCGACAGAAACATCCTTCAAAGGCCTCTCAAAGCCGATTATGATATCTGTGCTGAAGCGCGAACTCCGAAAGTCTCGGTAGCCAATTCGAAAAACTGAATTCGGTGTCCCTCGAGTCCACACTCGAAATGTGTTACTGACGAGAAGGACAAATTACACGTACATTCCCCCGGCACATCACGGTTGAAATGCCTCGGCTCGGCATACCGAAAATACAAATGCTAGATACAATGGAACAAAACACCGAAAAACAACATACCGGAGATGCCAACTCAGCACAACAAGGAATCATAACACATATCATATACAACGATTTCCATTGTAAAGTAATACACACACAAACACTACAGCGACGACGGTATCGTTCGGCGACCTTAACGGCCCGAACAATAACCAGCACATAATTACAAACCTCATGAAACAATCACATATGTACACCAACGTACAAACCCAAGCTTCAACATCTCACACTCGTGTGGCACACGCAATCCACCACGAGACGACAACCATTACATATGTACACTCAAGTTTTCGAAAATAATTCAATGCCAAAAAGGACGATGCCAAAAAGGCTAGAATGCCCAAAAATTTCAGGTAATCACACGGAACATCATAGCGCTGTGGGTCCCGCGTCGGAACCCACCAGGCTAATAACCATTTACAAAAATGCCAAAAAGGCCGATGACGGTAATATTTCAAAAACTCACAGAAGCCATTTACAAAATGCTAAATACCATCATAAGAATTTCGCCAAAACGATCAAGGCCATAATGCCAAAAACTCGGTTAAGGGAATCGGTTTTCGAAATAAAACTCCGTCGGTAAAATACTGAAAGTCATTACAAAAAAACTCACGCAGCGGATAAAAGAAATAAAGTCAAACATGCACAATCCAGCAACACTACTCCTCATATGAACGAAATATGAGGGTCAAATAACCACATATCAAGAAATCAAAATCCATAAGAGGATTCCATCACTCAACAAATAATCATAAAAATAGCTCGTGTCACACGAGGCACAACACAAAGAAGGGAGACTTACATCCACAGGTCGCACGAAGATGATGATCGCCCCACGATACAAATCACGACCAACAAACTCAGACGACGCGTCGCGACACGACTCAGTCAGACAAAATCCGACGAGACAAAACTCAACAGACACCACTGACCCGACAGCCTAGGTTTCCACAACCTAAGCTCCGATACCATTTATGTAACACCCCCAATCCACTCAGGGATATTACACGCCGTAGACCCTCTACCAGGCTGATAACTAAAATCAAACATCTAAACATCGCCTTTAAGGCTAAAATGACTCAGTAGACCGACTTGGTCTTTCAATAATAACATACAACTCAATTCCAAACACATACCCATGCAGGGGTCAAAATACAATAAACTCCCGTACAACGGGGAAAAGATACTGCAGCGGAAAAGAAAATACAACTAGACCAATACGACATCAACGGATCCTCGTGTGATTAGTATCGTTCCTCTTTCATCATCCTTCGTGCCGACCCTGTGCTATGCTCCAAAACCTGAATGCAAAAATAGACATCCACCCCCCGAATACTCGGGGGTTAGCAAAACTCCACTGTTTTGCTAGTGCAAGTACAAGTGCAAAAATACGAGCCATACAATTCACATTCCACGAATAGCAATAACCAGGAATCCTCAAAGATCCAAGCGTAACGAAAAGTACATCCCGAGGCATGAGTTTTGGTAAAACATTCCAAAACGGAAAGATCACAAATCAAGGGAAACAATTTATAAAACAGTTTAAAATGCCATCCAGAGTTTTAATAGAAAATAATTTAGGATTTTCGAATCCTTATCTTTCCAAAAATCAACTGGGGTCACAACCCAAAGGTTTTGTTTTTGCAAATAGAAAACAGACAACCATTCACAGGGCCCGAGCCCAACATCACGTGTCCTCGACGGACATAAAAATCAACATAACGTAATCACGCACGCGCATCGCCTAGGACCGGGACGAAGCCACAAATCCCACTCGAGGCCTCGAAGGACCCTCCCGAGCTGGCTAGCGAAACAAATCACACACATCTCACGGTTGGATCAATCGCTTGTTGCATCCTGGCCACATGATCGCATGCCATGTGCCACCGTAGATTATCTCAGGCTCTCACGGTTGGATCAATCACTTGTTGCATCCTGACCACATGATCACGTACCATGTGTCACCGTAGACCTTCAACCATATCCACACATTCACACAAATAACATATCACATCAAGGATATTCAAACAATTCGCCCAGAGGCATCAAACACTTAGCAAAACACCACGTCAATCCATAACGCACCGAAATGAAATAATATACGTCCACACGCAATACCAAGTGCAACATCAACACCAAGCATATCCATAGAATTCACATAGTTATTCACAAACCACACCATTCACAAAACACATGCGTTTTGAAAGCAAGCCTTTAACAAGGCTAAACCGAATCTTTTGAAAACTCATTTCAAACAATCAAACAACCACATAAAGACGATCACCAATTATCATATTCACAAAACAAGAATAGTATGGACAAGGTACTTGCCTCGAAATCACGATCACAACGAGACGACGGATGGGATGCGGTCGAATATCCCCGAACCCCCGAACAATAACAAGAACGTGATAGCACCCCGAGTACTACGAGAATAACACCACACGAATCATCAATCACCAAACGGGATTCAACAACGGAATCCTCGAACACCTATAAACCTCCGGAATAAACAATAACACATGGTTACGACGAGAATCAAGGCCAAAACAACGGAAATCCCAACAAACTATCGAAGGGAAACTCATTGGGACATTTAATCAAACACTCAATGTTCGATAACTCCCAAGAACACTCAAATCACTAATCGAGTTGAACAAGCTCGAAATATGGATATACAACCCATAGAACACGATTAATAACATCATACTACACCAACCGATTTATCAAAATCGGATTAGAAACGAAATCAAGAACAATTTCTCCGAAAAGTCAACTTGAAGAAAAATCAAGAAATATACCTTGATTCGACGAAACACATAGATTAGATGTTGATATAATCAACAAGAATCTTCCAAAACGCCTTGGAATGAGTAGAATCGGCCAAGAATACCTCCTACGGTCACTCCCGTCCGCAGCCGCACAGAAACGAGGAAAAATGAAAAAAAACGAAGTCTGGCCGAGCCAGGCCTATATATGGCCGACAGGGTTATGGCCGTAACCGGCAGTGCCTTACGGCCGTAACTCGGCCCTTACGGCCGTACTCGGCAGGCCTTACGTCCGTAACCGGCATTCGTCAAAAAAATCAGTCCAGCAACTGTCGGACACTTACGGCCGTAACTGGCACACATTACGGCCGTAACCGGCCTTCGTCCGGAACATGCCTGGCCTGCATTTGGACATACCCGATCATGCTTACGGCCGTAACTCTCACATTACGGCCGTAATCGCACCTTACGGCCAGAACTCGCCAAAGCAGCCTCGCCCGGCCGTGTGACTCGTGTAGCCACTCCGACGGCCCGGACGACCCCGAAACCCGAACCTGAGTAAAAATTGAAGATACGGTTATGAAGTACTCACAAAGACGAATCCAAGCGCTAAGAGAACACACGATTCCGACCACCCGAATTGTCGGAATTCGACAACGGAAGTAATTACCCCAAACTTTGGGAAATTACAAAAATGGCCCAAAATGTCCGGAAATCACGATACGTGATCGAAACACCGAACCAAAGCTCGCAACATGAATAATAACAAAAAATGAACTTACAAGAAACTCGAAACAATAGTTTCTGATGAGATTCGCAAGAATCGAGCTCAAGCGCGGAAAAGTCGCTAAAAAACACGGAACTCAACAAAACGGCACCGAAACGAACTCGGATGACAAAAAGTGCAGAATTAATCATTCTCGGAATGACAAAACGGTCATGAGCGAGTCGTCAAAACGGACTTCCGCCGAAAAAAAGAAAATTACTGAAATTCGAAATTGCGGATATTACAATATATGCCCCGAAGAACAGTGAGTGTTCTTCGGGATGGTCGGAATGAAAATGAAGGTTAAGATGCCCTTCCTCTAGCGCTAATTGTTGTTACCCAAAATATTATCCGGAGATGATATGCTGGAATGGACGAGTAACAAACAAATGCGAGAGCACGTCCGTGGGGAAAGTAAATAACACAAGATTTGTTGGGGTTGTTAGTCCCGGGCTTGAATGCTCTCGCGAGATATTATTAATACGAATACTTGGGAGTACAGATATTAATGTTAGAGTACAATTACAATAAGTGTAAAGACCCTAGTTATCTTAGCTCTTGAGTGCTGAAGATTGCCAGAAGAACCAGAGTTGATGCTCTGTGAGTTATTGTAACAACGATGGAGTGCTGTGTTGACTGTGAGAAATCGACGGTCTCTCACTGTGTGAATTAGCTGAATGTCTGAGCTTATGAACTTGTGAATCTCTTCAAATCTGAACTGTAGGGAGTTCTCGTTTCTGCCGACCATCTTTTAGTTAAGAGGTACTGAGGGAGAAATCCTAGATAGGTTCAAGAAAGAAGCCGAGAGGAGAAAAATCCGAGAAAACCGAGCGCTTTCCAAGTGATGGAGGCTCTCTATTTATAGGACTGGGAGTCGTTGGGCGATCGCCTCTGCTGTATTATAATAAGCGGGCGATCATCTTTAGCACATGGGTTGGTCTCCTTAAAGTCCGCAGTAGCTGCTGGCAGCCAGAAGTGCGAACCAGTGAGAAGCCAATACGCGTCTATGTCACCGTCTTGGGAGGCCCCACCTAGGACCTTTTGGCGGGTCTGTCGGTAGGTGAGGCCGTCCTTGTCAGTGACAGCTGCTGATGGGCTGGAGTCAACGATCCATGTTCTGCGGCGCCATTCGCGGATCTGAACGTGGGTCCTTGCTTCGTGATCCAGTCTTCGTAGACTTGATGATCGATAGCCTTATTCGTGGCATAGGACGGTCGTCATTGGTCGGGCACCAGAGTCGATCGCTAGGTGCCAAAAGGCGATCGCCCCAGACGTCGATCGCTCGGTACATGATTTCGGTCTGGACTCTTTGCTTTGGCAAGTCTGCCTTGGATTTATTTGATGCTGTCTTTGGTCGCTCGGCCCTCATACCGATCGTCGTCGAGGCGTATAAATCGCCGCACAACAGGATGCTTATAAATATCTTTTTAAGCCACAGCAACAACAACAGAGCCTTAGTCCTAAAATGCTTTGGGTCGGCTAACACGAATCAATCTCTGAAAACGTCAAGTCGTCTCCAATAAAACAGTCCTATGAAAAGGCAAAAGTGATAGGTGAAAAGTTTAGTACGTAAAAAAAATAATAATAATGTGCAAAGATAAATAAATAATAAAAAGTAAATAAAAATAGTAATAATCATTATGTAAAAAAAAGCACTAATAAATATGTAAATATAAATAAATAATAAAAAGTAAATAAAAAATAGAATAATCATTATGAAAAAAACACCTCAAATATAATCAACCACCCGAATTATCTCCCTCCATGTCGTCATATCCAACGCCATAACTTCTCCAATCCCAAGAAACCTCATATTATTCTCAATCACTCTTATCCATGTCTGTTTAGGTCTTTCTCTACCCCTCACCGGCCTATGCGCTCCCTATTCTTCAAGCCTCCGCACAGGTGCATCAATCGGCCTCCGTCTCACATGTCCAAACCATCTTAACCGATTCTCCAACAACTTATCCTCTATAGGGGGCACTTGTACTTCTTTCCTAATTACATCATTTCTAAGTCGATCCTTTCTCGTATGGCCACACATCCATCTTAGCATACGCATTTCCGCCACATTCATCTTATGCGCATGACTATGCTTTATAGCCCAACATTCAGTGCCATATAAAAGTACAGGCCTAATTGTTGTTCGGTAAAATTTTCCCTTTAATCTGTAAGGTATGCCTTGATCATATAATAACCTCGTCGCGCTCTTCCATTTCCACCATCCCGCCTTAATCCTATGGGCCACGTCACCGTCTAATTCTCCATCCTTTTGAAGAATAGACCCAAGATAACGAAGAAACTCCGGTCCTCGTATAACATTCCCATCAAAAGTGATTGTACCCGCCTCTCTACTTTTATTTCCACTAAAGCTACACCCCAAATATTCAGTCTTACTTCTGCTCAGCCTAAAACCACGAGTTTCGAGCGTATTTCTCCATATTTCCAACTTTCATTCAACTCCGTCTTTCGTTTCATCAACCAATACTATATCCTCTGCAAACATCATGCACTAAGGAATATCGTCTTGAATTGACCTTGTCAATTCTTCCATGACTATGGCAAAGAGGAAAGGACTAATAGCCGAGCCTTGATGCACCCCAATCATAATAGGGAATTCCTCAGTCATTCCCACGGTAGTATGTACACTTGTACTAGCTCCTTCATACATGTCCCTAATGATGTCAATATACTTCTTAGACACGCCCTTTTTGGCTAATGCCCACCAAAGTACCTCTCTTGGTATCTTATCATAAGCCTTCTCTAAATCAATAAAAACCATATGCAAGTCTTTCTTCTTATCACAATAGTATTCCATCATCTGCCTCATTAGAAATATTGCTTCCATAGTCGATCTCCCAGGCATAAATCCAAATTGGTTTTCTGGTACTCCGCACAGTTTCTAAGACGTTGCTAAATTACTCGTTCCCATAATTTCATGGTTTGACTCATCAACTTAATCCCCCGATAATTAGAGCACTCTTGGACATCGCCTTTGTTCTTATATAAAGGGACTAAAGTGCTTTTCCTCCATGCCAGTGGCATCTTGTTATATTTTCAAATCTTATTGAAAAGTATAGTCAACCATTCGATTCCCCTCTCTCCCAAACACTTCCATCCTTCAATAAGTATACCATTTGGCGCTTCTGCCTTTTTCGAACCCATTTTCTTTAATGCCATCCGACTTCACCCTTTTGAATTCGTCACATAAAATCCCGATTAACCAAATTTGAAGCAATACTTACATCCCCAATATCTTCCTCACGTTGTCGATTAAATAGGTTATCAAAGTATGACCTCCATCTTTCTCTTATCTCCTGATCTCCGACTAAAACCTTATGATCCACATCCTTCACACATTTAACTTTCCCAATATCTTGTGTCCTCTTATCTCTAATACGAGCAATTTTATAAATATCTCTTTTCCCCTTCCTTAGTATCTAATTTCGTATACAATTATTGATTAATCTTTGCCTTAGCATCACAGACGGCTTTCTTGGCTTCTCTTCTAGCCTCCTTATATATCTCAAAGTTCTCCTCACTCGGGCATTTTCCTTATGCCTTGTAGCATTAATGTTTAGTTTTTGTCACCTACTTTACCTCATCATTCCACCATGATGTGTCCTTACCTGATGGCTTGTGTCCTTTAGATTCCCCAAAAACTTCTTTTGCCGCTTCCTTAATATTATGTTCCAACATATGCCAAGTTGAATCTATATCCATCTCCATGCACTCGAAATCATTACATCTAATGACAACCTTAAACAGAAAAGTTTGCCGACTCTCCCCTTGAAGCTTCTGTTGCGATATTTCTTACACGCAAGTGCACGTCATCGTTTACAAGTAATAAAGTGATAAGTAGAGTATCGTTCCCACGAGGACTGAATCTCTAACTACCGATTTTTGTGTATTCCAATTTTATTTGAACAATCGAATTTGGGTTTTGCGATTAATAACTAAAAGAATTACTAAAAGACTAGTAGAAAACGATAGCTTGAATAAAAATAAATCAAATGATGAATAAGTCTAGGATTCTGAATCCACCTTAGTTTATCCAAATTTACTCTCGATTATCCGTAATAAATAATTTTCCCAATTTATTGAAGGCGGAGATTGCTAATATATTCTACCGCCTCTCCCGAGGTCAATAGATTTATCTAAAGGCGAATAATGCACTCTATCCCTAGGTGAATTAATTCACAATAGGCGAAAAGCTTAAAATCTCCCAAAGGCCACGTAGTTCCTATGAGTATATTCCTATCTCACAGAATAAAACGGTCCTCACCAATAGTTCCTCACCAAATCTCCTCTCCCGATTCGAAGTGAATGATTAAATCAATACAACTATTGGCCAGATAATTGCAAGCATTAAACACAATTGGGACAACTCAATAAAAAGGTAATTAATTGGATAATCTCAAGAAATTCACAAAACATAGGTTTCATCAAAACCCTAGATTAGGGCTTTAGCCGACATACTAATAATTGAAATTAGAATAAATAAATGAAAGCATAAAATTCAAACGCAAATGAAGCCTTGATTCCTCCGTCTTGACTTCCGCCTCCGCCTTGAAGTCTTCTCGCTTCCTCTTCTGCCGTCTCCAAGCTTAAGCTCCAAAAGATTAAAAGATCCAAAGATGATTTAATTAGGGTCTTAAACCCTATTTATAGCTCAGCACATCTCCAAATCGCGTCCGTATCGCCGGTCGAAAATCAAGCCAAACGGCCCAAAATCCGCGGACATACAAAAACCGCCAAGTAAAGCCGCGGCGCACTAAATCTGTGCCGCGGCACGGGGCCTTCACTGGATGCCCGGGCGTCCTCAATTTCTTCGTGCCGCGGCTCACTTGGACTGTGCTGCGGCACAGAGTACGCTTTACTCGCCTTTGGTGGGTGTCTTCTGTGCCGCGGCCCGCTTCCTTGTGCCGCGGCTCATAGTCCAGATTTGCCGCTGCCCGCTTTGCTTCGCTTTTAGCTCCTGACTTCAATTTCTGTCAATCATACAAAATTAAGGCATTAAAGGCTCATTTAGACAATTTCACTCTCCAAAATACTACAAAATAATGATAAATAAGCGTATAAAAATACGCCTAACAAATACCCCCAAACTTAAGCCTTTGCTTGTCCTCAAGCAAAAAGAATTAAATTCAATAAAAGAATGTCGTGAATCATCGTGCAACTCATAGTGTTCAACCTAATCAATACTATCCTGTAATTCTCTCTAAATAATACAAGTGTCATAATAGCAAGCTGCACTCAGAATAATGATTCCGCAAAGTAATCAAGTTCCGTCCTAATCACTCGTTCATGAAGAAAATCCAGCTCAAAGATTAACAAAACGTGAGTCAAATCGACCACAATATGAAAGGCTAAAATAAACAAGCTAGTTCGTCTGCTCCACGCCTAGTGGCACAATTTTCACGAGTTTCATAACAAATAAACCTGACAAGAATCCCTTATATATATATGCTCAAGAAATTTATTCGAGTTGACCACTAGGTTAGGATCTCGGGATGTTTCATCGGGATAATCCTAGGGTGGAACTTCCATTCTCATGTATTAGAAAACCGTTTGACGTAAAAGACACTCATGGGGCACATGGATGCTTCTAGTTACTAAGTTCCCGTCTACAGCGGAGAAACAACTCGAATATATAATTTCCGCATGTTCGAATCAAGGTCGCCGTTTTACGCGAGAGTAAACGGCGGGTCACGCGAATACCCCCGGTTACTAGGCTCCCTATCATTGGCACATGTGAAATAACTAAATCACTAGTCTAATCAGGGTCGTCGTTTTACGCGAGAGTAAACAACGGGTCACGCGAATGCCCCCGGTTACTAGACTTCCCTTCATAGAACAACATTATCTCGACTTATGGGAAAAACTGACCGACTCTAAACTCAATCTAAGTGCCAACACGACTAATATAACTGGACGACTAACTAACCGAAAAATGTAACCAAATGTATTGACGGTGATTTTAAAACAAGTATGTATCGTCTCTTATCTGCCAAGACCTCTACAATCACGAAAAATTTTGGACCTAAATGAATACTAAGCAGAACAGAACTAACTGACTACAACTCGACTAAAACTCGACCGTTTCTTCAGAGAGAAAAACAGTGTCGTAACATCGGTATCACACAAATAGAAGCACGAAAAATTCACGAATAAAGAACAACTAAGACAAGCAAGGCTATCTAAAAAAAAATTTTACGCAAAGTAATGAAAAGTGCAACGAAATAAAGTACAGCAATAAAATAAAGTACAGCAATGAATGTAGCAACTGAAAGTAAATCCCCCCCCAAACTTAGGACGTACATTGACCTCAATGGACAAAAAAATGATATGCAATAAAAGTAAAAGGTCAAGTACTCCCCTCCAGTCCGCTCAGGAGCTGGTGCCGGCATCATCCGGTGAGGAGGGTGGTGTGGCTGGCCGAGCGGGTGAAACAAATGGCCCGTCGGGATGCATGATATGGGCCGTCCATGCGGCGAGGTGCTCCTGATGATAAGCCTCCCTCGCAGCAAGACGCCTCGCCTCTCGTCGGCTGGCCCGGCGGGCCTGCTCTCGCATCTCGGCTCTGACGGCAGCAATAACGCTCTCCCGCTCCGTCCGCTGCTCCTCCCACATGGCAGCCATCAAGCTCTCCCTCTCTCCTCATCTCATCTCTCTCTATCCTCGTCTCCTCTCTCAGCTCCTCTCTCTCTCTCCTCAGCTCCTCCCTCAGCCCATCAAACAACTCTTGCAACCTCGCTCTGTCGGGTGGCGGGCCGGCATCTCCATGTGTCAACAAAAGCGGCTCGGGGGACCCCTCGTGGGCCTCCTCTAGCAGAAATCCTCTCCCCCGAGCATGCGTCGGTGCTCCTCCCCACTGGTCAAAGTGTGATATGATGCGGTGGTCGATCGGGGCCTGGGGGGCAAGCATCGGCTCGTCGTCTGACCACGTCAGCCCCGACTGCCGGCACAAAGCGCAGATGAGAGAGGGGTGCTTCAACCCCGTCTTGCCCCCCCTGGATACACTGGAAGATAGATCGGACCAGGATGGGGGCCACATCGAAATGCAGCCCGGAAGTGATAGCATAAAGTGTCCGGGCGTGGGAGAGAAAGACAGTACGGATTTGGGAGGTGGGGTCAATGCATGCGCAGATAAAATAAAGCCAGGCACGCCCGAGCCGGCTGAGGCGCGAGCTCCTGAAGTGGAAAGTGGAAGAACCCTGTGCTCGCTGCTCCCAGTCGGTATCGGGCTGTGCAATGGTCTCGAGCAGGGCCTCCTTCGTGAGGCTGGTCATCACTCGGTCATATTCCGACTCATCAACCACCGGAAGCCCAAACAGCCTCCGAATAGCAACCGTGGAGAAATCAACTGTAACCCCTCGGACATCGACCTGAGTCCGAGACTCTAATGACGGCAACGTATGCCCTTCCCGAATGTGCTTCAGCAGTGCGCTGGCGTAGAACTCCTGCACAATCGAGATAACCGCTGGCTCGGGGGGTGCAGCAAATCTGGCCCACCCCATCTCATCAATCATAGCGAGCAATTCCCCGTCGTGAGGAGCTGGAGTGAATCCCCTCTCTGGAATAAGCGGTCGTGGCCGGATCTTTTCATTGAATATCTTGTGAATTTCAGGGTCCGAAAACTGGTGCCCCTCCGCCTCGGCCCGACCACGAGAGGTCTCCCCTCGAGTAGGGGATGACTGGGTCCTAGCTCTCTTGCTTAGTTTCTTTGTTCTCGCCATAATCAGTCCTGAAAAGTACAACACGAGGCTTTATTTACGCAACAATAATAACAATGATCTACGCTCGGCTAAGGATGTCCAGCCAGAAATCCCGAATTTAACAAAATAGCGCATATGTGAGAGAAGGATGAAATTGTACTTAAACGTTTAACCTGGATGTAAGGGTTGGCCTTGCTGTAAATTCAAAACGTATACGTTGCACGAAAATTCAAAAGATTGTTTTTCCAAAGAAAATTTTCCACTTAGGCAATTTATCAAACACTTTGAGGGCACAAGTTTACTTGAAGAATAAACATGGCTATAGCTCGATTCAACCCCCAAGAACAGAAACACAATTCAATCATCATCAACACAACACACTCAACTCATTCATATTCCAAACTAACCATGAAAATTTGATTAAAACTACCATGTTATCCTCTAAACAATCCTAAAACTTTTTGAAGGAAAATAATATGTTCAATCCATCCAAGGCATAAACAACTTCAAATCTAAACCATAAACAAGTAGAGATCAACGATTGGAACATACCTTTTGGTTTTGTGAAGAATGCAAGAAGAAATCGCGACAAAAATTGGAAGACAACTTCGGCCGAATCGCGCGCTGGGGAGGGAAAGAGAAGGGAAGAAGAAATACCTGGGTGTTCGGCCGATTGAGAATTATAAGCTACCAAGGCCTTTCAGATTCCGCATAGTGTGCCGCGGCACAGCTAAAGTGAGCCGCGACAGGTCTGATCCCTTTTACCTGCTTGCTTGTTTTGTCGTGTGCCGCGGCACAGATTATGTGTGCAGCGGCTCAGTGCTCAAGTGTGTCGCGGCTCATTTATGCCGTGCCACGGCACAAGGTACAGTTGGTTTAGCCTCCCCTTATGATTTATGTGTGCCGCGGCTCACAATACCTGTGCCGCGCTCGACTTGATTTTCCACAGGACTTTTCTCGCATGTAATTTTGAGCAGAACTCGTTAAAAGCGAGAGGCAGAAGCAAATTGAAGCACAAAAATGAAGAAAAAATAGAAATCAAAGATGCAAGAAAAATAAAGGAACGCAAAAATCTACAACTACGAACTCGGGTTGCCTCCCGAGAAGCGCTAAGTTTATAGTCTTCAGCCGGACCTATTGGAAAATATTAGTTCGCTTTTCACAAACTCCATTTGATTTCCGCCCCATTCATCGAACCGTTCATATATTTGTTAAAATTATGACCATTGGTCGTCAGCGATTCGACTTTCGATTCGGTCATAAAATGTTGTTTGCGGAAAGGTTTCGACGTAAACAACTTCCCGAAACACCCGGTTTTTCCATGACTAATTTTCCGCTGGGCTTTCGGCTTACTCTCCTCCTTCACAAACGCACTCAAGACTGCAGCAGATTTGTCCTCATGCTCGAGGAACGCCACTCGTTCTACATCCTTCTTAAGACTTGGACCATTTAACACAAAATCTGAATTTTCCCACCGACGATGTTTTCGGTGCTTTCCTCTTTCAACGGCATTTACACTTTCAATTTGTGACCTTTTATCAACACTTCCGGGACATGGAAACGATTTGAATACTTGAAAAGTAACTTGCTCGTCTTGGACCCTCAGAGTTAACTCCCCTTTTTCCACGTCTATAAGGGTTCGGCCAGTCGCTAAAAATGGTCGTCCCAAGATGATTGGAATATCTTCATCTTCCTCCATGTCGAGTACGATGAAATCGGCTGGAAAGATGAACTTGTCAACTTTGACTAAAACGTCCTCAATCACTCCCCTTGGGTATTTGATGGATCGATCCGCCAATTGTAAGGAGACTGTTGTTGGCTTGGCTTCCCCAATATCCATCTTTTTGAAAATCGACAGAGGCATGAGGTTGATACTAGCACCAAGATCGCATAGTGCCTTTTTAAACGAAAGATTCCCCATGGTGCACGGTATGTTGAAGCTTCCCGGATCTTTCAATTTAGGTGGGAGCTTCTTTTGAAGAATTGCACTGCACTCCTCTGTCAAGGCGACCGTTTCAAAATCCTCAAGCTTTCTTTTCTTCGATAATATATCTTTCATGAACTTAACGTAACTCGGCATCTGTTCCAACGCGTCGGCGAACGGAATGTTTATGTGAAGCTTTTTAAACACATCAAGGAACTTAGAAAATTGTTTGTCCGCCCTTCTTTGCTGTAATCTCTGCGAAACGGACGGGGGCACACATGTCTTCGAGTTATCCGGCAACTTTATTGAAGGTTTCAAATCCTTCGACTCCTCCGGCTCTAAATCATTCTTTTCCTCAATTTCCTTCTTCTTTTCACACCGCTCGGGCTGATCCAAAGACCTCTTTCCCACTTCTTAAGCTGATTGCGTTTAGACTCTCTCTAGGATTTGTCTCTGTTGTACTCGGCAATGCTCCCTCCGGGCGAGCTGTCAACACATTAGCAATTTGGCCCAGCTGGACCTCCAAGTTCCGAATGGAAGCGGAATGATTTTGCAATGTTGCTTCAGTACGGGTCATAAATTGACTCGTATTTGCCGCCAATTTTCAAGTGCTTCCTCGAGAGACACTTTGGGAGCGGGAGGGGGCTGCTGTTGATTCTGAGCGAACGGGGGCTGGTGTGAGTTCTGTCCGTTTCTCCACGAAAAGTTGGGATGATTGCGCCACCCCGGATTATAAGTGTTGGAGTACGGGTTATTCTGCCGATTCCCATTTCCCACGAATTGAGCCTGCTCCATCTGATGTTGCTCGAACGGGTTTCCAACTTGACATTCCGCGCTCGGGTGTGATCCGTTACACCAATTGCATGTCTCTATGGTAATGGGGGCTGGTGCGTGCGAAAATGCCTGGAGATGTTGGGTCAAAGCGGCGACTTGAGCTGACAAGGTGGAAATCGGGTCATTACTTGAAACTTCCATAACTCTCTTCGGTGTCAATCTTTCCGATGGCCATTGGTATGCGTTTGCGGCCATAGCTTCCAAAAGCGAGTGTGCCTCGGCCATACCCTTTCCCATCAAGGCCCCACCAGAGGCCGCATCCACGAGAGTGCGTGTAGAAGCACTCAACCTAAGATAGAACGTCTGAATCTGAAGCCAATCAGGAAGGCCGTGATGAGGGCATCTTCGTAGCAAATCTTTATATCGCTTCCACGCCTCGTGGAGCGATTCCATATCGTACTGACCAAAGGTGGTTATTTCGTTTCTCAACCTCGCCGTCTTAGCAGGTGGGAAGAATTTGGCAAGGAAGGCTTGCGCTAACCCCTCCCATGTTGTAATCGACCCCGGCGGTAAGGAATTTAACCAAAATTTTGCTTTATCCCTCAAAGAGAAAGGGAAAAGCCTCAATCGGATGGCATCGTCGGTGACACCATTGGTTTTGAACGTGTCGCATATCTCAAGGAAAGAAGCAATATGGGCATTCGGGTCGTCATTCGGCAATCCACATAATTGGCTCGCCTGCACCATCTGAATAATAGCAGACTTGATCTCAAAATTATTGGCTTGGATAGTGGGACGCCGAATTCCCGAAAAATTAGCTTTGATCTGCGGTATGGCATAATCTCGAAGAGCTAGTTCCGGTTGAACTTGCCGCACTTGGTTATCTCGTCCTTGGACTTCGATATTCTCGGCCATGCTGACCGTCGTCTGCAACTCTCTTTTATCCTTCTTGTTCCTTCTTAGAGTGCGCTCGAGCTCGGTATGCAAAGGTAGTAGGCCTTCGTTACCGAGTTTTCTCATGCACTACACGAAAGGTCCTGAAAGGAAAAACAAATAAACGAAATTAAATACACAAAAATAAAAATAAAACGTTCAAATTAAGACTGGAAATACTTAAATCGATATTAGAAATTTTCAATCCCCGGAAACGGCGCCAAAAACTTGTTGCGATATTTCTTACACGCAAGTGCACGTCATCGTTTACAAGTAATAAAGTGATAAGTAGAGTATCGTTCCCACGAGGACTGAATCTCTAACTACCGATTTTTGTGTATTCCAATTTTATTTGAACAATCGAATTTGGGTTTTGCGATTAATAACTAAAAGAATTACTAAAAGACTAGTAGAAAACGATAGCTTGAATAAAAATAAATCAAATGATGAATAAGTCTAGGATTCTGAATCCACCTTAGTTTATCCAAATTTACTCTCGATTATCCGTAATAAATAATTTTCCCAATTTATTGAAGGCGGAGATTGCTAATATATTCTACCGCCTCTCCCGAGGTCAATAGATTTATCTAAAGGCGAATAACGCACTCTATCCCTAGGTGAATTAATTCGTCAATAGGCGAAAAGCTTAAAATCTCCCAAAGGCCACGTAGTTCCTATGAGTATATTCCTATCTCACAGAATAAAACGGTCCTCACCAATAGTTCCTCACCAAATCTCCTCTCCCGATTCGAAGTGAATGATTAAATCAATACAACTATTGGCCAGATAATTGCAAGCATTAAACACAATTGGGACAACTCAATAAAAAGGTAATTAATTGGATAATCTCAAGAAATTCGTCAAAACATAGGTTTCATCAAAACCCTAGATTAGGGCTTTAGCCTGACATACTAATAATTGAAATTACAGAATAAATAAATGAAAGCATAAAATTCAAACGCAGATGAAGCTCGGATTCCTCCGTTCTTCAGCTTCCGCCCTCTGCCCTTGAAGTCTTCTGCTTCCCTCTTCTTCTGCCGTCTCCAAGCTTAAGCTCCAAAAGATTAAAAGATTCAAAGATGATTTAATTAGGGTCTTAAACCCTATTTATAGCTCAGCACATCTCCAAATCGCGTCCGTATCAGTCAGTCGAAAACTGGCTTCGAAACGGCCCAAAATCCGCGCGGACATACAAAAACCGCCAAGTGTGCCGCGGCGCACTAAATCTGTGCCGCGGCATGTGGCCTTCACTGATGCTCGGCGTCCTCAATTTCTTCTGTGCCGCGGCTCACTTGGACTGTGCCGCGGCACAGAGTACAGTTTACTCTGCCTTTGGCTGGGTGTCTTCCTGTGCCGCGGCCCTGCTTCCTTGTGCCGCGGCTCATAGTCCAGATTTTCCGTTTTCGCCTGTTTTGCTTCGTTTTAGCTCCCGGACTTCAATTTCCTGTCAATCATACAAAATTAAGGCATTAAAGGCTCATTTAGACAATTTCACTCTCCAAAATACTACAAAATAATGATAAATAAGCGTATAAAAATACGCCTAACAGCTTCCACCATCTAAATCGAGGGTCCACTTGCGGGCTTCTCTTTTTATAAAACCTCTTACCTTGAAAACCAAGCACAACAAGTCTATGTTGAGTCGCGGTACTCTCTCCGGGTATCACCTTGCAATCCGTGTACCTCTTTCTCCACATGTTTCTCACTAAAAAGAAGTCAATTTGACTTGCATTTCCTCCACTTCTATATGTCACCAAGTGAGATTCCCTTTCTTCGAACCATGTGTTCATGATACTCAAGTCATATGCTTGCGCAAAATCCAATATACCACATCCCGCTTCATTTTGATCCCAAAAACAAAAACCAAAACCACCATGAACGCTCTCGACCCCATCTCGTTCAATCCCCACATGACCATTGAGGTCCCCACCAGTGATCAATTTCTCCCCAATAGGGACTCCTTCGACAACCTCCTCTAAGTGCTGCCAAAATTCTTGTCTCACCAATTCAATCAATACTACTTGAGGTGCATAAGCACTTATGATAGTTAGAATCTCATCCCCACGACAAGCTTAATACTCATAATCCTATCACTCTTTCTAAATACCTCTACCACGTCGTCTATGAAGTCCTTTTCCATGACGATACCCACACCATTTTTTCCTCTCTCCTTTCCCGAATACCATAGTTTATAATCCCACGGAGCCAAGACCTTTGCTTTTTCCCCAACCCACTTAGTCTCTTGTAGGCACATAATGTGAATCCTTCCTCTTTTCATAACTTCCACCACTTCCGCTGATCTTCCCGTCATGGAGCCAATGTTCCAAGTTCCAAACCGCATCTTACTAGGCTCGTGGACTATCTTCTTTGCACGCCTCTGTCCACATTGCGATGATCCTTACATATTTGACGCCACACCCATACTTCGAGGTGGTGCACCGCTTCCGGGCGATGGCCTAGCAACCCTTGCAAAATTTTCACCACACCTGGGTCTAAGAAGTGTAGCGCACCCTTGCTTATTTGACACCAAACCCAGGCGTAGAGATGGCGCGCTGCTTCTGGGCGACGACCTAGCAACCCTCGCAAATTTTTCACTACACCTGGGCCTGGAAAGTGTAGCGCGTCGCTTCTGAGGAAACGCCCCAACGATATTCAAATTATAATTCATGTCCATCAAATGTGATTGTATTTTACGCTGGCTGCCACAGACCTACCGCAACCCTCCTTCTTTTTAAGCCACACTTCGCTTAAATTTCTCTTAAAACTTATACTTTCTAAACAGTTTTAATGTGTTAAATTTTTCTATCCCTTTTGCTGCTTTTTGATGCATTAGAGTTTTTTGGTTGTTACTTAACTAATATCTAGGGTGATGTGTTTTTTGTATATAGTCCGTTATGGATTCATCTTGAAAATATGAAGGAAGAAACTCAAGGTTGTTAGGCAGTGCTTTTCCCCACCTCAAAAAAAGTTATTATCTTGTTTCACTTGAAATTCATATTTGGCTTTTGTGATTAAATTAAACAAGGGTGTTTATCGCTGAATTTGTTAGGCATTATTCATCTGCAGGACTTATTTGATGCAGAAATCAAGAAAATGAAAATAAAAAACTGCTACTTTCCTCTGTTTTTATCTGCTGATAACCTACAAAAGGACAAGGATCATATGAAGGGGTTTGCTGATGAGGTGAGGTTATTTTAATTTTCGTTATTTCCCCTAGATTTAAAGGATGAACTCTATTAGTGTGTTTGTGGTTAGATATATCAATTAGCACTCAACTTTAGTTGTAACAGCTGATACCTGCTTCACATAACGACTAATAGATTTTAGTGCACTGCTTATACCTTGCTACTTCTGCAGTCTGCATCTATTTTACCTGGGAGTTTCAGTTGCCTTGTCTACTTTGTCCTTCATATTTTTTGAAATACTTCTCTAGATGTTTCTTTCATGAGTTCTCTAAGTGATGTTCATAAGTAATTATTATTATTATTATTATCATCATCATCATCATCATCATCATCATCATCATCATTTAACTGATTTTTAGATTGCATGGGTTACAAGGGCGGGAGAATCTGAGCTGAAATTGCCCATTGCTATACGTCCAACCAACGAAACTGTCATGTATCCATATTTTTACAAGTGGATCAGGGGGCACCATGACTTGCCTTTGCGGTTTAACCAGTGGTGTAATGCTGTAAGATTGGAATTCAGCAACCCAACCCCATTTATCAGGTGTTCTCATTGTAATGGCTCTGTTTACTTTTTAGTTCATTTTGTTTGCAGTCTAATTGTATCGTAATTTATAGTCGGTGGTGTAACTTGGTTTATTAGGTTAATTCAGATGCATAATCTTAGTCTTTAATAATGTTGTTGTTTCATATTTTGGCCGATTTTCCGACACGGTCATGATACTTGAGTAGAGATTCATTTCCCTTCAATTTTTTGTTGATAATTTGTTATCCTGTAGGAGTTGTGAGTTTCTTTGGCAGGAAGGACATACCACTTTTGCGACCAATGAAGAAGCAGATACCGAGGTATGGTATTGCTAGCTTATGGAAATGCAATATCAAAATGATCTGTATGCAATAATGACATTTTTAGCATGATTGCCAATGTTAGTGAGAATTATCGGACCATAAAGAAAGTAACTCATGTTCTAAACTTCTAATGCGACTGAGGATTTCTTCGACTTGTTATCGCCTTGGACGCTCAGAATTAAATACCCTTAAGATGATGAAGCAATATTTTTCTGAATAACCTCATAAATAGTTGCTACACTATTCTATGCAAATTACGTATTCAGTGTTTCTTTTGTGATCCCTCGATTTTTTTAAATTAATTTCTATGCCCTGTTTGTATAATGATATAAGTTTTTTAAGTTGAAGTTTTTTTTAAATGCTTCCTTTATTATTCTTATAAATAATCTTGATTCACAAACTTCGAGGTTCTTTAGCTAAGATAAGCATAATTTCATGGCATAATATAGCTCTTCACCTTCATATTTTTCAGGTGCTTGACATCTTGGAACTATATAGACGCATATATGAAGAGTTTTTTGCTGTTCCAGTTATTAAGGGCAAGAAAAGTGAGCATGAGAAGTTCGTTGGTGGGCTCTATACAGATACTGTCGAGGTGACAATAATGCGATGTTGTTTGTGATGTTACTCTGACACAATAGTTTATCATGAACTATTAAGGAACTTTATTCACTATTTTTTTGAATGGTTGCTTCACTTCATGACAGGCTTTTGTCCCGAACACCGGACATGGTGTGCAAGGTGCAACTTCAAATTGTCTGGCCCAAAATTTTGCAAAAAAGTTTGAGATTAATTTTGAGAATGAGAAAGGAGAAAATGCCATGGTCTGGCAGAATTCATGGGCTTATACCACCAGAACGATAAATACCTTCTCATTATTCTAATTTTTTATTCTTAAACTATCGGTCAATGCACATACAGGAGCCTATTTTTTCTCTCCTGTCTTTCACTGATATGGATTCTCATATAATATTTCTATATCTTTTTTTTTTTTTAAAAATCAATCATTTTACAAGTGAATGGGAAGGGGTAGGATTGGAACCTTTGACCTCACTTCTTTTAAAGAATTTCAGTTTGGAACTGAGACTCAGGTCATATCATAGTCATCAAAAATGCAGTTCACACGGTGGTGAATATGAGTAAACTTTTCTGTGATTTCTTTTTTTTCTCTTTTTGGTACCAATTCGGTGAAAACTTCGTAAGTAAAACACACTTGAAGTCTTTAAGATGTTAGTTTGAAATCTAGATGGAAGGTTAATGCATGATTTGAGTTTAGAGCTTTCAATTTTATACTTCTCATCCTAACTTCTTTTGGACAGTGAAAATGCCATCTTGCATACTGCATTATATTACTGCTTCTTGTATTAAGATTTTTTAATTTTGATTGATTGGATCTTAGTGTTTCACTTCCTGTCTCATATGCCTTACTGTATCTTTAAGACATGTTTATGGCAGTTAGGACTGATGGTAATGGTTCATGGTGATGATAAAGGCTTGGTGCTCCCTCCTAAAGTAGCGTCTCTTCAAGCAGTTGTTATCCCCGTGTCCTATCAGGACACAAATACTCACATGATCTTTGATGCATGTGCGACCACCGCAAAACTCTTGAACGAAGCGGGTATTCGTGCTGATGCTGATCTTAGAGATAATTGTTCTCATGGGTGGTTGAAGTCTCATTGGGAAATGAAAGGCGTTCCTCTGAGGATAAAAATAGGACCCGGAGACTTAGCAACTAACCAGGTGTGTATCCTTTTGTTTTTTTGGATACCTGAATTTATGTCCTTGATTTCTCTCTTGGTGCTACTCTATCTATCTTATCATCATCAACCTAGGCCTAGCTATGTTGGGTTTGGTGGCTTGATCATTATAGTGTCAATTAATGGCCTAGAATTATTTAACCCCATGCAGCAAATGAAGTGGTTAAGTTTTACGTCAGATGCCCTTCATGTCGCAACATTCATATATATGATGGAAAAGTAAAATGGAAATCCGAAAACACGGTCATCATCATAAGTTTTTCCACTTGCATGGAAAATATCACGAGATGGTGATGAATTGAAATAATTACTATAGTCATTTCCCGTTATATGATTGATATTGTAAAACCATGTACATCGTCGAACATGACATGCTCCTATCCTATCTAGATCCATGCAATTTTCTATGCCATTAATATTATTATTATTATTATTATTATTTCTACTAACGGGCCATGTCCTTTTATTCTTTGTCTTTTTGAATTATCCTTTATCCTTTTATCTTTCATCTGTTCATACCACTTGGTCAATTTCTTCTTGTCAGGTTCGTGCTGTTAGACGTGATAATTTAGCTGAAATTGATATTCCAATGACTCATTTGGTTGAAAAGGTTAAAAACATCCTCGGCTGTATCCAACAAAATCTCTTTGATGTTGCCAAGCAAAGACGAGATTCCTGCATTCAAGTTGTACATACTTGGGAAGAATTTCTTGAAGCACGTGTCCAGAAGAAGATGATTTTTGCTCCATGTTGTGATGAGGAGAACTCTCTATGTGGGTGTCTTCTTGACATTCATTGCCGGTCCCAAGCCCGGATAAAAGAGGAGGGTTGCGGTAGGTTAGTGGCAGCCAGCGTAAAACTCGTCACATCCTATGGACATGAATCAAACTTTGAAAATCGTTGGGGCGTCTCCTCAGAAGCGACGCGCTGCATTTCACAGGCCCGGGTGCAGTGATAAGTATGCGAGGGTTGCTAGGTCGTCGCCCAGAAGCGGCGCGCCACCTTTACATCTGAGGGTGGTGTCAAATGAGCAAGGATGCGCTACACTTCATAGGCCCGGGTGTAGTGGAAAATATGCAAGGGTTGCTAGGTCGTCGCCCGAAAGCGGCGCGCCACCTCGAAGTATGGGTGTGGTGTCAAATGTGCAAGAATCCTTGCAGCGTGGATGGGGACAGACAGAGAAGTTAGTTCATGCGGCTAGTAAGAGTAGTAAGGTGCGGTTTGGAACATGGAACGTTGGCTCTTTGACGGGGAGATCAGCAGAAGTGGGGGAGGTTCTGAAAAGGAGGAGGATTCACATAATGTGTCTACAAGAGACTAAGTGGGTTGGCGAGAAGGCAAGAGTGTTAGCTCCTTGGGGTTACAAGCTTTGGTACTCTGGAAAGGATAGAAGTAGAAATGGAGTGGGTATCGTCATTGATAAAGAATTCATTGATGATGTGGTGGAAGTGTCAAGAAAGAGCGATAGAATAATGAGTATTAAGCTTGTGATAGGGGATGAGTTTCTAACTATCATAAGTGCTTATGCACCACAAGTAGGATTGGATGCATCGATAAAACAAGAATTTTGGGAAGATTTGGAAGAGGTTGTCGAACGAATTCCTATGGGTGAGAAATTGATCATTGGTGGTGACCTCAATGGGCATGTCGGTGTTAGCAGAGATGGCTTTGAGAGCATTCATAGTGGCTTTGGTTTTGGGGATAGGAATGAAGCAGGAAATGGTATATTGGATTTCGCATTAGGTCATGACTTGGGTATTATGAACACTTGGTTCGAGAAAAGGGACTCTCATTTGGTGACATATAGAAACGGAGATAATGCAAGTCAGATTGATTTCTTTTTAGTAAGGAATGTTTGGAGGAAAAGTTTTACTAATTGCAAGGTGATACCCGGTGAGAGTGCTGCAACGCAGCATAGGGTTGTGGTGCTTGACTTTCGAGGTAAGAGGCACTTAAGAAAGAGTAGACCACAAGTTGACCCTCGAATTAAGTGGTGGAAGCTCCAAAGAGAGAGTCGACATACTTTTGTGGCTAAGATTGCTGATAGTGGTATTTGGTCTGATTGCACGGAGATGAATATAGATTCGATGTGGAACTTGTTGGAGCATAACATAAAGGAAGTTGCAAAAGAAGTCCTAGGAGAATCTAAAGGAAACAGACCATCAAGTAAGGACACATCTTGGTGGAATGATGAAGTTAAGCAAGCGATAAAGACCAAACGTGAATGTTATAAGGTACTGGGTAATTGCTCGAGCGATGAGAATTATGAGAAGTACAAGAAATCTCGAACAGAAGCTCAAAAGGCAGTGCGAAATGCCCGATCAAAGGTCAGTCAAGAATTATATGCAAGATTAGATACAAAAGAAGGGGGAAAAGATATCTATAAACTTGCTCGAATGAGAGAGAAGAAGACGCGAGATATTAGAAAAGTTAAATGTGTAAAAGATACTGACCAAAAAGTTTTGGTTCAAGATAAAGAGATGAAAGAGAGATGGAGGTCATACTTTGATACCCTATTCAATGGCCATCAAGAACAAGATATTGGGAATTTAAACATCCCCTCAAGTATGTTTAACTGAGAGTTTAAGAGGAGAATTCAAAAGGGTGAAGTGACAATTGCATTAAAGAAGATGGGGTCAAAGAAAGCAGAAGGACCAGATGGTTTACCTATTGAAGTTTGGAGGTGTTTGGGGGAGAGATGGATCGAATGGGTAACTATGCTTTTCAATAAGATTTGGAGAAGCAATAAGATGTCATCAGCATGGAGGAAAAGTATTCTCGTCCCTTTGTATAAGAACAAAGGTGATGTTCAAGATTGTTCTAATTATCGCGGAATTAAACTAATGAGTCATACCATGAAGTTGTGGGAACGAGTGATTGAACAAAGGATCAGGAAATGTGTGAAGATAATGTAAAATCGGTGATTTATGCCTGGAAGATCGACCATGGAAGCAATTTATCTTATCCGGCAGTTGATGGAACAATATCGAGATAAAAAAAAAGATCTACACATGGTTTTTATTGATTTAGAGAAGGCATATGATAAAGTACCAAGAGAAGTACTTTGGTGGGCCTTAGAAAAGAAGGGTGTATTGCGGAAATATATTGACATTATAAAGGACATGTATGAGGGAGCTAGTACAAGTGTATATACTAATGTTGGGAGGACAGAAGAATTCCCTATTACGATTGGGGTGCATCAAGGATCTGCTCTTAGTCCTTTTCTCTTTGCCATAGTCATGGACGAATTGACAAGAGAAATTCAAAATGACGTTCCGTGGTGTATGATGTTTGCAGATGATATTGTGTTGATTGATGAAACGAAGGTTGGAGTGCAACAGAAATTGGAACTTTGGAGGGATACTTTGGAAGCTCGAGGCTTTAGGCTGAGCAGAAGTAAGACTGAATATATGGAGTGTAGGTTTAGCGAAAATAGTGATAGAGAGGCGGGGATGATCACATTTGATGGGAAAGTTGTTCATGGATCTACTTTCTTTCGGTATCTTGGATCTATTATCCAAAAGGATGGAGAGCTAGATGGCGATGTGGCTCACAGAATAAAGGCCGGGTGGTTGAAGTGGAAGAGTGCCACAGGGGTTTTATGTGATCCTGACATGCCTCATAGATAAAGGGTAAATTTTACTGCACGGCAATTAGGCCTGCACTGTTATATGGCACCGAGTGTTGGGCGGTAAAACAGTGTCACGTTCACAAGATGAATGTGGCGGAGATGTGTATGCTACGATGGATGTGTGGTCATACAAAAAAAGATCGGATCAGAAATGAGGTGATTAGAGAGAAGGTAAGAGTTGCGGCTATAGAAGACAAGATGGTGGAGAATCGATTACGATGGTTTGGTTATGTGAAAAGAAGACTTGTTGATGCCCCAGTGAGGAGGCTAGAAAGTTGGGGAACAAGTAATGTTGTGAAAGATAGAGGAAGACCCAAGAAAACTTGGATAAAGATGATTGAAAATGATATGCGGTTTCTTAGAATTGGAGAAAGTATGGCGATAGAGAGGCAAATGTGGCGGGAAAGAATACGGATGGTGGATGGAATCTGATTCTTTTTTTTTTAATTCCATGTTATCTTTTAATTTATTTTTCAGGATTTTTCATTTTTTTTTAACATTCATTCTCTTTTTTTATTTGCTTTTTTCTCTATTTTTTCCCTCTTTTTCTCCTTTTATGTTATTTATGTAACGATCATTGACGGATTCAAAGCTTGATTCATGTTAGCCGACCCCAAATCATTTTGAGACTAAGACTTCGATGTTGTTGTTGTTGTGATGAGGAGGTATATCTTTTTTTTCCTTATACTGGCATGTTGGTCCTGTTAGTGTCTGCAGAGCTTCACTGAGATTTCGTGTTTGCTACATGCGTGTAATGATTGTTGCTTAAAGTTGATAATTGGAAATATTTACTGAGAAATCTTGCAGTTCTATTATTTTTTCCAGTAGTAATTAGTTTCCTTTTTGGAATAGCTGTGGCATCATGATCATCATCATTATCATGATCAACTGCACATTCATTCCAACTGTGTTTGGGTTTGTGACATGATTATTATAGTGTCAATTAATGTCTAAAATTAGGTAACACTATAAATTCATGCAATCAAGTGGCAAATTTTATGCGGGGTGCCCTTCTTGTCGCAACCTTCACACGAAGGAGAAATGGGATGAAAATTATCCAGTTATGTAGAAAATATCATGAGACGCGATGAATTTGGATGATTGCTATAGTCATGTCACATACGTGGTTGATATTGTAAAAGTCAACACGTACATCATGAAACATGACTCCTGTAACATCTGCTGCACTAAGTTATTTGTTTGAAGTTTGAAATTCTGATCAGGGCCGGCCCTGAGGTTTAGTTGGCCTAGTGCGAGAATAAAATTTTAGGCCCTTATATTAAGAACCGCTGAAATAATTATTGGAAACAAAAGGATGACAAAATTCACAATATAATATAGCAAAAGAGTTCCTGATAATGATATCCTGGTAACAAAAACAAGTGGCAGGAGTACATGACATATTATAAATTTTTATACCTCTAAATCATGCACTTTCTTCTTCTTGATGACTTCTAAAATTTGAAACCTGTATAAAAATCTTTGGCAGACATCAATTCTCATCTAAAATGACCTCTCCTCGCATTTTTAGAAGCAAAATCATCAACTATATGCTCCACATTAATATTTTTCAGCATATTTTTTTCAATACTCAAAAGCGCTAATCCATTCAACCTATCTTGACTCATACTAGTCCGCAAATAAGATTTGATTAGTTTCAATTTTGAAAAACTCCGTTCAGCAGATGCCACAATGATAGGTATAGTTAATAAAACCCTATAAGCAACTAAAATATTTGGAAACATGTCCATCTTCTTCACAAATTCTAAAATTTTAACAGAATTCCATGGTCTTTCATAGTCATATGCTGCACTTGGAAGCATCTCCTGTAAGATTTGTAATTCTGAAAGTAAACGCTTCGCATCAATATCACAATCATCACCATGTGTCAAGGATTTTTCAAGTTTCAAACAACAATCTTTCAATCCTTCATCATCCAAAGAAATCAATCGAAGCATCAAACAAAAACCAAACACGACTCAAAAAGTTCCATTTGTTCGAATCTAATCTTCAATTGAGAAAGTGCCATATCAACAAGAACAAGAAAGTAATCCGTTCTATAATTTTCTAAAACAGATTGTTGTTCTCTTCCGTGTCGATTTTCATCAAATTGTCTATTTCTTTTAATCCTACGCTTTACCAAAAACAGGTTCAATATCCATCTCAATAGCAAGCTCTTTAGCGTCAACCATGGCTGATGTAAACCCATTTTCTCTATATTTTTCAAAGAAAGAAACCAGCCCTTTTAAACTTGCAATAACAACATCAAGACGCATATCTTCAGATTGCAAATTTTTGCTCACCAAATTAATTTTGTACAATATTTCATGCCAAATAATCAAACTCAATATAAATTCGAAACTTGAAAATTCATTTGAGGCTAGTTTTTCAAAGATCCCAATGATTTTTGGATCATCGAGACTTCAGCTAATTTCATTAAAGCATCTCTTATTTTAGGAGTTTGATATCTTATTGCTTTCACACTTTCAATGCGACTTTCCCATCTTGTCACACATAAAGATTTTAGAGTCAAATCATCGACATATTCAAGCAAAATATTCCATCTTTTAGTGGAATTAGCGAACACATTATATATAGCTTGACATGCTCCAAAAAAAGATTTTCCTTTCACACAAGAGTTTGCCATATCAGAAAGCACCAAATTAAGAGAATGGCAACCACAGGGCATATAAAAAGCTCTAGGATTAACATCAAGTAATCTTTTTTGAACACCTTGATGTTTTCCCCTCATATTAGAACCATTATCGTACCCTTGTCCCCTCACATCTTTGATATTTAAATCAAGAAAATTAAGAGCAACCTCTAATTCACCAAAAAGACCCAACCCAGAAGTGTTTTCTACATTCAAAAACTCTAAAAAATACTCTTCTATTTTTATTGGGTAACTCACAACATCAACACATCTGATCACCAAAGTCATTTGTTCCATACGGCTTGCATCAGGAGTGCAATCAAGAATTACAGAAAAATATTTAGCTTCTTTGATTCTTTTTATTATTGTACTTTTCACACTCGATGCCAACATTGCTATCAAATCATTTTGTATTTTATGACTAAGATAATGATAATGAATGTCCTTATTTTGAATGAGTCTAAAATGGTGTTTCATTACTTGATCAAACTCAGATATTGACTCAAGAAAACCCAAAAAATTGCCATTCGAATCTTCAAATATTTTTTCATTTTTCCCACGAAATGCCAAATTATTCATTGCAAGGCGTTTAACGACGGCAATTATTCTGATCATAACTTGTTTCCAGTGCTCAGTATCTTTTTTTATTTGTTCTTGCAACTCTTTATCAATAGTTTGATTGGTTCTTAATCTAACTTGGAGTTCAGCCCATGCTCTAAGGTTAGTAAGATGTTCAAGACTATCTTCATGTTGCTTAAGCTTTTCACCTAAGTGCACCCAGTCATCTACACTAGCTAAATTGCTTTTTGCACGAACTTTTTTTACTACTTTACAACAAAAACAGAACACCTTATTCAGTTCTTTCGAGTAAACTAACCATTTTTTGTCCGCAAGTTCTCCATTTCTTAGTTTTTGATCAAAATAATAAGTGGAAAATCCCCTACTGCATTTATCCTTTGGAAATTTAATATTATTTTCTCTAATAGGGCCATTTTCAACAAGCAAATCCCTCATTTTACTATCTAATCCATCCCACACTCTAGGATCATAAATATTTAAAGAGAGAGAACCAGACTCACTAGATTAGTTTCTTCCCTATTTTCATTAGCCACATTTTCAGTCACATCAGTTTCTTCTTCAATTATCTCGTTTTCACGCTCTTCGTTAACTACATCCTCATCTTCTGGAAAAGGTTCTGCGATATCAGGAATCTCTTTTCCTACAACTTCCGACACTTCTTTTTCTATAGAATTATTCGACACTTTAACTTTTTTCCAGAGTTTTTGAAGAGATCCTTTTAATGGATTTATTTTTTCTTCTTCCTCCATTTTTTTTTCCTTTTGTCGTTACCAGATGGATACTTTTTATTCAACATTTTTTCAACCAAAACAACAGGCAATAGAGGAGAGGCACAGAACAATAGAACCTGAATAAATAGATGAATCTGTACTGCAACTGCAAGTCTGCAATATTGCTATCTTCAATTCTAAATCAATATCAAGGATTCGAAATTCCAATCATCCGACAAGTTCCCAACTGAATTTTTTTTTTTGCAGAAATTATCAAATAAGCCAATATAAAACCAAGCAAATATGATGCATATTTCTTTAGATTAGGTTATTAATATATGAAACTCAAACCACATTAAATATATATATATATATATATGACTAGCTGTAGCTGACCAAAGCCAAAGTAAAGGACTCGAGTTGGGTTCACCCGTGGCTACAAGCCAAGGAAAAGCCCAAAGGTCAATTTTCTCTGATATATATATATATATATATATATAAGCAGAAGGTGGGTGAAAAAGAAGGTTTGGTAGGGTAGAATTTCTATTTGGTGAAAAAGAAGGTCTGGTAGGGTGGGGTGCTAGATAGTGAAGAAGAAATAAATGAATAAATTAAATAAATAAATTAAATAAATTAGAAGAAGAAGAAGTAGCTTCAAAGAAAATGAAGAAATTGTGAAGAGGAAAAAACGCCACTCACCTATTCTCAATTCGGAGGCAGCAGCAGGAGAGATAGAAGGCGGAGATGGTGGTACGGGCTTGTTCGATCTGTTGGGAAGAGAGAGTTGGTGCTGGGTGAAGAAAGAGGGACGAACAAAAAAGTAAAAAACCCTAAAAAAAATACTATATATACATATAGACTAAAAAAAATTTTGGGCCCCTAGATCTAGTGGGCCTAGTGCAATAGCACTACCAACACTACCTCAGGGCCGGCCCTGATTCTGATACATGTCTCATCAGGCGGTGGAGAAAGATGTGATAACCCGCACCAAGGGAAGCATGGGTTCTGCAAAAGTCTCCATGTTCTCCATTTGATCAGCCTCCCCTTCCAGGGGGTAAGCAAATCTGATAGCGTTGTTTTTTTGGTTAATAAGAGAGATCTTAAATGAAATCGGTTTCCATTCCACCGAATTTCCCTCCAAAATACATTGCATATTTCTGTGCAGTAGGAAGGATCATTTTTGTAGATGAGTTAAGCTACCAATTTGTGAATTCTGAGACTCAGGACTCTCTATTTATTGGACAGTTGATATATTGAAGTATTTACTAATGCCAGGTACCTTGTGCTTCGCGTCTGGAAAGCCGGCTAAGAAGTGGATGTACTGTGGAAGAAGTTACTGATTATTTTATTTATATACTCCATCCGTCCATCCGTCCCACCGATTTTGGTTCATATTCCTTTTTTGGTCGTCCCAATATACTTGGTCATTTCCTTTTTAAGATATCTTTATCTATCACAACTTTAAATAATATATATTCATACCATCACTTTATACACTGCTTTTCAGCTTTTCTTAAATCCCGTGCCGAAAAACAAATGCTCAAGATGGGTGGGACAGAGTGAGTATTTCATTGCCTGATTTCGGAGAGTTTGGGTTATTTCATCAAGTTATTTTTTTCCCTGAAGGGATCATCAAGTTTTTTCGGTTTATCCTTTTCTGATTCTTGTTCGATCTTATTTTTTTTGCATTAAAAGGAGAGATCTGAAGCATAGTTGATTTTTTTTAGCTCCGTTCATATCATCATGGAGATCAGTAATAATTTTTACCAATATTAATATTCCCACCAGCAGCATAAGCAAACGTACTGTACTTCTAAAAATGATATATTGGTATATTTACCATGTTTTGAATCTCCTGCATGAGCTGCAAATCTGAGAAGAACAAAGTAGGAGACATATTCGTTAATAACGAAAGCATTGAATAATATATATATATATATAATATATATATATAATATATATATATAAGTAATCGAAAGAAGAAAATCGAATATGTGCGACGTTGAGTCCAGAAATCTGTCTCCTTAAAGCAAATTCACCTCCATCGCAGGATAAAACAACATCTCGATGCGTTGATAAATTGATCATCGCACCCTCAGCGAACTAGAATAAAACCTGAACTACCATCGACACGACCAAAATTATGAAGAGAAATTATTTTCGAAAAAAAAGACGAACTCGAAATTCTTTGGCTGAGAAAAACGGACGAAAATTCAGTCTAAAAATAAGACCCCTCGCATCTGTATTTATAGGTGAAGATGAGAGAGACATGTGCTGGAGGAACTCTAAATTGATCAGGATTGGTATCTCAATACTTATCCAGATCTGTTTAATTCGATAATTATCAATTAAATTGATAAGTAAATTCTCAATACCGAAAAATTAGTTATCTCAATACCGAAAAATTAATTATCTCAATACTGAAAAATTCGAAATTTATAATTGAGGTATTTCAGTAAAATAAATTTTTACCGAATAAAATTGCAGTAAAAAGATAACTTCGAGACGCCGAGACATTTCGCCTAAATCGCCCTTCGACCGAGACCGACCCGAGCCGGACGGCCGGCGGCGACGCGCGCGTGTGTGTGTGTGCGCGCGAGGGCGCCTAGTCACACATCCACTCATGTCTCACTTTTTGAACAAGACTTTGTTCACATCTCTTTATATACTCACAATTTTTCTCTTCTTTTTCCAATGTGGGATAACATCCTAAACCCATTTCTAAAGGGTTCATTTTGGAACATTATATCTCATTCATACCTCAATCATTTTGAGTGTTCTTACATATTTTGGAAACCTCGTACGGAGTACTACGTATTCCAACTAAGTCCCGACTTTAACTCGTAGTCGAGCCCACTCAAAATTGCCTCTCAAGTGGGCTGCTCAAAACAACCCATTTCCTCTATTTTTTCAACAATCCCTCACATGAATGAGATTGATGGTCCAGCAGCACACGTCAGACACGGAGTTGACTTGGTGATAGTTACTGTGGTTAGACATTGCATAAGATAGGTTGAGTATGCTCCTTGAACCTTTCCTCGAAAAGATATATTCTCCTTACTAGCTAGACAGTATGACTAGATGCCTTTGAACTGTCCGGCCGCTTGTGTAAGTGATCGTATATCATTCACAAGTGCCCTCCCTGAATTATTCTGTTTTCATTATTGTACCCGTTTTGGCCGTGGACACCGTCCTGGTTCTGCGGGAGTTTCTAGAGAATTGTGTCTTACAATTCTCTTTTGAAGCGGCCCCTCTTCACTCCAACATATGTGATTCTCGTTAAGTGTGTTGAGTAAACCCATATTTTACTCCACCCGACTATACGTTGTCGACTTAAGAATTATTAAAAGCATAAGCTTAACCTCTCCTTACGGGTATCACTGTTTTTATCCTAGGAATGGTCGGTTCGGGGTAACCCCACAATGATCGTGCCCAGTTTTATGAATTGGTTGTCCCATTGAACCTAGATCTTGGGATCTCCAGTCAGCTTAGGTTGGGTATCCTCCATAAAACCATTAGATCATGGCAATAGACCCATTCCTCTTGATGATTTATCAGTAAGGTCTTTTGATAACCCTTTGGTTACGGATCCGCTATGTTATATCTTGACGAATCGTAGTCAATAGTGATAACCAATGTTGATAGCAAAATGGTATTATATCTTTGCCTCATATGACGAGAATTACCATTATACTTTTTCTCTGTGCCCCGTCAATCGTGGATTGACTATCACAATAAATACATATTGCGGTCACAGCTTTGCTCATTTTGGAATCTCTTCTAGAAATTGGTATTGCATTATGCCTCTTATGCATATTTGTCTAAGGTTATGAACTCATATTCCTTTGTAAATCGAGCAATAACCATCTATATTAAAGATTTTCATACCACTGCTGCACTGGCTAGTGTGAAACATATTCACTATTTAGACATTAAATTCATAATGTCAGATGTTCAATTTGCATTACTATATCATTTTAATAGTTTTTGAATATCTCATGTCATGCAGCATGTACACACAAGTAATCTTTATATCATTGTAATCACCAACTGATGATTAGTTTCCTGATTACTCGTGTATCCACATAGTCTACTCACGATATAGACTATGTTTAGTCTTGTACAATTCACTTAGTACATTAGACTTTTAGTTACTCTTGAAAGATCAGTTGCCTTTGTGCTTGGATAGATGCACCATATCCATTGGCATTCCAATTGATTTTGTTGATATTTCCAAGATTCATGTCATCATAGTATGACTGACCTCATATGAGACATTATGAACGACTTGAGATTTTACATCTTAAAGTCATCTCTTTGGTCTCATATATTTATCTTTTCAAACTTTGTTGAATTGATCCCCTTGTCAATACTTACATCAATGACTCGATCATTCAAATTCATTCTTAAAATGACATAGTCGTGATGTGTATTTGACATATAAACACTTGACATATTCATTGTCTTGAATCTTTTTGACATTATAAATTGGCATTTTTAACGTTTTGAAATTATGTTACCAACTATTAACCGAGACTTCAATTTCTCATAGATCAAATTACTAATTTTAAGCGTCCCCAAAATTAGCAATTTTTTATTAACTACATTACCAAATTTGAGCGTCCCCAAATTGGTACTTTTCGGTCATTTAATCACCATATTTGAGCGTTGTCAAATTGGAGATTTTATCACATCCTTTGAAGTCATTGCTTGACATCACAGTGTCAAAGATTTTATGCCACTATTTTAGTGTCAATTTAGATTCATAATACTCTCACTAAGTTGCATACTTTCAATCGTTGCGTTAGGCGTTTGGTTCTTCCAAGTTGGCTTTTCTCAAAAATGTCATTTAGAAGGACTGCATGCATGTTCATTTGATATACTTCTACATGTATATCATAATAATGAACTTTCTTCTCATTACTAGAGAATATATCTCAAAGTACTTTAGGCTCTCATGTTACTACAACCTCAGTTAGTAGTTTCGCCTCTTATTTATCCATGGATCCATTTAATTTTATTTCCAAATTGAATTTACGTTGGATCCTAGTGGTATCTATTCCAGAGGAAGATCTACCGAATATTAAATAAAATTCTGCACAACAGAATTATTCTTTCTCTCTTATATGACCATATAAAGAGTGTATATGGCATTGTAAATTATCTTCTAGCACGCATGCTAGAAATTTCAGTCGTAGTGATTTTCCAAGTTCAAGCCTTTTTGCTTTAACTTTAAAACCACTTGGTGATTCATTTCACATTGATAAATACACGGTATCTCATAATTGATTTAGTTTTTAAATCAGTTATGTGTTTGATACACTATTTTCCTTAACTCGATTAGTACATACTGACATGTCAGACTATCAGATTTTTGCACTACGGATTTATACGCATCATGAATCATGTGCGTATCCAGTGAAGATACAGTCGACCGTCTTGCGTCAGACCTTCACTTGCTTTGGCTTAGGAACTTTTGCCTTAGCCATACGCCCCCACATTTTTAATATTTCTAAAATTGTTTTACTACATTTCAGAACTAATAGGAAATTTCAATTATTTCCTTGCATGGTATCTTGTTTTAAATTAAGTAGTCTTCACGTGACTAATATCCTCATATTCAGTGATAGTTTGAACTGATTAACATCGTTTTTGCGTCTCCGTTAGAGTGCAATTCAACCATCTTAATTTTCGGATTAAGTTGGTTTTCTATCTCGAGCTTTTAGAGCGTAAATTTCTCTTTTTGCTTTACTCATTATCGAGTACACGTAACTAATGTATCACTATCTTTATAGAGTGATCACATTTCTTGTTACAACCTCTCATAAGAGTAGGTTTCATCTCATTTAAAACCTCTCAGGTTTTAATATTCGATTAAAGAACTTTTATGTTCTTAGCACTAAAATTCAATTATTGAATTTCTCCGAAATTTCAGCATGGTTCCAAGGAGAACCAAAAATCCTTAGAACAAATGCTGATACACCACCTTAAACCCATATTCAGTGATCCTCGGTCAATCGATGCATTAGGGTTAACAAGATCTCGAATTTATTCGAATTTTCTGCGTATAGAGCTAATATCAATATTTGCCGTGTTTGGTATCACATGGATCACCGTAATAGGCTCATGTGTCACTGCCGCAGCAGACCGACACCAACACGAGAATATATAATTTAACCGGAAGAGCAAATCCAACCAAAAAATTATAATTCTCAAGCCGACCCACAACCTGTACTCACTAGGTACCAGGCCCGTTAGGTTTTTAACGTCCGAGCATCCGACCAAGATTGATATTCCATCACATAAAAAGATTAAAATCAATCAACAAATACTATTTAGTTAATATCTTAATTAAACTAAATAATCTTAACATCTTAATCGAATAATCAATTAATAATTGATTCGTCTCGTATCAAGCAATGTTATACCTTATCAAAATTATCGTATGCAGGATTATATAATAGCAAATATAATCACAATCTTATTTAGAAAACGCATGGCAACAAATAATATAAATTCTTCTCATTTATATTAACCATAAACACTTTCTAAATAATGATCGGCGTATAATCCATAATATTTTTATTCTAATCAGCTATTAGCAACTACGTTTGCTGACAGTAGCGTAACTCAAAAAAAAAAAATTCAGACTATATATTGCAATGCCACATATGCTGGATAAATGAATTAGAGTCGAATAAGCATCGTCGATCCTACCATTCATGGATCAACACAACAAGTCACACAAATATGTTTACGCAGATTTTACCATTAATAAACAATGAACTAATGTAAACATAAGTACTTTCCTACATGACATGCCAGCTAATTCAAGTCATCCTTATACAACAAAATAAACATAATATATTTGTAACATATATGTGCAGTTATAAAGCAACCATAGGGCAAATCGAATTATAGAGGAAAAGGAAGATTGGAAGAATCGGCACTTCAGTAAGTGCTCAAGCCCTCACTCTAAGACAAGGTAATTGCAAAACCATAAATAGAACAAGAAATAGAAGAGCAGTTCAGGAAACAGGAATATAACATTATCGAACTAATTATTAATATTAATTTTAGAGTTAACATTATTAATGTTTGGGTCAAAAATAGGACTGATTTGAAGATATACAAATCTGTTTGGGGTCAATCTGAAGAGAAGAGAAGTTGACTGGGGTTAAAAATCAGAACTTCAGGGATAAATTAAATAAACCTAAAAACTTAAGGGTATAAAAACCCTATACATCGCGGCCGACCCCCATCCCCCATTTCTCACTTTCTTCTCATCGGCTCTACACCTCTCTCTGTCTCTCTCTCTCTCTGCCAGAAAATAAAATTGCAGAAAACACATACACAAATGTTGTGTCGAGATTTATTCACCTCGACAGACGATCGACTACAAGGCCGAGCGACCGAGTCCACAACCAATCAGGCTATGGCGAACTCGCCTAAAACGAAATACCAGACCGCCTTCGGGTATCTAGTGATCGACTCCAAAGGCGATCGCCCTTTGGCACCTAGCGATCGACCCTGGTGCCCGACTTAGGACGATCGTCCTATACCGCGAACAGAGGCCTTCGTCCGTCAAAGTCCATAAAGACTGGATCTCAAAGCAGCACCCATGTGCAGATCCGCGACAGGCGCCGCGTTTCATGCATCGTTGACCATAGCCTGTCACCACCTTATCACCTACCGACAAACCCGCCGAAAGGTACAAGGTGGGACCGCCCATGACAGCAACTCAGACGCGTGCAGGCTTCTTATTGGACCGCACAGCTGGCTGGCAGCAACTCCTGCGGACTTTAAGGGAACCAGCCCATGTGCTAAAGGCGATCGCCCGCTTATTATAATACAGCGGAGGCGATCGCCCGGAATCTCCCAGTCCTATAAATAGAGAACCCCCAGCAACTGGAAAAGGGTTCACGCATTCTCCATTAAGTTCAGAGAAAACACTCAAATACATACATACTTTCAGGCTCTTGGCTTCCTCTCCAGAATCTACCTCAGGATTTCTCTCTCAGCACCTCTCAACCAGAAGACGGTCGGCAGAGGCAAGAAGTCTCCACAGTGCAGATTCGAAGAGACTCACAAGCCCAGGAGCTCAAACATACAGCAGCTACACACCGTGAGAGACTCTCGATTTCTCACGGTTGATACAGCTCATCAACGTTGTTACAAGAACTCACATAGCATCATATCTGGTTCTTCCGGCAATCTACACGCTCACTAGCTAAGATAACTAGGGTATTTACACCCATTGTAATTGTATTCTAACATTAATACTTATATCCCAGAATATTCGTATTAATAATATCTCGCGAGAGCATTCAAGCCCGGGACTAACAACCCCGGCAAATCTTGTGTTATTTACTTTTCCCACGGAAGTGTTCTCGCATTTGTTTGCTATCCATCCATTCCAGCAATATTTATCTCCGGATAATATTTTGGGTAGCAACAATTGGCGCTAGAGGAAGGGGATCTATACCTTCATTTTTATTCCTACCGTCCCGAAGAACACTCACTGTTCTCGGGGCATATACTTGAAGTGACACTCACTGCACTTCAAAGAAAGTCTTCAGAATCATGATGTCCACCACCACATCGAAGAGAGCCACTCTCCGAGCCGCCGAACACCATATCCCATCACAATCCGAACCCCAGCCGACGGCCGGGGGAAGCCGCGGCAATGCGAGACTCTCGATCCCGCACCTGAGGGGTGGCCCCAACCTCTCACTCGACCAGTTCCAAACCGAGGAACAGATCGAGGAGGCTATGGCCATCCTAAAGGAGCGACGGAGAGCATGCGCGTCGCCCGCAATAACTCCCTCGGCCTTCCGCCTCATGGGAAAACAGAAATTCAATGGGCTACTGGACGAGCGATCGTCAAAAACCCCCGATTCGCGAGAAAAGGCTATCGCACGGCCGGACGGTTCCGTATTCAGTCGCTTGGGAAGCGACCCATCATGGCGACCGGGGCATTCTGGTCCCATCCACAAGATGACGGAATCCGAGTCCGTCACCAGGAGTTCGGCCTACCCGACTCCCAGCCGAACACAGGTCAACCGTTTGGCTCCCACTCCGAATGCCAGGGGGTCAGTACTCGATCGCCTCGGCTCCCGCTCCGAACGCCTAGCCGCGAGCAGCCAGGCCACGGCGATGGCCGCTATACAATGCCAACTCGACGAGATGAAAGCACTCTTGGACACTGGGGCAAGCACCAGTATAAAGATCATCGGGCCGACCGAGCCGCTCGCAGTCCACATCGAGCTCGCCCCCGTGCAACCAAGATCGCTCCTCCAAAAGCACCTCTGTATGAAGGGAGATCGGACCCCAAAACCCACCTAAGTAAGTTCCGGATCTACATGACCGGGTGTGGGGCATCAGATGCAACCAAGTGCTGAATCTTCCCATTAACATTGGGCGAACTGGCCCATAGGTGGTACGTCTCACTACCACCTCGATCGATCATCTCCTTTGAGAAACTGGCGAATGACTTCACGTCATACTTCGCCGCCAAGGTGAACAGACCCGAAGGCCCCCACCGCATGATGAAAATCAGGCAGGGGGATGACGAATCCGACTCAGATTACATCGACCGAGTAGACAAAATCGTCCTCACCGGCGAGCCCATCAGTGACGAGCTCGCCCTCTACTCGGTCTTGGGGGGATTCTACGGTCATTCACCCATGTTTAGAGATCTCACCAAAGACATCCCCCCGACCTGCGGGATCTTCCGCGCCAAGGCTGCCAAGCTATACGGCGACCACAAGGCCTTCGAGGATATGGAAGCCCATCTCCTCCACAAGTTCAACCGAACTCCGGCCCACATTTTCTACGCCATCAAGGGGCGCGAACCGCTGAACAAGCCAATGGCGATAAGGGACCACGGTCATCTGGACCACAGTCAATATTGTGCTTACCACAAGAGTCCCGACCACAACACCAACCAATGCCGCGACCTCCTCAAACAACTCTGGAGATTGTTCGAGGAGGGAAAGTTGGACGGTTTATTGGCTTAGCAGGAGCCCCACCAATCTCCCAACACGGTCGCCCGAGTCGAACGCGAACAGGCCGGAAAGCTCATACGAGCCGACCCCTCGATCAACCTCAGCGACCGTATCTACATGCTTCAATCAAGAGAAGGGAACTTCGGAAGTCTCTCCCCGATTTACCACCTCATTGAACAAAAGGCTACTGCCTGAGCTAACGCTTTGAAAAAGAGAATGACTCGCTCGCCCTCTAAAGTTCGTCATCGACATGATGGACCTAGGCAGTGATTGCCTCCCCTAGCACAACCTAAACCATCAAGGATCGTCATCTGACATGATGGTCCGAGGTAGAAGAGTGTCGCCATGGTCGCGAAAATCGATTAAACCGACGATCCGTCCATGCAAGGTTCCTTTGGGATCTGATCGCTCGCCCTTCGTTTAAATACAAGGCGGGCGTAGCCGAAGGTCTCTCCAAAGCAAATCAGAGGATTACTCGCTCGCCCTCTAAAGTTTGTCATCTACATGAAGAACCTTGGCAGGCGATCTCCTCCCCTTACACAACGTATACCGTCGAGGATCGTCATCTGACTTGATGGTCCGAGGTAGAAGAGTGTCGCCATGGTCGTGGAGGACGATGGAACCGTTCTTCGCGCCCATGCAAGGTCCCTTTGGGCCATGATCGCCCGCCTTTCGTTTAAGTACGAGGCCGACGTAGTCTGAGGGCCCTCCAAAACTAATATGTGGACACGTTCGCCCGCCCTCGAAGGTTCGTCACTTAACATGGTGGATCCTTCACGGACAATGCGATGCGTCCCTCCCCCCGTCTCAACGTATACCGTCGAGGGTCGCCATCTTAATGGCGGGCCGAGGTATAAGCAGAGCTAACAAGCCGCGGACGTGGAGTTGATTAATCCAACAATGCCCCGCGCAAGGAATCCTCCAGACCAAGACTGCACGCCCTTCGTTTAAATACGAGGCGAGGCGCAGCCTTCGGAGCACCCTACCAATTAAGTGAGTCGCGAGAACTTAGCCATCATACGGAATGTCGCTCGCGCACAAGACATGATCGTGGAGATAGGTCCATCGAACTCCGCAATCATGCACGGCTCCTCAAGACCGAGATGGACGGCCTTTCGAGGTTTCGACAAAATTGAAGACCGCTCACACAACGATTTATTTTCGTCCCCTTACTTCCACTAAGCGAACAAAAACAAAGGGGAAGAGTGCAGAGCTATTTATACGATGATCGTGCCTATTCAATGACATACGGAGATCGGCATTTTTCAGATGTTGTACAGCGATCGAATTAGTTGTAAAAGTTATCTATATGAGTTTATCAATTCACTTAGAGCTACACACGCAACTATCTCTCCTCACACATTTGAGCAAAGTCATGCAAAGACTTAGAAAAGCAATCATTCAAGTAATAAACCGAAGAGGCAAACATTCATTGCATTACTTGAAATTTTTGTACATGCACGGTCGCCCGAAGGCCTATGTATTACAAGAGAAAAGCTACAAAATTACAAGGCAAGAAAAAGAGAAAACGATAAGAATGAAGAGCCTCAGGCCCCTGCCTGGCCTTCGCCTTCAACCTCCGGATCGGCCCGCGACCCTTCACCAGCTTTCGGAGCGGACTCCCCGTCCTCCGGAGCGTCAGGATGAACAAGGTTCGCTGAAGTCGGATACCAGCTCAAGTCCACGCCGATGTCCGCGAGATCCAAGATAGGCACGGAGAAGGCAGGATGAAGAGGGTGCTCCAACGCATATGCCTTGAAGCTTTCGGCAAGAGGACCGACCTCCAGACCACCCTTCTTAGCAGCACGGAGCGAGTCAGCGAATGCCAGATAATAAGCAAACTTGCTGACAAACTCCAAGTTGAGAAAGGGATTGGCATCGGTCGCCTCCTGCTTCCCTTTCAACTCGGCAACCGCCTGTTGCGCATCCCGAAGCTCGGCCTCCCTTGCAGCCGTCTATACCCTCGACACCGCCAGCTCGCTATTCAGTCGAGCGACGGTCACCTTCAGTTAATCGGCCTCCTTCTCAGCGGCCAATTGCAACCGTCGGGCATCTGTCATCCGGTCCCAAAATCGGTCTGCCGTCGCCCGGGATTGCTCGGCATCCTATCTCGCCAGCTCAAGTTCATGGCTCGCCCGTTTAGCTGCATCTAAGGAGTCCTCCATAGCCACAATCCTGTCGGCGAACTCGGCGTTCTCTTTCCGAGCGGCCTCGAGGTCCGCCTGCAGACGTGTAGTAGAAGGACGCCCCTCAAACTCCTGCGCAGCCTGGGCAGCCATCGTCGCTGCCTGTAGGGAGAGAGCGAAAGCAGCTTGCATCGCATTCCCAGATTGCTGGCGAGCGATCGCGTCTAAGTCCGTCGTCCAGGCCTTCGGCAAAGCAGAAACGGCTCGGTTGACACAGAGTGGGACATCGCAAGCCTGGCGAGGAGATCGGCTCGCTAAGAAATCCAGCACCATCGGCGGGCAAGATGGATTAGTGCTACGGATCCTGCACCAAAACAACAAAAGTTAGCACAACTCCCACGCAAGTGACGGAATTCAACAAACTAGCAAAGTCTACCTCTCGGCTCTCTCAGGATCACGACCAAAGTATGGCTTCCCGCGAGGGGTCTCAGCCTCAGCGATCGCCATCTCACGCATGAAAGCCGCAGAGGGCGTAGGCTCGGTCTCCGGGGGTACAGAGGTGATCGGAGGCACGGCGATCGGCACCCCACCGGCAGGGGCAGAAACTGGAGTTTCTTCCGACCTCTGCCGATTGCGGTTCACCCGGAGCCCCTCCTACCGAGGTTCCTCCTCCGATATGGTCGGTTCCACGACGGGCTAAACCTCCGGAATGATAGGTAACACCACAGGTGGAGCTCGAGATGACTTCTTCTGGCGAAGACGGCCCAAATCTCCAAGGTTCGACATAGCTATCTCCAGTGGGGGTTCCAAAAAGCGAGGAAAGCGAACCTCTGCAATAAAGAGCAATTAAACAACCGGTCAGACACTCTCCAAGAAGGACGATCGCCAAGCAATTAGAGATCGCAGAAACTCGTACCTGAGACCGAGAGATGCCTCGGAAAATAGAATAGCCGAGCAGACAGCCAACAACTCTCCTTGTTAATCCGGTGAGCGTCTAGGTAGTCGTCCGGCAGACTTCGAATCCGCTCCCAGACGACCAGGAAATCGAAAGGTAACTCGTCGATCGCCGGAATGTGGAAACCTGCAAAAGGAAGACCAAATTAGATCAGTTCAGAACATATCCGAACAAAGGGAGAGTCAAAACCCTTACTCGGATTTCTCTCCCGAAAGCCAGTGGGAATATTTAGCTCGCCAGTGGGGTTGTCGCTCGCTGAGGCTTTCCAGGCACCGGCGACCCTGAACCACTTCGCCGGATCGCCCCGCACCTTGTTCGGGACTCTGAGGATCACCCAACCGGATCGGCCTTGAATATGATAGCCTCCGACCGACCCTTTCTGAGCCGTCAGCTTGAATAGGTGGTTCATCTCCAACGGCGAAGGAAGGCGGTACAGTCGGTGACCGCCGAACAAGGTAAGAGTGCAAATGATCTGGAGCCAAGCGTTCGGTGTCAACTGGAGCGGCGCCACGTTCCAAGCAGTCAGCAGATGGGAGACGGAGAACGATAAAGGAAACCGCAGCCCAGCCTCCATGATTGCTTCGTTCACAGCGACCATCCCCTCTGGAGGCTGATCGGCTCACTCATTCTCGGCCGGCACAAAGAGATCCACATCTGAAGGGATATGAAACCTCGTCCTCCAGACAGCCAGGTCCTTCCTGGTCGCCGAGCTCCTTATCTGACAGAGGGACCATAGAGATCGCTGCGCAGCCCGAAATAGCGATCGCTTAGGAGGTTGATAAGGATGAGTAATCGAGTACTCCCAGTAATCAAATCGAGGAGACGGACCGGCCAACCTCTCCATAATCTCAGCAAAGGCCACATAGGCCTGGCCGAAAGCACTATGCTGCTCCCAGTAGGCCCTCACAGCCATATCTCTCTCCATCTGCGAGCGTCTGTGTTCAACCGCCACCTCCCTAGCGACGTCGGCCTCATTAAATAGCGCCTCGACTTCCGCGGGATCGATACCGGCGCGGATAGCTTCGACAGCCGTCTCCAGATGGAAATCTGCGAAGGATCCTCCCCGAACGTTAGAAGTCCCAGCAGCGGAGGTGGTGCCCATTCCCGACGAGGAAGATGTTCCAGACATTCTCGAATTCAAGATGAGCAGAAGAGGAGTGTTTTCTTACCAAGGATCGAGTCGATCGACGATCGGCAGTCAGATCTTCAGAAAATTCTTCAGCGGTGTTATTCTTCTTTCTCCGACTAAAGCGCGTAAGAGTGAACACTGCAACCCTGCGCCTTTTTATAGGAGATGTCAGGGACTCACGTGCAATTAAGGAGAATCTCAGGGGTTGGAGCGCAACCGTCGCAATCAATGCTCCCTTGAAACCCGCGTACGCGTCTTTTCAAGGACGCGTCAGACGAGGAGTCATACATGACCTTTGGTCTCCCCCAACAGGAAGCCGACACGTGCCCCAGACACTTTTCCGCATCCGCTGCCATTTCCCGCTCTTTTCAGAGACCTACCAGGTCGTCCAAATTCAAAATCAATCAGCTCAAAGACGATCGCCAATTCAGTAAAATATAGAGTCACTCGTCAAACTTCAGCGATCACCAGCAGAACCACTTCACCCCACGTTTCCAACATTGGAGCGAGCTGGGGGGCAATTGTTGTGTCGAGATTTATTCACCTCGACAGGCGATCGACTACAAGGCCGAGCGACCGAGTCCACAACCAATCAGGCTATGGCGAACTCGCCTAAAACGAAGATACCAGACCGCCTTCGGGTATCTAGCGATCGACTCCAAAGGCGATCGCCCTTTGGCACCTAGCGATCGACCCTGGTGCCCGACTTAGGACGATCATCCTATACCGCGAACAGAGGCCTTCGTCCGTCAAAGTCCACAAAGACTGGATCTCAAAGCAGCACACATGTGCAGATCCGCGACAGGCGCTGCGTTTCATGGATCGTTGACCACAACCTGTCGCCACCTTATCACCTACCGACAAACCCGCCGAAAGGTACAAGGTGGGACCGCCCGTGACAGCGACTCAGACGCGTGCAAGCTTCTCATTGGACCGCACAGCTGGATGCCATCAACTCTTGCGGACTTTAAGGGAACCAGCCCATGTGCTAAAGACGATCGCCCGCTTATTATAATACAGCGGAGGCGATCGCCCGGCATCTCCCAGTCCTATAAATAGAGAACCCCCAACAACTGGAAAAGGGTTCACGCATTCTCCATTAAGTTCAGAGAAAACACTCAAATACATACATACTTTCAGGCTCTTGGCTTCCTCTCCAGAATCTACTTTAGGATTTCTCTCTCAGCACCTCTCAACCAGAAGACGGTCGGTAGAGGCAAGAAGTCTCCACAGTGCAGATTCGAAGAGACTTACAAGCCCAGGAGCTCAAACATACAGCAGCTACACACCGTGAGAGACTGTCGATTTCTCACGGTTGATACAGCTCATCAACGTTGTTACAAGAACTCACAGAGCATCATATCTGGTTCTTCCGGCAATCTACACTCTCACTAGCTAAGATAACTAGGGTCTTTACACCCATTGTAATTGTATTCTAACATTAATACTTGTATCCCAGAATATTCGTATTAATAATATCTCGCGAGAGCATTCAAGTCCGGGACTAACAACCCCGGCAAATATTGTGTTATTTACTTTTCCCACGGAAGTGTTCTCGCATTTGTTTGCTATCCATCCATTTCAGCAATATCTATCTCCGGATAATATTTTGGGTAGCAACAACACACACACAAACACTTGACTACAAGGCGACCGATGGCAGCTCGGGGGCCGTGGAAATTGATTATGGGTTTGTTCGTTTTTTTTGAAATTCCAATCTGGGATCAGGTTAGGATTGATTCGAGCATTTTTTGCAGGTTCAAGCCGAAGGTTGGGTTGATGACTTGGGCTTGATTTGGTAGAACCACAGTCAGGTGAGCATATTTTCTTGGTTTGGTGCTTTTACGTAAGATTAGAGTTTCTTCATTTGTCTTCTTCTTTCTACTCTTTGTAGAGAAAGTTGGTCTATTGGATGTCAATCAGGAAGATTAATGATTTTAGTGCCACCACTATTCTCAACAAAGGATCTTCCGGAAAAAGTACTGTAAGAGGCTTCCGCTTTGTTAACTTATTGTCACCAAGTGTTTGCATTTTATCATCACCATTGTGGATACTTTTAAACAAGAAAAATTTACTAGTCCAACTAATGTTCTCCAAATGAAGAGCTTAAATCAAAAGCTCCCTGGCGGCTTTTCATCAAATTCTAGTCGTATATGTTAGCCTATAATTAATGAGTTAGACGGTGTCTTTATGGGAATAATCTCCTACTGATATTAGATGGTTTTAGTATGCAATTTACTGAATGTTGACGAATTATAGTATTTGAAGAATATCTTGGACCATTCTGGTTAATATTTTTGTTCATCTTTTTTGTATGATTACTTTGATAAGAAACCAACACTTCACAAAAATGTTTTTGCTCCACTCATCTTTACTTGCTAATTGTTATAGAGCGGAATTATCATGTCCTGTCAGTTTATTGTGAAGGTCTTTGGTTTTGTATTAGTAGACTTTAGCAATCTGATTGGTTAATCTTAAGTTAGATATATCGTCAAATGGCATTATGCTTCGTCCCATCATGTTCTATTGTTTTATTGATCCTTTTGTTTTTGGTAATATTATGTCAATATTGTTATGTTTAGATTTGTGATACGTAGTTGAAGTGTAAAAGGTTGAGATAGTGCTGAAACATAGGATTAATCTCGTGGAAAAGAAAATATTAGAAGTAGGAGTTTAGGAACAAGAAAGGGATAAGACTTGGATAAAGTTACCACCACCTTGTGCGATCGAGTGTTGCTGTCCATTTCAGGGAGCTTTCGTTGGTGGTAGTGGTCGAGTGTAGGGTAAGGAAGTCCTCCCTCTATTTTCTCTTTTCTTGGTTTGATTTGCATACATGAATGTTCGTGTGGGGGAGGTTGCCTCTATCATTTTTTCCCCCACCATGAGGCTGCCATTGTCTCACCTTGTGTCACCCCATATTGGTGGCTGGATTGTGCCATAAGTCCAGCCACAAATTGGTCCTTTAAAGTGCTTAATGGTTGCATGCTAGTCTAATTCAAAAAAGGTAAAGTTTATTATTTCATGTGAAACCCTCGTGTGAATTTACTCTTCAAGCATTAAGTTGTGATTTTATGTAAAATTCTGTAATGTGCAACTGTTTTGATAAAATCATATAAATTCGTAGAAAAACCTTTTGAACCTGAAACCAGTGCCCAAACCTCACAATTGGAGTCTATTAACTTCCCACCAATGTTCAGCGCCATCATTATTTGTAAATATGTCAAGCTCATTCAAGGCCCAACGTCGGATCTCACAGTATATAATGAAACCAGGGTTTTCTGTTCATTTTTTAAAGCCTCTCATTACACAAGGAAATCCCTAGTAGTTGTACCTGCGGTTCTTCGAATCAGGTAATTTGTCAATTGTCGATATTGTTTTTCTTCTGATTATATAACAAATAAAAGCTACTCACTGTAATTGTAATGCGAATGCATCTAATGAAATAATAAAAATGAAGGATTTCGGGATTATATTGGGTTCGGGTTCGGAATATGTTCAGCGTTTCGTTCTATAGTTTTGTGCTTCAGTTTATTTAGATATTGCGGAAACATATGGCAGTGGGTTTCATTATGCTAGATGTTGCTGTTTTTATTTACCGGACGAGTGACTGGAGCAAAAAGAAAAATATAGTAAAGAACTAAGAAATTCATTTCATTTTTCTTTCTTCCTCATTTCATGTTTATCTGCAACGGAAATCCGTGATTTTATTTTGGATGCCTGCCCAATTAGATTCTTTGTACTTCATTTGTATGGTATCAGTTTAAAATGTCGAAAATGATCTAGTAATCGAGCTGTACGAGCTTAGAAGTAATGAAAAACTGGAGCCAGATAATACATTATTTGTAAATACATTTGTTGAACGTCTTTGTAATGTGTACTATCTTTGATTAGAAAACTTGCAAAAGACATGTCTAAAAGTGGGATAATGATGTTTTTTGGTTACCAGACCAGATTACTTGTTTGAGGATATTGGTTTGTTTTGTTCAATTGATTTTTATGGATTTACGTGATGTCAATGTTGTGCGTAAGCCTAAAATAGGATGGATTTTGGTTAGCCAGTCAGCTAAATCTTATACTTCTATGACCGGTAACCCTGTATAGTTTCCTTTCGGTTAATAAAGATATGTTGATTTTTATTGCAATGGCAACTCATACTGATTAGGGTTTGGCCTGTGCTCTAGCTCAGGGTGACTCATCCTCTCGCTCTCTCAACTTTTCATCTATGTTACTGACTCTTACCTCTTTTGTTATTCTTGCTATTTTGTAGAGATGGCTGAGGTCGGTAAACATTTCATAGTTCCAGCTTCAGTTTTGAAGAAGCAAAAGAGGGCTGAAGAGTGGGCCCTTGCCAAGTCAAAAGACCTGGAAGATGCAAAGAAAAAGAAAGCTGAAAAAGAACCTAACTTGGGTGCGTAAGAAATTAGGCGAAGTAAACCCTATCATGAACATCAATTTGGTGAAACTTTATCCCACAATATCAAGTGATAACGACAACGGCACTCCTATTACCGGAGGAGATGCTACATCTTAGATTTTCTATTTTTTAAGTACTGTATTTCATGGCTTTTGGTCGTTGTATTTAAGTTGTTTAACTATTTCCATTACGTACTTTAAGACTTATAACTCTATGTATTATGGTGGATGGATGGTGTGGAGGGTCTTTGGATGGATGGATGGTATGGGTTGTATTTTAAATGGATGGATTCTGAATTATAATGGATTGGTAATTAATATAATCAAATATTTCTTGTCATTTTTTTTGTGAAAGTGTTGCAGTAGGTGGTACATAGTGTTGCAGTTACTTAATAAAAAGTGTTGCAAAAACTTAAAAAGTGTTGCAATAGGATTCCCTAACAGGTATGGGCCCCATAGTTGGGACCCACATCGGACCCCACATGTGGGGCCCAAATATGGGCCCACGGGTGGGCCCCATCGGTGGCCCCCTACTTTTACAGAAAATTGACATCTGCTACAACACTTGTTTAATGTTGCTGTAGACTATAGTTAACGATGCCTTGCAGTCTTATGGTAACAAAAGGAGTGGTGTTGCAGTAGGTGATATAAGTGTTGCTATAGGGACCTACGGTAGCGGTGAAAAGTGCAACACCAAAAAGTGTTGCCGTTTTGATTTTCTTGTCTACAGCAATGTTTCTTTTACTTCTTGCAACATTTTGTAGAAGTTGTCGTAGGCCATATATGGCGTGGTGTTACTTGAATATGAACTTTGTTTCAAGTTTGGAACACAAAGTGAGCTTGTAACTTGAGTTCTTAATGAAGAACAATGGTGAACATCAATGGTGAAGGGGGAGGGGGCGGCTAAAGTGAGAAGAAGAGAGAAATAAGATGAAGTGAGGAGGAAAAATGAAAGGGAGGTGATGTCCTTTTATATACTAGGTTAACCCTAGACGTCATCATAAAGCGGTCGAATAATATTCTACGTTTCTCTCCTCCATAGATAAAATTACTCGGGTATTAAATGTATGACATATACTTAAATTATAGTATCACACTTACGGCTTAAAGTCGGAGAAAAGTTTCACGATTTACGGAACGCGAATTATCCGAGAAAACGAGTCGACATAAAATATACCCGAAAATTCAAAAAGTAAACTTTTGAAAATCGTACTCATAACGTAAAAGTGGTGTATATGCAAGGCGACGGGATCACGATTCTGTCTATCGAAACATAAAAATCAAATTCGGAAAATAAACCCAACCGGATAACCGAACATCCGATTTTTGAATTTAAAACATGTAAATAGTTCTAAACTTACTTCATTAGTCAGAATTTTATTATTTATGAATGAAAAACCCTAATGTCGCACTTGAGGTCATAATAATTCATGCATATAAAAGATCGGGGTATTACATCCTACCCCTCTAACAAGAAATTTCGTCCCGAAATTTACATACCTTATCAAAAAGTTCTGGGTATTTCTCCCTCATCTTTCTTTCGATTTCCCACGTAGCTTCTTCCTGACCATGGTGACTCCATAATACTTTCACCAAAGGAATTGACTTATTCCTCAGTTCTTGAACCTTATGGTCCAAAATAGCTTCAGACCTCTCTACCTAACTCGTATCGTAACTAAGAACTATGTCACTCTGATGAATCACATGTTTGGGATCAAATACATACTTCATCAGTTGAGAAACATGGAAAACATTGTGAACATTCCCAAAACTAGGTGGCAGAGCCAACCTATAAGCAACTGGGCCGATGCTCTCAAGAATCTCATATGGCCCTATAAAACGTGGCCTAAGCTTGCCTTTAACGCCAAACCTGATTATTCCCTTAGAAGGGGAAACCTTGAGGAAAACTTTATCCCCACTCTCGAAATGCAATTCGGTTCAGTGTGTATCAGCATCTGACTTCTATTGAGTCTGGGCCTCTTGTATTCTCTATCGTATCTTGTGGATAATCTCGATCATCTCGCTGACTGCGTCCGGCCCTAAAATATTTCTCTCACCCACTTCATCCCAATAATGTGGTGACCTGCATTTTTTGCCGTATAAGGCTTCATACGGCGTCATACCTATCGTTGCCTGATGACTGTTGTTGTAAGCGAATTTGATTAACGGCAAAACATGCTCCCAATTCGCACCTTAATACAACACTACAGTTCTCAACATGTCTTCTAGTGTTTGAATCGTCCTTTCCGATTGTCCATCGGTCTGCGGGTGGAAAGCGGTACTAAAGTTCAGGTGTGTACCCAATTCCTTCTGTAGACTCGTCCAAAATCTAGAGGTAAATTTTGGATCTCGATCTGACGTGATTGATATCGACACTCCGTGCAAACGTACAATTTCACGGACATATAACCATGCTAACTTCTCAGATCCGTAAGTGATTGGGATAGGCAAAAAGTGAGCTGATTTTGTGAGTCTGTCTACTATAACCCATATAGCAGTGTTTCCTCGTTTGGTCCTCGGCAAACTAGTCACAAAATCCATAGCTACTCCTTCCCACTTCCATTCTAGAATGGTCAGTGGTTGTAACTTTCCATACAGTTGTTGGTGTAGTGCTTTCACTTGCTGACAAGCCAAACACCGCTCGACAAATGAAGCTACATCCCGTTTCATACCGTCCCACCAAAAATTTCTCTTCAGGTCTTGGTACATCTTAGTACTTCCGGGGTGAGCGGTGTAGGGAGTATCGTGAGCCTCACTCATAATCTCATTCCTTAATTCCTCATCATGTGGAACGCATATTCTCTCTTCGAACATAATTGCGTTATCGGCCGCTTCGCGGTAACTTCCTAGGTTATTGGATTTTCTCAAATGCTTCATCTCTCCTCTGCGCATTCACTATCCGTACTCTCAGATCTGGTGTCGTCACTAACATCGTGACATGACCTATTATCGTTTCCGGTGAATGAACCACCTCTAAACTCATTCCTTCAAAATCTTGGATTAGATCCCCTTCCGTGACAAGTAGGTATCCTAATTGCAATTGAGTCTTACGACTCAAGGCATCTGCTACCACATTAGCCTTTCCGGGGTGATAGTTAATACCACAATCGTAATCTTTTACCAATTCGAGCCATCTTCTCTGTCTCATGTTCAAGTCTTTCTGCTCGAAAAAGTACTTTAAACTCTTGTGATCAGTGAAAATTTCACATCTTACCCCATAAAGGTGATGCCTCCATATCTTCAATGAGTGCACAACTGCAGCTAGTTCCAAATCATGCGTGGGATAATTCACCTCATATGGCCTAAGTTGTCTTGATGCATAAGCTATCACTTTCCCATCTTGCATCAATACACAACCTAGCTTATTCTTAGAAGCATCCGTGTAAACCACATACTCCTTGTTCGCTTCTGGTACTGCTAAAACTGGCGCAGTAGTCAATCTTTTTTTGAGTTCCTGAAAACTCTCGTCATATTCATTCGTCCATAAATACTTAATTCCTTTACGCAACAGTTGTGTCATGGGTCTAGCAATCTTGGAAATCCTTCGATGAATCTTTGGTAGTACCCAGCTAGACCCAAGAAACTCCTAATCTCATTAGGGTTGGTTGGTGACTTCCAATCACGTACTGCTTCCACTTTAGCTGGGTCCATCTTAATACCATCTACAGACACAATGTACCCAAGAAACATTACTTCTTTCAACCAAAATTCGCGCTTACTGAATTTGGCAAAAAATTTCTCCATTCTCAGTGTTTCCAACACTATCCTGAGATGTTCTTCATGCTCCTTCTCATTTCTAGAGTAGATGAGAATATCGTCTATGAACACCAAGACAAACTTATCCAAGTACGGGTGGAAAACTATGTTCATAAGATCCATGAATACTGCGGGGGCATTAGTTAATCCAAAAGGCATGACTATAAACTCATAGTGTCCATATCTTGTTCGGAAAGCTGTCTTGGGTATATCCTCTGGTCGAATCTTCAACTGATGATACCCAGACCTAAGGTCTATCTTAGAAAACACAGTTGTTCCCTTGAGTTGGTCAAACAAGTCATCTATCCTTGGCAGAGGATACTTGTTCTTGAGTGTGAGCTTGTTCAGCTCCCTGTAATCTATACACATTCTCAGTGTACCATCCTTCTTTTTCACAAAAAGGACAGGTGCTCCCCATGGAGAAACACTCGGTCTAATGAAACCTAAATCCAATAGCTCTTGCAGTTGGATCTTGAGTTCTTTCAGTTTCTTCGGTGCCATCATATATGGTGCTTTCGACACTGGGGCTGACCCTGGCTCCAGGTCGATGTTGAAATCCACTTGTCGGTCTGGTGGTAAACCCGGTAATACTTCTAGTAATGCATCCTCAAATTCTCGCACAATTGGCACATCACCTATCGTCTGCTCTTCTCCAGCTTCTCCATTAAGGTAAACAAGGAAAGACTGACAATCCTTCTTTCTCATCATCTTCTTGGCTTGGAGAGCAGAGATAACGGCTGATCCTCTACCCATTCTTATGCCGTGAAAGTCTGTGGGCTCCTTTCCCGGTGGTCTGAAGGAAATTTTCCTCTCATAACAAATAATTGTGGCATAATTCTCGGCTAACCAATCTATTCCTAAGATTACATCAACATCCCACATCGTCATAACATTCAGATTATTAGTTACCACTTTAAGATTCCCGAGTTCTAATTCAAGATTAGAACAAACATGCGTGGTAGTTGAAATTCCTCCTAGTGGTGAAGATACTCTCATGTCATGACTAGCACGTTCCGGTATAATACTAAGATTATTCGCACATACTCTAGCAATAAATGAATGTGATGCTCCAGTATCAAACAAAACAATTACAGGTAGGTTAAGAAGTTTTCCATACCTGCCAAGTTCCTTCTCGGGTTGCTTCTGATTGATGGCATATGACCTAGCATTCTGATTCTGCTGTTTCAGTGGTGGCGGCAGTTGCGGTTGTCCTTGTATTGCTCTAAGTGGCTGGGTTTGACCCTGGTGGTTTGGTCTCTCCTCTTGCTGCTCCTTAGGACAATTTCTCATAATATGGCCTTTCTGACCACAAGTGTAACAACTTCCAGTGCCCAACAAACATGCACCATGATGCTGCTTGTTACACTTGGGACATACGGGTTTGCAACTCGTCCCTGATTATTACCTCCCTGAGCATGAACCGTCTGCCGTCCCTGATTGTTGCCTCATTGAGCCTGAGACTGTCCATGAGGTATATTTCCCTGCCACGGCTTCCTCCTAGCTGGTTGTTCCCATTGCCACCATTGTTTCGTCCTTCCCACTTACGCTTCCCCTTATATTCGTGGGAATTTGTCTGAGTGGGTGGTGGTGTAACTGTGGGCTCTCGTTTCTCTTCTGGCATTGCTGCCTCAATATCCAGAGCTCTGTTCAGCAATTCAGTGTAGCTCAGCCTTCGATGGATAGCTAGGGACATGCCTATCTCATGCCTCAGTCCTGATCTAAATTTTCCTGCCATCTTCTCATCCGTAGCAACTTGGTCTGGAGCATACCTTGATAACTCACAAAACATTCTATCATACTCGGTCACTGACATCCTTCCTTGCTTCAGATTATAGAACTCAGCTTCCTCCTTGACCTTGAAGGTTTTTGGAACATACTTGTCATACAGTGCCTCCTTGAATTCCTCCCAAGAGTAGTTTTCCAGTTGCTCAGCCGTCAGGATCTTCCTACGCACTTCCCACCAGAAGTCTGCAGATCCAGTGAGTTGGAAGAGCACACAAGAAAGACGCTCTTGGTTGGTACACCTTAGGAAGTTAAAAATTTGTTCCATAGCTCTAACCCAAAGCTCAGCATCTCTCGGGTTTCCTGACCCATCGAAAGTAGGGGGATTCTGCTTGAGGAAAAGCTCTTCAATAGCCCGTTGGGGTGGAGGAGGAGGTGGTGTAGGGGCGCATTCATGTCCTCCTCTCCTTCTTTCTCTTCTGGGTGGCATTCTGTGGTGCACATAATCATCATTAGTTCATTCTCAATGGTCTATAATTATCATCACACTAGATCATAGAAAGGAGTTCGCGACTACATAATCATAACGCATCAACACATACTCATTGATAACTCTCGTGGCAAGGTCGAGAAAGAGATCATAAATAACATCATACTCATGAGAAGAAAAGCCCATGAAGGGTCAAAATATATATCAATATATCATATGCATCATAATAGTACAATTGCATTCCACGAGGTCTTACTGACTATCAATACAAGTTGATCTAGGCTACCTGCCTACACATATGCCAAAATGCGGGATGCTCTAACAAATAGCATTGTCGTCTATAAAATAAGAAAGTGCTAGACATCGGAACGACACGTATAAGAAAAAGAAGTGACGTTCCGCATACAAAATACAAAATAAATGGCTAGCACCATCCTGAGTTATCTCAAGTCGCCCTCGACTCGGCGGTCGAGTTGTCCTCCTCGGAGAACTCCTTCGGATCCTCTTCCGGATCTTCTTCTGACTCCTCGTCTCAAGCTGAAGAGACTGCAACAGGGTCTTCAGTGGCTCTGCGCTTCTTCGGGAGAAATAGATGAGCATCGTCTGCGATCGGTCGTGGGTGAACTGGATCGATGACTGGCATGGGTCGAAGTGGCGGAGACGTCCTCCTGAGAATAAAAGGCCCGGTCCTCACGTCCCTGCGGCGAGGTGCTGAGATCCCTGCCTCTATGTCTAACCCATCCTGAGCATGAGGCGGTGCAACAAGAACCACCTGGCTCGGTAGATGTGTAGCTAGCCTCTCCGGCAAAGCTCCCCTAACATAAGGTCGGTACACGCAAGCTCCAGGGGGAGGTGCACGGTGCTGGAGGTACTGAGTGGTGATGCAGATAGCAAAGGCCACGAAATATCCGGACGGTACTAAAGTGGGCTCACGCAAAAAGATATAGTACCATGAGACTGCAGCAGCCCACTCCCTCCACTCGATCGGAAGGAGGTCAATAAGGCGCTGAATGCCCTCGTAGTCAGAGACACCACGAGGAGCAGCTAAGTGCCATGTCGCCTCGAGGTCTGCCACGCACTGGCCCACTGTGGCACATGTGCCTCGATACATGCTGCGGAAAGCCTCCACAAGGTCGCACGGTGTACGCCTTCTCCTTGTTGACTTACGCGGCGTCGTCTTCGTGGTCACCATCCTATGAAGAAGGTATACGTATAATACATCAACGTCTCAACATAATAGAACAACTCTACTAAAGGGTTCTCAGAAGAAGGATATAAATCTCGTCCCAAGTTCTCGACTCGAACTCTGGACTCTGAGAAGCACCTAACATAAAAATAATAATATACTCCCTAACGGGGTATGTTATGAAAGTTATTCAGGTTCCGCCATAAATAGACATCCCGATAAAATAACCATACTCGTATTACTAGTACGTAAGTCATATTCGTTGGAGACGTCACTGCATCATCGATCCTTGTTATTACATCGTCATTGTTCGTCCTTCACATTCGTACATATGTTGAAATACTTAAGGCGCGTAAGTTCTCGTTCACGCAATAGAAGACACTAAGAAAGTTTCTAGGTTCTCGTCTTTCGTGTTTCTTCATCAGCAACAATCCATGCGTAATCGAAAAATAAGAATTCATATAGTACATGCTTCGTCATACATATATCATTCCATATATGTTCATAATTAACATTTCATAAAAGCTCGTAAAGAGATACATTTTCATGGCAAAAGAAGTTTGAATCATAAAGACTAGTAAATCTTTTACCTTACTCTTCAGTTGAGCATGACGTGACGGGGTGTTGAGTTGACAATTGATGCATAAATCAGTTTAGAGAATCAAACTAAACTTCGCTTGAAAGAACATAGACTCAGAGCGAACGAACCGCTCCGATACCATTCTGTCACGGCCCCTTATCCCTAAGGATGGCTCAGCCAGGGCATGACCCGGGGTAGGAATTAAGAAGCGGGGAAGAAAGAGGGATACATATATTTTATAAGAAATAGGGGTGAATTTCCATGAATAACCTATCAAGGCATCATGAAGGGGAGTCAATCCTGGGGGAATGACTTAGAATCCAAAGTAGGATACATAGTTATAATATTAGCCTTGAAGTTTAGAAAAAGGCTTCATAGCATATTACAATCAACATAACTTAGAAAGTAAAATCATAAAGAGTGTTTGCAACGGAAAAACATGGTTGGTTACATATATAAAAATATATAACCGGGGCTTAACATTGATCGTAAACAAAAGACTTCCACTCAACACTCTCCGTCACATCCCTTGCTCAACCTGCATATTTTTAAAACATATACAGGGCTGAGTATAACGTACTCCATGAACATATTTCCAAAACATAAAACATGCTTTCGTATTTGTCATCGTGCATATAAGCAGTAACACACGGTGGTTTTAAGAAAAAGCCCATGTTTACTAAATCATTTCATTTCATAGCATATATCATCAGATTCACCATATCCATAATTTACGCCGGGGAAGGTGGCCACCTCCCGCGAACGTTACTCCCTGAGATCGGCCACTCCGAAGAGAGCTCACAATCCCGAGTACTGTGTACACTAACCCTGGCCAGCAACCTTTGTCTAGCTCAGGATCCGATCATTTCATAGGTTGGCAAGCCAACAGTGATAGGTTCATAAGAATCCACATAAAAGTTTTTACCCATCATAAACATTTGAAATCATAATTTGCTTGTAAAACATTTCATCAAGATAGAGCAAAGCTCAAGTCATTTTCGTATAGAAAGCCCACATAATCATTTTCGTATAGAAAGCCCACATAATCATTTTCGTATAGAAAGCCCATATGGACAAGTAATAAACGCAAGCAAAATGATGCACGGCTCTTCCTTACGCTTCAGTCTGATACTCCACCTTTCATCGGAAACAACTAAGTTTAGCGGTCGATCGAACTTAACGAAGTCTAACGGACAATGGACTCGATCTACATGTTCGGACTTTAGAGTTTTGCATTCGACTTAAGTTTAATAATAAAAGCTATGATTCTATTAGAGAACCTAACTGACCATACAACAGATAAATATACTAATAACGGTAACTGATACTCAATTCCGTTACACATTCTTTGGTTCGAAAACCATCATCAAACACTTAACATAATCATAACATAATGTGCATCAAGGCTGGAAAGAATTAGCATTCTGTTAATGCACAGTAAGAACTAGATAGTGTATATTATACCACTGGAAAGCCACTGAAGTCTAGTTTTATGTCCATTTTATAAATCTCAAAAATATTAAACGTAGAGAAAGTTATGGCCATTTCCGTAAAATGTAATGAAACTGCCAATATCCGACGAAAATGGGAAAAACATCATATTAACCTAGAGATCGTTTCTAGCAACGAAAACCGTAAACATGTAAACTCTAATCATACATATCATACTTATAACACATATAGGAGTCGACATACAAGCATGCTTCTCGACATTACAAACTCCATTTCATAATCTTTTCTTTTGAAAACATGACTACTTACTCATTTTTATTTCCCAACTTTAAACCTTCAAACATCATTAACATCAAGTATCATCAAGCACCAATTGTTACCAACATCAAACAACACACTTAACATACACTCATGTTGATAATCAAAGTTTTGGTCCTAACATACAAATGACCTAAACATGACTTTAAAATCCTCAATACATAACATGCTCCTTAACTACATCAAATATTACCAACACATCTTCCAACTTCATAAATCTAACTTCATGCTCTTGTTTTCAAATAAATTTTCAAAAACATTTTATAAAAATCTAACAAAAACATATCATGTACTCATTTCATACCTCATCACAATTATCAAGTCACTTTTGAACATACAACAACATATCAAGAACTAAACATGTTTCTTCCTTACTTTCAAAATACCAAACATTTTATAAAAAACCCATAAATTCATCATAGCGTCATAGAATCATATAGCAACATATTGTGTAAGAAAATAATAAGAAAAACAACACATGAGTGGGTTATAAAACCCTAAAATTTTCGGACAAGACATAAAAATGAAAGCATGATTAAAACTTGTTCTAAACACTTTCAAGAACCTTAAAATCAACTTAGAGACAACATACAAAACATTATAACATTAAACCTAAACTCTTCATATATTCCCAAATTTTAAAGTTACCTAAAACCTATTTTTATTTGGATAGAAATGAAGAGAAGATTGTTACTTACTTGAATATGAACTTTGTTTCAAGTTTGGAACACAAAGTGAGCTTGTAACTTGAGTTCTTAATGAAGAACAATGGTGAACATCGGTGAAGGGGGACGGGGCGGCTAAAGTGAGAAGAAGAGAGGAAGAAGATGAAGTGAGGAGGAAAAATGAAAGGGAGGTGATGTCCCTTTATATACTAAATTAACCCTAGACGTCATCATAAAGCGGTCGAATAATATTCTACGTTTCGCTCCTCCACAGATAAAATTACTCGGGTATTAAATGTATGACATATACTTAAATTATAGTATCGCACTTACAGCTTAAAGTCGGAGAAAAGTTTCGCGATTTACGGAACGTGAATTATCCGAGAAAACGACTCGACAAAAAATATACCCAAAAATTCAAAAAGTAAACTTCTGAAAATCGTACTCATAACGTAAAAGTGGTGTATATAGAAGGCGACGGAATCACGATTCTGTCTATCGAAACATAAAAATCAAATTCGGAAAATAAACCCAACCGAATAACCGAACATCCGATTTCTGAATTTAAAACGTGTAAATAGTTCTAAACTTACTTCATTAGTCAGAATTTTATTATTTGTGAATGAAAAACCCTAATGTCGCACTTGAGGTCATAATAATTCATGCATATAAAAGATCGGGGCATTACATCCATAGCACGACCCAAAGCCGCTGAATTAAAGGATCAAACGACGAAAGTTCAAGGGTTTCCCCCAAAACGGTCAAAAACATGAATCGACCCGACAATTCATGAAAAATGGAATTCAAACCATGGATTATGATCAACAAGACTAGGTAACAACAATAGAACCAACAATCTCGGATCAAAATCACGAAATCAAGACAAAAACCCAAATTTATCAAAACTAGGGTTCTGAGAATTATACCTTGCTTCGGAGGAAAAAGGAGGGTTTGATGTTGATAATCCACATCAAGACCTTGATGATAATGTTGTAAGATGAAAGATTGATGAATTGCCGTGAAGAATCGCCCTGTAATCGCCTCAAGACTCTGCCCATCGCGAGAGGGAAAGAAATGACAAAATCTGGAGTGCCCGCTGCCTGAAATACAGGCCCTTGTTACGGCCGTAACATGCTGGCCATTACGGCCGTAACATGCTGCAGGTTACGACCGTAACCTTCATTCTGGCAGCAGATTCCATCTGCTGTCCGGTCAGTCCCGAACGACCTCAAAACGCGACGACTCGAAAAGTGAGACATAAGGCTTACAAATGATTCTCAACAATGAATGAAAGCACTAAACAAACACGCGATTCCGACAACCGAATATAGGTAAAAACGAGTATGGAAACAAGTACCCAAAACTTTGAGAAATTACAAAACGGCCCAAACGTCCGAAAAATCACGATACGGCAACGGATAACCCAACTGAAGCTCACAACACGTATAACAATGTTAAATGAACTTGCGGAAAACACGAAACAACATTTTCGAATGAGATTCGCAAGAATCGAACTTAAGTGCGAAAAAATCGCTAAGAAGCACGAAACTCAACAAAGCAACACCGAAATGAACTCCGATGTTAAAAAGTACAGAATTAGTCATTCTCAGAATGACGAAACGGTCACAAGCGAGTCACTAGGATGGACTTCCGCCAAAAAAAATTATCGAAAATCGAAATCACGGATATTACAGATTCACGGTTCGTCAAAACGACGAACTGGAACCATCTTAAAATGGTTGACGGTTCCGGTTTTGAACCGAGCCTCGGTCAATGGTTAACCAAACCGTGGTCAACAGTTCAAAATCCCATGTTCGAACCGTAATCGTGAACACCTCTATATGGAAGACAATATGTCAGGGCATTGTGTAGGCTAAGTTTTTTATACTACTATATGTTCTCCCGTGCAATACACCAGACAAAATAAATTATTATTAAAATATAAATTCTCAATCTCCAAATTTATTCTCGATAATTTTCAACATGAATTTTAGTAAAAAATCTTACTGAGTATATTATGAAGTGTAATATAATTGGAGAAAGAGTCACATTAACACAACATTAAGTCAATTAGTGTCAATTACATGAATACATTTTGGGGACATACCGAAAAAGTAGGAACAAATTTTGCGAACAAAAGTAGTACTCCCTCCGTCCCATATTTAATTGCTACCTTTCCATTTTGATTCATCCCATACTTAACTGCTACTTACTATAAAAGGAAATAAACCAATCATTCCCTCTAAATATACACCCCCAAGTGATCATCTATTTACCATAAAATGCCATTATGGGCCCACACAATTAACACACAATACTAATAAACAATACTAACATGATTCCAGATTTCCATTATTACCCCTCTTAAACTATCACTTTATTACACACAATACTAATAAATAACTGTAACATTAATACTCGTGCCCAGAAAAAGATAGCAATTAAGTTTAGGACGGATGGAGTATATAATTAAGTCTTAATATATATTTGTGTGTGTAGTATATATTTTGTTATTTTTAATTATTATAATTAAACAGTATCATAATTTATTTTTTATATAAGCAATGAGTCTTAAATCTAATTTCACACAAGCAAGTTAATTTATTTTTATTTTGCATTAATTAATTTTACTGAAAACTAATATCGTGAAATGAGAATGAATCGATATATTTTTTATTAAAAAGAAATTTGATATATAACATATAGACATTTAGAATTTAAAATAAAAAAATGAAGATTTTTTTTATTGGTAAATGAGTGTAAGTTGTGGAAACTCCAACAAAACATATTCAAAAAAAATTTATTTTTTTTTGGAAATTTAAGAGTACGCATCTATATATATATATATATATATATAAGCTATGTTTTAAAAAAAAATCAAAAAACTTATATAAAACAATGCGACTCTCAATCAACTTTATATTTTTCTAAGATAAAAATACAATTAAAAAATGTTGTTATATTATTTTAAAGATTTTTTTATTGTAAGTTGGGATGATTATTATCAAGTTCAGCGTTGTAATGTTGTTAAACTGGTAAAATTACATATGCAGACTGCATTGTTATCATCCATATAAATATATAATATGTTAATTCACTCTCCCCCACAATAGAGGGTTACGGATGCTCGGACGGGATTTGAAATTCAGAAATAATGACGAGGAGAGTCTTTTGGTGAAAATGTCAAACAATTGAGTGTAGTTCAATTGAAAAAAAAATTATTATTTATTAATATTATCAATCATATTATAGATAATTATTTTAGTTATTATTTGTAGTAGTATTATCATTAGTATTGTTTTTGTGGTGATCTAAATATTGTTTTTTAATATTATTAACTATTAGTATTATTATTAAGGTGTTATTATTATCATTAATATATTTACTTTTTATTATTACTAATACTTATTATTATTGCTATTAATATTATCGGTATAATTATTATTATTATTATACTAATATTATTTTAATGCTTTTAAGTAAGAATTATTATACATAATAATAATTACATTTACACTATTATTGTACTATTATCATTTTTGAAAAATTTAAATTAAGAATTATTGTATTATTATTATATTATAATAATAATATTAAAATATCATTATCAATTCGACACCATTCAGTTCAGCAAAATTCTGTTCAGTTCACTTTAATTCAAGTCGACTATGTCCGGTCTAAAAGAGCGGACCCTTAATTTATATATAGATATTAGCATAGTTTTAACAGCTGCATGTCATGGGCGGATGTACACATAACATGGTGGTGCACGTGCACCACCAGATTTTTTTCAGAATAAGACCCTCTTTCCCGATAATATCTAGTATTATTTTTCCCGTTATTTTAGTTTGGCAATAATTGAATTATCGAGGAGTTTAATTATTTTTTACTCTCGAAGTTTAATAGGTAAAGTCATATATATACCTATTAAATCATAAATTTTTTGATTTGACGTAATCTGTTTTGATCAAGGCGATATTAATTAAAGTGTTTAAAATCATTTATTCAACTTTAAAGTATTTCGCAAACACTTGCTTCTTTTGAAGAATATTTATGTAATATGATGAAAAAATTAAGATGCACTCTTAATACAAAACTAGCTGAAGGGTTTCAGTTAACCAAATATTAGAAATTAATTTTGAAAGATATGTTGAAGTCAGAAACATGGATAGCGAATAATGGGCGCACGAAACTAATTTCGAACTTTCATCACTGAATTTAAAATGAGGTAAGGAAAGCTTCGACTTATAAAATAATTTGCATTATATTCTATTAATAATATACTTCTTTTGGCGGATCTAGGATTTAAAAGGATAGACATAATGAGATGACGTATTTATGAACCAATTTGGAGAGACGAAATTACATTTATGCCTTTAAAAAGTGAGGAAAACTACAAAATACAACCTATATAAAAAAAGATTGTCGAGATGGTTGTGGAAATTTGCCATGTGCTTGCTCCAACACTGGATACTTTTTCGTAGTTTACCTAGTGCACCAGTAATATCAAGCTCTTGGATACGTCTATGCTGCATGTAGTATAATGTTGTTGATTAGAAGTAAACTCTTAACGGTTATTATCTATTTCGATGCTAGGCATTTCGACAGATTTTTTCACCGACGACTGCTGGAAAAACTTACAATTAGGAAAACTTGTGCTCACTACCTGAATTTACTTATGCCTTTCTCCCCTTCTATATGTGTGGTTTTTACTTCTACTTACTGCTGTTAATATTTGAATTTTGTATAGTCAAAATTTGTTTCTCAGGCTTTACCCTAGTCTTTGTTGTAGAGCTGGAGCTATGTTTGATTATTGGAAGAGTTCTTAATGACCTGTATCAGAACCATTTCTACGACGCGGTTATTTCTTTCATATTTTCTTACTATTACAATTTGTTCCGTGATGATTTTATTCTTCTTTTGTGCTATTTTTTCAGCTTATATCTCTGGCTTAACAGTGACCACATTCGCAGTATGCATTACTCGATTTGTATTTAATTCATATGTAGACAGATCCAATCGAAAAAAGGCAATGCAAAAAATAGCAGTTATGCTCCACACCCTAATAAGAACAGAACTATCGGACTCGATGGCGCATTTAGACTCTTCTGTCGGATAGTGTTCAAAGAAGCTCTTGCGATCAAAGAAGCTTCTCATTTGAGACTCGATTCATTTTGGACTTGTGCGCCTCGTGCCATGCAATTTGATCGTCTGTGGTGTTTTTGTTGTTGTCGAGACTGGTTTATCCCCGACGAAATGTTCTTTTCCCTTAAGCATTTGCTTTTATGTGTCCGAGAATGGGACAGAAGTAGTGGGTCTCGGCTCACAGAACAGAACGCCATAGTACCAGACATAAATAGATCTGAGTTCATCTCCGGTATATCCTGTTGGAAAAATAGAGGAAATGGGCTATTTTGAGCAGCCCACTTGGAGGCAATCTTGAGTGGGCTCGACTACGAGTTAAAGTCGGGACTTAGTTGGAATACGTAGTACTCCGTACGAGGTTTCCAAAATATGTAAGAACACTCAAAATGATTGAAGTATGAATGAGATGTAATGTTCCAAAGTGAACCCTTTAAAAATGGGTTTAGGATGTTATCCCACATTGGAAAAAGAAGAGAAAAAATGTGAGTATATAAAGAGATGTGGACAAAGTCTTGTTCAAAAAGTGAGACATGAGTGGATGTGTGACTAGGCGCCCTTCATGCACACACACACGCGCGCGCCGCCGCCGCCACCGTCTGTCCGTCCGTCCGCCTCGGGTCGGTCTCGATTGAAGGGCAATTTGGGCGAAATGTCTCGGCGTCTTGAAGTTATCTTTTTACTGCAATTTTATTCGGTAAAAATTTATTTTACTGAAATACCTCAATTATAAATTCCGAATTTTTCGATATTGAGGTAATTAATTTTTTGGTATTGAGAATTTATTTATCAATTTAATTGATAATTATCGAATTAAACAGATCTGGATAAGTATTGAGATACCAATCCTGATCAGTTTAGAGTTCCTCCAGCACATGTCTCTCTCTCATCTTCACCTATAACTATAGATGTGAGGGGTCTTATTTTCAGACTGAATTTTCGTCTGTTTTTCTCAGCCAAAGAATTACGAGTTCGTCTTTTTTTTCGAAAATAATTTCTCTTCGTAATTTTGGTCGTGTCGGTGGTAGTTCAAGTTTTATTCTAGTTCGCTGAGGGTGCGATGATCAATTTATCAACGCATCAAGATGTTGTTTTATCTTGGGAGGCAGACGATATACACTGCGGTGGGGGCGAATTTGCTTTAAGGAGACAGATTTCTGGACTCAACATCGCACATATTCGATTTGCTTCTTTAGATTACTTATATATATATATATATTATTCATTGCTTTCGTTATTAACGAATCTGTCTCCTACTTTGTTCTTCTCAGATTTGCAGCTCATGCAGGAGATTCAAAACATGGTAAATATACCAACAATCTTAAAGCAAATTATTATTTTATAGCATAAATTTCGAAATTATTAATATCGGATCTCTGCAAATTTTTCATCTATGGGGAAAATGATTTATTATTTTCGAAATTCAATTTTAATGATGTTTGGATCTGCCATGAGGAACATGCTTTTCGACTGCTTAAATTCGTCATTATAAGAAATGAATATCCATTACTCTACTTCGAACGGTAGCGAAAAATCGGGTAATGCCAAGATTGGTGCTTCACATAACTGTGGTTGCTTATTCAGTATGCCGAGGGGCAGAGGTCGTGGTCGTGGCAACCAGACACATGATCAGGATCGTACTACCGGTGATGGTGTTGGTATTGGTGTTGCCACTATTTTGCAACAGGTAGTTGTGCATATGACTCAGTTGACTCAAGCAGTTCAACGTAATACAGATGTGACCCAGAACATTGCCGCAAATTAGTGGCTTCGAGAAGTGGTTCGTATAAAACCCCTTGTTTCGCTGGTGCCGCAGATGCATTGGGCTGGGATGGTTTGATTTTCCAATTGGAAGAGATATTCGAGGTTGTTGATTGTCCAGAAGAGCGTAAGGTGCCTGTCGCTCGGTATCTTCTTGACCAAGCTGCCGCTAATTGGTGGGAGGCTGTTAAGCCTCGAGATCGTGTTGTCGTTGTTGGAATATAAAACGCAGCAGAAGCAAGTTGGTTAAAATATTTTAAGAAAGGTTTTATAGACTAACCAACATAAAAACCGGATCTATTTAGGCTTGTCAATTAATTAACTAAACAGATTAACAAACAATTAAATACACATATTTATGGGGTCGGTAATTTATACCTTTGACACGAAGTGGTAGGAAATCCCTTTTGGTCGATTATCTCCTCTTCGTACTCCTCTCTAATCTTCTTGTATTTCTACCTCAAGATTTTCTAGAGTATATCCCGCCTATGTCCGGATGTCGTGTGGGCAACAATCTACCGGACTACTTAGACTACAATGGATCGGCCGAATTACCTTCTCAAGAAACTCACTATTTTTGTTCTCTCTATTTTTCTTGAATATTTTGGTATTTTTAGAAAAATATTGTGTTAACTAAATTATGGAATCCAAGACACAAGTCAAGATCCACAATTAAACACACACACAAAAATCGATTTTCTTGGCAATAATAATGGTGAAAATCGGCCAACACCAATGTCTTATTTATAGGTGTTTTGGGCTACTCTAGGCACCTTAAGGAGGATATGGTAAGGACTCCCAATAGATATCTTCTTTCCAATATTAGGACTCTTCCTAATATTAAGACTCTATTAATATCAACTTAGTCTACTAAAAGGTTGATATTGCACTTCCTACCAAAATCCCAAATTACGAAATTGGGCTCCTTTTTGAATTAATTATTTCCCGTGTTTAAGATATTTCATGTTCATTAATTAATTTAAGATACTAACAGCTTTTAATTAATTAATATATTATACATGAGTATACCACTCGACTTTTATTATTATATCGGAAAATTAATTCCACCTGCAGGGTTTAATATAATAATTCTTTCGAATGTCTCAAGGGACATGATCACCTGACTGGTCGGGACACGATTTCTAGCTATAATATTAATTATCATATAAATAATAATATTACCCAAATTATCGAGCATATTGAGTCAATCATTGTGGCTCTGACCCATGATAAATCAAAGCAATAAATATTAAATATATATAATTAAATATTCATCACTAGAATTAAGAAATAATAATTGTCCGAGATGTACGTTCTTCTTATAGTCAGTACAGAAGAATCTATCTCACCTCGATCCTGTTCAACATATAGCGAATACGCTAATATATGCTAATGGCCAAGACCAACCAATATCAACATATACTACCTCTTACATAACGGTCTAATGTTATATAGGTTGTGAACTAAATATTACTATATAAGGAACTGATAATGTGATCTTCTGTGTGACACGACACACCACATTATCTACAATATAAAGTAATTTAGACTGCATTTGCATAACCATAGCGTGAATAAATATGCAAAACATGTGATAAATGAATTAAATATTCTCATAGATAAAGACCGGGAAATTAGGTAATACAAGCATAAAGTATGCTTTGACGTATACAACCCTAACAATCTCCCACTTATACTCAAAGCATGCTTTTGAAGTATACTATCTAGACTCCGTCTATCTATCTCCCACTTATACTCAAAGCAATGCTACCATACATATCAACCCCATTCCTTCCAGATGCCCTTCAAATGACTTTGAGGGCAACCCTTTCGTGAAAGGATCAGCTAGGTTGTCTTCAGATGCTATCTCGGAGACAATGATCTTTCTTCTCTTCACAAAATCTCGAATGATATGATATTTGCACTTGATATGTTTGCTTGCTTTGTGGGCCCGTGGTTCCTTCGAATTTGCAACAGCACCGGTATTATCACAATAAAGTGTAATACTCCTAGGCAAATCAGGAATCACACCAAAATTCTTTAGGAAGTACTTGAGCCATACTGCCTCTTTAGCAGCCTCTGAGGCTGCTACATACTTGTAATATCCGCAATTTCGAATTTCGGTAATTTTCTTTTTCCGGAGGAAGTTCGTTTTGACAACTCTATCATGACCGTTTCGTCATTCCGAGAATGATTAATTCTGCACTTTTTGTCATCCGAGTTCGTTTCGGTGTCGTTTTGTTGAGTTCCGTGTCCTTAATCGACTTTTTCACGTGGGAGTTCGACTTTGTAAAGTCACCATTAATTATTGGAAACTCCAAAAATTCTGAATCTTTGCAACATTATAGAGAATCAAGTTAGCTTTCCAATGGTTCAAACGGTGAGTCAATCGGAGTCCAGACGAAGGAGTTATGGTCGAAATAGCGAAGACTGCACGGTGTGCCTTTTTGGTGTTGAAGGGGGCTGTACCGTGTGCCGCGGCACACTCAGGCTGTGCCGCGGCACAAAGCTAATTCCTGGGCGTTTTTCTTCGCCTTGGGCCGCGGCACACTCATCCTGTGCCGCGGCACACGGGCTTTTTCTGCGTTTTTGAGCAGATTTTCGAGGAGAAACATTCATTTTCTCCTCTCCTCTTACTCCTACCCTTCTAAGCGATTTCAATGGCGATTTTGGGCGATTTGAGTGCTCCCAAACTTGTAGAGATCATCTACCTCAAGTCTTGTTGTAGATTTTCGACCTCTACTTGAATCCTTCATCCAAATCAAGGTATTTTGGCTTGAACCCTTGTTTTTGTAGATTTGGGGATTTTCCTTTTTGATTTCGATTCCAATCCGTTTTTAATCATTTAATTGTTGTATAAACGTTGTTTTGAACTTGTTCTACGGATTGGATACTCGTATCTTTGGTTCGTTCAACCCGAGGGGTGATTTCTTTGTTCTTGAAGGGTCTTGAACATTTAATGTTCGATTAAATGTTCGAATGAGTTCCCTTTGATAGTTTGTTGGGATTTCCGTTGTTTTCGGCCTTGATTCTCGTCGTAATCATGTTTTATTATTCCCTACGGAGGATTATAGGTGCTCGATGATTCCGATGTTGAATTCCGTTGGTGTTGATGATTCATATGGTGTTTTCCCATAGTAATTTCGGTGCTATCACGTTCTAGATAGTGTTCGGGAATTTGAGGGCTACCCGGCCGTATCCGTTCACTTTTCCATTGCTCGTGATATCGAGGCAAGTACCTTGCCCATACTCTTCTTATTTTGTGGATATGATGATCGGTGATCGTCTTGGTGTGTTTGTTTGGTTGTTTGAAATGAAGTTTCAAAAGATTTGGTTGGCCTCGTTAAAGGTTTTCTTTCAAAATGCGTGTGTGTTTTGTGAACGGCGTGTTTTGGGAATTGATTATGATTTGATTATTTGGAGCGTTGAAGGATTTGATGATGATACTCCTATTGTTTAAAGTTATGGAATCGTGTATTCCGTATTTAATCTTGTTATTGTGTTTTGAAGAGTTTGATAATGGTGTCGAGTTAATGGCCATCTCTAGTGAGTATTCTTAATGAACTTACATTCTTAGCATGTTAGTTTTGCATGAGTAATGTGTGTGTGTGTATGCTCACTACGGGTTAGATCCGACGGGGTCTCGGTAGGGGTCCACAGAGGCGTGGATCGACGAGCTTGCTTTTAACCACTACGGGTTAGATCCGACGGGGTCTCGGTAGGGGTCCACGAGAGACGTGGATCGACGGTTAATTGTGGTGCATTTTACAAATGTGACTTATTTATGGCATTTAGAAATGAGCGCTTTTGAGCGGTTTTCATGATTACATGCATCGACTAAGTGTGTAAGAGGTAAGTTGTTCGTTTGGCTTACTTGGCTAGGATGGCACAAGAGTATTTTGTTGTTTGTTTTAAATCCTTTATTTGTGGATTTTGATGTTGGGAGACGAACCTTGTGGTCGTTCTTGTGTACTGTGAGTTGATGAGATTTGGGGCTAAAATCCCAATGGTTTTGTAAAAGTCATTTTATGGATTTGGGGCTAAAATCCCAACGGTTTGGTAAATGTCATTTTTCGGAAAGTAAACCTTTGGGTCGGTGACCCCTTTTGTCTTTTGGATTTTTGAAAAGTAGGATTTGATAATCCTAAATTGTTTTCTATTAAAACTCTCGATGGCATTCTAAACCGTCTTATAAATTATTTCCATTGATTTATGGTATTTCGATTTTTAAATGTTTTCTCAAATTCTTGCCTCGAGAAGTGCTTTTCGTTTCGTTTGGAACCTTGAGGATTCCTGGTTATTATTATTCGTGGAATGTGAATTGTATGGCTCGTATTTGCACTTTGTTCTTGCACTAGCAAAACAGTGGAGTTTTGCTAACCCCCGAGTATTCGGGGGGTGGATGTCTATTTTTGCATTCAGGTTTTGGAGCATAACACAGGGTCGGCACGAAGGATGATGAAAGATGAACGATACTAATCACACGAGGATCCGTTGATGTCGTATTGGTCTAGTTGTATTTTCTTTTCCGCTGCAGTATCTTTTCCCCGTTGTACGGGAGTTTATTGTATTTTGACCCTGCGTGGGTATATGTTGTAATTGAGTTGTATATTTTTATTGAAAGACCAAATCGGTCTACTGAGTCATTTAGCCTTGAAGGCATTGTCGAGATGTTAAATGTTGCTACCAGCCTGGTAGATCTTCGAGGAGAGGGTCTACGGCGTGTAATATCCCTGAGTGGATTGGGGGTGTTACATAAATGGCTGTCGGGTCAGTGGTGTCTATTGAGTTTTGTCTCGTCGGATTTAGTCTGACTGAGTCGTGTCGCGACGCGTCGTTTGAGTTTGTTGGTCGTGATTAGTATCGTGGGGCGATCATCATCTTCGTGCGACCTGTGGAAGTAAGTCTCCCTTCTTCGTGTTGTGCCTCGTGTGACACGAGCTATTTTTATGATTATTTGTTAAGTGATGGAATCCTTATGTGGATTTTGATTTCACGATATGTATTTAATCGACTCTCGTATTTGATTTATACGAGGAGTGTAAATCGCTTGTGATGTCTTTTTATTGTTGTTTTTGTCCGTTGCTAATGATTTTGAATCGATTTGCACGTTTTACAAGTTCTCTTGTGGAAGCTTTGTGCTTATACACGTTCGACTTGTTCACTAGCTTGATCTGGTAGGGTCTTTAGAGGCCTCGAATGGGGCCATGGTTTTGTTACGAATGTGGTTATTTGACTCTAATATTTTGTTCTTATGAGGAGTAGTGTTCTTTGGATTGTGCATGTTGAACTATATTTCTTTTATCCATTGCGTGAGTTCTTTTGTAATGACTTTCGGTATTTTACCGACCGAGTTTTATTTCGATAACCGCTTCCCTTAACCGAGTTTTTGGCATTATGGCCTTGACCAGCCGACGAAATTCTTATGACGGTATTTAGTATTTTGTAAATGGCTTTCGTGAGTTTTTAAATATTACCGTCATCGGCCTTTTTGGCATTTTTGTAAATGGTTTTTAGCACAGGGTTAGGCGGGACCCACGGTGCTAGGATGTTCCGTGTGATTACACAAATTTTTGGGCATTCTAGCCTTTTTGGCATCGTCCTTTTGGCATTGAATTATTTTGAAAACTTGAGTATCTTAGAAATAAATTTCGAGACATATTTTTTTTCAAATGAGTTATTTTCTTGTGGTACATCCAGGTGCCACAATATATTCCAAAATTTTTCTGCCTCGAGGACCAAAATGTTTTGAGATATTTTCAATGTTTTAGAAACACTTTTATTTAGACCCGAGGGTCGAATATTCTGAAAGTTTTCACTAAGAGAAAGTGTCCTCATTTTTTTATCAAATGCGAAACGGTTCTCCAAAGTCTCGATAACGATGTTTCACGTTTGTACTTTTTGAAAGGTGATACTCAAGATCAATCGGTGTTCTTCTAAATTATTTTCAAAATGAGGTTTTCGTTTTTAAAACCTATCCATTCCCGTTTGAGGGCTGGGTATATATGTATGATGTTCGCGTTGTCATTTTGATGTTTGCTCCCGAGTATGACCGAATTGGCGGTGTGAGCGTTGAGTCGTTTTCCACACATTGGTTGTGCTAGCCCCCTGTGAGAGGCGGGATGTTGGTGTTGAATGTTGCCATCTCATGGTGATTTCTGCGTTATCGCGCATGTGCGAGCTGTTAGAGCTTGGTTTGGTATGACCGTGTGCATCGGTGATGGTTCCGTTATGTGTCGGTTGTTTGATGTCTTGTTGCCTTGCTTCCGTTTTTGTGAATTTCGTGGACGAGGTCGGAGGTAATGCCCGTACTATTTTGACTTCTGTATTTTCTTTTTCCCCAGTCTATCGATTCGCTCATGTTCGTTGGTACTTTATGAAATTGTTCTGTATTTCGGTTTCATCGTCCGAACAAACTGTGATCTTGTTGTGGGTCGATCTGGTTATCGTTGTGACCTTTTCGAGTTCGGTTCGATTCTTGTGAACCTTGTTCGGAAGTGACATCATTTGGTCCTATTAGTTCTTTTATTCGAAGTGGATCGGATTTGGAACTCCTGTGTTTTCGACTCTGTCGACTCGTTTATGCTCGTTAACATTTTCTGAACTTTCCTTGTCCCTTGCTTTTGTTGATCGGACGAGTGCGGTATTGTTTCGGAATAACTCGTTTGTCGTTGTGATTTTTTTTCGATTGCTATTTCCCTTTCCTGTGGATCTTATGTGAGTGCACATTTTGTTGTTTTTACCGGATCATGTTTCGTCTCGAGTCGATATGTGAACTTCGGAGTTGTCGGTTGAACCTTATTGTTCTTCGTGATCCGAACAGGATTATTCGATTTTTTTTGTTGACTCGATCATTGTGGTTCGATCATTGATTGTTCGGTTTTTGTTAATCTCGTTTCGTGATTGTTGAACGTTCAGACTGCTTCGTAATTCCCTTAAGTTCGGGAAATTAGTCTCGTTTTCGATCTTCCAACCCTTGGGCGGTGGAACTCCGTATTAGTTCAGCGATTGGCTCGCGTTTCGATTGATGTACCGTTGGGTTGGTCAATCATACTGACTTTCGTTCGTTGTGTTTTGTGATTGTCGGATAATTGACTTGGCTATATTATCCGTTTGATGACGCTTGTCATTTGTTGGTTTTATTGTATCCCTAACGGCGACGTTGTGTTGGTCGTCGTGGAGCGTGTTTTCACGCCGTATGTCTCTTTGCATTTCTTGCAGCGTTTCGCCGTTGGGCGCGAGTTTTCTATTTTTGTGTATCTCGTCGAGTTTTCCTGGCGGGTATATTGCTCCCCCCTACTTGTTTTAAGTTTCGGGACGAAACTTCTTTTAAGGAGGGTAGAATGTAATATCCGCAATTTGAATTTCGGTAATTTTCATTTTCCGGAGGAAGTTCGTTTTGACAACTCTATCATGACCGTTTCGTCATTCCGAGAATGATTAATTCTGCACTTTTTGTCATCCGAGTTCGTTTCGGTGTCGTTTTGTTGAGTTCCGTGTCCTTAATCGACTTTTTCACGTGGGAGTTCGACTTTGTAAAGTCACCATTAATTATTGGAAACTCCAAAAATTCTGAATCTTTGCAATATTATAGAGCATCAAGTTAGCTTTACAATGGTTCAAGCTTTGAGACAATAGGAGTCAGGACGAAGGAGTTATGGTCGAAATAGCGAAGGCGCACGGTGTGCCTTTTTGGTGTTGAAGGGGGCATGCACTGTGCCGCGGCACACTCAGTGTGCCGCGGCACAAAGCTAATTCTGGGCGTTTTTCTTCGCCTTGGGCCGCGGCACACTCATCCTGTGCCGCGGCACACGGGCTTTTTCTGCGTTTTTGAGCAGATTTTCGAGGAGAAACATTCATTTTCTCCTCTCCTCTTCCTCCTACCCTTCTAAGCGATTTCAATGGCGATTTTGGGCGATTTGAGTGCTCCCAAACTTGTAGAGATCATCTACCTCAAGTCTTGTTGTAGATTTTCGACCTCTACTTGAATCCTTCATCCAAATCAAGGTATTTTGGCTTGAACCCTTGTTTTTGTAGATTTGGGGATTTTCCTTTTTGATTTCGATTCCAATCCGTTTTTAATCAATTAATTGTTGTATAAACGTTGTTTTGAACTTGCTCTACGGATTGGATACTCGTATCTTTGGTTCGTTCAACCCGAGGGGTGATTTCTTTGTTCTTGAAGGGTCTTGAACATTTAATGTTCGATTAAATGTTCGAATGAGTTCCCTTTGATAGTTTGTTGGGATTTCCGTTGTTTTCGGCCTTGATTCTCGTCGTAATCATGTTTTATTATTCCCTACGGAGGATTATAGGTGCTCGATGATTCCGATGTTGAATTCCGTTGGTGTTGATGATTCATATGGTGTTTTCCCATAGTAATTTCGGTGCTATCACGTTCTAGATAGTGTTCGGGAATTTGAGGGCTACCCGGCCGTATCCGTTCACTTTTCCATTGCTCGTGATATCGAGGCAAGTACCTTGCCCATACTCTTCTTATTTTGTGGATATGATGATCGGTGATCGTCTTGGTGTGTTTGTTTGGTTGTTTGAAATGAAGTTTCAAAAGATTTCGGTTTGGCCTCGTTAAAGGTTTTCTTTCAAAATGCGTGTGTGTTTTGTGAACGGCGTGTTTTGGGAATTGATTATGATTTGATTATTTGGAACGTTGAAGGATTTGATGATGATACTCCTATTGTTTAAAGTTATGGAATCGTGTATTCCGTATTTAATCTTGTTATTGTGTTTTGAAGAGTTTGATAATGGTGTCGAGTTAATGGCCATCTCTAGTGAGTATTCTTAATGAACTTACATTCTTAGCATGTTAGTTTTGCATGAGTAATGTGTGTGTGTGTATGCTCACTACGGGTTAGATCCGACGGGGTCTCGGTAGGGGTCCACAGAGACGTGGATCGACGAGCTTGCTTTTAACCACTACGGGTTAGATCCGACGGGGTCTCGGTAGGGGTCCACAGAGACGTGGATCGACGGTTAATTGTGGTGCATTTTACAAATGTGACTTATTTATGGCATTTCCGGAAATGAGCGCTTTTGAACGGTTTTCATGATTACATGCATCGACTAAGTGTGTAAGAGGTAAGTTGTTCGTTTGGCTTACTTGGCTAGGATGGCACAAGAGTATTTTGTTGTTTGTTTTAAATCCTTTATTTGTGGATTTTGATGTTGGGAGACGAACCTTGTGGTCGTTCTTGTGTACTGTGAGTTGATGAGATTTGGGGCTAAAATCCCAATGGTTTTGTAAAAGTCATTTTATGGATTTGGGGCTAAAATCCCAACGGTTTGGTAAATGTCATTTTTCGGAAAGTAAACCTTTGGGTCGGTGACCCCTTTTGTCTTTTGGATTTTTGAAAAGTAGGATTTGATAATCCTAAATTGTTTTCTATTAAAACTCTCGATGGCATTCTAAACCGTCTTATAAATTATTTCCATTGATTTATGGTATTTCGATTTTTAAATGTTTTCTCAAATTCTTGCCTCGAGAAGTGCTTTTCGTTTCGTTTGGAACCTTGAGGATTCCTGGTTATTATTATTCGTGGAATGTGAATTGTATGGCTCGTATTTGCACTTTGTTCTTGCACTAGCAAAACAGTGGAGTTTCGCTAACCCAGAGTATTCGGGGTGGATGTCTATTTTGCATTCGGGTTTTGGAGCATAACACGTGGTCGGCACGAAGGATGATGAAAGATGAACGATACTAATCACACGAGGATCCGTTGATGTCGTATTGGTCTAGTTGTATTTTCTTTTCATTGCAGTATCTTTTCCCCGTTATGCGGAGTTTATTGTATTTTGACCCCTGCGTGGGTATATGTTGTAATTGAGTTGTATATTTTTATTGAAAGACCAAATCGGTCTACTGAGTCATTTAGCCTTGAAGGCATTGTCGAGATGTTAAATGTTGCTACCAGCCTGGTAGATCTTCGAGGAGAGGGTCTACGGCGTGTAATATCCCTGAGTGGATTGGGGGTGTTACAATACTCGGCTTCCATGGTAGAGTCCGCTATGCATTTCTGCTTCAGACTCCTCCAACTGATGGCTCCACCTCCCAAAGTGAAAACATATCCGGAAGTTGATTTCGACTTTTCTTTGTCCGCACTGAAATCTGAGTCAGTGTAACCCAAAAGACAAAGTGTATCCGATTGATATACAAGCATATGATCCCTAGTCCTTCTCAGGTACTTGAGTATATGCTTGACAGCAATCCAATGTCCCGGTCTTGGGTTTGACTGATATCTTGCCACCATGCCTACAGCATGACAGATATCAGGCCTAGTGCAAAGCATAGCATACATGAGGCTTCCCACTGCCGAAGCATAAGGGACCAGCTTCATGTCATCTATCTCTTTATGTGTCTTAGGACACATAGCCTTAGATAGCTGAATTCCATGTCTGTAAGGTAAGAAACCTTTCTTGGAATTCTCCATGCTGAATCGCTCTAGCACCGTATCGATATAGGATGCCTGAGATAAGCACAACATCATTTTCTTGCGATCTCGAAAGATCTTAATACTGAGGATGTGCCCGGCTTCTCCTAAATCCTTCATATCGAACTGCTCAGACAGCCATACCCTTACGTCTGATAATACCTTCACATTGTTTCCAATTAGAAGTATATCATCTACGTACCGTACAAGAAACACCGGCATGTTTCCATCGCACTTTTTGTATACACAAACCTCACTAGGACACTGTTCAAAACCATATGATTGAATGACCTCATCAATCTCATGTTCCAAGACCTTGATGCTTGCTTGAGACCATAAATGGCTCTCTTAAGCTTGCACACTAAGTGCTCCTCTCCTTCAGCAATGAATCCCTCAGGTTGTCGCATGTAGATTTCCTTATCAAGACTCCCATTCAAGAACGCAGTCTGGACATCCATCTGCCAAATCATCATATCCAAATGTGCAGTTATAGATAAGAGAATCCGGATCGATTTAAGCATGGCTACTGGCGAAAAGGTCTCATCGTAGTCGATGCCCTCCTTCTGAGTGTAACCTTTTCGCAACAAGCCTTGCTTTGAAGGTTTCAACCTTCCCTTTCGATCCTCTCTTACGCTTGTGGACCCACTTACTTCCAATGGGTTTTACTCCATTGGGTAGCTCTACGAGTTCCCACACTTGATTAGAATCCATGGATCCCATTTCGGCTTCCATTGCTGTTTTCCAAGATTCAGCATCCTTGTCTTGAACTGCCTGTTTGTACGTACATGGATCCGTTTCATCTTGGTCCGGGGAGTGGTCCGAAGATGCTCCCGCGCCGATGAAACGTTAAGGTTGACGAACAACCCTCCTACTATGACGATGCATGTCCTTGGTTTGCGTATCCACAATAGTGTCGATACGTGGTACACTAGGTGTTTGCACAATTGGTATTGTCGAAATATCACCCCTAAGTTCTTCTAGAATGACCTCACTCCTAGGCTTGTGGCTTATTACATAGTCCTCCTCTAAGAACCGGGCATTGGTGCTAACAATGACCTTCTGGTCTTTAGGATTGTAGAATAAGCCACCCTTTGTTCCCTTAGGATATTCTACAAACACTCGTACTTTTGTACGAGATGCCAACTTATCAGCTTCCTTATTCAGCATGTGTGCTGGTGAACCCCAAATCCGAATATGTCCTAGATTGGGCTTGCGCCCATTCCACAGTTCTGTGGGTGTTTTTGGAACTGATTTCGAAGGCACCAAGTTTAGAATGTATGCCGCTGTTTCTATGGCGTATCCCCAAAACAAAATAGGCAAATCAGAATAACTCATCATTGACCTAACCATCTCTAATAAAGTACGATTCCTTCGTTCAGCAACACCATTTTGTTGTGGTGTACTGTATTTGTGGTGGGAAGTAATCCCCTCATGTGCCAAGAAATCCAAAAACTCTCCACTAAGGTATTCGCCACCACGATCAGATCGTAGTGACTTGATACTCTGCCCATGATGCTTCTCCGTTTCAGCCTTGAATTCTTTGAACTTATCAAAAGATTCAGACTTATGTCACATCAAATAAATGTATCAATATCTCGAATAATCATCTATAAACGTGATGAAGTATTCGAAACCACCTTAGCCTGGATGTTCATTGGACCACATACATCGGTGTGTACTAATTCCAATACATTTTGTGCATGATTTCCCTTGCTTTGGAAAGCCCTTTTAGTCATTTTACCTTCTAGACAGGATTCGCAGGTTGGAAATGACTCAACTTGGAGCGAATCCAATGGGCCAACGCTCACCAATCTTTGAATCCTTCTAAGGTTAATATAACCCAATCGTAAATGCCACAAATATGTTGGATTTATGCTCTAAGACTCTTTTCTTTTATAAGGATTAGTCAAAGAATTAAGTGATATATAATTATGCAAGGGAGCTGGTGAAGCATTAATGATATAAAGTTCTTCACTATAAGTACTCACACAAACATATTCACTATTTCTTTTAATAACTGCATTATCTTCAAAAGAAACTGAATATCCAGCACGACGCAATTTAGAAATTGAAATTAAATTCATTCTAAAATCGGGTACTAATAATACATTATTTAGAACTAAAATCCTATCATCAACTTTTAGCTGCATGACTCCCATCGCAATGACCTTGACTGAAATAGTCGCTGACTTATTGTAATCTCATCCGCACTAAGTACCTTGGTTACTTGGAACCCCTGCGAGTTATTACAAACATGATCAGTGGAGCCCGAATCCACTATCCACGAAGTGATAGAACAGGCATCCAAACATGTTTTGACTACTATTGCATGAGACGTACCTTTCTTAGGGCAGTCACTCTTGAAATGCCCTTTTAGACCGCAGTTGAAGCACTTGCCCTTCGGCTTTTTGTTCGCCTCGGGCTGAGCAGCCTTTGACTGAGGAGCCTTGCCCTTAGCTTTGAAGGTTGCCACTTGCTTCTGGCCAACCTGCTTTCTTTTCTTTCCCCATTTGGGTTTTGAAGAAGCAGCACCGGTTGCCGCAAGAATTTGATGATAACCTTGTTTGAAGAGACCTTCGGCAGACTGAAGCTCTGTCAGAAGTTCTGCCAATGTATAAGTCCTACGATTCATATTGTAGTTGAGGCAGAACTGCTCAAATCTTCTTGGTAAACTGCCCAAGATAATATCGACATGCGACTCCGCATCGATAGTGGCCCCCAGTATGCTCAGTTCGTTCAAATGAGACATCATTTTAAGAACGTGATCCCTTACTGGGGTCCCTTCATACATTTGGTTTGTCATCAAAACCCTCATTGTATTTTGCCTAGCCGCCCGGTTCTGATGACCAAACATCTCAGTGAGATTTTTCATCATTTCCGCGGCCGAGCCCATCGTCTGATGCTGATGCTGCAATACATTTGTCAATGAAGCCAAAATGTAACAGCGAGCCATCTCATCAGACTTTTTCCATTTCCGGGATTCAGCCAACTCTTCAGGAGTGGCATCCGTTTCTGGTTCCAAAGGGCTCTCCTCAGTTAAAACAAATTTATGCGCCTCGGTAGTCAAGACAATGTCAAGATTTCTTTTCCATTCGGCAAAGTTAGTGCCATCAAGTTTGTTTTCTTTGAGAATAACAGCTAGTGGATTGAAAGACATCTGAGAATAAAATTAAAAACACCATTCATCACATAATTCGACGCATAATATATTGAAAAACCTTAAATATATATATATATATATATATATATATATATATATATATATATATATGCAATCAGCCAACACCTTGAAAAACAGCACATGCAAGCCACGATAGTGTGGACGTTTACACATACATTTTCAAGTAGATTTTAACGTCTTTAATTTTACTATCTAGCCAAGATCCGTTTTGACAAGTCAAATTAATAGTTGGTTCCTCTTGGCCATGTATTTAATTAACATAGACTCCGATGGGGAGCTTATTAATCAATACACCTAAGTGAACACCATAATTTAACAAACCTTAGAATATCATTTAATGATAACAGTCCTATAGATGGAGAAGTCCCATCATAAAAAATAATATTCACCTCATTGTTATGAAATTTAAAGTTTAAAACCAGTGATCCAATAATTAGCACATCCGATATGGAGGAAGACTCTAATGTCAACGCGCATGCTAATTATTTCACAATTTAAACCAATTATGGAGGCCAATTTGAGTTTGAAAATTCAATTTAAAATCACTTAGTTGTTTTGAAAAATAAGGTTTTTAATTTTCTCGTCCTAACATGCAAGGAAACATATCACGCACACATCCATACATGCCATACATCAAAACAATAAAACCAACAAATAAAAAAATGGATAATTAAATCCAATTATCATGGCTTTTATTCCTCGTTTTGAAAAACGAGAAAATCTTCGGCTCGTTTGCTCCCACTGCTTCAAGCATCTCGCGGAAAAACGAATCGAACGACCCGAACCGGACAACTTGACCCGTGGCATTTGCCCATTGTTGCCCATTGCCCGACCTTTCGAATCGCCCGACCTGCCCGAAGTGCCCATTGCCAGCGAACCGACCGAGACTCCTCTTCGCGCTGGACTTCTTTCTCTTTCGTACTTTGTGTGTTCCAATTTGATTACAATTTTATTCGAAATAAAATACATCGAATTTACATCAAATTACAAGAAAAATAAATCATATTCTACCTGTGGATTTTCTCACGGGAAAAACTTATACATGCCCCAAAACCGGGCTAAATTGCCAAAAGCGCGTAAATTAATAAAAACATCACATAGCCATGATAATTGTATCATATTCTCCTGCAAGACAAATTCTAGCAAAATATTCCAAAAATCATACTACATGAATATTTAATTACTAGCATATTAATCACTAAATTAATTAAATTGAACAGAACCTAAAGACCGTCTCTGATACCAATTGTTGGAATATAAAACGCAGCGGAAGCAAGTTGGCGAAAATATTTTAAGAAAGATTTTATAAACTAACCAACATAAAAATCGGATCTATTTAGGCTTGTCAATTAATTAACTAAACAGATTAACAAATAATTAAATACATATATTTACGCATGGGGTCGGTAATTTATACCTTTGACGCGAAGTGGTAGGAAACCCTTTTGGTCGATTATCTCCTCTTCGTACTCCTCTCTGATCTTCTTGTATTTCTACCTCAAGATCTTCTAGAGTATATCCCGCCTATGTCCGGATACCGTGTGGGCAACAATCTACCGGACTACTTAGACTACAATGGATCGGCCGAATTACCTTCTCAAGAAACTCATGATTTTTGTTCTCTCTATTTTTCTTGAATATTTTGGTATTTTTAGAAAAATATTGTGTTAACTAAATTATGGAATCCAAGACACTAGTCAAGATCCACAATTAAACACACACAAAAATTGATTTTCTTGGGAAATAATAATGATGAAAATCGGCCAACACCAATGTCTTATTTATAGGTGTTTTGGGCTACTCTAAGGACCTTAAGGAGGATATGGTAAGGACTCCCAATAGATATCTTCTTTCCAATATTAGGACTCTTCCTAATATTAAGACTCTATTAATATCAACTTAGTCCACTAAAAGGTTGATATTGCACTTCCTATCAAAATCCCAAATTACGAAATTGGGCTCCTTTTTGAATTAATTATTTCCCGTATTTAAGATATTTCATGTTCATTAATTAATTTAAGCTACTAACAGCTTTTAATTAATTAATATATTATACATGAGTATACCACTCGACCTTTATTATTATATCGGAAAATTAATTCCACCTGCAGGGTTTAATATAATAATTCTTTCGAATGTCTCAAGGGACATGATCAACCCGACTGGTCGGGACACGATTTCTAGCTATAATATTAATTATCATATAAATAATAATATTACCCAAATTATCGATCATATTGAGTCAATCATTGTGGCTCTAACCCATGATAAATCAAAGCAATAAATATTAAATATATATAATTAAATATTCATCACTAGAATTAAGAAATAATAATTGTCCGAGATGTACGTTCTTCTTATAGTCAGTACAGAAGAATCTATCTCACCTCGATCCTGTTCAACATATAGCGAATACGCTAATATATGCTAATGGCCAAGACCAACCAATATCAACATATACTACCTCTTACATAACGGTCTAATGTTATATAGGTTGTGAACTAAATATTACTATATAAGGAACCGATAATGTGATCTTCTGTGTGACACGACACACCACATTTTCTACAATATAAAGTAATTTAGACTGCATTTGCATAACCATAGCGTGAATAAATATGCAAAACATGTGATAAATGAATTAAATATTCTCATAGATAAAGACCGGGAAATTAGGTAATACAAGCATAAAGTATGCTTTGACGTATACAACCCTAACAGTCGCGTGGACAGAGTTCCAGAGATTTATGAGAGATGAGTTTTGTCAGGAACCAATCAGAAATCAGAGGATTAATGAATTCTTTTCGGCAAGGCCGCAAGATGTACCACAGTCTCAAACTACATCTCAGCTATGTGCAGGATCAGGTGAGAACAGAGGAGGATAAGATCCGTCATTTCATTAGGCGAATGAAGCCGGAGATTCGTCAGTACATGGTAGGTTTCACTTGTACTTCATTGAGAGAGTATCACAATAGGGTGTTAGCCTATGAACTATCTATATCATCGACTGAGCATATGTCAGAGTCAAAGAGACAGAAAACTATTGGGAACTTTTCAGGAAATCAGAGAAGTGGGCCCCCTGGGGCTGGGATTTCGTGTCGCCATCCTAAGAAGGTTCCTCGATCGCATAAACAGAGGAGGAGTATTACCCCTGCAGTGAGTAATGTGAGTACCTCGAGTACGTGTTATAATTGTAGTCGAGCGGGCCATACCGCGAAGAATTATCATTCACCGTTAATCAGTTGTTTCGATTGCGGTCAATTGGGACACCGAGCGTGCATTGTGATACGGTAGCTGAGAGGTTTGGGGATCGAGTTTGCGTCTCTGCTCCGAAAGGACACAGAGATGCTTAGTGTGGTTTTCGAGAATTTCGGCGTGGTCGGAGTTCTTCGTGGTTACCTTTGCGGATCATTGTGAGTTTAATTTCTATTTTTTCGACTGTGTGTGTTTTCTTGTAATATGTACCTTTTGTTTTGTGATTGTTCGGATAATCGACTTGATTATGCTATCAGTTTGGTGATACTTGACACTTGTTGGTTTTATTATGTCTCTGCTTGTGACATTGTGATGGTTGTCGTTGAGCGTGATTTCACACCGTATGTTCCTTTGCGTTTCTTGTAACGTTTCGCTAATAGGCTTAAGTTACGCGGTTTTTATGTATCTCGTTGAGTAGTTCCTGGTGGGATATTGCTCCTCCCTACTTATTTTTAAGTTTCGGGACGAAACTTCTTTTAAGGAGGGTAGTATGTAATATCTGCGATTTTGATTTTTGGTAATTTTCTTTTTTTTGGCGAAAGTCCATCCTAGTGACTCGCTTGTGACCGTTTCGTCATTCTGAGAATGATTAATTCGATACTTTTTGACATCCGAGTTCATTTCGGTATTGCTTTGTTGAGTTTCGTGCTTTTTAGCGACTTTTTCGCACTTAAGTTCGATTCTTGCGGATCTCGTTCGAAACTATTGTTTCGTATTTCCTGAAAGTTCATTTAACATTTTTATATGTGTTGTGAGCTTCGATTGGGTTATCCGTTGCCGTATCTTGATTTTTCGGAGGCTTTATACGGCACACAAAGATATAGCGTTGCCTCAAGTTTGGCCCCGCCAGCATGATCGAGTCTTGGTTCCACCTAACAAGAGGTACCGTATGTCACTGTCCTAGCTACTTCCGTGCTCACTGCATTAATTTGTTTATTACTGAGTAAGGAATAATGTAGCTACTAGTTGTTCTGCCTTCATCTCACATTCTGGCAAGTTGGGATCTAGGAGAAAAGTGATGTCCATGAGAGTTGGTTCAATTAGGGTGGCAGCGGCGAATACATGTAAACGCTCTGATCAAAAGAGCAGATTTGTGGATGGTGCTATTGCTTTTTTTTTTTTTTTTTGGTGTTGGTGGTGGTGGGGATTTCATTAAAACGAACAATTTTGACATTCTGCATGCTTCCATCTACATTAATGCATGCCATTATGGACGCTCGTGTCATGCATGCCTTAACTTTTCTGTTTGTTTTACCTACACACACATTTGTGTGTGTAGAGATGAAGTGCTATCCATCCCTTACGTTGCCAGTTATATAGATATGCTACATCATTGCCACATGAGTAGGTGCTCATTGGATGCCTACGTAAGGTGGAGAAGGTAACAAACCACTATATATATATATATATATATATATATATATAACAATATCTCTAGTTTGCTTTAAATGGTTGGCGGGGTGGGGGGGGGGGGGGGGGGGATTTTCGTTTCTCCAAGTTGATTTTGGCTAAATGAAAATTTATGGTAGAATGGAGTATATACATTGATTTTACAATATCAATCATGTAATGAGCATGACTATAGCAATTAATCATAACTCATAGTCGTCTCATAATATTTTCCACGTAACTGAAAAAACCTAAGATAATGACGGTTCTTAAATCTCATATGACTTCTTCCTTCGTATGAAGGTTGGGATAGGAAGGGCATTTGGAGTAAGCACTTATAGTGTTAACTAATGTCAGCCAATTAATTGAATACTGTAATCTTCATGCCCCAATCCCAACATCGTTGGGATTAAGGTGCAGTTGATGATGGTGATGACGATGATGAAGATATATATTTTTTTTTTCTTGTCTAGAGATTAAGGTAGTGGAGACAACTAATAGTATGGCAGCCTTAATCATATTTTGTCCCAAATTAGATATACATATGCTTTTTTCCGTTTGCGTTTGTGAGGTGGAATGTATGCTTCTGGTGTTTAATAGCAGAACCAAACTCGTCTTCTTTGCTGGTCGAGTTCAGAATTCTGGTATCCGGCAAGAGCTACTAGCTTTGTGGAAAAATGATACATCTTTCAGTATATCTTCAGGGCATCCAACTTTCCCCTATGAGGACGGGTTCAGGAGAAGCAAATACTGTCTCCATGTAAAAGGTTACGAAGTAAATACGGCTAGAGTTGTCGATGCTATCCACTATGGTTGTGTCCCTGTCTTGATATCCAATTACTATGACCTTCCATTTGCTAATATCCTGGATTGGACCAAATTCTCAATCATAGTTAACCAAAGAGATGTTGCTCTCCTGAAAGACATCCTAACATCGGTGTCCGAGCAGACGTACCTGAACCTATACCGAAGTTTATGCATGGTTAGGAAGCACTTCAGGTGGAATCATGTGCCGGTGAGTTATGATGCCTTTTATATGACGGCTTACCAGTTGTGGCTCAGGAGAGGCTTGCATCGTGTCGTGGCCTAATAAGTTGAAATCAAATTTATGAAAAAAATTAATTTTAAGGAATATTATATAAATTTTAGTTAGATATAAAAATTTTATTTTCATAGTAGGCTTTTTGTTTACTCTCATTGCACCAACCACAACTCTAGGGTTGACGGAACATGCCGAATTCTTACACGAATTCTGCTGCACCACTAGATTTTCCCTCAACCCCAACTCCAACCCATATATAGTGCCTTGATGAAGCTTGACAGAGTTGAAAATCAATGGAAGAAACTCGTCGTTTTGGGCCGAACCTGATGTTGTAGTGATTTTGTTTGAATTTATCAATAGATAATTTGTGTACTCGTTAATTACGTGATTTTTAAATTTTCCACAATATATAGATAAACTCTAATTGACAAATCTTAATGTCAAAATACAAATTTCTTTAAATTGCAATTTTAGTTCAACACCCGTTCATTCTAGTTCAACTTTAATTTACCATAATTTTTTAACCCTGTTTTTATAACTTACAATTTCCTTAACTATATGGACCGGAAAACAGAATTTTATTAATATATGTCTTTTTTTTATTATCAGTATTTTTTTCTTATGTTATCACTTTCTTCATTTCTTACACTTGAAATATTATTAGATTTAGACTTTCATATTTTTCAATGCATAATTTTGACTATTAATATCTTTAACTATTTATTTCTAGATATTTTAAAAATTTATTTTTTGAAAATATATATTGTGAAAAGTCTAATAAGATTTTACGTGACCATATTTTTTTATGTATAAATTTTGAAATGGTCATAATAGAGTATGAGAATAGTGTAAAATGAAAATATTGCAATAATAAAATAATTGAGGAACTATGGTTATTTTTCATGTAATTTCACCACAAATTGTATTTCACAAGAACAAATTATTTAAAAATATTGCTTCAAATTCTAATTTTTACTACTTTTTATAATTTATTTGATGCACTATTAATTTTTGAATTCTAAATCCGTCTATTATTTAAAGTTTTAAGGTCGATAACACATGAAAGTCTCAAACTATTACCACAAAAATCTGCGTGGTTTTTATGGACTGTGTTTTGTTGACCAAGTCTAAATTTTATAGTTCTTTTCCCAAATTTTCAAGTTCTTTTTTGGCTTTTTATTTTTTTATTTTTCTTACGGTTCTCTAATTTTTATGGGTCTTTTTCCCTGATTTTTCATGATTTTTTTTATAAGAATGATTATGCCGATTATGACAATGCTGTTGCTGATGTTTATGGGACTCTTGCTGCTTGAAATACTACTCTCTGAAGTATACTTTTAAGAGAAATGATACATCAACACTCCACCATCAACACCTCGTCAATTCCTTGCTTTGAAGGGTTGTAGGATGTGCTTTATAAATATTTTATTATAATATTAATTAATATTATTTAAAATTATATCACCAGTAAAGCTCGCAATACAACCCTGCAAAGCAGGTGTTGATGGGATGTGGATGGCGGAATGTTTGATTTATCATTCCTCTACTTTTAAATATGCCACATAATCAATGCATACGGATTAAGTCTACGACTTTTATCGAGCTTTCGAGATCTGTGGTGGTTTGCCCTTCTCATTCAAATTCTCCCCTTCAAATCCATGTGGATTTCAAGTATAATGATGGAAGCTGACTAGCTGATGGTGTCTTAAAATTTCAACTTGATGACCGCAGCTTGATTAAGAAGGGTGTAGTGGGAGAAAATGGGTGAATCCGAGTGCGAGTGAACTGGTGTGTGTGATGCATATGAGCAACGCTACTGTTGGAACGGTCAATTAAAAACACGAGAAAAAGGATGAAACCAGTACATCTTATCTTCATCGAGAAAAAGGATGAAACCAGTACGTCTTATCTTCATCATTCTCTCCCTCTTTGAAAAGATTCCTCCTCGAATCCGTTTGAATCTTCTCTCCATCAGTATAATAAAGTCGGTTACATGTTTACGTCCAGGGAAAGCAGAATTAATTAATGTGTCACGAGACTTGACGTTAAAAAGCATCGACAGTACATATGTGGCTCAAAGTCTTGAGACGATACGTAAATGGAAATTTCACAATTGTGTTAAAATAACTATTGTTAGTAATGAGAAAATAATAATTATCAACGTAAGGCCCTCAAAAATGAATGGGATATCACTACCGTGAGGCCCATGTCCACCATAATTGGTGAATTCCAGCCGGCTATCTAAAATAGGCCCAAGTTGATAAGTATCATCGTTGGCCCTAAATAATTCACCAATTCAGCTATTGTAGCCCGCTAAGGATACCCAACCATGTTGAAAGACCCATTTTTCAGTTAGGCTATTAAAATTGTATAACCCTATCTTTTTCATCTTTCTCTTCACGAAAAATTGAAATGGAAAAACTCTACAGTTAAGCATTTTTATCGCTACGGTCTATTCTTCCATCACCACCATTTTTAGGAGACGCATGAAGGCAAGCACGTCGGCACGTCGTCGTTCGCCGCTGTGTTGGGCATCGAAGGCTTGGAGTGGTGATAGTGGTGTCATTTCGAGTGTCGACGCAGGAAGGTCGATGAGAGTCAGGTGGGAATCGTCAAAACTGTAGTTGGATGCAAAAACCTGACGTAGCGGCGATGACGATCTGAAACCTGTGGTCAGGTGGGTCTGGACATTCAAATGGGACAAGTGGAAATTCCAGTACTGGAAATCCATCAGTATAAGAGTCGATTACATGGTCATCTCCAGGGAAAGCAAAATCAATTAATGTGTCACGAGACTTGACGTCAGAAAACATCGGCAGTACATATGTGGCTCAAAGTCTTGAGACGATAAGTAAAGGGCAGTTTCATAATTGTGTTAAAATAAGTAATGAAAAAATAATAATGATCAACGTCAGACCCTCAAAAATGAATGAGATATCACTATCGTGAGGCCCATGTCCACCATAATTGGTGAATTTCAGCCGGCTATCTAAAATAGGCCTAAGTTGATAAGTATCGTTATTGGGCCTAAATAATTCACGAATTCAGCCATTGTAGCCCGCTGAAGATGCCCAACCATGTTGAAAGACCCATACTTTCCAGTTAGGCTATTAAAATAGTATAACTCTATCTTTTTCATCTTTCTTTTCACGGCAAATTGAAATGAAAAAACTCTATAGTTACTTATACAAGCGATAATATACACTACAAAATATAAATCGTCAAATTACTTATACAACATATACACACACTGCGATTTCAGGAGAAGAAGAGAAGAAAGAGAATTCTACTATTTTTCCTAAGAAACAGAGTGCAGCAAAAATGAAAAAAAATGCCTGATTTAGGCTATGTACTTTAGTCCAATTAACAATTATGGACATTTTTTTAACAGTTATAGACATCTACTTTAAACTGTTAAACACGTTGGGACAAAACAATAACTCCGTCTTTGACTTTTTCACGGAGTTACTGTTTTTGTAACACCCCCAAACCACTCGGGAATATTACAGTGCCGTAGACTCTCTCCGCGAGGATCTACCAGGCTAAATACAGAAACACCACAATACAATACATACCGACATGGGTAATTAACGGACCATTAGACCGATTTAGTCTTTTACTGATAGAACGAAAATAGTGTGCTAAAATCATTGTTAATTATAAGGTTTTAAGGAATTTTATGTTGGCACACTTGGTTATTTTCTACCTATTTATATTTCGGATGCAATATACTTCACTTGGCAAATTGTTGTTTAATTTAGGTGTTTGATGGAGTTTTTAAGCTTAAGGAACAATTTGGGCCATCAAACGGACCAAATCAAGGTGATTTGGGCTTTAATCAAGAAACTGCCGCGCGGCACTCGGTGGCCCAGTGCCAGTTCGGTGACCCAGTGTTCGCCCTTTTCGAAAATAATCTTACTTAAGGCCCAAGAAACGACTCCAAACCATCTCTATCAGTCCCACAAGGCATAAAATCGACCCCTAGGCTGGGAAAAGGAATTTGAATAGATTTGGAAAGAAAGACTCCAAGGGAATTAAAAACTCAAGAATGATAAGAAGGAAGGAGATCCAATTAAAGAAGGAAACTAAGAGACAAGGGGTATTATAAAAGGAGGGGGCTGAGATTATTATTGATCATCATCTTTATCACCATTATCACCAGCACATCGGCTGGAGCAGAAAAGGAGGACCGAGCCAAAATTCTCACCGGAGCAAGCCGAGCCGTTTCCGCCGGGCGAGGAAGAAGAATACATCGTTTGATTTTCTTACTGCTTATGTCTATTATTAATTTGATGTTTTCTAAAGCCAACATGTCCAGATAATTTTCTATTCTAGTTCTTAGTAAAGTTTGAAACCGTATTTGAATTATTCATGTTTTAATCCCGTAGCGTATTCTTAACTAGAAGTCTCTTGAATTACTTTTGTGTTATTGAATTCACTACTATGCCATATAATTTCTTGATTTGGTTTGGCCAACTAGATTAGGAGTTTTATGTCTTATGCTAGAAATTGAGTTGTAATCCATAATTGTTGCAATTTTAATTTCATAAGTAGCAAACAATTGAAATTTCTCAATTGAGTAACACAAAATCGAGATCCCTTAAGTCGAGCTTATGAACTTAATATCTCGTCTATTTCATTATTTTGGTTTTTAATGCATCTAGCGAGCGAGATTTGAAGAGCTTGTTTTGAATCCACCGCATAGATAGGTTCAATTAAAGAGCTTGTTTTAATTGAATAAACTTAAGAAATAATTGAGGTCAACATAGCTTGTTGTTGGCTTCGGAATAGTAGTTCATGACACTACAGAAGAGATAAGCGCTGCATTGAAACTTGAATTAATTCGAAACGGTGGATAACGGAGCTAAGAACTAGATTATTCCTTTAATTGATACTTTCAACTTTTTATTTCCTTTGTTTATTTTATTTTAATTTATTTTACACAAATTATTTTAGTTAAGATCAGAAACAACCCCCCCCTTCGTTTTATTTTAATTTAATTGGTAAAAATATTTACCCCTTAAAAAGTATAATTGATTTACCGTTCTCTGTGGGATCGACCCTTACTTGCCGATACTACTAGTTAGTAGAAGTAAGCCAAGGAAAATATAAATAACTAATTTTGACGCGTCACGACAGCGCGGTCAAAATTTTGGCGCCGTTGCCGGGGAATGGTGTTAAATTAATTTTACTTATTTGGGGTTAAAAACTTTCTGTAATTTCGACACTGGGTGACCTAGTGTCAGTTCTGGAAATTCATTATAATTGTCAGTTGTGCACTAATCCGTTTGTTTTAGCTTTGCATGAATACAAGGTCCCAAGGGGATAAAGACTTACAATACTTTCCAGAAATCACCAAACAAGATCGGGTTTTCAGGCGAAAAGCAAAAGAAACCAAAGAAGCACTCGGGCACTTGCCATTTTCTTTCGAAACATCACCCAGTGAATCGGAGAACGAGAGCGAGATCATGGCAACTAATGCTGAAAAGACATTGAAGCAATTATCCAACCCGGAGCTACCTCAACAACCACTGTGCATCACGATCCCGGCTATTGACAACAACAACACCTTTGAATTGAAGTCAAGATTGATTCACTTGCTACCTGCATTTCATGGTCTATCAGGAGAGGATCCGCACAAACATCTCAAGGAATTCCATGTCGTTTGTTCAAGCATGAAGCCAAACGGTGTCACTGAAGAACAAATCAAACTTAGAGCCTTCCCATTCTCATTAAAAGATTCGGCTAATGATTGGTTATTTTATTTACCGTCGGCCACTATCACAACGTGGAACGAGATGGAGATCTTATTTCTGCAAAAGTATTTTCCGTCCTATCGAGCAGTCAACCTAAGAAAGGAGATATGTGGTGCAAGGCAAATGACCGGCGAAACATTGTATGAATATTGGGAATGATTCAAACAGTTGGTATCTCGATGCCCGCAACATCAAATTAGCGAGCAACTCCTGATTTAGTATTTTTACGAAGGACTTAATCTGATGGAGCAGAACATGATAGATGCAGCAAGTGGAGGAGCTCTAGTTGACAAAAGTCCCACGGATGCAAGGGCTCTCATATCCAACATGGCGGCCAATTCACAACAGTTTGGTTGTCGCGATGCACCGGTCAGGATGGTGAAGGAGGTGCATGACTCGTCCCTTGAGGATAAATTGAATGAGCTAAGCACTTTCGTTAGAAAAATTGCTATAGGAAATAGCAAGCAAGCCGCACCCTGTCGCATTTGCAAAACCACGGAGCATACAACGGCGAATTGTCGAATTTTGCTTGATGAAATCGAGGCGCACGCCAATGCAATTGGAACCAAAAATTCTTATGGGAGGAAGAACGATCCGTACTCAAACACATATAACCCAGGATGGAGGGATCACCCTAACTTTCGATGGAAGAACCAGCAAGAGGCAGCCCCACAAAATAAAGGACAATTCTACAAGCAGCCCACCGAAAATTCGACACAATCTTTGGAGGATATAATGAAGACCCTCATGGCAAACACTGCGCAGCTACAACAGGGCATGAATCAGTTCCAACAAGGCATGAACCAGATCCAAGAGTGCATGAATCAATTCCAGCATGACACTAAATCGAGTATCAAGATTCTCGAAAATCAAGTGAGTCAACTAGCCACCACGGTGAGCTGTATGGAGAGCCAAAATAGTGGAAAATTGCCATCCCAACCTGAGCTGAACCCAAGGAATGTGAGTGCTGTAACTTTAAGGGGTGAGAAGAATCTTGGGGAGTCTAAACAGGTGGTGGAAACTGAAAACAAGGATGAAAGATCCACGGAACAGATCAACACTGGGACACCCGGTGCTGAATCAGCACCCAGTGCAGAACAACCGGACAGCAAGGTAAATTCTTATAAAACTACTCCTTTTGAGGATAACGAGTTACCTTTTCCATCTAGGATCAAAAAGATAGCGGTCGTGAATAAAGAAAAGCAAATTTTAGACGTATTTCGCAAGGTTGAGATCAACATTCCCTTACTCGACGCAATTCATCAAATTCCAAAATACGCAAAATTCCTTAAAGACTTATGCACCAACAAGCGGATATTGAAGGGGAATGGAAAGGTGCTAATGGGAGAAAATGTGTTCGCTGTATTACAAAAGAAATTGCCACCAAAACGGGAAGATCCAGGTATGTTTGCTATTCCTTGTCTAATTGGAAATACGGGTTTGAACGAGCTATGCTAGATTTGGAAGCATCAATAAATGTTATGCCATGCTCTATATACACCTCCTTAAATCTAGGACCTCTTCGGGAAACAAGGATAATTATACAATTGACGGATCGTAGCCTTGTGTATCCTGAAAGGGGTAATTGAGGACGTGCTTGTCCAAGTCAATAAGCTCGTATTTTCAGCCGACTTCTATGTTCTTGATATGCAACATGAGTCATCAAATTCAACACTAATTTTGTTAGGAAGGCCATTTCTAAATACTGCCAATACCAAAATAGATGTTCGTGAAGGATCTCTCATGATGGAATTTGATGATCAAATCATACGATTTAATATTTATGATGCTATGAAATTTCCTGAGGAAGATTGCTCTCTTTTTGCATTAAGCGTGATTGACCCTCTTGTCGAGGAAGTGTTTGAGTTGCATTGCAGGGGTAGACTCGAAGTGGTGCTTACTAAAAACTTGGAGGATGATAAAGAAAATAATTTTGCGGAGCTTCAAAGAGCATTACAGCCAATATATGAGAAATTATATGGAAAAAGTGAACCAGAATTAACCTTCGATGAGCATATCAAGGGAGCAAAGTTTTCAATAAACACTCCGAGAAAGTTTGGTATGGTTCAAGAAGACGAGTTATCAGTCGTACATCTGTTGAGATCCATACCAAAACCTCCTTGGTGTGTTCACTAAAAGGGAAGTTTTTCATCGAGCCAACGACGTAAAAAAAAGGCGCTTGTTGGGAGGCAACCCAATTTTTTTTTTCGCATTTTTTTCTCTTCTTCATTTTTTTTTTTATTTGCTTGCTAGGAGTCAGTTTTTTTAAGTAATCTTTTCTTATAAATTAGAATATTATTCTGCCCCTCTTTTAATTTTCTTAATTGCTTATTTCCTTTGAAATTTTATTTCCTTTATTATTTTTCCACTACTTAGTTGTTACCTTTATTATTATTAGTTATTTCCTTTATCCTTAAATCCCGTCCCTTTCTCCCTTATTTCTCTACCCTCGCCCTCGCTCGGTGTCAGAAATCTAACCTCCCTTCCCCTCTCTCCCGCAGCCTAAACACCACACATCGCCGACCGATCGCGAACCAATGGAAGACCTCTAGACCGAGCAGCAGCACGATACTACGGCTGAGCAAGAATTGAAACTGAGGCTGAGCAGCAGCACGGCTTCACACAAGCGGAGAGCCCAGCCCCACCTCCAGTGAGAGAGAAACGCAAGAGTCTACTCGGTCTGCCGAACCAATACAATGTCGCATTTGGATCCCCCAGACAGGTTACGCGCTACCACAAACTCACGGAACGAAAGGAGCTTTCTAACCATTCCTTCGGACAGCTCAGGGCCAAGAGCGCGGGCAGACGGTGCAAGCATAAGCTGAGCAGGAGATTCGGCTATGGAGGCCGAGCTGAGGCGCCGGATCGAGCAGCTTGAGGAGGGGCATCGCACACTTCAAGCCAAGGTGGATTGTTTGACCGAGCAGCTGGACGCCCTTCTCCCTCATTAGCCCAGTGATTCCTACTCTAGTCTTTTACTATCCTTTATTTTTCTTTTTCTCTTCCTTCTTTTATTTGGAGTTGTGTACTTATTTTTAAGTTTGGGGAAGTTGGATTTGGAATGATTAATTGAAGTTGAAAATTGTGACTGTCCTTAGCTAAATTTGTGTGATTGAATCAAGTTCATGTATTGGGGATTTAAGTATGGCATGACATAAGAAATGGGTGTGATCGACTAGTTTGATTTTAATTATGGTAGTTCACTAGTCTTGATTTTGGATTTGGATAAAAGTGTGAGGGATTCATGGCACAAGCCCTTTTTATTTGTGAGTTTTGAGCCATAGAGCAAAATATATATACACACATATATACATAATTATACATATACATGCTCACTATTTCTTCTTGTGGGGTCAAATGTGTTGTGTTCATGCTAGAACTTAATCAATTATACATGTCAAGACTATGTTAGTGTTCTCATGCAGTAAAGTGATAAAGGCAATTAGGAATAACCCACTTGACTTATATTTTCCCACCTCGACATAATCACCATTAGAAGCCCATTTGAACCTAAGCCTTATTCTTTGATCCAGCACATTTTATTAGCCATTATCTAATTTTTGATGAAAATTCTTCCGTTTGAACCCTTGGTCAAGATTTGGTTGTGAATTAGGTGTATAACAAGTCGAGGGAAGGACGAGGAATTATAAAAAAGTGGGTGGTGAAGTGAAAATAAAGAGGGTGCTGAAATTAAGATGAAAAAAATAAAGGCCGAAAAAAAAATAGGGGGGCGGCCGTAAAAATACCCCCCTCGAATGTTGTTAAGCCACTGACCTCAACTAATCTTTCGTGGCTATGCGATTACATGTGCCTAAGAGGGTGCTCAAGGAAAGGATGGTGATTCATTGTTTGTAGGATTTGTTATGTACTTAATTTCATGATTAGTCTCGGACAACGAATCCTTTATTTATCCTTTTTATCCTACCCATACCTAAGCCCCGTTACAACCATCAAAGCCATTTTGATTATATACATGAGTTCATCTAAGTAGTGGAGATGTGATTTTTGTGCAAGTATGTGGTAATGACACACCATGTTTTGATGTGAGTGATTGCTTAATAATCCATACATCTACTTGAGCGAGAGTGACCCCTTGTGAGGCCATCGAATTTTCTCTCACTTGATGCCAATGAAGATGTTGAGATTGGTTGAGGTACTTTAATTTTCTTCATACTTGTTCATGATTATTTATTCTCCCTTGAATATGGCTATCATCTTGGATTTTTCAATACATGCTTCTTGAATTTCTTTCACTCTAATTATGCTTGAGGACAAGCATTGGTTTAAGTTTGGGGAGATTTGATAGAACGAAAATAGTGTGCTAAAATCATTGTTAATTATAAGGTTTTAATGAATTTTATGTTGGCACACTTGGTTATTTTCTACCTATTTATATTTCTGATGCAATTTACTTCACTTGGCAAATTGTTGTTTAATTTAGGTGTTTGATGGAGTTTTTAAGCTTAAAGAACAATTTGGGCCATCAAACGGACCAAGCCAAGATGATTTGGGCTTTAATCAAGAAACTGTCGTGCGGCACTGGGTGCCCAGTGCCAGTTCGGTGACCCAGTGTCGGCCCTTTTCCAAAAATAATCTTACTTGGGGCCCAAGAAACGACTCCAAACCGTCTCTATCAGTCCCACAAGGCATAAAATCGACCCCTAGGCTGGGAAAAAGGAATTTGAATAGATTTGGAAAGAAAAAATCCAGGGGAATTAAAAACTCGAGAAGGATAAGAAGGAAGGAGGTCCAATTAAAGAAGGAAACTAAGAGACAAGGGGGTATTATAAAAGGAGGGGGATGGGATTATTATTGATCATCATCTTTATCACCATTATCATCAGCACATCGGCTAGAGCAGAAAAGAAGGAGGACCGAGCCAAAATTCTCACTGGAGCAAGCCGAGTCGTTTCCGCCCGACAAGGAAGAAGAATACGTCGTTTGATTTTCTTTCTGCTTATGTCTATTATTAATTTGATGTTTTCTAAAGCCAACATGTCGAGCTAATTTTTTATTCTAGTTCTTCGTAAAGTTTGAAACCGTATTTGAATTATTCATGTTTTAATCCCGCAGCGTATTATTAACTCGAAGTCTCTTGAATTACTTTTGTGTTATTGAATTCACAACTATGCCATATAATTTCTTGATTTGGTTTGACCAACTAAATTAGGGGTTTTATGTCTTATGCTAGAAATTGAGTTGTAATCCGTAATTGTTGCAATTTTAATTTCACAAGTAGCAAACAATTGAACTTTCTCAATTGAGTAACACAAATGTTGCTACCCAAAATATTATCCGGAGATAGATATTGCTGGAATGGATGGGATAGCTAGACCTGGCAAACGGGCGGGCTCGGCCCAAACGGGCCGGGCAAAAAACGGGCGGGCCAAATTTGGGCCGGGCCAAAAAGGCCCGTTTTTTTTGGGCCAAAAATATTAGGCCCGTGGCCCGCCCCGGGCGGGCCCGGCTCGGCCCGCGGGCCTCGACTTTTTTTTTTTTTTGAAATATTATTTCTGAATAATTATAGAAATATTTTTCGATCCGTAATTATTATATTATTCACTATACTATCACAATCAATTAAATAAATGTAGAATTATTTTTATTTGATAATTATATTATTTACTACACTACCACAATCAAAAGACAAATATATAAATATTTTTATTTGATCATCATTTCATTTATCACTACTACTTTCTTATAAAAATCATAAAATAATATTATTATTGATATGAGATACTACACAGTAATCACAAAGTCCCATAAAAATAAAACTACATCAATAATTAACATATAGATGTAATCTAATCTAACAAATAAGGAAAATTTTTAAATATTATAATTACATATAACATAAATAAAAAAAAAAAAAAAAAAGCTGGGCGGGCGGGCGGCCAGGCCTCAACAGGCGGGCCAAATCTGGCCGGGCCAAAAGGCTGGTTTTTTTGGGCCAAAAATATGAAGCCCAATGCCCGCCCAAAAACGGGCGGGCTGGCCCGGCCCGCGGGCCTGGGCCTATTTTGCCAGGTCTAGGGATAGCAAACAAATGCAAGAGCACTTCCATGAGAAAGATAAATAACACAAGATTTGCCGGGGTTGTTAGTCCCGGGCTTGAATGCTCTCGCGAGATATTATTAATACTAATATTCGGGGATACAAGTACTAATGTAAGAATACAATTACAATGAGTGTAAAGATTCTTGTTATCTTAGCTAGTGAGCGTGTAGATTGCCGGAAGAACCAGATTTGATGCTCTGTGAATTCTTGTAACAAAGGAGATGAACAGTCGCGACGGTGAGAGATCGACAGTCTCTCACGGCGAGTATTAGTTGGATGCTTGTACTCCTGAGCTTATAAATCTCTTGGAAACTGCCTTGTGGTGACTTTTTGCCTCTGCCGATCGTCTTTTGGACGAGAGATTCGGAGAGAGAAGTCCTGAGATGGATTCCGGCGAGAAAGCAGGGAGCTTGATGGTATATGTGTTCTACTGTATTCCGTGAATGAATTCGGAATGTAAGTGAATGAGTTCTGAACCTTTTTCCAGTAGGAGGAGGTTCTCTATTTATAGGACTTTTTATCTGCCGGGCGATCGCCTTTTCTGCATTATAATAATAGAGCGATCGTCTTTTAGCACATGGGCTTGTTCCCTTAAAGTCCGCGGCTGCTGCTGGCAGCCAGCTGTATGATCCAATGGGGAGCCTGCACGCGTCCTGAGTTGCTGTCACGGGCGGTCCCACTGACAACTTTCGGCGCGCCTGCCGGTAGGTGAGGTAGGTGACAGGCTGTGGTCAAAGGTCTTGTCTGTCAGCAAAGATCTTGTCTGTCAGCGCTTTTTGTGGATCTGCACGTGGGTGCTGTTCTGAGATCCAGTCTTCGATGACTTTTACGGGCGATCATCTCTGTTCGGGGCGTAGGCCGATTGTCCTTAGCCGGACACTAGAGTCGATCGCGAGATACCAAAGGGCGATCGTCTTGGGAGTCGATCGCTAGGTACCTGATGGTGGTCTGGTTTCTTCGATTAGGCGAGCTAGCCATAGTTTGACTGGTGTTGACTTGGTCGCTCGGCCTTATAGTCGATCGCCTGTCGGGATGAATAAATCTTGACACAACAATTGCCCCCCAGCTCGCTCCTATGTTGGAAACGTGGGGTGAGGTGGTACTCTTTGGCGGTCGCTGAACTTTTGACGAGCGACTATGTGTTTAACTGAACTGGCGATCGTCTTTGAGCTGATATACTCTGGGTTCGGACGACCTGGTTGGCCGCTAAACTGTGCGGGAAAAGGCAATGGGCGTGGAAAAGTCTCCGCGCACGTGTCGGGCTTCTGTTGGTGGATATCAACGGTCATTAATGACTCCTCGGCTGACGCGTCCTTGAAAAGACGCGTACGCGGGTCTCGAGGGAGTCAATAAATGCGTCGTTTGAGATCCGACCCCTGAGATTTTCCCTTATTGCAAACGAGTCCCTGCCTTCTCCTATAAAAGGGCGCAGTGCCGCAGTCTTCGTCCTCACGCGCGCTTACTGGAGAAAGAAGGACTTGCTGAAGACTTTTCTGAAGATCTTAGTGCCGATCGTCGTTCGATTTCTCCTTCGGGTAAGAAAAATCCTTTTCTCCTTTCTTTCTTTGAGAATGGCCGGAACGTCATCATCGCATGGAGTGGGTACTAGTTCCGCCGCCGGGACATCAACTGTCCGGGGAGGACCTTCTTCCGACTTCCACCTGGAGACGGCGGCTGAGGTTATTCGGGCCGGAATCGACCCTGCTGAAGTCGAGGCTTTATTTAATGAAGTCGACGTCGCTAAGGAGGCGGCTGCTGAAGATAGACGGTCGCATATAGAGAGAGATCTGGCGATTAGGGCTTACTGGGAGCAGCATAGCGCTTTCGGCCGGGCCTATAAGGCCTTTGCTGAGATAATGGAGAAGTTGGTCGGTCCGACTCCGAGATTTGATTTTCGGGGATACTCGGTCGCCTACCCTTATCAGCTTCCCAAACGGTCGCAGTACCGGGCTGCGCAGCGATCTTTGTGGTCGCTTGGCCAAATACGGAGTTCGACGACCAGGAAAGATCTGGCCGTCTGGAGGACGAGGTTCCATGTTCCTTCAGATGTGGACATGTTCGCGCCGGCGGAGAATGAGCGAGCCGATCAGCCTCCGATGGGTATGGTCGCCATGAATGAGGCGATTATGGAGGCCGGGCTACGCTTCCCTTTATCTTTTGCTGTCTCCCACCTGCTGGCCGCTTGGAACGTGGCGCCACTTCGGTGCTTGACGCCTGGCTCCAAATTATCTGCACTCTCACTCTTTTCGGCGGTCACCGCCTGTACCGCCTCCCATCGCCATTGCAGATGAACCATTTGTTCAAGCTGACGGCTCAGATAGGGTCGGTCGGCGGTTACCATATTCAGGGCCGATCTGGTCGGGTAATTCACGGAGTCCCGAATAAGATGCGGGGCGATCAGACGAAGTGGTTCTGGGTCACCGGCAAGTGGAGGGCTTCCGCGAGAGACAATCCTTCGGGCGGTGGAGATCCTGCGAGTTTCGGGAGAGGAATCCCGGTAAGGGTTTAGACTCTCCCTTCGTTCGGATGCGTTTTGGACTGATCTAATTTGATTTCGGTTTTGCAGGTTTTCATATTCCGGCGGTCGAGGAGCTGCCTTTTGACTTCCTGGTTGTCTGGAAGCGGATAAAGAGCTTGTCGGATGACGACCTTGACGCTAACCGGATCAATAAAGAGAGTTGTTGGTTGTCGGCTCGGCTATTCCGTTTCCCGAGACATCTCTCGGTACCAGGTATGAGTTTCTGCGACCTTCACTTTCTAGGCGATCGCCTTACTTGAGGAAAGTGTCTGACTGTTGGTCGATCGTCTTAACTGTAGAGGTTCGCTTTCCTCGCTTTTTGGAGCCCCCGCCGGAGATCGCCATGTCGAATCCTGGAGTTCTAGGCCGTCTCCGCCACAAGAAGTCGTCTCGGGCCCCACCCGTTGCGTTGCCAATTGTTCCGGAGGCGGAACCTCGCGTGGAGCCGGTCGTGGCTGAGGAGGGAGTTCCGGAGGAGGGGCTTCGAATGAATCGCAAGAGGCCAAGGCCGTAAGAAACTCCGGTTCCTGCCCCCGCCAATGAGGTGCCGATCGCCGCGCCTCCGATCACCGTTCTCGCTTCGGAGGATGAGCCGCCCTCTGCGGCTTTCACGCGGGAGATGGCGATTGCTGACGCTGAGACTCCTCGAGGGAAACCGTATTTCGGTCGCGACCCCGAGAGGGCTGAGAGGTAGATTGCATTTTTGTGTTGAAACTTGCAATTGCGTAGGAGTTGTGTTAACTTTGTTGTATTGATGTAGGATTCGTCGCTCAGATCCATCCTGCCCGCCAATGGTGCTGGATTTCTTAGCCAGCCGATCTCCTCGCCAGTCTTGTGACATCCCTCAATACGTCAGCAAGGCCGCCTCTGCTCTGCCGAAGGCCTGGACGACCGATCTGGATGCGATCGCTCGTCAGCGATCGGGGAGTTCGATGCAGGATGTTCTCGCCCTTTCTCTCCAGACGGCGACCATGGCTGTCCAGGCTGCTCAGGAGTTTGAGGGGCGACCTTCCACTATTCGCCTGCAGGCGGATCTCGAGGCGGCTCGGAAAGAGAACGCCGAGTTCGCCGATAAGATCGTGGCGATGGAGAAGGACTCCTTGGAGGCAGCCAAGCGGGCGAGCCATGAGCTTGAGCTGGCGAGGAAGGAAACCGAGTTGTCTCGTTTGGCGGTTGACTGATTTTGGGACCAGATGCTGAATGTCGTCCGGGCGCATAAGGTTTCTGAGGAGGAGGCCGATCGCCAGAAGGTGACGATCGCTCGGTTGACTAGCGAGCTGGCGGAGTCGAATGAGAAGGTTGCTGCGAGGGAGACCGAGCTCCAGGGGTCGGAACAGGCGATGGCGGAGCTGAAAAGAGAGGTAGAGGCGACCAAGGCTGACCCCTTTCAAAACTTGGAGTTTGTCAGCGAGTTCGCCTATTATTTGGCGTTCGCCGACTCGATCCGAGCAGCTAAGAAGGGAGGTCTGGAGGTCGGGCCTCTTGCTGAGAACTTCAAGGCGTATGCGCTGGAGCATCCTCTCCATCTAGCTTTCTCCTTACCGCTCTTGGATCTTGCGGACATCGGCGTGGATTTGAGCTGGTATCCGACTCCGGCCAATCTTGCTCATCCCGACGCTCCGGAAGATGAGGGGACCGCACCGGATGCTGATGGCGAAGGCCGAGGGCCTGAGGCACTTCATTTTTGATGTTTTAGCTTATTTCCTTGTAATTTGTAGCTTTCTTTTGTAGCATTTAGGCCTTCGGGCGACCATGTACTCTGATCTTTTCAAGTAATGAAATGAACGTTTGAATTTCTGACTTATCACTTGAATGATTGTTATTTTTGAGTCTTTGTTTGACTTTGTACAAATGTGTGAGGAGAGGTTGTTGCGAGGGTAGTTCCAAATGAATTGATAAACTCATAAATATAACTTTTACAACAAATTCGATCGCTGCACTACATCTGAAAAAATGACGATCTCCGTATGTGGTTGAATAGCGACGATCGTCGTATAGGTAGTTCGCACTCTTCCCCCTTGTTTTTATTCACTTAGTGGAAGTAAGGGGATGAAAATAATTCGTTGAGTGAGCGGTCTTCAACTTTGTCGAATCCTTGGGGACGGTCGTCCGTCTTGAGGAACCGTGCACGATCGCGGAGTTCGATGGACCGACTCCCTGATCATGTCTTGATGTGCGAAGACATTGAGTGTCTCGTGACTCACTTTATTATGAGGGTCCTCTGTTAGGCTGCGCCTCGCCTCGTATTCAAACGAAGGGCGTGCGGTCTCGGTCTAGAGGAGTCCTTGCGCGGGGCAGCGTCGGATGATTCAACTCCACGCCCGCGGCTTGTTTAGCTCTGCTTTCACCTCGGCCCACCATGAAGATGGCGAACCTCTACGGTGTACGTTGAGACGGGGGTTGTGGCACGTCGCATTGTCCGGGTTCACCACGTTAAATGATGAACCTTTGAGGGCGAACGATCGTGTCCACTAATTAATTTTGGAGGGCCCTCAGACTACGCTGGCCTCGTATTTAAACGAAGGGCGGGCGATCTTGGTCCAAAGGGACCTTGCATGGCCTAAACAGTCGGTTCCATCGACCACCAGGACCATGGCTGCACTCTTCCACCTTGGATCGTCATGTCAATGCCGACCTTCGACGGTGTACATTGTGCGGGGGAGGCGATCTCGTGCCTTAGTCCATCGTGTTAGATGGTGAATTGTAGATGGCGAGCGAGTCCTCCAGTTTCTTAAATAAGGGGGGAGATCGGGGAGACTTCCGAGGTCCCCTACTTCTTGATTGAAGCATGTAGAGACGGTCACCGAGGTTGATCCAGGGATCGGCTCGTATGAGCTTTCCAGCCTGTTTTGTGTTCGAATCGGACGATCGTGTATAGAGATTGGTAGGGGCTTCGGCTAAGCCAATAAGCTGTCCAACTTGCCCTTCTCGAACAATCTCCAGAGCTGTTTGAGGAGGTCGCGGCATTGGTTGGTGCTGTGGCCGGGACTCTTATGGTAGGCACAATATTGATTGTTGTCTAGGTGATCGTGGTCCCTTATCGCCTTTGGCTTTTTGAGCTTTTCGTGCCCCTTGATGGCATAGAAAATATGTGCCGGAGTTCGGTTGAACGTATGGAGGAGATGGGCTTCCATGTCCTCGAATGCCTTGAGATCTCCGGGTGGCTTGGCGATCGCCTTCTTTACTTTGGCGATCGTCATCTTCTGGGCAGGAGGTGGCGTTTCCTCGCCTAGGTGGAGGGTGAGTAGCCTTTGTCTGGCCAGAAAATTGGCAGCCTTAGCGCGAAAGATCGCGTAGGTTGGGGGAATATCCTTGGAGAGATGTCTAAACATGGGAGAGTGACCGTAGAATCCCCCCATGACCGAAAAGAGAGCGAGCTCGTCACTGACGGGTTCGCCGGTGAGGATGATTTTGTCTACTCGGTCGATGTAATCTGCGTCGGCTTCGTCTTTCCCCTGCCTGATTTTCATCACGCGGTGGGGGCCTTCTGGTCTGGCGACTTTGCTGGCGAAGTATGACGTGAAGTCATTCGCCAGTTTCTTAAAGGAGGTGATTGATCGCGGTGGTAGTGAGGCGTACCACCTATGGGCCAGCTCGCCCAATGTTAACGGGAAGATCCGGCACTTGGTTGCATCAGATGCCCCACACCCAGTCATGTAGATTCGGAATTTACTCAGGTGGGTTTCGGGATCCGATCTCCCCTCATACAGAGGTGTTTTGGGAGGAGCGATCGTTGGTTGTATGGGGGCAAGCTCGATGTGGACCGCGAGTGGCTCGGTCGGCCCGGTGATCTTTTTGCTGGCGCTTGCCCCAGTGTCCAAGAGTGCTTTCATCTCGTCGAGCTGGCGTTGTATAGCGGCTATCGCCGTGGCCTGACTGCTTGCGGCTCGGCGCTCGGAGCGGGAGCCGAGGCGATTGAGTACTGATCCCCTGGCGATCGGGACGGGAGTCAGGTGGCTGACCTGCGTTCGGCTGTGAGGTGGGTAGGCCGAACTCCTGGTGACGGATTCGGATTCCGTCTTCTCGCGGTTTGAAACAGAATGCCCCGGCCGCCAGGATGGGTCGCGCCCCAAGCGATTGAATATGGATCCGTCCGGTCGTGCGAGAGCCTTTTCTCGCGAATTGGGGCTTTCTGACGATCGCTCGCCCAGTAGCCCGTTGAATTTCCATTTTCCCATGCGGCGGACGATCGAGGGAGTTATCGCGGGCGACGCGCATGCTCTCCGTCGCTCATCTAGGATGGCCATAGCCTCCTCGATCTGTTCCTTGGTTTGGAACTGATCGAGTGAGAGGTTGGGGCCATCTCTCGGGTGCGGGATCGAGAGCCTCGCGTTGCTGCGGCTTCCCCCTGTCGTCGACTGGGGTTCGGACTGAACCGGGATATGGTGTCCGTTGGTTCGGAGAGCGGCTTTCTTCGACGTACCGGCGGATGTCATGATTCTGAAGGTTTTCTTTGAAGTGCAGTGAGTGTCACTTCAAGTATATTCCCCGAGAACAGTGAGTGTTCTTCGGGACGGTAGGAATAAAAATTTGAGGGTTAGATTGCCCTTCCTCTAGCGCCAATTGTTGCTACCCAAAATATTATCCGGAGATAGATATTGCTGGAATGGATGGGATAGCAAACAAATGCAAGAGCACTTCCGTGAGAAAGATAAATAACACAAGATTTGCCGGGGTTGTTAGTCCCGGGCTTGAATGCTCTCGCGAGATATTATTAATACTAATATTCGGGGATACAAGTACTAATGTAAGAATACAATTACAATGAGTGTAAAGATTCTTGTTATCTTAGCTAGTGAGCGTGTAGATTGCTGGAAGAACCAGATTTGATGCTCTGTGAATTCTTGTAACAAAGGAGATGAACAGTCGCGGCGGTGAGAGATCGACAGTCTCTCACGGCGAGTATTAGTTGGATGCTTGTACTCCTGAGCTTATAAATCTCTTGAAATCTGCCTTGTGGAGACTTATTGCCTCTGCCGATCGTCTTTTGGACGAGAGATTCGGAGAGAGAAGTCCTGAGATGGATTCCGGCGAGAAAGCAGGGAGCTTGATGGTATATGTGTTCTACTGTATTTCCGTGAATGAGTTCGGAATGTAAGTGAATGAGTTCTGAACCTTTTTCCAGTAGGAGGAGGTTCTCTATTTATAGGACTTTTTATCTGCCGGGCGATCGCCTTTTCTGCATTATAATAATAGGGCGATCGTCTTTTAGCACATGGGCTTGTTCCCTTAAAGTCCGCGGCTGCTGTGGCGGCCAGTATGCGATCGATGGTGAGCTCGCACGCGTCTGAGTTCTTTGTCATGGGCGGTCCCACCGACAACTTTCGCGCGCTGCGGTAGGTGAGGTAGGTGACAGTGTGGTCAAAGGTCTTGTCTGTCGGCCAAAGATCTTGTCTCAGCGCTTTTGTGGATCTGCACGTGGGTTACATTCGAGATCCAGTCTTCGATGACTTTTACGGGCGATCATCTCTGTTCGGGGCGTAGGCCGATTGTCCTTAGCCGGACACTAGAGTCGATCGCCAGATACCAAAGGGCGATCGTCTTGGGAGTCGATCGCTAGGTACCTGATGGTGGTCTGGTTTCTTCGATTAGGCGAGCTAGCCATAGTTTGACTGGTGTTGACTTGGTCGCTCGGCCTTATAGTCGATCGCCTGTCGGGATGAATAAATCTTGACACAACAACAAAATCGAGATCCCTTAAGTCGAGCTTATGAACTTAATATCTTGTCTATTTCATTATTTTGGTTTTTAATGCATCTAACAAGCGAGATTTGAAGAGCTTGTTTTGAATCCACCGCATAGATAGGTTCAATCAAAGAGCTTGTTTTAATTGAATAAACTTAAGAAATAATTGGGGTCAACAGAGCTTGTTGTTGGCTTCGGAATAGGAGTTCATGAGACTAGAGAAGAGATAAGCGCTGCATTGAAACTTGAATTAATTCGAAACGGTGGATAACGGAGCTAAGAACTAGATTATTCCTTTAATTGATATTTTCAACTTTTATTTCCTTTGTTTATTTTATTTTTATTTATTTTACTCAAATTATTTTAGTTAAGATCAGAAACACCCCCCCCCCCTTCGTTTTATTTTAATTTAATTGCTAAAAGTATTTACCCCTTAAAAAGTATAATTGATTTACTGTTCTCCGTGGGATCGACCCTTACTTGCTGATACTACTAGTTAGTAGAAGTAAGCCAAGGAAAAATATAAATAATTAATTTTGACGCTTCACGACAGCGCGGTCATTTACCACAACATACACATCAACCATACATTACTCTTTCTCGCAACTCCTACCCACACAGAGATTAACATAAACTAACATTCTCATAAAAGGGGAAAATAAACACAACGAAAGGACAAAACAACAAGACATCACCAAATACTCAACACCGTTCTTCATATGATTAGTATCGCCGTCTTCCATCATCCTTCGTAACGATCCTGTGAATCACTCCCCAACAACCTGCAAATACCTGGATGCAATATAGACATCCACCCCCCGAATACTCGGGGGTTATCAAAACTCCACTATTTTGCTAGTGCAAGTATAAATACAAAGACAAGCCATACATATCATACTCCAAGAACGTAGAAATCATGAATATACTTCCCAAGATAATTCACTTGATCAAAACAGTTTGAATTATGAAAGATGGGAGTAAAACTATTTACATCTTACAAAACATTTTATGATCTCGGAAGTTTTGAAAACATTTGGGATTTAAGAATTCTCAAGTCTTTCGAAACACTTAGGGACACAACTCAAAAATCATTTATTTCAAAATATGATTCCGATAACAAAATATGGGGTCCACGATCCAATCATAACATTCCAACCACAAGCACGGGGGTCCATGACCCAACTCATCCACATCACATACTCGCAAGAATAACCCGACAAAAACTACACCGTGTCAAACATTATCATAACAACAGTCTCACAGAACGACGTCAGAAAGCACAACTTTGCAACTTAACTATACGGTCGAACTCGACACACCACAAAGCTACAATACACAGAGCAACCACAGGACTCACGTACCCATACCAAATTATCACAGCCAAGGGACAAATCACACACAACACATTTACTGGTGCCATTCCAACCAAGTACGATACCATTTGGACTGCCATTCTAATCAGACGAAATATGCGCTAAAATTCAAAGTTCTCCAACAAAAAATTTCAAAGTTAACCGTTTGTACGAGACTCACGGCCGCCGTACCCCGCAGGGCCCCGTCGGACATCCCTGGGTGGTTAACCCTAGTTCGCGATACGCACACACATGGCAATACGTATCCCTAGAGGCCCCGTCGGACCGTCCCTAGGTGAACATACACATATCATCCACAACGCCACGGGAAGCCATAATTCGAATACTAGAATATTCATACAAATTCTAGGTACTTCGCTAGAATGGCCACTTTAGTCGACGTATACTCACAACTAATGTCACACAACCACAAGCAATTACCAATACTAAACTACACCAAGCGTCACAACTTCCTTACGAAGGAATAACAACTAATATCACACAACGACACATATTCACCGAACAATTATACATATCAATACACAATCCTCGACAAATAATTTTGGTCTACTAACATCACTAAATATTATTGTAACATCACCAAACATACGCAACCAACACACCTATACCGAAAACACATTTGTTTACGAAGTATACGAGTTATCTTTTGGAGACAACATTTATCGAGAACATACCGATCCTTTTTAGAGTTCATTCAAATATTCGGATTGCACACAAAATCATTTATCAATGATTCCGTCTACAAAACATGAAAAGTATTGGCAAGATACTTGCCTCGATACCACGAGCAATGAAATGACGAACGGACACGATCGGGTAGCCCTCGAACCACAAAAAACGACCAAGAACTCAACAACCTCACGAGCGCTATGAAAATAACATCACCACGAATCAATAACGCTAAACGGAATCCGAAACAACCCGAAAAACAACAAAGATCTGAGGGTTTCTTCGAGAAAATCGGAAGTCAATTCCTGGGTGATAAAAATCGTTAAACAAGTTACAAAATCCGAAGATCCTGACCAATACAATGCGATTACCATGAACAATTCGTCAATAACGGACAAAATCAACGAATCACAAAGAAAACCCCCAAAAATCGCACAACTAGGGTTCTACAGAAGAAATTACCTTGATTCGACAAAGAATAAGGATTCGGCGATGGTATAATCGAAAAGGGTCTTCCAAAACGCCTTGGAATTGGTCGGAACTGGACAAGGACTCCTCTTCTCGTCTTCTCCCATCGCCAGCCGCCAAAAGTATGAAGAAATGGGTAAAAATGAGGTCTGGCCGAAGCCCAGGCCTATATATGCCGACAGCGTTATGGCCGTAACCGACAGGGCCTTACGGCCGTAACTCGGTCAACGCCTATAGCGTACGTAACGACCGACTCCTAGCATATACAACGAACACCGCTTACGACCGTACTCGGCATGGCCTTTCGGCCGTAACCGAACTCCTGTGGGCTCGGCCCGAAATGCAGCCAGTCACTACAGTAATGCCAGACGGCGATTAGCGGCCGTAACCTCATGGACCTTACGGCCGTAACTGAGTCCTCCCAGGTCATGGTGTGCGGATGCCTTACAGCCGTAATCGGCCAGGCCTTACGGCCGTAATCGGCCCCGCCAACCCTCCGACTGCCCGGCTCGATACTCGACGATGTCTCGATCACGCGAACGCACCGGCTAAGATCCAAAACAATAACGAGTAGGTTACGAAACTCAACGAAACACAGTGCAAGCACACGATTCCAAAGACGCAGACGATATCAACCCGTTCGACCGAAAAAAATTCGACGAAACCAGAATGAAGATCTCGGGTACTACATTCTACCCCCCTTAAAACAAGTTTCGTCCCCGAAACTTAAAACATAAAACAATCGACGCAAAACAATCTCAGATAACACACACTGTCCATTGCCAATGGCTTGCAACGAATCACATGCAGCACGTGGCTGCTAACATCCACATCGCCATATCAGAATGATAACAAAACGCACGGACAAAAATCAGTATGGTTGAACAACCCAAACAGTACATCAATCAAAATGCGAGTTAATCGCTGAACAAATACGAAATTCCACAACACGAGGATTGGAAGATCGAAAACGAAGTTAATTTCCCGAACTTAAGGAAATTACGAAGTGGTCTGAACGCTCAAAAATCATGATACAAGATCAAGGAATACCAGACAACAAACGATCGAACCACAACGATCGAGGCACCAACGGTCGAACAATTATATCCGAATCATAACGAATAACAGAAATCGAATAGCATCCCCGAAGTCCACAGCACGAATCAAGACAATATATGGTCCGGTGAAAACGACATGATATACACTTACATAAGATTCACAGGAGCGGAACCGAATTCGGAAAAAGTCACAACGACAAAAGAATTAACCCGAAACAATACCGCAACTCGTTCGAACCACAAAAAGTGAAGAGCAGAACAAGTCCAGAAAATATCGACGAACACAAACGATTCGATAGAGTCGAACAAAACGAAAACGAAAAATATGGGTATTACACCATATCACCTTTAAAAGAAGTTTCGTCCCCGAAACCTAAACAACGAGAACGAAGTGCTAGAATAGCAATCTTCCCGGAAATCTTCTCTTGGTCCTGCATCTGATCTCCATGGCTGTCTGTACCGCGATCACGACCGCGCCCTTTGCCCCTCGGCATATTAAGCGGATACTCACTCAATACAATGGTACAACATCGCAAAATAATATAACAAATTGCCAACTCAGCTTGACATATCACATAAGACAACTAATAGCAACTCGATAAGAAGATCCACGAGGTATCCTTTTAAATGATATCATTCGAAAATCCTTGGATTTGCATGTTTATTCAAAATAAAACATTGAAAGTATTTTTGGTACCTCGGGCTTTTTGTCAAAACTTTTAAACAACGGACTTTAACCGTCTCATTTGAAATTATTTGCAAAACAATATTTCCTTACAACCAGCACTATCAAAATCACTATGCCACTACACATCATCATTTTGGAGTGATTCAAGGTCACGCACAATAACTGACTCAGTACATAAAACTTTTCTAAATCCGACTTTGAAGTTAAATCGAGCAAGATTCTTCATCTTTCACAATATATTTTTGAAAATAAAAATTGTATTGGTTCTTGAAAATAAAAAAAAATTGATGGTGTGAAAGATTTCCGAAAATCATGTACTCGAATCATTTGAAAATACAACAGTGTGTCAAAATTATTTTTGAAAATCTTCTCAACACTACACAATAATCAACGATGGTAACATTTTACAAAATATTAAAAGGCACTTTAAAACGACTCTTTCAATACCGTCGGGGTTCCTTTAGAAAATTCAAGGCCGGCTCGCCAATTTTAAACGATTTTCAAAGTCCACACGAAGCTGCCGATTAAGCGAACCGTCAAAACTTTATGAAATTTAATTTTCCACAACTTGCTCAAGTTTATAAATTTTCAGAAAAGCGTTTTCAACACACGCACAACAGACATAATTTACCACTTTATCAAAATACGACCCATTACCATCAAATTTAATCACACGTCAACATCATCTGTCCACATAATTACAGTATCACACAAGCAACCGTCCAAAGATAATTAACATCTAAAACTAAAATCCTACCTTTCAGTAATGAGGATTCTCACAACAAGTGCATTTAGGACGACTTAACGTTCACACCACCAACTTAATCACAATTTTGAGCATTATTGACCAAATAATAATGTCAACATCACTACATATCCCGAACCGACGATCATGAAATCAAAAGATCGAAAGTAAGAGCCACGTTTCGAGTAAATTTTTGGTAGACCTCATTTGAGTCTTTAAAATCAAATTTTGAAAACTTGCAATGCAAGAGGAAAATAAAATATAAGTAGTTAAGTTCTAAAAAAATCCGGTCTCGAGGTCATCATACGAAGTCAAAAATTTTCCTTTCTTGAAGGATGTTTTAAATAAAATTTACGTGACTCTTCAAAAATAATTAAACTTTGAAATATCACAGTGACAAACTTTCCTTGCGGGATCACACCAAGCCGTTACTCCAGTAAAATGATTCACACAATATATATATATATACATATTTATACATCGATATCACTTTTCATTCCAGCACAATACGAGAATCAAACAAGTATGGAGTACGTATTCACGAGGCACATTTAAGCTCCACATAATAACACAGAATCACACAAGCTCGTATAACCCGAGACACAACAAAGTAGGGAGACTTACATCCACAAATTGCACGAAGATGATGGCTGCACCTCGATACTAATCACGACCGACACCTCAGACGACGCGTCGCGACATGACTCAGTCAGACAAAATCTGACAAGACAAGACAAGACAAGGCCCGACAACACAAAACTCGACCCGACAGCCTAGGTTTCCGCAACCTAAGCTCTCATACCATATTATGTAACACCCCCAAACCACTCGGGAATATTACAACGTCGTAGACTCTCTCCGTGAGGATCTACCAGGCTAAATATAGAAACACCACAATACAATACATACCGATATGGGTAATTAACGGACCATTAGACTGATTTGGTCTTTTACCACAACATACACATCAACCATACATTACTCTTTCTCGCAATTAATACCCACGCAGGGGTTAACATAAACCAACATTCCTCATAAAAGGGGAAAATAAACACAACGGAAGGACAAAACAACAAGACATCACCAAATACTCAACACCGGTCTTCATATGATTAGTATCGCCGTCTTCCATCATCCTTCGTAACGATCCTGTGAATCACTCCCCAGCAACCTGCAAATACCTGGACGCAATACAGACATCCACCCCCCGAATACTCGGGGGTTAGCAAAACTCCACTGTTTTGCTAGTGCAAGTATAAATACAAAGATAAGCCATACATATTATACTCCAAGAACGTAGAAATCGTGAATATACTTCCCAAGATAATTCACTTGATCAAAACAGTTTGATTTATGAAAGATAGGAGTAAAACCATTTACATCTTACAAAACATTTTACAATCTCGGGAGTTTTAAAAATATTTGGGATTTAAGAATTCTCAAGTCTTTCGAAACACTTAGGGACACAACCCAAAAATCATTTATTTCAAAATACTATTCCGATAACAAAATATGGGGTCCACGATCCAATCATAACATTCCAACCACAAGCACGGGGTCCATGACCCAACTCATCCACATCACATACTCGCAAGAATAACCCGACAGAAACTACACCATGTCAAACATTACCATAACAACAGTCTCACAGAACGACGTCAGAGAGCACAACATTGCAACTTAGCCATACGGTCGAACTCGACACACCACAGAGCTACAATACATAGAACAACCACAGGACTCACGTACCCATACCAAATTATCACAGCCAAGGGGCAAATCACACACAACACATTTACTGGTGTCATTCCAGCCAAGTACGATACTATTTGGACTGCTATTCTAATCAGACGAAATATGCGCCAAAAATCGCAGTTCTCCAACAAAACATTTCAAAGTTAACCGTCGGTACGAGACTCACGGCCGCCGTACCCCGCAGAGCCCCGTCGGGCATCCCTGGGTGGTTAACCCTATTTCGTGATACGCACACACACGGCAATACGTATCCCTAGAGGCCCCATCGGAACGTCCCTAGGTGAACATACACATATCATCCACAACGCCACGGGAAGCCATAATTCGAATACTAGAATATTCATACAAATACTAGGTACTTCGCTAGAATGGCCACTTTAGTCGACGTATACTCACAACTAATGTCACACAACCACAAGCAATTACCAATACCAAACTACACCAAGCGTCACAACTTTCTTACGAAGGAATAACAACTAATATCACACAACGGCACATATTCACCGAACAATTACACATATCAATACACAATCCTCGACAAATAATTTCGGTCTACTAACATCACTAAATATTATTGTAACATCACCAAACATACGCAACCAACGCACCTATGCCGAGAACACATTTGTTTACGAAGTATACGAGTTATCTTTCGGAAGACAACATTTATCGAGAACATACCGATCCTTTTTAGAGTTCATTCAAACATTCGGATTGCACACAAAATCATTTATCAATGATTCCATCTACAAAACATGGAACGTATGGGCAAGATACTTGCCTCGATACCACGAACAATGAAATGACGAACGAACACGATCGGGTAGCCCTCGAACCTCCAAAAACGACCAAGAACTCGACAACCTCACGAGCGCTACGAAAATAACATCACCAAGAATCAATAACGCTAAACGGAATCCGAAACAACCCGAAAAACAACAAGGATCCGAGGGTTTCTTCGAGAAAATCGGAAGTCAATTCCCGGGTGATAAAAATCGTTAAACAAGTTACAAAATCCGAAGATCCTGACCAATACAATGGGATTACCATGAACAATTCGTCAATAACGGACAAAATCAACGAATCACGAAGAAAACCCCCAAGAATCGCACAACTAGGGTTCTACGGAAGAAATTACCTTGATTCGACAAAGAACAAGGATTCAGCGATGGTATAATCGAAAAGGGTCTTCCAAAATGCCTTGGAATTGGTCGGAATCGGCCAAGGACTCCTCTCCTCGTCTTCTCCCGTCGCCAGCCGCCAAAAGGATGAAGAAATGGGTAAAAATGAGGTCTGGCCGAAGCCCAGGCCTATATATGCCGACAGCGTTATGGTCGTAACCGACAGGGCCTTACGGCCGTAACTCGGTCAACGCCTATAGCATACGTAACGACCGACTCCTAGCGTACGCAACGAACACCGCTTACGTCTGTACTCGGCATGGCCTTACGGCCGTAACCGAACTCCCAGGGGCCACTGACTGAAATCTGCTGAGTCACTACGGTCGTAACCGGTTAGCCCTTAGCGGCCGTAACAAAGCCTTACGGTCGTAACATGATGGACCTTACGGCCGTAACCGAGTCCTCCCAGTTCAGGGTGTGCGGACGCCTTACGGCCATAATCGGCGAGGCCTTACGATCGTAATCGGCCCAGCCAGTCCTCCGATTGCCCGGCTCGATACTCGATGATGTCTCGATCACGCGAACGCACCGGCTAAGATCCAAAACAATAACGAGTAGGCTACGAAACTCAACAAACCACGGTGCAAGCACACGATTCCAAAGACACAGACGACATCAACCCCTTCGACCGAAGAGAAAAAAAATTTCGACGAAACCGGAAAAAAGATCTCGGGTATTACAGTTTTGGCCCCACGTGTTTAACGGTGTAAAGTAGATGTCTATAACTGTTAAAAAAAATAGATGTCTATAACTATTATTTGGACCAACATACGTGGCTTAAATCAGTCATTTTTCTACATAAGTTTAAACTTACAAAGAGAACTGAGTAACAAAATCCAAATCTCCATCCAAAATTTGTAACTCATTGAAATGTAGACGACAAAATAAACATAATGCGCCCTTCAACACAAACATAAAATTGAAAAAAAAAATAGAAAAAAATATGAAACACAAATCTATATTTTTTTCGAATTCAAATTGCCAAAATGATGCAGCTAGAAGAGTGATAAAAGAGTAAATTTCCATTGGTTCTGAGAATATCCAGATAGTTATATTGAAATGGGATTAACGTGATCTTTTCATTGATTTGATGTGAATATCGTAAGAACAGCAATAAAAATACGAGAAAAGGGATTAAATGAGTACAATCTTATCTTCATCATTCTCTCACTCTTTGAAAAGATTCGTCCTCAAATCTCTATGAATCTTCTCTCCAGCAGTATAATAGAGTTGATTACATGCTCATCTCCAGAGAAAGCAAAATCAATTAACGTGTCACGAGACTTGACGTTAAAAAACATCAACAGTACATACGTGGCTCAAAGTCTTGAGACGATACATAAATGGAAATTTCATAATTGTGTTAAAATAACTATTGTTAGTAATGAAAAAATAATAATTATCAACGTCAGGCCCTCAAAAATGAATGGGATATCACTATCGTGAGGCCTATGTCCACCATAATTGGTGAATTCCAGTCGGCTATCTAAAATAGGCCCAAGTTGATAAGTATCGTTATTGGGCCTAAATAATTCACCAATTTAGCTATTGTAGCCCGCTGAGGATGCCCAACCATGTTGAAAGACCCTTACTTTCAGTTAGGCTATTAAAATTGTATAACTCTATCTTTTTCATCTTTCTCTTCACGGAAAATTGAAACGGAAAAACTCTATAGTTAAGCATTTTTATCGATGCGATCTATTCTTCCATCACCGCCATTTTTAGGAGACGCATGAAGGCGAGCACGTCGGCGTGTCGTCGTTCGGCGCTGTGTTGGTCATCGAAGACTTGGAGTGGTGATAGTGGTGTCATTTCGAGTGCCGACGAAGGGAGGTCGATGAGAGTCAGGTGGGAATCGTCAGAACTGTAGTTGGATGCAAAAATCCGACGTAGCAGCGATGACGATCTGAAACTTGTGGTCAGGTGGGTCTGGACATTCAAATAGGACCAGAGGAAATTCTAGTACTGCAAGTTCATCTCGTTGGCGGTAGCTGTCGAAATTCCATCGACGGTGGCAACCAATTGAGACCAGAGGAAATCAAATTTCTCGTCTATATCGTGATCTTGTGTCGTCGTTGGACTTCAGAGAATCGTTATCACACCAAATACGCACACCAAATACCAACTGATGCAGCCATCGTGATAAAAACGTAAACATTCATTGATTCTGAGAATACCCGGATAATTAGCCGCAAACGTGACTAACACGATCTTTTCGTTGATTCAATGTGAATACAGGAAGAACAATTTAAAGCACGAAAAAAAAAAGAATGAAACCTCATATTCATCAACTCTTTTACAATGTTTCCGAAGGCTTATATATATAATAGATAAGTTTCGGATTTTAGGCATGTAAGCCCCAAAAGTCCGACCCAATAATAATTAATTAAACCCTAAAATTATATAAAATATAAACAATTAAATACAATCTTATCTCCATCACAAAACCTACCAACTTCCTCTTTTGAAATTCTTGGTAATTTGGTCTGCTTCATATTTAAGATCAAATGTCAGGTTCTTACCATTAAATAAAAAGATCCAAATTCAAAATCAAACCCAAAATGGTATGGACTTCAAAAATAACACATTTTCATAATAAGAACCGGAACCGAACTACTTTGTCTAGTTCGGTTCCACCGGTTCTTCGGATATAGATTCCAACCCTACTGAATCCATGCTTGACAAACATAAAAGAAAATACCCAAATCCCACACGACTCTTGAACCCAAATCAGGAACCAAATATACAGACCTACACAAAAACATTGTTAATCTCTACATGCAATTCTAGAATCTCTGGAAATCAACCAGGATTAAATATTCAACTGTGGTTGACAAACCAGCCATGTTAGTCTACTGACTGTATTCTATATTTTATAGACCGAACAACATAAGATTTTGGGGGCCACAGTCTCAAGAAGTCGACATAGTTAAACACGCTAAATCGACCGAGTAATGGTCTCAGTTCTAGTATGTACATAGGCAATAATTCATATCCAGTGCCCTTCTTGAGAATAAACGGATGTCGGTCATGTCTGAGCAATCCCCTTTCTTACAAGCATATCATAGACTTTGTCAACCTTGCTCGGATCGACATTGAACAAGCCATGCGCATCGGATTTCTCAGTTAAGTTTCCGTTTAGAATCCCCATTGACATGGTTTGCAGCATGTTGAGGTAATGCGTTGGTAGTATTCTCATCTCCCCACATAGCTGTTTCTCCTGCATGTATGCCAATAACGGTTAGAATTTACAGTAAGAATCAACAAAATATCCCTAAGGTGTGGCCTAATTACAAACCAAAATTTTGTCAAAACTACAACTACTGTCTCGAACAGTGGCGGATCCAGAGCTACCCAGGACTGGGGGCACATTTTTTATTAACATAATATAAAATAAAATAAAAGTTCTATAAGAAGTACAAGATCATTAGAAACATGAAGTGTGAGTGAAATTGATCGAAAAGGAAGAAAAGACAAAAGGAAAAGAAGAAAAGGGCTTACATTTATTAAAAAGGAAGAAAAAAAAAACAAAGTGAAAAGAAAGAAAAGGAAGGGGGCCAAGGATTTTTAATATATATATATATATATACACTTTTTTCCCACCGGGGGCACCTCCACCCACTTTCAATAACGTGGGTCCGCCCCTGGCCTCGAAGTACTACAAATACCCCCTTAAGCAGAATTTTTCACAAGGGTTGGCTAAAACTTATCTAAGGCGTGGGCTTATACTATTTCTTTTTTAAGTTTTTGTACGAGTCATTCTAGTCTTTTTAAGTATTTTCCCGGTGTTGAAGCAAGCCCGCTCTGTCTCTCTCCTGGTTCAAACGCAACCCTTAAGGTCTGTGTTCGCTTTACCAATATCCCTCGGTATGTGCAATTTGAGGATATTAGGGATTTTGTAGAAAAAAACCTTAATTTTGAAATCCACCTAAGAATTTAATATGGACGTGCATACAAAATAAGCACTTGCATCAAAGAAAGAAAAGAAAAACACAGACGAACAGAAAGTCGTCGGCATCGGCAGCTCCTCTTCAGTATAGGGAACTCAACAATAATATGAGATGGAAACGAACAATAAAAGCAACAGGTACAAATTTTACAGCTTCAGAGAGTAAATCAGCTCCTAGAAATCCAGTGACATCCCAGTTATCTGAGACATCAGCACCAATGAGTCCTTTAATATTTGACGAAGTCTCTTTTCCACCAGGATCTAAGATAGATGAGCTTTTGTTACCTCCCTTATAGGTTGTAATATCTTGTTCGACGTTATGATAATTCATCCTTTGCAAATATTTGCCACTGGGACCAGCCTGGGAATGTTCCTTCAGTCGACGGGGATTTTCCTCAATTTCACTCTTCATTTTCTGTTCAATAAATATCTCAGCCTCGGCAGAGGTGCGACAGCCAGCAGCTCGAGCTTCCTGCACAAACATCAGCATTTCGCACAATTGAAGATGAGAAACACGTGTTTTGATAAATAATTAGTATGCATCCAAAGCAACTATCAAGTTTTGGAAACAGCTACCACATTCAGGATATATATTATATATTTATATTACCATGGAATAGTGATGAGATGGGATAATTGCTATAGTCATGAATCATTGCAGGATTGGCATTGTAAAATCAATATGCACATCGTGGAACACGACACACCCGCGCATGCGCACACGCACGCACGCTCACACACACACGTAAGCTTATCAAGTCGTCGACTCCAATCGGATATTTTAACAGATCATCCGCCGAAATGTAAATTCGTCACCAACATCAACAACTGCACCTTAATCCAAACTATATTAGGGTCGATGACATGAAGATTACAGTGTCAATTAATTATCTAAAATTGATTAACAGTATAAATTTATGCAATAAGTAAAGTGGCAAATTTTATGCCGGATGTGCTTCCTACTTTCATACGAAGGACAAAGAAGATGAAACTCCAAAACCGCCAACATCATAGGTTTTTCCAGTTACATAATAAATATCATGAGATGGCGATAAATTGAGATAATTGCTATAGCCATGTCACATTACGTGATTGATATTGTAAAAATCAACACATACATCATTGAACATGACTCGCCAACCTGTAAATTCCAGACGCTGAAATCTTTGACCTGAAAACCCGACCCTGAAAACCGAAACTTTACCCGAAACCCGACCCGGGGAACCGGATCCTACACAAAAAATGGTTAAAGCGTATAAAACTTACGCGTTTTTCCACCTTGTTTTTCCCCAATTAGGTCTTGTTCTCATCTGGGCTGCGGGTCATCTAGCGGATATTACTCTGTAGTGACTATGATTTATGGTTACTTGTTGAATAACTATGACTTCTGTGTTTAGTTATATTATACTTCCTCCAACAACAACAACAACAACAACAGAGCCTTAGTCCAAAAAGCTTTGGGGTCGACTAACATGAATCAATCTTTAGAAACGTCAAGTCGTCTCCAATAAAACATGTTGAAATATTTATTCCACAGTCATAAATAGTATTTTGATGATTAAGTTGCTAAACAAAACAAAACAACAAAGGCGAAGCAAAACGACGAAGGAATCGAAGACACAAAAAGCTGGACAAAATACAAAGCTAGCGCACGCTAGACATATAAGTTAGCGCACGCTAACGGGTCCCGACTGCAGATCAGACGAGTTCGAAGTAACCTGAAGTGAAGTTACCTTATGAGGATAGCGCACGCTACAAGTGTTTACTAACGCATGCTATCGAGACTATATTACCGTTGTGAAGGAATTCAAACAGAGAATGACGTATGCAGTGAAGTAAGCTTAGCGCACGCAAGAGATGATATTCAGCGCACGCTAAATATCAAAATTTGAATCAAGTCAATCAATCCGTTGGGGAGAATCTGCTACAAGTCAAAAAGTATAAACGGATATATGACGCATGCAATGATGCATGATTAGCGCACGCTACAAGTGTTAGCGCACGCTACCTGTGAAGGACAGAAGCCACTGGACTGAAACTGGAAGACGTTAACGTACGTAACATGCAGACCGTTAAGGCTAAAACATGCGATAGCGCACGCTAAGGAAAGAAGCTTAGCGCATGCTAATAAACAACTGGCAGTAACGGCTAGTTTGTGGAAGAAGGCTATAAATACCAAATGAGTTGGTATCATTCTACACAACAACATTGAGCAATTCATATACACTTGAGATATCATTGTAAACATTATAGTTGTTGTTCTTGAGCTTAAATTAGAGTGATTGAGTGTTATACACAAAATCATACACGAGTGAGAAAAAGAAAAGATACGATTGGATTCGGTGTTATTAGGATCAAGGATCCGGCATTGTTAGAATCACAATCGCTATCTTAGTGAGGTTTATCTAGTACCAATAGAAAGCTAGAGTGGTTGATTCCTTATCCAATAGAAAAGAAAAAACGGTTTTACTCGGACCGATAGAAGACGAGCTTGTAACGGTAATCCCTCGACCGATAGAAGAGAGGTGCACAGGTTTTGATCTTGAACCTATAGAAAAAGATAAATCGAGAGGATGTAGGCACGTTTGGCCGAACCTCTATAAATCCGCGTGTCATTTAATTTCCGCATTTAATTTACGCTTCCGCACAAACGGCGCAAATACCGATATTACACCAACAATTGGTATCATACGAAAAGGCAAAAGTGAAAGGTGAAAAGTTTAGTACGTAATAAAAAATAGTAGGTAAAAAACAATAATAATAATTATGCAAAAATAAATGAATAAATAAATAAATAATAAAGAGTAAATAAAAAATAGTAATATCATTATGCAGAAATAAATAAATAAACAAATAAATAAAAAGGTCCTCAAATATAATCAACCACCCGAATTCTCTCCCTCCACATCGTCCTATCCAATGCCATAACTTCTCCAATTCCAAGAGACCTCATATCATTCTCAATCACTCTTATCCATGTCTGTTTAGGTCTTCCTCTACCCCTCACCAGCCTATGCGCTCCCCATTCTTCAAGCCTTCGCACCGGTGCATCAATCGACCTCCGTCTCACATGCCCGAAACCATCTTAATCGATTCTCCAACAGCTTATCCTCTATAGGGGTCACTGGTACTTTTTTCCTAGTCACATCATTTTTAAGTCGATCATTTCTCATATGGCCACGCATCTATCTTAGCATACGCATTTCAGCCACATTCATTTTATGCACATGACTATGCTTTACAGCCCAACATTCAGTGCCATATAAAAGTGCAGGCCTAGTTGCTGTTCGGTAAAATTTTCCCTTTAATCTGTACGGTACGCCCTGATCACATAGTAACTCCGTTGCGCTCTTCCATTTCAACCATCCTGCCTTAATCATATGGGCCACGTCACCGTCTAATTCTCCATTCTTTTGAAGAATAGACCTAAGATAACGAAAAAACTCTGATCCTCGTATAACATTCCATCAAAAGTGGTTGTACCCGCCTCTCTACTTCCATTTCCACTAAAGCTACACTCCAAGTATTCAGTCTTACTTCTGCTCAACCTAAAACCACGAGTTTCTAGCGTATTTCTCCAGAGTTCCAACTTTCTTTCAACTCCGTCCTTCGTTTCATCAACCAATACTATATCATCTGCAAACATCATGCACCACGGTAGTACGTACACTTGTACTAGCTCCTTCGTACATGTCTCTAATGATGTCAATATACTTCTTAGACACGCCTTTTTTGGCTAATGCCCACCAAAGCACCTCCCTTGGTACCTTAACATAAGCCTTCTCCAAATCAATAAAAACCATATGCAAGTCTTTCTTCTTATCACGATAGTGTTCCATCATTTGTCTCATCATAAATATTGCTTCCACGGTCGATCTCCCGGGCATAAATCCAAATTAGTTTTCCAATATCTCAACACATTTTCTAAGATGTTGCTCAATTACTCGTTCCCGTAATTTCATGGTATGACTCATCAACTTAATCCCCCGATAATTAGAGCACTCTTGGACATCGCCTTTGTTCTTATATAGAGGGATTAAAGTGTTTTTCCTCCATGCCAGTGGCATCTTGTTGTATTTCTAAATCTTGTTGAAAAGTATAGTCAACCATTCGATTCCCCACTCTTCCAAACAGCTCCATCCTTCAATAAGTATACCATCTGACCCTTCTGCTTTTTTCGAACCCATTTTCTTTAACGCCATCCGTACTTCACCCTTTCGAATTCGTCGCATAAAATCCCGATTAACCAAATTTGAAGCAATAAATACATCCCCAATATCTTCACCACGTTGACCATTAAATAGGCCCTCCATCTTTCTCTTATATCGTGATCTCCGACTAAACCTTATGATCCACATCCTTCACACATTTAACTCTCCCAATATCTCGTGTCTTCCTATCTCTAATACGAGCAATTTTATAAATATCTCTTTCCCCTTCCTTAGTATCTAATTTTGTATACAATTCTTTATTAATCTTTGCCCTAGCATCACGAACGGCTTTCTTGGCTTCTCTTTTAGCCTCCTTATATTTCTCAAAGTTCTCCTCACTCGGGCATTTTCCTAATGCCTTGTAGCATTCACGTTTAGTTTTTTATCGCCTGTTTTACCTCATCATTCCACCACGATATGTCCTTACCTGATGGCTTGTATCCTTGAGATTCCCCTACAACTTCTTTTGTCGCTTCCTTAATGTTATGTTCCAACATAGCCCAAGTTGAATCTATATCCATCTCCGTGCACTCGAAATCATTACATCTGGCGACAGCCTTATCCACAAAACTTTGCCGACTCTCCCCTTGAAGCTTCCACCATCTAACTCGAGGGTCCACTTGCGGGATTCTCTTTTTATAATACCTCTTACCTTGAAAATCAAGCACGAAAAGTCTATGTTGAGTCGTGGTATTCTCTCTGGATATCACCTTGCAATCTGTGTACCTCTTTCTCCACACGTTTCTCACTAAAAAGAAGTCAATTTAACTTGCATTTCCTCCACTTCGATATGTCACTAAGTGAGATTCCCTTTTCTCGAACCACGTGTTCATGATACCCAAGTCATATGCTTGGGCAAAATTCAATATACCACATCCCGCTTCATTTCGATCCCCGAAACCAAAACCACCATGAACACTCAAACCCGTCTCGTCCAATCCCCACATGACCATTGAGGTCCCCACCAATGATCAATTTCTCTCCAATAGGGACTCGTTCGACAATCTCCTCTAAGTGCTGCCAAAATTCTTGTATCACCAACTCACTCAATCCTACTTGAGGTGCATAAGCACTTACGATAGTTAGAATCTCATCCCCCACCACAAGCTTAATACTCATAATCCTATCACTCTTTCTAGACACCTCTACCATGTCGTCTATGAAATCCTTTTCTATGACGATACCCACTCCATTTTTTCCTCTCTTTTCCCGAATACCATAGTTTATAACCCCACAGAGCCATGACCTTTGCTTTTTTCCCAACCTATTTAGTCTCTTGTAGGCACATAATGTGAATCCTTCTCCTTTTCAGAACTTCCACCACTTCTGCTGATCTTCCCGTCAATGTTCCAAGTTCCAAATTGCATCTTACTACCCTTACTAGGCTTGTGGACTATCTTCTTCGCACGCCTCTGTCCACATTGCGATGATCCTTGCATATTTGACGTCACACCCATACTTCGAGGTGGCGCACCGCTTCCGGACGATGACCTAGCAACTCTTGCAAATTTTTCACACCACCCGAGTCTAAGAAGTGTAGGGCACTCTCACTTATTTGACACCAGCCCCACGCGAGCGCCGCTTCTGGGCGACGACCTAGCAACCCTCGCAAATTTATCACTACACCCGGGCCTGGAAAGTGTAGCGCGTCGCTTCTGAAGAAACGCCCCAACGATATTCAAATTATGATTCATAACCATCAAATGTGATTGCTTTTTATGCTGGCTGCCACAGACCTACCGCAACCCTCCTCTATCTGGGCTTGGGACCGGCAGTGAATGTCATAACAACACTCACAGGCAGAGTTTTTAAAAAAGGTGCAACACAAGGACTTCCCGGGGGTCACCCATCCTAGTACACCCAGGCACGCTTAACTTTGGAGTTTTGATGGAATCCGGTGCACTAGTGCTGGTATGATCATGGATTGATCATATTAATTGATGTTTTGCCTTTTTCAGATTGAAATTTGACCATAGATTATCACATAGAAAATAATCATAAATTTACAAATATTGTAATGCTAGATTCATATTGAAATATACAACAACAACAACAACAACAACAACATCTAAGCCTTAGTCCCAAAATGATTTGGGGTCGGCTAACATGAATCAAACTTTGAAACCGTCAATAATCGTTACATAAATAACATAAAAGGAAAAAAGAGGGAAAAAGTAGAGAAAAAAGCAAATAAAAAAGAGAATGAATGTAAAAAAAAAAATCAGACTCCATCCACCATCCGTATTCTTTCCCGCCACATTTGCCTCTCCGTCGCCATACTTTTTCCAATTCCAAGAAACCGCATATCATTTTCAATCATTTTTATCCAAGTTTTCTTGGGTCTTCCTCTACCTTTCACAACATTACTTGTTCCACAACTTTCTAGTCTCCTCACTGGGGCATCAATAGGTCTTCTTCTCACATGACCAAACCATCGTAATCGATTCTCCATCATCTTATCTTCTATAGACGCAACTCTTACCTTCTCTCTTATCACTTCATTTCTGAGCCGATCCTTTTTTGTATGACCACACATCCATCGTAGCATACGCATCTCTGCCACATTCATCTTTTGAACGTGACACTGTTTTACAGCCCAACACTCGGTGCCATATAACAGCGCAGGCCTAATTGCCGTGCGGTAAAATTTACCCTTTAATCTATGAGGCATGCCAGGATCACATAAAACCCCTGTGGCACTCTTCCACTTCAACCACCCTGCCTTTATTCTGTGAGCCACATCGCCATCTAGCTCTCCATCCTTTTGAATAATAGATCCAAGATACCGAAAGAAAGTGGATCCATGAACAACTTTCCCATCAAATGTGATCATCCCCGCCTCTCTATCACTGTTTTCGCTAAACCTACACTCCATATATTCAGTCTTACTTCGCCACCCTAAAGCCTCGAGCTTCCAAAGTATCCTCCAAAGTTCCATTTACATTGCACTCCAACCTTCGTTTCATCAATCAACACAATATCATCTGCGAACATCATACACCACGAACGTCATTTTGAATTTCTCTTGTCAATTCGTCCATGACTATGGCAAAGAGAAAAGGACTAAGAGCAGATCCTTGATGCACCCCAATCGTAATAGGGAATTCTTGTCCTCCCAACATTAGACGTACACTTGTACTAGCTCCCTCATACATGTCCTTTATAATGTCAATATATTTCCGCGATACACCCTACTTTGCTAAGGCCCACCAAAGTACTTCTCTTGGTACTTTATCATATGCCTTCTCTAAATCAATAAAAACCATATGCAGATCTTTCAATTTATCTCGATAATTATCCATCAATCTATAGGATAAGATAAATTGCTTCCATGGTCGATCTTCCGGCATAAATCCAAACCGATTTTCTGTTATCTTCACACATTTCGATCCTTTGTTCAATCACTCGTTCCCACAACTTCATGGTATGACTCATTAGTTTAATTCCGCGATAATTAGAACAATCTTGAACATCACCTTTGTTCTTATACAAAGGGACGAGAATACTTTTCCTCCATGCTGATGGCATCTTATTGCTTCTCCAAATCTTATTGAAAAGCATAGTTACCCATTCGATCCCTCTCTCCCCCAAACACCTCCAAACTTCAATAGGTATACCATCTGGTCCTTCTGCTTTCTTTGACCCCATCTTCTTCAATGCAATTGTCACTTCACCCTTTTGGATTCTTCTCTTAAACTCTCGATTAACCATACTTGAGGGGATGTTTAAATTCCCAATATCTTGTTCTTGATGGCCATTGAATATGTTATCAAAGTATGACCTCCATCTCTCTTTTATCTCTTTATCTTGAACCAAAACTTTTTGGTCAGTATCTTTTACACATTTAACTTTTCCAATATCTCGCGTCTTCTTCTCTCTCATTCGAGCAAGTTTATAGATATCTTTTTCCCCTTCTTTAGTATCTAATCTTGCATATAATTCTTGATTGACCTTTGAACGGGCATTTCGCACTGCCTTTTTAGCTTCTGTTCGAGCTTTCTTGTACTTCTCATAATTCTCATCGCTCGAGCATTTACCCAGTACCTTATAACATTCACGTTTGGTCTTTATCGCTTGCTTAACTTCATCATTCCACCAAGATGTGTCCTTACTTGATGGTGTGTTTCCTTTAGATTCTCCTAGGACTTCTTTTGCAACTTCCTTTATGTTATGCTCCAACAAGTTCCACATCGAATCTATATCCATCTCCGTGCAATCAGACCAAATACCACTATCAGCAATCTTAGCCACAAAAGTATGTCGACTCTCCCCTTGGAGCTTCCACCACTTAATTCGAGGGTCAACTTGTGGTCTTCTCTTTCTTAAGTGCCTCTTACCTCGAAAGTCAAGCACCACAACCCTATGCTGTGTTGCAGCACTCTCACCGGGTATTACCTTGCAATTAGTAAAACTTTTCCTCCAAACATTCCTTACTAAAAAGAAATCAATCTGACTTGCATTACCTCCGTTTCTATATGTCACCAAATGAGAGTCCCTTTTCTCGAACCAAGTGTTCATAATACCCAAGTCATGAGCTAATGCGAAATCCAATATACCATTTTCTACTTCATTCCTGTCCCCAAAACCAAAGCCACCATGAATGCTCTCAAAGCCATCTCTCCTAACACCGACATGCCCATTGAGGTCACCACCAATGATCAATTTCTCACCCACAGGAATTCGTTCGACAACCTCTTCCAAATCTTCCCAAAATTCTTGTTTGATCGATGCATCCAATCCTACTTGTGGTGCATAAGCACTTATGATAGTTAGAAACTCATCCCCTATCACACGCTTAATACTCATTATTCTATCGCTCTTTCTTGACACTTCCACCACATCATCAATGAATTCTTTATCAATGACGATACCCACTCCATTTCTACTTCTATCCTTTCCAGAGTACCAAAGCTTGTAACCCCAAGGAGCTAACACTCTTGCCTTCTCGCCAACCCACTTAGTCTCTTGTAGACACATTATGTGAATTCTCCTCCTTTTCATAACCTCCCCCACTTCTGCTGATCTCCCCGTCAAAGAGCCAACGTTCCAAGTTCCAAACCGCACCTTACTACCCTTACTAGCCGCAAGAACTAACTTCTCTGTCTGTCCCCGTCCATGCTGCAAGGATTCTTGCACATTTGACACCACACCCATACTTCGAGGTGGCGCGCCGCTTCCGGGCGACGACCTAGCAAACCTTGCATATTTTCCACTACACCAGGGCCTATGAAGTGTAGCGCATCCTTGCTCATTTGACACCACCCTCAGATGTAAAGGTGGCGCGCCGCTTCTGGGCGACGACCTAGCAACCCTCGCATACTTATCACTGCACCCGGGCCTATGAAATGCAGCGCGTCGCTTCTGAGGAGACGCCCCAACGATTTTCAATGTTTGATTCATGTCCATGGAATGTGACGAGTTTTACGCTGGCTGCCACTAACCTACCGCAACCCTCCTCTTTTATCCGGGCTTGGGACCGGCAATGGATGTCAAGAAGACACTCACATATTGAAATATATTTTTATAAAAATATTTTTTAATAATTTGTCATTATAGTTTGAGAGAGAGATATCAAAGTCAAATTTCAACTTGAATAAAATAAAAAATCAATTAATATGAGACGGAGGTAGTATATTAAATCTAATAAATACATATGAACTTCTTTTCGACTTGACACGACTAGTCGGACGACTTGTCTACTTGTCATCGGGACAGTACATAAGCGACTTAGCTCGACTTGCGGTCTTGATCAGCATCTCTCTCTCTCTCTCGCACTCACACACACACACACATGGGTGTGTGTATATATATATATATATATATATATATATATATATATATATATATATATATATATGATAAGGAACGGAATCGTTTTAGGCTTGTCTACAGGCGAAGAGAGAGGCCGGAGGCTGTGGGCTTGTGAGTGAGGCAGGCCCAATCGGGGCATATTATTATTAGTTGTTATTATATTATTATTATTATTATTAGTGATGTTTAATAAAAGAATGGGCCTGTAGCCCGAGTTAATATTTAAGGTGTATTATGGAGTTATCTTTTGGAGTTGTGTAATCGGCCATTGGTTGTTATTCCGTGAAAAGGACGATTGTTCTTGTTTATTGATTACTACTTTCATATTGATCTTTCTCTTGATCGCGTTTAAACCCTTGTCTCTATCAATATATGCCGGGCAAATATCAATAATAAATCCAGGTAAATTTGGATTAACCATTTCAATTTGTAAAAGCATTGTATTCTCAATTTTCGGCAAACAATTTCAGTAATTCTTTGTCTTACGCAGATATCTTACTTAGCCTAAAGTTATTATTAACTAAGATATAGAAGAGCTTAGCTTTCAATTGGCAGCATCACTTCAAGCTTTAACCCAGAAAGGTACTTAATAAGGCGATCCGGAAGTGATGACAGTTATGTAGAGGTAGAAGTCGGATGCAAAAATTGGATCGGCATATTTCTTTCTGCATTTCTACTCTTCTAAGCAAAATTTCACTGGACAAAACCTCAATTCAGAAGAGCTGCTCGCTAGCCCTTCATCTCACCCTGATCCAAAAATACGATAATGTGGTCGATAATGTAATTTATTTCTTCCAATTAATTGGTCATAATGCCAACATGAGCCCAGCTTTTAAACCAGCATCAGATCGACGTATTTATTACCAACAATGACCTGACTAGACCCATAGAAATGTAGAGAAAAAGATAGAAATCATGAATAGGGCCAACAAAAGCAACCAAAACATATAAAATAAAAATCTAAATGAAGTACTAGTAATTTCATTTTCCCCAACGTTTAACAACCTAAAGTGCCATTCTAAAAAAACCAGACAATTGATTTTGTTTACCACATTGTCCAAATATTTTCAATGATAATTCTCATGTAATGGGTATCTGTTACCTGTTTAATTATAAATACTTAAGGACCAGGATGATAGTGTACCTGAAGGTCTTGTATTCTTTTCAAAATTCTTTGTTCCTCAACAACACTCCTCAGCATCTCATTATGTTCCTCTTTTGAATGAAACCGCATAAATACCCTATAGTGACAACACAATTCCTTCTCTTCCTTGGTAAGGTCCTTCTCAAAAGGGTCAGGATATAATAAATTTCTCTCCAAAACGAAGTCCTTCCTCCGTTGTCTTTCATCAAGCCTGTAACAATGATAGACCCATATGAAGAGCAAAGAAAAGGAACAAACATGACAAAGTGACTGCACGAGTTTAAGTATCTGCATGTTTCGCACTGAAAAAAAAAAATCTTCAATGATGAAGATCTGATTGTTTATGTTTATCAGATAGATTAGAATCTTCTTTATATAGATGCAACAGCATCACTTACGATAGTTTTGCCATGTATGGCACAGGCCTATAGATGCACATGTCCATCAAGTGGAATTGATGGACTTGGGTCCTTCTAGAGGAGCACAAGGGCGACCAAAGAAGATGCGGCTCCAAGTCACATGTAAAGATATGAAGGCTGAGCCTTGGTGAAGATCTACTTAAAAAGAGAAGCACTGGAAAGGATCAATACCTGCACAAAACTTAACGTGATTCCATTTTTGGTTCATGTAGCGTACCCCAATTTATCCGTATAGAAGGCTCGATTTGTTTGTTCATTTGTTTTTTTGTAACCTAGTCTCTACTCTCTCTTTAAATACAGTAGCCTCTGTAATTGAAATACATGTACATTATCCCATATCTTTCTCCATTTCAGTATCATTTCAACTGACATGTATCACTACTAAAGGCAATAAAAATCAGAAAAACTAACAAAAACCTTTGACTATAATCAAATATCTAAATGCAACAGAAGCACATAATGTGGAACCATGAAGTTCGAGGTTAGAAATTTAGGGTCCAAAAAACAATCATGTATTAACAAAACATTTTTCCGTTAAACTGGCGAAACTGACGATGGTAGAGAACATTAACTTACTTCATGTTTGGGCAGCAAAAGAAATGAAGGATTGATAGCGAGAAATATGGTCTACACTCCAGAACTTGCTTTTTGTAAAGAGTTTGGTCGTTCTGTACAAACGAATCATAATATAATCAATTTGGAGATGCCAGACACTAAATGTGGCTGCATCCAGAGGTACACTGAAATTTTGAGTTTAAACTATGGGCTTAACCCTTCTCGGCTTCTCAGTAACGATATTTTCACTAAAGTAACATCATGCAGTAATCATGAAATTGGGCAAGACTAGATACTTAGGGAGACCACTCTATTACCCATGAAATTATAGATTACGTCCACAGATGATGTGATATCTCTCTATGTTGCGAGCAATAAAAACAATAAATTTAATAAACGCATTCTTCTCCTAGTTTAGTAGTTAGTACAGTATTTTGTGAAGTTCTTCTCCATCTGTAAGCTCCAATTATTAGTATTTCAACTGTTACAAAAACTTGAGTCTTAATTATTATGATGTTAGTATTTTACCAATCTGATCTTGAGAGGGATTTCAAAATCTGGAACTTAAAATTCTTTTTAGCAAACTCCAACGTCAGATCTGGATCATTTCTAAGATATAGAACACCCAAATAAATATCTTTGATTCTTTCATTGTCATTGATCATACATTGTCTTTAGTAGCATTGAATGTCTTAAACGGTAATGACCTTTAACAGTTTAACAGTTAATCTCTTCAATCATTAGGTTGCTGGTGTCTAGATTACTACATTTTGACAAAGAAATCTAATCTCTCTCTCAGTTGGATTTTCTTATCATTCAGATAGTTCATCAAAATCAATGTTTGAAAAAAGCGAAAACGTAAGCCTCGGAGCGCTGGGGCGTAGGCACTGTGTGCATTTTTTGTTTACATAGAATAACACCTAAAATAATTATCCGTTGAAAAAATAAACTTCAAGTAATGATCCCAGTTAAACAACATAAATAAAGTTTAACAACATGAGTTCCACAACAAAAAACATAACTTCAACCACTGTTGTTACGGCGGTCGACTAGTCGGGCGGTGGAGAATCGGCGCCGTGCCACTCCGACACGCCTTATGTAAATATGTCGCCCGACCTGGACGACATGGGTCGCCTAGTCGACGACTTGGGTCGACTGGGCGACGACTCGGGTCCGACTTGGACCCGATTGCAAATTTTTTTTTTTTAACTCACCTGTAGAATAAGAAAATAAATCGTCAAAGTCTCAAGTCTCAACCCTAACTGCAAACGAGTCAGCCGACTGAAATATCTCCACTTCGGTCCCGTCGCCAGATCGACCACCGCCGTACGCCGATTTGCCGCGCCGCCAATAAACAAACAGGTACGTTTCCTCTCTTTTCTTTCTTCTTCTTTCTTTTCTATTCCTTCCGATTTGGTGTATCTTTGAAATTGCACGCCGATCGTGCCTCCCCGAAACTTCGGCCGATATATATATATATATATATAATACATCAGCCGACTCCTACTACCACATCCTCATCGTCATTCATCATCATCATCATCATCATCATATATATATATATATATGTAGCACTGGCAGTAGCAATACATCAGCCGACTCCTATATGATCAGAGGATATATATATATATATATATTAGTATTGAGCCAGTATATACATATTACTTTATATATAATCAGTATATATATATATATTAATATATACATATTACATATAATCATATATATTGATTATCTTCGATTGTTTTTCAAATTGTAGATGGCAGAATCAAATGAAGCTTATGATCCGGCTAAGGATCCAAAACGGAAGGCTAAATCCGGGGATGTTGGATGGAAATATGGATTTTGGCCAGATTTAACAAATAAAGATGTGGTTCAATGCATTCTTTGTAGTAAGGTAATGCATTCGGGGGTAAGAAGGTTGAAACATCTTGCGGGCGGATTTCCGGATGTAGCAATGTGTACGAAAACTACACCGGCAATCATAAAAGAAATGAAAGATTATATTCAGAAGAATGCAAAGAAGTCTGTGCCACTTGATGATGATCTAGATGATGATGATAATAATGAAGATGACGAAGTTCATGAAAATCCAACACATCCACATGAGTCATCAACAATTGGTTCTAATACTTTGTCAAGTTCCAGGACAACAGCGAAAAGAAAGAAGATGTCTTTCATAGTACCACAATCAAAACCAACAACGACAATTGCTTCTATGATTCGAAAAACTCCCGAAGAAGTCATTGAGGAAAGACATAGTAAGGGTCCATCTCAAACTACTCTTGAAAATTCTACAAAGACCGAAGAAGAAAAAGAAAGGGTGAAGATGCACATAGCAAACTTCCTCTATGAATGTGGGATACCATTCAATGCCGCTAACTCCAGGAGCTATGAGATCATGGTCGAGTCTATTGGACAATTTGGACCGGGTTTGAAGCCGCCCACCTATCATGAATTGCGGCTACCATTACTTGAAAAAGCAAAGAAAGAGGCAGACAAGTTGGGAGAGAAACATGAAAAAGCTTGGAAGCAGTATGGTTGTACACTTGTGTCTGATGGATGGACCGATAAAAGGGGTAGACACTTGATCAATTTCCTTGTTAACAGCCCGGAGGGTACCTTTTTTCTAAAGTCAGTTGATGTCTCAAGTAAGGTACAAGATGTACGGATGTTGGCTGATCAATTCGAGGAACAAATTGATTCAATTGGGAGAGACATTGTTGTTCACGTAGCTACATACTTATTTTGTTTGTCTTCAATCTTCATTGAACTTATGAAATGTCCTCACTTGTTGCATTAATTTTAGGTTGTGACAGATAATGGTGCTAACTTTAAGGCGGCGGGAGAATTATTGTGCCAACGGATATGTACACTTTATTGGACTCCTTGTGCCGCACATTGCTTAGACCTTATGCTAGAGGATATTACAAAGTTGAAGGAGTTCGATGCTACCATCACACACGGTAGAGGAATAACAACATTTATTTATAGGCATGGTCGACTCCTATATGCCATGAGGGAGAAGACTATGGGAAGAGACATTGTGAAAACGGGAGCTACAAGATTTGCTACGGCATTTCTTACATTACAGAATTTGTACAAAAATAGGTAAGTCCCTCACTTAGGTCTTCTTTAATTTTTAAATTCATTCATTTGTGAAATGAAAGTAAAATATCAAGATGTGTGTATAGGGATGCTATGAGGAAATTGTTCTGGTGGTGAAGAGTGGTTCAATTCTAACTTGGCTAAAACTGTTGCGGGAGGGAAAGTGCATGATGTTGTCCTCTCAACAAGGTTTTGGAATAGTGTTGAGGATTGCATTAGAGCATCACCACCATTGTTGGTTGTCTTGAGGATTGTTGACGGAGATGAAAAACCGGCTATGGCAGAGATTTGTGCGTCAATGGAATATGCCAAGGCTAAGATCAAAAGTGCACTTGAAAAAAAACCAAGACTTTCAAGCAAAGTGTTAAGCATTATTGAGAAACGATGGAACTCTCAAATGGAAGTAGATTTGTATAGCGCGGCTTTGTTTCTCAATCCGGGAAGATTCTTTGATATCAAAGAAGATGATTATGCATACTCTTCATGATTGCGAATGAAGTTTAATGATGTTCTTGAAAGGATGGTTCTTGATACAAGTGTGGTGGAAAAGATTAGTGACCAAGCCGATCAATACGAAAATTCAAGGAATTCTTTCGGAAAGCAATTATCAATTCGTCAAAGGAAAACTAAGAATCCACGTAAGTAAATTAAGTTAATGTTTATAAATTAAATTTATTACCATCACAGTTGAAATGCTTATTAGTATACATTATCTTTATTCGTTCTAATTGATTGGTGGGGTGCTTTTGGTGGCAATACCATTGAGCTTGCAATGTTTGCAAAGAGAGTTGTTGGACTTTGTTGTTCTTCATCCGGTTGTGAACGTAATTGGAGTACTTTTGAGTTTGTAAGTAGCTTTATTATTTTCTTCTATATAATTAAAATTGTATTTTTCAGTTTATAAGTTACATGTCATTGATTCATTGTTATTTATGTTATATATTGTATCTAGATTCACACCAAGAAAAGGAACAGATTGGAGCATCAACGTTTGAATGATTTGGTGTATGTTCAATACAATCGGAAATTGCAACAAGGTTCCAAAAGAGACGTGAAGATGGTAAAAATTTTGATCCATTGCTTCTAGATGATTTCCAATGGGATAATGGGTGGGTGAATGGAGAAGTCGTTGATCCCGATGATGTGGATTGGCTTGCTGTAGATAGAGCTTTGGAGGCATCGGAAGGCATTGATTGACGTCGGAATCCTAGTAGAGGTGGTGGTGGGGATGTTGCTAGGCTTACCTACAGTAGGCGTCGTGGCAGTGGTTCTTCTCAAATTGATGCATCATCCGATAATGAGATGGAACCGAATCCTTTCATTTTAAATGATGATGAGAATGTGGATGATGATTATGGACATAGGCAACCAACTATTTCTACTCACGAAACTAATGATCGCGACACATATGACTTGGAGCTTGATGAATATGTTTGATCATGATTGTGTTTTTTTTATTTTGCACTCTATTGGATTCTACTTTTCTTTTGTTGAAACTTGCAACTTAAAATTGGATGATTATTGTTATTCTATTTTGCAATGTGGTATTTGTCAATTGTCATTACATATTTACATAACAATTTCATATATATATATATATATAATTAGTCGACTAGTCTCGACTAGTCTACGACTCGCCATGCCGGACCGCCGTCGACTCGACTCGACTTACCGCCGTAACAACCATGACTTCAACATCAACAAACATAAGTTCCACAATAAAAACCATATGTTCAACAACAAAAGCCACAAGTTCAATACTAAAAAATTAAGTTCAATAATAAATTACTAAGTCGCATCATCTGTGTTGTGCAAATGGAACAGAAGGAATGAGAAAGAATGAGACAGAGAGAACGAGAGAGAGAGAGAGGTGGGTTTTGTGCAGAAAGGATTTGAAAAAGCTGGGGGATTCCTAGTTTCTGGTTCTCTTTAATACATTCTCAGCCCCCAGAAACGAAGTCGTTTTACAAGTGGGATTTTAGTGATAAAACAGAGGAAGCGTACATTTTTTTAAATGCATAAAAAGCACAAGGAAAACCCTGAACACATGGGCCCCAGTCAAAAGGCGAACGCGTAGTGGGCATCCTACACATCTGCATAGTGCTCCACGGTCTTTTCTGAGCAAAACGCTCCAGGCGCGCTCTGTGCCGCCTTTTCAAACATTGATAAAAATAATTTTCTGAAGTTTATAAAACATGTATGTCGGGACTCGGGATAAGGAGGGAGGGAAGGGGGGAGGGAGGGGGAGAAAGAGAGAGAGAGAGTCAAAATAACCTGAAGACCAGCAACCTAATGATCGAAGAGAATAAAAGCCAAAACAATAAGAGAAGAAGATAAGGAAAAATATAGTGGAACAAGAAGCGAAACCTTACCGTTTTGAGTATATATGCAAAACGCGTAATTTCAGTTCACGCTCAGCATCAGTATCTGTCGCCTTGAATTCCATGTCGGCCAACAACTGCTCAGCATCATTGTCATACTCAACTTCAAACTCTTGCCTCTTGGAATTATATCCACTTAATTCTTTCATGAAAACACCTTCATCGCCTAATGCCCTAGGTTTTTTCTCTCCGATGCTCCTGTCTGAATGAAACTCAGGAGACATAAAGGATGCTGTTTCAGCTTTTTATATACAACTTCTGACTTGAGTACTAACAATAATTATCATAAAACGGTTCCTGCCTATTAATGATATTATACAGAAATTTATAGAATGACTTTCCGAAGATTGACTAATAAGTAACCATGAAAAGTATTCTGCTGCACAAGTAAATCAAAAGAGTGATCTGATTTATTAAACTAGCAAATACACATGCACTGACCGTACCGCATCTTTTATATATGAGACATGACTGGATTATATGCCTAATTAGGCTCCCTGAGGAGTTTCACATGAGGGCAGGCCGGTGCACGAAGCATGCCCGCAAGGCAAGGGTCCGGGGAAGGGTCCCACCACAAGGGTGTATAGGGGGCAAGCCTTCTCTTGCCAATGTTTGGCAAGAGGCCGCTCCTAGGACTCGAACCCGTGACCACAGATCACACGGCAACAGCTCTTACCGTTGCGCCAAGGCTCCCATTCGCTCCCTGAGGTGTTTCACATGCAAGTTGAAAAATAAAAGTACTATTCCCTACAAAAGTAGGACAAAGAGGTCATATATAGTTTTGGAATAAATTACATTGCAGGAAATAAAGCCCATTTTGAGATGTTCATTCTAGAAAACAATAGTTAAAATATGGGACAGAAGGAAAACTACATTACTTCTAAATTCAATTCTTCAAATTTTCAAATATTAATAAAACAATCCAATACAAATTTATACTTATTCAAAGATGAAACATTTCCAATTTCCACAACTGACCGATATTTTTTATTCATATATGTAGTATTCTTATAGAGGGTTTCTAATGTATTAAACTAATAAAATAAAAGATAGTACAACAAAGTAGATAAAATCGTGAATTTTTACCACTTCTATTTTCGGCTCAAGACATAACCGTCAAATTATGCTAGATAAGAAATAGAAAATGGATAGGAAAATAGTATAAGTGCATAGCAATTAGCATTATCTTAGTTTCTGTAATTGTACGAATGCTTCTTTTCTCTCGATGATACGCAAACCAAAAAATGCATATATTTAGCTTCCACCATGAAATGGCAACATATTTTCTTTTTGGCTAAAGGCCTGATATGTCCAGCACATTTGGCTATTTTATTCACAATATATACTCTAGTAAGAAATTGTTTTAAATAAATAAAGGACAGTTGTTATAGGACTCTAAAACTTCAACTCGATTTCCGACTAGCCATCACATGATTGCTCACGAATAACAATAAGATCATTACCAAAGTTCATTTTAAGGGTTGAAAATCTATTCATAAGACTCTTCAACAGACGTTTCTTCCTTTCCGCCTCAACCATCATTTGATTGCTTAATATTAATTACCGTTACATTGTTAAGCAAAAGCATCAATGTGAATTCCACAACAAGAAGAAAAACATCATGATCCATACTTTCAATTTCAGCCTGTCGGCACTGATAATATATATATATATATATATATATATATATCAAAAATTTAAATTTTCACTTGCAGGAGAAGACGCCATACAACAACAACAACAACATCAGAGCCTTAGTCCCAAATGCTTTGGGGTCGGCTAACATGAATCATTCTCTGAAAACGTCAAGTCGTCTCCAATAGAATGCAGGAGAAGATGGCATAAAAGAAAAAAAATTATATCAGTAAGACATAGTTTCTTATCTCGATACTGTTAGTTTGTCGATAACCGAGAACCACAAAATACCATCATGGCAATTCACATGCGAATAAAAGGCTCAAAATTGAATTTCGTTTGTTTTATGTCTTAGGCCGGTGAAATTGATCATACTTAGAGACTAGACAACATTGATAAACATGTATTTTACATGCATTTTGGAGTTATTCAGGTCATATTTTATGTTGAATCATGTTTAAACCTGGACATCTTTTGTTCGATTTAATTATTGTATGAGATGTCACGTGTTTCTGGTTGTATTTGGACAGGAAACAAGTGAAAACAGGCTGAAAATGAAGTTAGAGTGCATTTGAAGCTGGACTGGAGTTAAAAAGACGAACAAACAGCATCTCAAGTTGCCCGAGTACACGCATGGCAGTCAGTTCAGTTGGGCTCAGTAGACTGCACGGCCGTGCGAAAGACCACCTTACTTATGCACGGTCGAGCGGAGTTCAGCGTACGTGCGTGCCAAACATTGCTTTATATATTTCTTTCCTTTTTCGGCACAAATTCCCCTTCCTCTATATGTACTTCCTTTATGGCTCAAAAATAATCATCTTGTACACTTTGAAAAAAGGAAACATACGTAAGAACACAAGGAAGAATTCCGAATTGCACAATATTCAAAAATAGAATTTTCGAGTTTTATCTTGTATTTTTTCATTTAGTTTCTAACATGAATTCTTCTCAAAGTTGCTGTGATTGGAATAATTCTATGTCTAGCCAAATTTTAGTATTCTAGGGTTCAAAAGTAAATGGTAATTGTTTCGTTGGAATTTTTTATTAGATAAGCATGACATTTTTTTTCTTTTGTTCTTCGATAATCTGCATGAATAATCATCTTTTGTGCATAATTCGACGTGATAATTCATAAATCGAAAGAGAAGTTTTATCACAAGATCTAGAATACGAGACAAGTTGACCGACAAAAGTGAGAGATTTGAGATTTAATTGTGAAAATCATAAATCTTATAAATTCATATAGAATTACATGCCATAATCGAATAGAGATATTGATTTGTGCATGTAGTATTTTTGCAGTCTAGGCGCTTCGAGAGAAGGTTTAGGCTAAATTCGTGATTGTGGGCATGTTGTATTTCTACAGTGTAATAAAGTGCTTCATTAATTCAAATGAAACTAAAATTAGTTGCAATTGAAATCAAATCCCTAAAAATATTTCTTCGTAGTTTTCCCTTAAATCTTCTTGAATGAGTTTCGACGTGTTGAACCATTAGCAGATTTTAATTTTCTCTTATTTTTTTCTATACGTTTATTTGCACCAAAATAAACTCCAAACCAACTTCAATTAGTCTAGATAATATTGAGCTATCATGACTGCAATATTTGTTTAAACAACACTTGATAGGATCGTAGTTTTGCGCACGTGTACAACAGTACAAGCGAAGAGAGAGTAGGGATGGCGGACGAGGAGCCGAGCCAAGGGTTCGAGGAGCGAGCTGACCTGAATCTGGACGGAACAGTGTTAGGTGATCGAGCTGGAGATGACCGAGCTGGAGCTGGAGATGACCGAGCTGGACTGGATGTTGACCGAGCTTGAGATGGCCGAGCCGACCTAAGCTATGACCTAGCCGCGGTCGGGAACCACCGAACCGAGCAGAATCCTTGCGGGTGTATTCCAGACATCCCAAGAATAATTATTAGTTAATTATTTAAGTATTAATATTGTTATTATTATTAATAACTATTGGTTGGAGTTACGATTAGAATAGATGACTTTCCTAATAAGGAGACGTAGGGAGTCCATATAATAATGTGATTAGGGTTAAGGTTGTATTATTGAATCATTATTATTGCCGGCTTCGGCTTGGGACGGAAATCTTTCCGTAGGAGGACGTTGTCCTAGATTGTTTATCAAATAAAGTTACGTATTCTTCTGCTATATATTGTGTTCATCCACCCTTGACTCTATCAACACTGGTCTAGGTGAATTACGACCTTGCTTGCTAGTTGCTATTATCTACAACTACACCGTACACTTGCAGGTAGTTAATTATTTTAGCAAACAAAATTAGTACCCCCCAAAAAGAAATGGAAGGCGTTATTTTCAGCCTTCGGGGTTGTGAGTCTTCAAGTTTTCAAAAATTGATTTGAACATGACAACAATTGCTCAGAACTTTTGCTGGATACTATCCAAACAAAGCTATCAAATAAATTAAATCATGAATGGATGAAATATCTTCCATTCGGTTGGGCCCAAAATCAGATTACTCAGTTTTGATGCAATTATGATTCAAAATGAGCAACAACAAGTGATGAGCTTCTACCTGTGAGCAATGAGGACAGATATGAAACCACAATCAACCAAATAGATCGAGAAAGCATGATATTAACTAATGACCAGTGGTTTGCAAAACGATAACACCAACATATGTTAGGCACAACCAAGGGGTGGTAGCATATCTTACAGTATAAAACTCAATCACCCTTAAAAAAAAACGCACCAATGAAACTTGAAGAGGAGTGCTAAAATGGTTGCTTTAAAGAAGCTAGTCATGAGAATACACACCTTCCACTTTGATGGCATCGAGACCATCATTATTCAGCACCTCACTGGATGTCCCCTTAATCGCTCCAGCTGACATTTTACTAGAGGTAGAACCTCCAACGATGTCTACCTCTGAGAGGGAGAATATATCAGGATGTGCAAATTAAGGACATCCACCATTAAGGAATAATAATATAAAAGTGCACTGGTCTGAATCTCCTATTCCAAGAAAGACCAATAACAAGATCCAATAGACACAACATGCTTTACCCGAAGAGATGCTTGAAGAGGAACGTCCAGCCTGACCTTCTTTTCTTTGATCTTCCAACCTGACCACACAAAACCAAACAAATCCAATGATGAATTTCAACGAGGCCGAATTAGAAATAAACAAAAAATTGTCCAGTATACTTGATTCTTGCAGAAAAATAGGACTCTTCTTTCGCATCAACATCTCCAGATGTGGTAGCTCCTGAGGTAATTAGGATTAGATAAAAAGTACCAGCAAACATGTTTGAGCCCGCACATAAACCAGAATGTAGGGTGAAATTGACCAAGATGCAAACACAAACGGTCTGAAGTGAACAAGCACAGAGTGAAGGAACAAGAACTCCAAAACAGGTATAAAAGTGGTTTACTTACTTGAGTTGATAAACAGTCCGAAGGCACGAGATGAGAAAACAGTTGCAAAACAAAAATGCTAAATGTAATATACAACTAGCTCGAAAAAAATTCACAATTTGCAGATTTTCTATGCAAGTTAGCAAAAGATACAATAAAATTACAAGAAAAGAAAAGGGGTACTGATATATCGTAACAAGTACCTTCTTTGGTTTCACTATATTCTTTGGCCATAGCAAGTAGTTCCGCTCTATTTTTGCCCATCACACGAGACATATCCTGGCAAACCAGCATGATACGGTAGGTAATAGATGCTGTCAAATTATAGCACCTACTGTAAATAATAACGGTGGAGCGAACATATGTCGTACCGGAAGAGGAAAGCACCGGGAGTTCATAAATATTTTGTCATAATGATCAATACATTGAGATTTAGTTTTCGTTCCAACATGTTCTGCGACTTCATTCCAGTTACCTAGTCCATACATTTCAAGACCCTGCATAACAATAACCTTTCAAAATACAGTAATAGAAATAGATCATCAATAGGAGTTGAAGATCAAAAAACATGTTCATGAATCATTTAACATCGACTTATATTGAGAAAAGAATGAGAACTTTGACTAATTTGAGAAAATAACAACTTATCAGCATGCTTGAATTGAACTGCCAAAAATAGAGCTTCCCAAAGCAATGCAATTGAAAAACTACCTCAAGAAGTAACATCTCCTCATCAGCATTCCAACCAGGACATATAAGGGGAAATGCCAGATTGTCCTGTTGAAATATAGCAATGATAAAAGGCAGTAGTATAAAGTGATTAACACCACAGCTGTGAACTTCTGTTATTTGAGCATTGGTATGGATATGTGGACATAATTAAAGCAATACGGAACGACTGGCCCTCTATATCGAGAAATGCAGCCCTTGCAGAGAAATGCTTCGAACAAAAATAAGCTCTCACGAAAACTACTCCAAACCACATCACATTCAATTAATCGTTGTAAATTACTCCCTTCCCTCCCTCCCTCCCTCCCTCCTTGAGGTTTCTTTTTGTAACCCAAAGGATTGTGGTGGAATCCTGAATTAAATAAAAAATGGTTCACAAGAAACACCTATAACACTATAAGAAGGCATGATTAAAATAAATATAACAATTTATTCATATCAAACTATTCATTAGTAATTTATTCGTGGTACAGAATAGTATGTAGACTAGTAAGAAATGAGACTTCAAATTTAACTAACCATCACTCTGTAAGGATGATTGCTTTTGTGAGGATGAACCTCGGCTCCAACTGAAAAGCATTCCACACAGAGGTCAAAATCAGAACATATCACACACTTGATTCGAACCTTTCCGGAAATGTCTTTGTTACAATAGTTACAATGATATAACGCCTTTTTCCCATCAGTTATTCCTGGAACCCCTTCAAATATAAATTGAACACATGTAAGAATACTAGGACCACAATTTTTTCCACAAAAGTTTAAATTGTTCACATGTTATATTCATACCAGGAGGGACGCTCTCAGTATTGTCCACATTTTGAATTGACCGTTTTCTCTTTGACTGGCTGAAAATAAATATAAACAAATGTGTGCTCTTACCATAACAGTATACCTCATGTGTGATTTCTAGCACAAAATTATGGAAAATTACAAAGGGAGTATAACAGAAACAGCATATAGAACAGAGTCAACGGACAGATTCTCTAGTATCAGGTGTTTCTTCAATTTGGATGTTTATATAAAATAACGAGTGTATTTAAGTGTGCGAGTGTCTGTTTTCCACTAGACTCCTGTCCAGCCTTAGCTGATCGAACTCAAGATTAGTATGTCTAGCAACTCCAAGGAATTCTGCTTGATTTTCCTTTTGACGCACTCTGATTCCAAGATTATTAAGACATGTCCCACTTTAGCTCTAATAGCCTAATCATTGCCCAGTTCATCAAGGCAAACACAGTGAAGAGTGCATACGAGAAAATCACTATCCTGCAGCTTAATCCGAAACAGCCGTAACTAACTTCAATAATTAAACATTTCGCACACAATAACAGTAAAATGAATGAAAAGAAAAGATAGAAACCTCTGTCCAGGATCATCAGCGGCGGCCTGAGCAGCGGAGCGTGAACGACCCATTCGCAGAAATTTTGCGCAGCAATTCAACCTTCTAACGAGTTAGGGTTTTGGGGTTTCAATTTTGAGGGAAATTTTACAGTGAGAATCCATGAGGGTGCGAAACTCCACCTCGATTGAGAAAAAATCCGCATGAACTCGATTTGTTAATATTGTTAATCAAGTTTGAAACGTAATTTTATGTTCGATAAAATATAAAACTCGGTTTCGATTTAATAAAAATTATAAAATATATATAAAATATAAAACAAATAATTCGAGCTTGAATCCTGTTCGACTTGATAAAAGCTCATTCAAGTTCAATTTGATTACTAATCAAAACAAGTTTAAATATAGTGCTTAAAACTAGATAAAATTTCAAATAATTTGAAGAGGCATAAGTTCAGTTCGTTTGGGGTGATTCACACCCCTAGTTAGGCATGTCAACTTTATCCACACTCAATTTTATCTGTTGGATAAATCTGTAGCAGGATCGGTATCGATCGAATCCGAAAATTTATAATCGTGTACGAATAGGGTATGAGTACAGAATATTACTGGATTATCCGACCTGATTACCCAACCCGCTTACCCGTTTGAACTATATAAATATATTATTATTATATATTATACATAGATATTGTATTGTATTATATATTATATTGTATTTTATTATAAAAGATAATATTTTAAAAGTTTATTATACTAAATTGAATTTCTTAATTATATTATATGTATATATATTGCATATTAAAAAATATTTATATGGTATGTGGTACCCGAGCACCCATTGGGTACTCAATTACTCGATGGGCAGTATAAGAACCTGATCCGAATCAAACAAAATAGGATACAGGAGAGGCGTACTCGTACTCTACCCGACTCATTGACCTCCCTAATTAGTGTTGATGTATCGGTTGCGATTAGAGGTGGCAATAGGTCGGTCACGGTTTTGGTTGGGGGCGAGATTGGGTTGGAGTGGTGGAGAACAATACCGGGACATGGGTCGGGTAGACCGGGACATGGGTCCTGGTTGGGGGCGAGATATAAAATACTTTCGATTATGCAATATCTTCTAACATTAGATCGATGCAATGAGCCGCACAAGGTGTCCACCATATTGCCCTAGTCTCCATAATTTCTCTCCTTGCCTCGACGCAATTTGAAGCATTATCAGTGACAATTTGGATCTTCCCCTGTCTCATTTATAACTTCATCAAGATATTTATAAATCAAATCACCAATTTTAATTGAAGCGGAAGCATGAATAGATTTTAAAAAGAACGTGTCGGCACGACTATTTACTAAAAAATCATCAATGAGCTATTCTTCTCATCCGTCCATCCATCCGACATAATAGTGCACCCATACAATTTCCCCACCTTTTGTGTTCTTCGTAAATAAGGTTGATATCATCAACCTCGGCTTTAAGTACCCAATTTCTTAATTCATGCATAGAAGGCGGCTTAAACCCTCTACCATATTCAGCAATACCATCTACGATAGGCAATCAATAAGGATCATTCACAACATTAAAAGAAAGTGCGGCAGAAAAAATAGATAGACCAACTTTTCGGCATACTTCATTTCTCAATTCTTTCTTGAATGCAGAATTGATGGTAGTTTGCCTAGATGTAGAGCTAACAAACTTATCCATTGTGCTTGAAGATTGAGTGTTACGACCAGCTCCCACATCACTTTGAAGAGAAAGCATACTCATACCTGCTGGACCCTCACCAAGTTCACGCAACAATTCAGTTCTTTTGCTTTTTAAAAGCCTGGTCTTTTCAATACATTCACCAATTTCTTTCTTAACATTATCTGGAACACTTGGGCAAGGTGAAACACCTTTGTGTATTTGAACCAAGTCCTATTTAATACGGGTAATACCCCCCATTTGATTTGTGATTACAAAACTTACATATAGTATACTAATCCCCTTCATTTTGAGAAGCATACTTTCGAGCAATATCTTTCTTTGAGTTGGAGGAAGACATTAGAAAAGACTACTTAACTGTTAAATGGAGAGCTGGTTATGTTGTTATGCTTTGCTGCAGAAGATTTTTTTTTCCTGAAGTCTGAGAGCTTTTCTGCTGGCCGGCTGTGTTTTTTGCTGGCGGTTGTGCTTTTCTGCTGGCCGACTGTGAAGTTTTCTGCTGGTCGGCTATAAAATTTTCTTACAATTTTTTTTTTTTGCTGCAGAACTTTTTTTTCCTGAAGTGTGAGGCTCGCTGGACAAACTAGGATTTCTTTAGCATGCGCCGTTTCAGATTTAAGATTAGGGTTTTCTCATAAAACTCAAATAGCACAAGTGACTTGCGCTATCGCGCTTATAGCGCGCGCTATCACGCGATTTCGATGCCAGTACATCAAATAGCATGCACAAAACAGGAGTCGGCGCAAATAGCATGCGCTATGTCGCGTTTTCTAGAATTTTTGCGCAAAAGCGCGCGACATAACGTGCTATTGAGCGTGATTCAAAACACTGTTTTATATATATATATATATATATGTGTATGTGTGTGTGTGTACATATATATACACATGTGTGCACGCGCGCATATGTGTATATTACGGTTCCACATCGTTTGATTCATTGATTTCTTATGAAAATTAATTTTTTTCATTAAAATTCCAAAATAAATACCATTTTCTTCCACCTATTACATTACTTTTTCTCTAACAGAAAAATATAAAAAATGACTAATTATTATTACAAATATTCCACAAATTTATTATCAACAATAACTTGATGTTTTTTTTGCCGTTACGTAGTTTAAAAATGATTCTAGGTCTAATTTTGTATTTAATCTATTTACTATTTAAATAGATATATATTTTAGTTGTTTTGGTTGAATGGTAAAGATTTGTTGCTCTTACATCACTGTTCTATACATATTGGAGTTTGGATCTCAAATAATTATTATTTATTTATTATTATGTATTAGTTGTAGTTTATATACTCTCCGTCCCGTTCAAAATTTTACACTTAATTTATATTTTTATCTATTAGAAACTTTACATTTATCTCAATTACACAATCAAATCAAACAAACATTTTTTACTTTTTATTCTCCAACGCACACTTACTATCAATATTGTTTACTTTTTAATTTCAATCACACATTTATCATTATTGCGTACACAAATCATTAACTAAAATGTACTAAATATATATTTTCTGTCATGCTTTGAGCAGGACCGGGGAGTATATAACCTAGCACGTTCCTATTGATTAGGGATGGGACGGGGTTCACAACTCCCGGCCTCGGTTCCGGTTTTTGATTCCTACTCCCGACCCCGACCGGGTACGGGGATTAATATCCCGTCCCCGGTCAAATTCTGGTCAAATCCCGGTCAAACACCGGTCAAACCCCGATCTCCAATCCTTACCTGATCCCCCCGGTTTGCTGCTCTTTTTATAGCTACTTTCAGCTATTTTTCTGATGTTTTTCAGTCAAAACACATAAAAATAGTAATTAAGTAACTATAAAAAAATTACATAAGTTCATAAAAGTCCACAATAAAAGATTACATAACTTAAGTTTATATATTTAATAAATACATAAAAAATTAAATTTTTATTTATATATGTACCAGGTCCGGGGCGGGGCGGGGAATAGGCATCCCAGCCCCGACCCCGGCCCCGATTTCACGTAAGCGGGTATCCCCGGCCCTGGCCCCGGTACCCGGTTTGGCGGGGAATCCCCGGCCCCGGTCGGGGCGGGTCGACCGGGTTATTCACCGGGTCGGGTCAAAATGCCATGCCTACTATTGATATACAAGCATGCAAATCATCAGGCCCGGATCTGGGCATAGGCCCAAGAGCCTGTGCCTAGGGTCCAAAATTTTTAGGGGCCCATTTTTTTTAATTTGTTACTATATATAATTAGGGCTGAGATCCTCTGCAGCACAACACGGTGCTTTGCTGCATCCCAGTCGTTAGATTACACACACCCGCACAGGTGTGTGTGTGTGTGTGCGTGTCCAATCGTGCGGCGCAGTGCAGCACAGCACCGTGCTGCACTGCAGAGGATCCCATCTCATATAATTATTAGTAGAGATAAACAAAAGACTAATTTTAGTGCAATGGTAAATTAGATATTTTAAAAGTCATTGATCCTGAGATTGACCCACACCAGGCTCCGATATATTTTTATAATAGCCCCCTCTTTTACTTTTTATATTCCTTACGTTTTGTTATCTACTTCTATTTGCTTTATAATATACAAACAAGAAATATATATTCTTTTCTAGTATATATTTATAATAGACCCTTCAACTTTTTATTTTAATCTTCCTTCTATTTTGTCATCTGCTTTATTCATTTTGTAATATACATTGTTTGTAAAAATATATATTCTTTTCTAGTTGTTAGTCATTCAATAGTAAAAAAAATATTATTTTTGTTGTGATTTAAAATAATTAAACAAGTAAGAGAAATCACACCATTATTTTTATTTATTTTAACATTAAATACATAAACAATGTAGGAATCATTTCTCTTTGGGTTAGTTATAATGAGTTAAATGTGTTTGTTATTAAATTAGATAATTTTCAATAAAAATTCAAAAATAATATTTACAAAGCAAATAATATAAATTATAAATGATGAAACTCAAAGAGCTAGAAGAAATAGTTTTTTCAAGTGTTAACTTAGTTTTAATTTTCATAGTCTATCATTTTTGCGTTGCTTTTACATATTTTCTCAATTTTGAGGGCATATTTTTAAATTTCCGCTTAGGGCACCGTCAGGCACAGGACCAGCCCTGCAAAACATCAACATCTACATGTATAAGCACTAAAAATTAAAATAGCTAATGGTGGTGACCAAAGGGCCTTTGGCCCAGCGGTACATAGGTGTATCAGAGGTGCTCCTCAATCGAATAACTATGGATTCAAGTCTCGTTGTATGTATAAAATGTAGATTTAGAAATAGAATTTAGAGGTTATGTGTGTTCGACCGATCTAAAAAAAACTAATGGTGATGCATCATGAGTAGCACGTTTTTTCTCCTAGAATATTATCATGATTACTACTAACCTCCATTTAATGTAGTTCCAACACAGGCCAATCACGTTTTTTTATTGTAAAACTTCAATTATTTATATTTATAATTATAGGGATCGGTTCTTAAAATGAAAATATGAGTTTAGTGCATATTTAGTACAAATCAACTGCACACCTGATATGTTGTAGTGCATTATATTGCCGAATTCTCTGCGCACTTTCAGGATGAATTCAACGTGCTTGGGAATGAATATGCATTATCACATCCGCTTTGTATAGTGAATCGTACTAAATACGCACCGACTCATGTTTCTATTTTAATAATTGGTTCCATTTGAACCAATCCCATTATAATTTAGTAAAGATTACTAACAAAAAGCAATACTTTAAAAATACATTCAGATAAATTTATTAACATTTAATTTAGTAGTCCCTTCGTTCAGTCAGACGTATAATATTTTGTCCAAAAAATATCTTTTTAGAAATACAATACTCTTTTTATTTCAGTTAAAGATGACAGAGAATGTATATTTGATATATTTTAAGTTACAATTGGTATAAATAATAATTGATATAGACTATGAAGAAGTATATCAAGAAATTGTTTGATTACTTCGAGGACACCATTGGTGGGGGTGATGATTACAATCTAATCTTTATAATATTGCTGGTACATTGAACTATGCCACAAGCTTTGTAGCAAAAAGCGAATATTCTCGCCCCCATGGTCATCACCTCCAGCCTAACAGGGATTGGTTGAGAAATTAAATTATGGTGACTCAACGGCCTACTAGGTGGAAGGAACAGTGTACAGTGCGCGAGGAATGCCACATTGGAAGGATAAAGCTCGCTGCTGCAGGCTGAGGCTCAAACATGTGTCGCTTATAATCTATGGCGAGGCAGGTTGAAGTGCCACGCGACAACTATGCCACAAGCTGCTATAATGTTTGTTTTGTATTGGCAATCAAGTGGCGCCCCTTATTTCTCCTTCAAATCACTAATCCCTCTATTTTGATAAAATAACTCCTTTTATAAAAATATTTTTCTCTGTTTATTTAATTATTATTTAAATTTGTATGTGTGTTATATTATTAACATAGTTTTTAATTAAAATAATTAATATAAAAATTATAAAATATTTTGCAAAAAAATATTTTATTAAAAATGGAGAAAATATTTTATTAAATATGAAAAAAAATATTTCATTAAAAATATTGTACATTCAATCATAATGTTTTTGATATTTTATCAAGTTGGGATGTGAATTGGTGATTCAATTTTAACTATAATTTGTCTTTTCATAAATTGTATATTTTTGGACAATGTTATTCATGAGCGCAGACTACTCAAATAAAAGGAATTCATCTCTGAATAAAATAATAAATTATGAGATGGATACTATAATGATAGATAATATATTGGGTAAAATGATCAATATGGTTGATCCATCTAACAGCAAATTGAAACCATCCGCCACAATATAAAGAATAAAATCCGACCTAGTAAAAAAGATCAAAATCGAGGGAGGATACGTTTTTGCTTAGAGTCGGACAAGGCAACAAATTCGTCTCAAACAACCATGATCCGTATATCCAACAATTACCCAAAAAATTTCGGAGTCATGTTAGTCATACTATTAACATCCTTGGAGATGGTAATTGTGGCTATAAAGCAATACCTGCACAAGCTGGATAGAGGAAGGTAGTTGGTTGCGTCTGTGAGTAGATCTTTATCATGAAATTTTACAAAATAGAGATTTTACAGTAAAATCTTCGTAGAACAAGGTGTAGTAGATAAAATATTGTATAGACTCAATTGTCTGGAATCTCCAACACCTCAATGAAGCTGGATGGTCATTGCAACTTGGTACAATGTTGCACAACATGTATTTACTCCATACAAAAGAGGTTGGTTTACCTACTTTCCGTTTTGGTCTGCACCAATCCCACTCGAGCTACGAAGCCACATAGCTATTGCACAAACCACTTTGTTCAAGTATTTTTATATCCTGGTTATCCGACACCACCAATTGTAAGTATGTGGAGTGAAAATATTACGAAAATAGAGGATGTGGGACTCTATATCGCGAACGGATTCAATCATGGCGGAACCTAATGGCTCAAAGTATTTTTTTATATTATCATAATTGTACGTCTCTATTTTTTGTATCAACGTATATAAATTTATTAAAAAAAATTGAGTTGATCCATTTTATATAATATTTATCTATTTAAATAATGTATTTTACACATAATTTATATATATTTATAATTAAATAAATTAAATTAAGAAACTAAAAAAAATGCATGAGAAGGAGAGGGAGGAGGTATTGGTGGAAGAAACAATGAAAAGCATGACGTGACTAGTCCCAGCTAGGGGTGTATTTCGAACCGAACGTTCGTGAAAATTTTGCGAAAATGTTCGGTCAACGTTCAGTTCGTGTTCGGTTCGGTCAAATTCGAACAGTTCGCGAATATGTTCGTTACATATACGAACCGAACACGAACAAAATAATATATGTTCGTTAGTTCGCGAACAATTCGCGAACAAAGATTTTTTATATATTTATTAATAATTTTACAATAATTAATAATTTTACAATAATTAATAAATATACATACAAAATAAAACCTACCATTCCAAAATCCTTGATTTTTAAATCTATCCTCTCTTTTTATTTTTTTTAATTATTATTGCTTGTATTTTAGTTTTTTTTAGAACACAAACGAACAAACGAACGATCAAAATGAACCGAACAATCGAACGCTAACGAACGAACACGAAATATGTGAAATTCTAACGAACCGAACACGAACAAGTGATTTGCGTTTTTATCGAACACGAACACGAACCGAACGAACCGAATCCTTAACGAACGAACATTCGTTAAAGTCACCGTTCGGTTCGTTCGGTTCGAAATACACCCCTAGTCCCAGCTCTCTACATTAATAGGCGCTTGGTTAATCTTTTTGACTACTTGAGAGTTTATGTTCTTATAGCCACAACTAGGGGTGTTCAAAATCGGATATCCGAATTTTAGATATCCGAAAATTCACTCGTAGAGGAGCTCCAAGCAAGTGGTATAGGATAGTAGATTTTGCTATCCGATATCCGTATATCCGGAAAAAAATATGAATTATATTCGGATATCCTTATATTTGGAAAAAATATTTGGATTCGGATATCGGATATACGAATATCCGAAAATATTCGGATATGGATATCGGATATCCGAATATCCGAATACCTTCTATTATTTAAAATATAAAAAAAATAAAATTTTTAGGATTTTTCGGATATTTCGGATATCCGAATATCCGATTTTTCGGAAAAGTACTATCCGATATCCAATCCAAACCCTTGGCGAAGACGGTTCATGACTCCCGGATTAGACATGGCAATCGCAGCAGGAGGCTCTGGGAAACAAGGGAAACGAATTTCTGCAAAAGAAAACAATCGACAAAGTTAGTAATCCTCCTCGGTCAAGGCGATCGACATGTCAATAGAAGATCGCAAAAGTTCGTACCTGGAACCTTTAGATGACGAGGGTAGTGAAATAGCCGTGTAGCCAACCAACAGGCTTCGTTGTTAATTTGGCGGGCGTCTATACGGTCGTCAGGAAGACTCCGTATCTTCTCCCAGACGACCGCGAAGTCAAAAGCAAGGTCGCTCGCTGCTGGAACAATGACACCTGCAAAAAAAAAGGCCAAAATCAGACCAGTTCAAAAAATGTCCGAACAAAGGGAGAGTCTAAATCCTTACTCGGACTCCTCTCCCGAAAGCCAGTGGGAACATCCAACTCGTCGGTCGGATTGTCGCTCGCTGCCGACTTCCAAGCACCGCCGACCCCGAACAATTTGACGGATCACCCCTCACTTTATTCGGGACTCCAAGAATCACCCGACCCGAGCGACCTTGGATATGGTAGCCGCCGACAGAACCTTTCTGAACCGTCAGTTTGAAGAGATGGTTCATATCCAACGGCGAAGGAAGACGATATAACTCATGGCCACCAAACAAAGTGAAGGTGCAGATAATTTACAGCCAGGCGTTCGGTGTCAATTGAAGCGGCGCCACGTTCCAGGCGGTCAACAGATAGGAGACAGCGAACGACAGCGGGAATCGCAGTCCAACCTCCATTATCGCCTCATTGATGGCGACCATGCCCTCGGGAGGCTGATCGGCTCGCTCGTTCTTGGCAGGCACGTGGAGGTTGACATCAGAAGGAACATGGAACCTCACCCTCCAACGGTCCAGATCCTTCCTGGTCGCCGAGCTCCCGATCTGGCCAAGGGTCCACGGAGAGCGGCGAGCAGCCCAAAACAACGTCCTCCTTACAGGTTCATAAGGATGGGCGATCGAGTATTCATTGAAGTTAAATTTGGGGAGTGGAGCCAATCTCTCCATGAGTTCGGCAAATTCTGTGAAGGCTTTACCGAACGCGCCTTTCCGCTGCCAGTGCGCCGCAGCATCCGCCTCCTCCCATTTCAGTGAACGGATCTGCTCGGCCTCCACCGTCTTGGTCGCGTCGGCCTCATTAAAAAGTTCCTTGATCTCCACGGGCTCAATCCTGGCACGGATGGCCTCGGCGGCGGTATCCACATGGAATTCCGCAGAAGGTTCATCCCGAGCGGTCGAAGCCCCGACAGCGGAAGTGCTACCCGACTCATACGCATCTGGTCTTCCTCCGGACATATTCAAAGAGAAAGGAGGGAGAAGGAGTTTTTTGTTCTTACCTAAGGTCTGAGTCGAACGACGATCGTCACACAGAGCTTCGAGAGAAATCGGCTATGTATTCTTCTCAGGCAGAAGTGCATAAGGTTTTTCACCTAGTAACCCCAGTCCTTTTTATAGGCAGGGGCAGGGGCTTCTGAGCAGATAAGCGGAGCCCCGAGAATCGAAGTGCAACCATCAGACAAGTCCGCATTTAATGCTGCCCTCGAATCCCACGTGTGCGTCGTTTTGAGGGCACGCCAAAGGACTGCCTGATAAAACCGTCGGACTCCCCCAATAGGAGCCCAACACGTGCCTCGGTCGTTTCTCGCAAGTGTTGTCATTTCTCGCTCATTTCATCGATCGACCAGGTCGTCCAAATTCAAAATCAGTCCGTTCGAGAGACGATCGTCTGTTCCATAAAATGCTGAGTCACTCGTCTATGTCAAGCGATCGCTAGTAGAACCAACTCACCCCACGTCTCCAACATCGGAGCGAGCTGAGGGGCAATTGTTGTGCGGCGATTTACACACCTCGACGGCGATCGGTGTAACACCCCCAAAATATCCCGAGGTATTACAGTGCCGTGAATCCCACGTGGGACCCACAAGGCAAATAAAAAAATAGGCATTTTAAGAAAATCGTGATAAAACCTCAAAATCAAGGGTTACATGACGTGAAACGAAAGATTTAAGGAAAAAAATGTAATTCGAAGAATTATTACACAACAAATGTTTTTCCAAAGAAAACAATTTATTCCAATTTAAGCAACGGTTAAAGATAATCCCAACACCGCTCGAGTCTGACCGGACCCCTCGGGAATGTCCTGCACATGATGAACAATTTTATCTGGTATGACGAGTCATACCAGGTAACCAGAGTCAGAGAATGCATATCAAATAACAACTACTAACAACAGTATACGACATTTTTACAATCACCGTACCTAGTAATCACAAGGAATATTTCACCACTTAACCGACGTGTCTCTCTCTTTATCACATAAACCCCCAAGGTCGCAACCAAGGGTCACGGAAGTATCCACACGAATACCGGAACATAGGTGCCCAATTCGGGTCTTACCCCCTAACACATTTCCACGCGGGTACCATACAGGTTTTATCCCCAACACATCGGCCCATTTATATATCTTTAGAGAAAGACAACGTCGGCTTATATCAAAATGGCACGTACACACATACGGTATAACATTGATATTAGAAATTCACGAGCAAGATTTCACTTGCCTGTGATCCGATAGTAGGTGCTTTATGATGACGAAGTCCCCACGCCCGCTCGAGATTAACCTAGCCACGAAACATCCGATTAACCCCTCGTACGGACCATAATGAATAAAACTAGTCTCCCTTTCCTAACCGGATTCCTAGTGTAGTTTTAATTGTCGGTATGAGTATCGTTTCCAAGTTTTCAAGTGTCGTGTACCATTATCTCGTTCAATCTTATAGTTAACATTAGGTATAACGATTTATTCAAGAAGATAATCCTACCATTCTTCGGTTGTCAATGAATTATTATGGCGAAATCGAATCCTATGCTTTCTATTATAATTCTATATTCCGAATACTACAATCGACGGATTTTATTGCACAATAACTCCGGTGGTTTAACAACCCATATTGATTATACTATCGAATTACTTCCTTAGTTTTGCTAAGTGTCAAAAATCAAAGGTGAGGGTAGCTACGAGCAATGGAACATACGGTGACGGATTACTATGAATTTCCCCACAATTGATTCGTCAAATTTTACATTCCTAGTGATGATTTGAAGTGAAATTTCGTTTGTATGAAACTAAACATATAAGAAACGGAATTTACGGTTACCACAATTTCATCCGACAAGATTGTCTACGAAGTTTAGCAAAATCTACCCCATACCCGCAATATAACAAGTATAACTAAGAAAACATCGAAGATATAACTCCAGGGATTGGTGGCTTACCTTTGGAAGAAGAAGAATAGTGAAGATAGTTGGATTCACAAGAACTACGAGGAGAACGAGAAGTGACTTGAATGACTTGGATAATCTTCACCGAAGCTCAAGAATCTACCTCCTCAATGTTAATTCAAGTGTTTAAGGCTTAAGAACCGGGTATAGGGCTAGGAATTTCTCGAGGATAGTAGTGACTTGGTGTTGGGACGTGCAAATGAAGAAGGAGTTATCATTTTATAAAGCTGGATTTAGATAACGTCGTTAACGATAAGAGTGTTACGTCGTAAGGTGTATTACGTGCGTAGCGGTGCGATGACAACGTCGTAAGGAACTAGCGCCGAAATGTGCCCAAGTGTTACGTCGTTAATTCTTGGGCATTACGTGCGTAACAAGCAGTTGACTCGTTTGTCATCTAGCCCGCCAAAGTAGCCTGTCCGTGTCAAAGGAAGATTACGGTGGGAGACCGACCTACCCGTTACGTACGTAATGTGGCTGCCTTAACGTACGTAACCATTGAAATTTAGCGTACGTTAGGCATGGGTTATAGCGTACGTTAGACAGAAATTTTAGCCTCAAACACATTCTAACCATCTCGGGTGACCATCCCTTCCGCTCGTCAACAATTATCGGGGAACAAGACGTTGGCCACCGTCATATTCGCACCGACGATCGTCTCACGGCATCAAGGTGTGTCACCCTCGTTTCGTTCACATTGTACAATTATATAGCACTCAATGGAATACATAAATAGAAATGACGTCATATTACCAAACATTCATACAGTACAAAGTAATCAAGCATGGAATACCGGAGGTATTACAATCGGCATAAGGGCCGAGCGACCGAGCCAACATCAAATAATCCTAGGCAGACTTGCCAAGCGAAGAATCCAAACCAAGATCAGGTATCGAGCGATCGATGTCTTGGGCGATCGCCTCTTGGAACCTAGCGATCGACTCTGGTGCCCGACCAAGGACGACCGTCCTTTGCCACGTGTAAAGCCATCATCCATCATATCTACGAAGACCGGACCTCGGAGTGAAGACCCACGTGCAGATCCGCGAATGGCGCCGCAGAATAAGGATCTTTGACTCTAGCCCATCAACAGCTGTCCACGACAAGGACAAGTCCCACCTACCGACAGACCCGCTCAAATGTCCTAAGTGGGACCTCCCAAGAAAGCGACTCCGGATGCGTGTTATCTTCTCGTTGGTTCGTACAGCCGGCTGCCAGCAGCTGATGCGGACTTCAGGGAGACCAACCCATGTGCTAAAGACGATCGCCCACTTATTATAATACAGGAAAGGCGATCGCCCAGCGACTACCACTCCTATAAATAGGAAACCTCCAGCAACTGGAGAGGGGTTCAGATTTTATTTCCATACGAGAGTTCAGCTAATTCACACAGTGAGAGACGGTCGATTTCTCGCAGTTGACACAGCACTCCATCATTGATACAAGAACCCACAGAGCATCAACTATGGTTCTTCCGGCAATCATCAGCACTCAAGAGCTAGATAACTAGGGTCTTTACACTCATTGTAATTGTACTCTAACATTAATATTTGTATCCTAAGTATTCGTATTAATAATATCTCGTGAGAGCATTCAAGCCCGGGACTAACAATCCCGGCAAATTTTGTGTTATTTACTTCCCCACGGATGTGCTCTCGCATTTGTTTGTTACTTATCCATTCCAGCAATCCCTTCCGAATAATATTTTGGGTAACAACACAACAAACACAAAGCACGACGCAATTGTCGGATCACAACATACCGAAATGAGATAATATATGTATATATTATCAAAGCACAACAACAACACCAATCATATTCATAGGGTTCACATAGTCACTTACAACCTATATAATTTACAAAACACACGCGTTTTGAAAGTGAGCCTTTAACGAGGCTAGTCGAATCTTTTGAAAACGCATTTCAAACAAACAAACAAACATACCAAGACGATCACCAATCATCATATCCACGAAACAAGAAATGTATGGACAAGGTACTTGCCTCGAAACCACGATCGCAACAAGACAACGGTTGAAGTACGGTCGAACGGTCCCGAACTCCCGAACACTATCAAGAACGCGATAGCACCGCAATTACTACGAGAATAGCACCACACGAATTATCAATCACCAACGAGACTCAACATCGGAATCCTCGAGCATCTATAAACCTCCGGAAGGAACAATAACACATGGTTACGATGAGAATCAAGGCCAAAACAACGGAAATCCCAACAAACTATCGAAGAGAACTCATTCGAACATTTAATCAAACATTAAATGTTTGAGACCCTCCAAGAACAAAAAAACACCCCTCGGGTCGAACGAATCAAAGATACGAGTATCCAATCCATAGAACATGTTCAAAACAACGTTTATACAACAATTAATTGATCAAAAATGGATTGAAATCGAAATCAAAAGGAAAATCCCCAAAATCTTCAAAAACAAGGGTTCAAGCCAAAATACCTTGATTCGGACGAAGAACACAGATTTGACGATGATATAATCAACAAGGATCTTCCAAAATGCCTTGGAAATGAGTAGAATCGGCCAAGAACAACTCCTACTGGTCACTCCCGTCCGCAGCCGCACAAAAACGAGGAAAAGTGAGAAAAATGAAGTCTGGCCGAGCCCAGGCTATATATAGCCGGCAGGGTTACGGCCGTAACCGGCATTTGTCGAAATCCACCCAGCGCCTGCTGATCGCTTACGGCCGTAACCTACAGGGCCTTACGGCCGTAACTCGCACTTCTGGCATGCAGCGAGTCCTTATGGCCGTAGCAGCATTCGTCAGAACACTTTGCACAGCACCGTCTGGCCAATGGCGACACCCCTTACGGACGTAACTGGCATTCTTCCAGCCATGTCTGCCGAGCACGTACGGCCGTAACCGGCACGTTACGACCGTAACTCGGCCAGGCCAGGCCCTGCTCCAAGAAGTGCGGCCGTGACTCAGCCGTGGCCACTCAAGCGGCCGGACGACCGAAACCCGACACGAATATGAATCGAAGATATGGTTACGAAGTACTCCTAAAGACGAATCCAGGCGCTAAGAGAACACACGATTCCGACCACCCGAAGGCTCGAAATTCGACAACGGAAAGTAATTACCCCAAACTTTGGGAAATTGCGAAAACGGCCCAAAACGTCCGAAATACACGATACACAATCGAAACACCAAACTAAAGCTCGCAAAATGAATAATAACATTGAATGAACTTACGAGAAACTCGAAACAACAGTTTCGAACGAGATTCACAAGAATCGAACTCAAGTGCGGAAAAGTCGCTCAAGAACACGGAACTCCACAAAACGATACCGAAATGGACTCGGATGACAAAAAGTGCAGAATTAATCATTCTCGAAATGACCAAACGGTCATGAGCGAGTCATCAAAACGGACTTCCGCCGAAAAAAAGGATATTACCGGAAATCAAAATTGCGGGTATTACATACTACCCTCCTTAAAAGAAGTTTCGTCGCGAAACTTAAAATAAGTAGGGAGGAGAAACATCCCACCAAGAAACACCCAACGGGATACACAAAAACCGAAAACTCGCGCCCAACGGCCAAACGTTGTAAACAACGCAAAGAAACATACGGCATGAAAACATGTTCCACGACGACCAACACAACGCCACAGGTAGAGACATAATAAAACCAACAAGTGACAAGCGTCATCAACCAGATAATATAATCAAGTCAATTATCCGAACAATCACAAAACACAAAGCACCTATTACAAGGAAACACGCACAATCTAGAAAACAGAAAATAAACACAAACGATCCACAAGGGCAATCATAAACAATTTGGACTACGCCGAATTCCTCAAAAACCACACTAGGCATCTCCGTGTCCTTTCGGAGCAGAGATGCAACCTCGATCCCCAAATCTCTCAGCTACCGTCTCGCAATGCACGGCTCAGTGACCCACCTGGCCACACTCAAAACATCAGACTAATAGTGAACGACAATTCTTCGCGGTACGAGATCAGGCAACAACAGTCAGACAACCCCGATCGAACAACAAGGATCGAACAACAACGACCGAATAACAACGATCGAACAACAATGATCGAATGACAATGGTCGAACAATGACTCCGAAGTTCACACTTCAACTCAAGACATCAAAAGAACTAGTAGAACCAGAAGATGTACTTCCGAACAAGGTTCACAAGAATCGAACCGAACTCAGAAAAGTCACAGCGATAACCAGATCGACCCAAAATAAGATCACGGCTCGTTCGAACGATGAAACCGAAATACAGAATAAGTTCAAAAAGTATCAACGAACACGAGCGAGTCGATATACTTGAGAAAGAGGAAATGCAGAAGTCCAAAACAATATGGGTATTACATTCGACCTCTTATAAAAGAAGGTCATCCCCGCAACTCACAATAACGGAAACAAGGCAACAACACAAAAGCAGCTGACGAAAACATTCCCCATGGGCTTCTTAGAGCCGATCCTGATATCTGTGCTGAAGTTTATGCCCCGAAAGACTCAGAACCCAACTCGCAAAACTGGATCCTGTGTCTCTCGGGTCCACACTTGAAATGCGTTACTGGCGAGAAGGACAATTGGTACGTGCATGCCCCCGGCACACCACGGTTGAAGCACCTCGGCTCGGGATACCGAATATACAAATGCTCGATACAATGGAACATAACATCGCAAAACAACAAACTAGAGAGGCCAACTTGGCATAACATATCAACACATACTAAAATCACAACAACCACGGCATCGTTCGACGATTATAACGGCCCGAACGATAACCAACATATAATTACTAAACATCACGAAACAACCACGTATGTACACAATCATACAAATTCAAGCTCTAACAGCTCGCACAGGTGCGATAGCATGCAAATCACCATGAAATGACAACATTGAAGATCAACATCACACCTCTCACAGAGGGCTAACATATCAAATGCATGGCGAACGACTCAAGGCTCATGCCACCAATTTAATCACAATTCGGAGGGCTAACACCCTAACGACAATACCAACATCATACACATCTTCTCCGACCACAAGCAGGAAATGATAGGTTTTAAAAACGAAAACCACCTTTTGAAAACAATTTGGAAACACCAGTTGATCTTGAGTATCACATTTTCAAAAAGTTGTACAAACACCATTATCGAGACTTTTGAAAACCATCTTGCATTTGAACAAAAATGAGGACACTATTCTTTTAGTGAAAAACTTTAAAAAATATTCGACCCTCGGGTCTAAGCAAAGCATTTCTAAATGATTGAAAATATCTCAAAATATTTTGGTCCTCAACAAGAATAATTTTGAAACATATTGCGGCACTAGAAGGAAAGTACCGCGAGAAAATAATTCATTTTAAAAGTACGTCTCGAAATTTATTTTCTAAGATACTCAAGGTTTTCGAAAATCTTAAGGCTAGAATGCCTAAAAATTCACATGTAACAACATTCACTTACATACATCACAACACACGCATCAACTCGCTCAAAATCAAGACATCACATGTCTTTTACCGGAAAACAAACAGTCAAATATCAGAGTCAAAGGGACATAAATAACGACAACACTCCTCATATAAATGAAATATGAGAGTCACATAAACGCATCACAAAACCAAGAATCTGCATAGAGAATCCGTTGTAATACCTGGTTGTAATTCAGTCATTATCATTCAGTAATTGTCACTCAGTAATTATTCACTCATTAATAATCATTCATCGTTCATATTCATTTATTGTATTCACCGTTCAGAGTAATTTGTATCGTGTATCAGTTGTTATCCGTCATTCTACTTGGTTGGAGAATCGGACCGAGCATCTTATCATTGTAACCTTGGTAGCTGGTTGTGTGTGATGAGTAGCGCACGCTACGTACTCTTTAGTATGGGTAGCGCATATCTCTCAGTATTAGCGCACGCTAGCGTGGTTCAGGCTGACAGTCCAGAAGGCACTGGACTGCAGTCGAGTTGATGTAGCGCACGCTACCAATGGTAAGTAGCGCACGCTAATAAGTTTGAATAGCGCACGCTATGCAATCCGTGTAGCAGGCGCTAAGGCCGATCAGGCAGAGTCCAGTGGGTACTGGACTGATTTTGGAATAATTCCTAGCGCACGTTAGGAGTGGATTTTAGCGTACGCTAATGGGGCAGTAACGCACGCTGATTATTGGACGTAGCGCACGCTATCGCGAGCAGATCAGAGAACAGGAGGTTCTGGACTTCAGTTACTGGGCATCAGATATTTTGTTAGCGCACGCTAACATTTTGGGGTTAACGCACACTAACGAGGCAATCAGTAGGCACTGTATTGTCCGGTTAACTCGCTAGCGCACGCTAAATATCAGGGATTAGCGTGCGCTAAATTGGGACAGTATATATTGGACAGTGCAGTCCAGATTCATCATTTGTCATTCTCTCTTCACTCCTTCGATGATTCCGGGCGATTTCGGGCGATTCAGAGAGATCTTTTCGAGCTGCACTCACCTATCATCATCATCAAGCTTATCATTCGGATTAATCATCATTTCATCATCTCCATCACATCAAATCAAGGTAATAATTTCTTGGATCTAGAATTTCGGATTTTTGGTATTTTCCTTCCGATTTCTTCGTGCTTGGATTGTTGTTGGAATATGTTAGATATAGATTATCTACCTTGGATAAATGTATTCCTACGGATTTATTGGCGTATATTTCGGATTTCATGAATATTGGGGTTAACTCAAGAACACTTTTTGGTTGACTTTGATATTTTTGGGGTTTTTTCGATTTGATGTTGTCGTTAACTCGAGTTGTGGATTCCTATGGGATGATAGATATCATTTAAGGTGTTTTGTTGGTTTGAACTACTCATTTTGGAGTTTGGTTTCGATATATTTAGGATTTGGTTATGATCAAGGATTGATGTTCGCTAAGTGTTTGTTTGAATGCCTCAATGAGTTTGGATATTGTTGTATCGACCTTTGAGTTAGTCGTAATTCATGCTTGATACATATATTAAGCGGATTATTGGAAATTGTGTTCTTCAAGGTTGTTCGAGCGACCGACTCCTCATTTTAGGATGTTGTTCGAGGAAGGACATTTTTCACCGGTGTTGTGTAAGTTAATTCTTACTCGGTTAAAAGGATATTCACTCCTTTCGTTGTTGTTAATTCATAATCATAATTCATTCATAATGTATTAATCGTATTGAGACTTGTAATTGTCAAATAATCACTTCATTCACGTGGAACGACGGTTCCAATCATTTCATTGAGCTATCATTCATTTCATTATCATTTCATCTCGGTGAGTCATTCTTGACTTTGTCGGATTGTTATTCATTATTATTCTTCATGGTCATTCTTGTCCATATTGTAACACCCCAAACTAGGCGACTATTACAGTGTCGTGGACCCCCGACTGGGACCCACCAGGCGAATGAAAATTAATAACTTAAATAATATAATTGTAGTACCGAACCACATTATATCATTAATTACTCCGATGAGAAGTTTCAAGTATAACACACCCAAGATAACAGAATACATGTATATTTTATATGAAGATAAAATACACAACACTGAATGAAAATGAGTATCCAAACGGAAATCTGCAGCGGAAATGAAATGAAGACAACATGAATGACTGAAAGGACTGGGCCCCCTACTAGTATCACTGGGAATCCTCGCCGTCAACGTTCTCTTCCCGTGTCTTTGCCTTGCCATGACCTGAAAACAATGTCCCCCAACGGGTTCAGTAACACAGAACAACAATCCTCAAGGATTGAATATACACAATCATGATATATCTTAATTATGAAATTAAGCTGAAGAGGGGCATCGTAGTACGCCCGTAATGGTATGTGCATGTGTACAAGACGAGTGACCAGACACACTCATCCTTGTACCTAATTAGTCTCACGGAGGTACGTTTCCGTGTGCACAGTCCATTGTGTCGGTGAACCCGAACACATGACCATCATGTGCCCGACTAAAAATTCCACACATCACCACCCGGCCACGCAATACGAACCCAGAAGGTCATATGAACGAGAATGACCATGATGAATATTAATGAATAACAATCCGACAAAGTCAAGAATGACTCACCGAGATGAAATAATAGTGAAGTGAATGATAGCTCAATAAAATGATTGGAACCGTCGTTCCGCGTGAATGAAGTGATTATTCGACAATTACAAGTCTCAATACGGTTAATATATTATGAATGAATTATGATTATGACTGCACAACAACGAAATGAATGAATATCCTTTTAACCGAGTAAGAATTAACTTACACAACACCGGTGAAGAATGTCCTTCCATGAACAAACGTCCTAAATGAGGTGTCGGTCGCTTGAACAACCTTGAATAACACAATTACCAATAATCTGTTCAACATACCAATCAAACACGATTATAACTAACTCAAAACGTCGATACCACTAAACCAAGCTCATTGGGGCATTATATCAAACACGTTGTAACCAATCTTCGATTGTTTACAACCAATCCTTAATTATACCAATATCAAATCCCCAAGGAGTGATACAAACCAACAAAACATCTTCAATACAATCAATAATCCAATATTAATATCCCAAATCGTGATTTCAACAACAACTAATCGAAAACCCCCAAATCCAACTCAATATTCAAAGTGTTCTTGAATAAGAAAGAAAGAAAAAATGAGTGACCACATACAAGAAGAATTTCGGCCGATCCATATTGTGTCCAAGCAAGATCCGGTGGCTCGTTGCCCACACAACATCCGGGTTAAGACGGATCATACTATGGAAGGTCTAAAGGTAGAAATACAAGGTGATCAAGACGAAAGCAACCAATTAGCTTCAAATGTAATATCATATGACCTTTAGATCTAGATTAGGATATTTTAATAACCAACATATTTATTTAATAAATAACAAATAATATTTAAAACGCAATTATCAACTTTCCCATACTTCGCTTCCACTACATTTTTATTTCCAACAATTATTACATCACCAGTTCGAAAATCACGAAATCAGTCCCCATCTGAATATAAATTTCAAAGACAACAAGACAACATGCGTACTCGAGTACTTATTAAAACAACACTAAAACTCGACAAATCATTCCGGCCGGAGCATCACTCTGCACCTTCGTCGTCATGCAGCTCCATTGGTTGTTTCCCCGCCCTCCTGGATCTTGAACATAAACAAATGTTCACCCCCGAAGGTGTTAGCACAACGATGCTAGTACAAGTACGATAATTATACCACACCAGATTATTAAACGTCTCACGAAGAATAATGGCAATAACATAAATGACAATAATAACAACGAGCCTCTCCTACAAGAAGACTCACAAATATCATACACAAATGATAATCACAACATGACATAACAACATACACATGGTAATTATGATAATCCAGCGTTCACTGCATAGATCCCAAGACGATCCCGTCAGACCAACGAGAGGTGGAAAAACCTGTCCAATGATCCAGCACATGCTAGCATAGATCCCCAGATGATCCTATTGGACCAACACGAGGTGGACGTACAACAACGACACATATGCATGACAATATGTATAACATCAATACATAAAACACAATTAAAGTACTTGCCTTAGAAAGATGGTGAGAAAATAAGCACTTCAACGACTTCAACCAACTCAGAGGCCGTGCCTACGATCAACCGTTCGCAACGCTCGAACCTTACATAAAAGAAGATAATGACAAAATCAACTTACGTAACAAGACCATCACACGAACATTCTAAACATTCCGATAGCGACCGAGAGTAATCCTCATGATCGATCGATCCCCAATTTACTACTACGTCGGATGAATACCGAACTACAAGCGAAACGATGGGTCCTAACAGAGATAAAATGTTGATGTCTATAGTTCAAGGACATGTAAGTCATCATCAATCATATACCAATCTCGATCATCGTTTCTAAAGTATGGATCGATAAAATCTACGATTTTCAATAAGGATGGATATAATCGAGTTATCTTAACACAAGGGTTTCGTTTTCCAGCGAGGAAGTTCAATGTACAATGTTTCATATTCAACATGATGGTGATCAACGAAATCTCATTGTTCTTGTAATACCCGCAATTTCGATTTCCGGTAATTTTCCTATTGGCGAGAGTCCGTTTTTGATGGATCGCTTGTGACCGACTCTTTATTTCGAGAATGATTAATTCTACACTTTTTGACATTCGAGTTCGTTTCGGTGTTGTTCTGTTGAGTTCCGTGCTTCTTAGCGACTTTTCCGCACTTGAGTTTGATTCTTGCGAATCTCGTTTGAAACTGTTGTTTCGAGTTTTCTGTAAGTCCGTTGAACTTTGTTAGACATGTTGTGAACTTCGGTTTGGTTATTCGATCATGTATCGTGGTTTTTGGGCATTTTGGGCCATTTCGTAATTTCCTAAAAGTTATGGGTATCCGTATCTGTATTTGTTGTCTCGACTCTTTTCTTGATCGCGTATGATTAATTATTGCATTATGTTTTCATTTCGGGTCGTTGATGCTGTCCGCGAGCATTTCGTCGTGTTCATTAAAATGCGTTTCGGAAATCAGTCGTCGGGTCATGGCGGTGAGCCTTTGGCCGGACAGGTGCGGCCTTGTCGGAAGTCTTGGGCCTGGCCGGCGAGCCGCACGCGAGCCGGCGTAGCGTGCTAACTCGGCGAGTGTAGCGCCTGTCAGCCGGCCGACCCGGCGTCTGCTATCGGATCTGGACAGAGGAGTTCTGAGGTTCTGGACTCGGGTAGGATCGCCGGGTAGCGCACGCTACTGTCGGTCGTGGCACACGCTAACCGGCAGGTGTAGCGCACGCTGCCGGCCGACTAGCGTACATTAGCGAGGCGTTTGTTTAGTCAGGAGGTTCTTGGGCCAAGTCGCTAGCACGCGCTAAGCGTCCGCCTTGGCCGCCTTCTCGGGGCCGGACGGGCAGGTCACGGTCGGCAGGTTTTGTCGGTCGTGCTGGGTTGTGTGGGCCCTGGCCGAGGGTTCTGGGCTGATACTGGCCGATAGCGCATGCTAGTCCGGGAAGGCTAGCGCACGCTAGTTTCGGCCCAGTATATATATGACAGAGCAGCCTCATTTTCACTCGTTTTTCATTTCCTTTCTTTTCCGTTCGCGGCTGGAGGTTCAGAGGAGGCGAAGCCATGTTGTTAGACAACGAATCCACGAAGTTCTAGAGGTTATATCATTGATCAATCTGTAATACCTGTGTATTTTGAGTGTTGTTTTAGATGTATTTTGTGGTATTATGGCTATTTGGATCGTATGTATTGATGATTGACCTTGGTATGTTCATGGCTGATAATTATTGAGTTTTGCGATTTTCGGATTGTGCTCGTTTTGGCCGAAATGTCGAAGTGGTGACTCGAGAGTTATGGCCGTAAGATATGAATGTATTACCAAAAGGGGGTTAATAGAATAAGAGTAGGTATTTCCGAATTGTGATTTGCACAAGGGCTGACTTCGGTCGATCACCATAAATTCCAAAAAAATCCAAAAATTCTATAAGCCCTACAGAATTGTAGATAATTGAGTTATCTTTCTAATGGTTCAAACAGTGAGTCAATCGGAGTCTGGACAAAGGAGTTATGGTCGAAATAGCGGACCCTGGTGCAGTGACATGGCCGTGTCATTTGACGCGGGCGTGTCGAATTGTTACGGTTAAGCAAAAAGGTTCTGGACTGTGACACGACCCCTGACTCGACCGTGTCCTGTAACACGACCGGAAGTGCAGAAATGCTGAAAACCCCATTTCGGGAGCTATATATAGCCTTTGGTCGATTTTTTGGGTATTCTAGCACCTTCCCTTCATCCTCCACCTAGAATCCTTCATTTTAAACTCCAAAATCAAGCCATAAACATGTTCCAAACACTATAGAATCGAGATATCAAGTTCATTATTGAAGAATTGTCCACCTCTTGGTTGAATTAAGGTATGTGGTTGAAGTTCTTCAAGTCATTTTATAGAATTTTGGGGTTTGTTGGGAATTCTTTATTCAAGTTCGTTTTGGCTTTGGATTATGTTAGATTGTAATCATGTTCCTTTGTTTTACCTCAAAGTTTATGGATTAAATTCCGAGTTTTTAATCCGTTCTTGGGTTCGACCTTTGTCGCCTCTGTAGTGTTCGATTAAATGTCTCTAAGGGTAGAACTTAGGGTGAATTCTTCCGTTTCCATGGTGTTGTGTTTTGATTCGGTATCTCAATGTATTAGGGTTGAATTGTTGAAGGAAGTTCGAACCGTACGACCATCCATTCATTGTTTCCCGTGTCGTTCGAATTGAGGCAAGTACTTTGATTGTGTTTAATGTACTTCGTGTGAATATGTAAAAATGTGATTTGTGCTAATTGTTGATCGAGTGTGTGTGAGCCGAGTAAAACCAGTGAGGGTCCCCTGGGGTCCGGTAGGCTGCGTTTCCCTACGGATCACTCGGTTGGGCTATACAACCAGAGAGAGCCTGACGAGGTCTCTTGGGGTGCGTATCTTGCGAGATGCGGGGCCAGTATAGCTCGAGAGGTTGTTTTGTGATGATGATTGTGATGTGGTATTCCGGAATATCTGTGATGACACTGTGATTTCTATGGTTTTGTTGATTATTTACTTGTTGTACATATTCTAGAATCATTGTACTTGCACCGGCTTCTTGCTGACCCCTTCTGGGGTGGATATACTTTTGTGTATTCAGGTATAGGTCCAGAGGGAGGACTAGCACAGGACGGATACGAGCTTGGTGGGCAGTAGTGATATCGTGTGCTAATTTGAGTTGGTGGTTGTTTGGTCATGGTTAAAGTCATGTTTTGGTTTTGTACTCGCGCGGGTACCGTCTGTGTTGTATGTCGTGTCAGATTTGATGGTTAATGATGTTGTTGTACTCCCGTTGAAATGGTTGTATTTTATGATCCTACGGGATGATTTGTTATTTGGTATTGTGGTGTACAACTTATCGAGTTGAATTTGGTGTCTTTTAATGGATGAATGTCCTAGTTTTGTTATCGTTTAATGTATTTTATTTTGGTCTAAGCCTGGTAGATTCCCCAAAAAGAATCTACGGCACTGCAGAATATGGTATCGGAGCTTAGGTTTATGTATACCTAGGCTGTTGGTGTTTTGGGTCTGTTAAAGTTGAGTCGGTCTTTTGTTCATGATATCACTGGTTTGCTGCCACCTCGTGCTGTCTGTACTGGGAGTCCCCTCGGAGGTTAGTTATTTCTTCTTTTCGGGAATAATTATTGACGTGATTGGATAATTTGTTATTGTAATCTTTCATCTCCTCAATCTTCCCTTGTTCTTCAATTTGGGTGAATAACTTGTAATCTGAGACAGCTGTATTCGCATAATGGATGAAGTTGACCGACAGATATATTTGAGGATATCGGGTATCAGATCGTCCTAATTTTAATATCAGGAATATCACATGAGAGCATTACTCGGATGAGTACACCTATTCAGTGTGTTGGGACGACAAACAAGAGCAGTTATAAGAGGTTATTATGGAAGCCATAATGTGCGCTAAGTCGAGGATCTAGCGTATGTTAAGACGTCAGGTGTAGCGTGTGCTATATGTCATGCATAACGTTCGCTATTGGAGATATTGGTCAGGGTTCAGGAAATGGCCGACAAGTGGGTCCCGTGGTCGGCAACATCCAGCATATGAGTGGTCAAGGCAAGTCAATATTGGAGATAACGTACGCTACGAATTGCATATTCCGTACGTTAAATGGGTGAGTTACTGTAGCAAGTCAACGACTATAATACGAACGCTAAGGCATGGGCTTTGCGTACGTAAGACATTGAATGAATTAAAAGCAATAGTCCCTGGACGGTTATTGCCTATACTATCAAGGGAGAACGCATACGTGAGGCATTGATCGCGAACGCTGGTGTTACATGTTGTACGTAAGGAGTGTTACGTGTGCTCGGTTGTTCATATAACGTACGTAGTGACTAGAATTTATAAATATGTGGGATCTCCAGCACCTTGGTATTTTGAGAAGTTCAACCTCGCTTTTTAGTTCTTCAATCCTTCGAGACTGATTTGCCTCTCCTAAATCGATTAAGGACTGGAGAGCATGGATTGGAGCAGGATATATGGAGTTAAAGTTGATTCTTGAGATGTTCATTGTTGAACATTTTCTTGAGGTATGTCGAACCATTCTACACTTTAATTTTTTTATCCTGATATTGTTATTGATGATTACATCTTGTAATGGTAGATTTTAGAAGTGCGGTGATGAATTTGAATATTTCACAAAAATCTGTGTTGAGGAAATGATGATATATGTATCTTGGATTATGTTGTTTTATTATGAGCATGATTATGGAATCATGGTGTCCTTCGTACATATCACCCTAAGAAGGAATATGTTAAAAGATATAAATGGTTTTGGATATAGTCTTGGATTTGATATTTAGAAATTAATAGTATATTGATTATAGTGGTGTATTTCAGATGTTCTTGATGAAACACAAATCATGATATGAGGTTGAAACTCGAGTAATTATGGTTAATCTTGGTATTGTAACACTCCCAAAACCATCCGGGATATTACAGTGCCGTGGATCCCGCGCCGGAACCCACCAGGCTAAAAATCGTTTACAAAACCAATTCAAAAACGCCAAAAGGTTTATGACGGTAATATTTTGCAAATACTCAAATATTTTTAAAAACAAAATTCTGAAATACCGTCATAGAATACCATTTGAAAATACAAGGCGAAATGCCAAATCTCGACAGTTCAAAGTGTACGTTAAGCCACCCCTTAAACGTACCGATAAAATAATTTGGGAAAAAGAGTTTGACAAAAATAACCCAAGTTCGTAAAATGCCAAAAAGGCCATTTTGAAATACACACACGCAGCGGATAAATGCAGTTCAAAATACACATTTGCAGCGGAAATGAATAACCGGAAAAGAAATACTCGATACTCCAAAACATGCCACCGCCAATATCACATCGGGAAGCTCATCCCTTCACGACCGCTACTAGCTCGATCTCCGAGTACCTAAAAATAAAGCCCACGACGGGGTCAGCCACAATACTCGACAATGATAACGATCACATCATCATAAATAATTACATACCAACGTAATGATACTGTAAGAATACTACCAATGTAAACTTACCGTCATAACCTTACCAATCCATGGCAATCCATACCAAAACGATCCTTACCATAATTCACATTTCACATTCTCAAATGACGAAAAGAAATCAACAATTATCTGTATCGTATTCCAAAATACCAACAATCCTCCAAACCTCATCATAACTTATAAATGTGGAAATAATCCAATCTGTGCCAAATCCTGTCCGTCGGATCGCACAATCAAATCTCAATTTGGGTAAAATCAAATATACACGATACATCTGTAGGTCAAATTTCCACAGAACAATGATAACAAGTACTGCAACATCGGCCTTGCAGTCGAATACTCATACGATCAACACAATGATCAAAACAATAGGTCAACTGAGAATATTATCGACATGATGACTCCAATACGATCAATAAATGATCAATGATAACTGAGAATACCCTCAACATGGTAGACTCCAAATGATCAGCAAAGGACCAACAATAACCGAGAATACCCTCAACAAGGTAGACTCCAAATGATCAACAATAATGGATCTCAAAGAAATAACTTTGACTGTCGAACATACCTCTCGGGCGTATGAACAACCAGTCGCAAACCGTCGAACATATCCAATCATACATGGACTATGAAACGACAAAAATATACGGCTCAAAGATGGACATCACAGTACGCCCGATCCGGAAATGTGTCCGTGCACAAGCCACCCCGGGTATCGATCAAATACACGTGTGGTCTTGTACCTAATTAGCCTCAGGAAACTACGTCTCGTGTGCATGGTTCAATGTGGAATAATATCAACACATAACCATAGTGTGCCCAGCTAAAAATCCTACACAATAACCAATCGGAACGCAGATATGATTCCAGATATGTCACGATACAACATGACAACGAATTCAATAAACGACATATCCAATAAGGATCAAAAGACTCACCGAAGTGAACAACAATAGACTGGCAATGAAAAGTAGACACGACTAATCAATATCCAAAACAACAATCCTGGGATCATCATCCCCGACAAATGATCAACACGATCAACGATCTCAATACAATCAGCCCTGGGATCATCATCCCTCAACGAAATAATCAATACGAATCAACATAGAACATATACAATAATTCCTCAAAACAATTATTCTCATAACTGACCAATACTGGAATTACCTCAAAGTCGAAGACAATATTCTTTCCACGAACAACATTCCTGAATGAATACACAGTTATACGAATAATTTCAAATAAGGTACCATCCATTCAATACCAATAAATCTTTATCCCGATACTTATGTCATTACGATAACTATCCTCGTTATCCGACATTCCATATCATATATCAAAGATAACTCACCGCTCTATCCTCAATCAAACTTAATTAAACCATATACATTATGATTTGTCCCAAACCACAGCATGATAAACGAATCGTCATCCCTACCGTTACATCTATAATATCATTGCTATATGAATTCTAAATGAAATGAAAGCGAAACCATTCATTAAATATTATAAACTGAACAAGTATAACTTGCCTCGATACCGATACCACAAAACTGTTACCAGAATCCATTACCTTCATTCCCGAGCTCCTCAGCCCCGACCAAAAGCAACCTACGAACTCTCCAACCTTGACTGCAACACAACGGCCATAATCAACGCTCAATTATCGCGACCTAATGCAATAATCAAATGACAACACATCCGATAATAATCAATAACCGGTATAACCAACCAATCAAACTCAACGGTTCAACAATACCTCGATCATTTACAAAACCGAATAATACAACTCAAACAATTACGAACTCATATCAACAATACAAGCCGAAATCGGATAAATCATAATTATCAATCAATAACCGATCAATAACCCAACATTTCCACAATATCTCGATTAAACACAGTCTTAAACAATCCAGTTCAAACCATCACGAATTCATAATCTCAACATGAAAATACTACACTGTCTGCCTACTTAGCGCGCGTTAAACGCACAACGTAGCGTGCGCTAAGTTGTTCCCGTTAGCGTGCGCTAGCCAGTAAGCTTAGCGTGCGCTAATGCTGTACAGTGGCATGCATTCCAAGCATCGACTAACACCTTGCGACTACGAATCCGAATGAAAAGGAAATCATACTCCAAGATTAACAATAACTTTCCAGATCCAAACTCATCATCATACTCGAAATCATATTCGTATTCTTATACGAATATTATATCAAAACACATAACTTGGCTCTAGATACGAATATCCCATATTCATATCCAAAACACCAACACCTTCTATACATAATCATCATATCCTATAATTTCAGAGCTCTTCAAGAACATGAAATATCCTGACATCACGTTCAAAACAACATAATCCGAGGTATATATTATAATGTTTATCATTTTCTTCATCATGCAAATTACATAATCAAACCAACCCGATAACAAGGATCATCTCATAATCTGGAATACAACCTCATATCATGATTTAACTCATCTAAATCGACCACTGAAATTATCATGATTCAGAAATCCATGATTCAACCTCATCAAGTTAAACGAATCACCATTAACATGAAGAATCTTAAATAACATCTGAAAACTCTTATCATAATCCCATAAAATCTCATATAATATCGTCACATGATTATCCAACATGTTCCTCACATGTAATCATCCTTAAAAATGAACAACTAACAAGGGATACGAATATTACCTAGATTAGATGAACCAAAAAGAAGAACACTTGAACTCCATTCCAAGAATCATGAGTAACTTGAAGAACAAGGCTTGAATCCATGCTCTCTATCTTAATCTTGTTAAAAATCACCACTTCACCGTGTTTGGGAACCTCAAGATCCTCCCAAAACTTTCTCTATTGACTGAAGGAGAAAGAATGGACTAAATGCATCTCAAAACCCGTCTGTCCCCTTTTATAATATTCATTATTAGCATGCGCTAACATCTCATGTTTAGCGTGCGCTACAGCCTTAGCGTGCGCTAACTGACTTTGTTAGCGTGCGCTATCGTATCCCAGAGGCTACTGCCTTGCTTCGTAAACTAGCTTACGTACGTAATGCCCATGCATTAACGTACGTAAAACATCCTGCCTAGCGTACGCATGTCACTGACCTTAGCGTGCGCTATCCGAAGTTGACTTGCTACAGTCTATGTACCGCATGTGCCCCCACATGCCGATCTGACAAGGATCAGATTCCATTTGACCGATCTACAATTAGCGTGCGTTAATACTTCAGGACAACAACCGTTGACTTATCAGAACATGCGCCGAAAGCAGCCGGGTCCACACGCAGATTCCTTCCAATCTGACTGCATTTAGCGTGCGCTATATTCTGCGTCTAGCATGCGCTAACCATGAACGATAGCGTGCGCTATACTTGAACATTAGCGCGCGCTAATCAGTCTATACTTAGCTATTTTCCAATTCTCCTCGTCCATCTCGACATACCAAAATACGAACATACTTCATACTGAATACATGTACTGAATCCAATAACATCATCATACGATATATCCAATATCAAAAGTACGATAACCTGATACACGGTATCCTCAAAATAATTGTCGAACCACTACGACAGTTATACGAGTACAATTATAGCTGTCTCATTTCTCAATTTATTTTATCCATACTGTATAGACACCAAGCCATCCAATATATCTTAGATAAAATAACGCGAAAAATTCATACTGAAAATTCGGGTATTACATACTACCCCCCTTAAAATAAGTTTCGTCCTCGAAACTTGCAACCTGCCACCAACAACAGATAAATCCAAAACTTTCCAACTCATCACAAAACAATCAAGTGTCGCCACAAGCGAATAACCAAACCAATATACTTACAGGTGCGTGAAGCCGATGATCTCCCGTGATACTAGCACACGACTCCCACACGAAGTCTCAAAACAATACCAACACACGCCAATATCACAAATAACAATTTGAAAAGATCTCAAAAATTTTGAAAACTCCAAAATCGGTTTGACTCAAAAGTCGAAAAAAATCATCTTCAAAAGTCACGCTACTACCGTCCCGGTAGAGCCACATAACACACACGCCCGGGTTTCACAAAACCCAAAGCTCCGATACAATCTTCTGTAACAACCCTAAAACCATCCGGGATATTACAGTGCCGTGGATCCCGCGCCGGAACCCACCAGGCTAAAAATCGTTTACAAAACCAATTCAAAAACGCCAAAAGGTTTATGACGGTAATATTTTGCAAATACTCAAATATTTTTAAAAACAAAATTCTGAAATACTGTCATAGAATACTATTTAAAAATACAAGGCGAAATGCCAAATCTCGACAGTTCAAAGTGTACGTTAAGCCACCCCTTAAACGTACCGATAAAATAATTTGGGAAAAAGAGTTTGACAAAAATAACCCAAGTTCGTAAAATGCCAAAAAGACCATTTTGAAATACACACACGCAGCGGATAAATGCAGTTCAAAATACACATTTGCAGCGGAAATGAATAACCAGAAAAGAAATACTCGATACTCCAAAACATGCCACCACCAGTATCACATCGGGAAGCTCATCCCTTCACGGCCGCTACTAGCTCGATCTCCGAGTACCTAAAAATAAAGCCCATGACGGGGTCAGCCACAATACTCGACAATGATAACGATCACATCATCATAAATAATTACATACCAATGTAATGATACTGTAAGAATACTACCAATGTAAACTTACCGTCATAACCTTACCAATCCATGGTAATCCATACCAAAACGATCCTTACCATAATTCACATTTCGCATTCTCAAATGACGAAAAGAAATCAACAATTATCTGTACCGTATTCCAAAATACCAACAATCCTCCAAACCTCATCATAACTTATAAATGTGGAAATAATCCAATCTGTGCCAAATCCTGTCCGTCGGATCGCACAATCAAATCTCAATTTGGGTAAAACCAAATATACACGATACATCTGTAGGTCAAATTTCCACAGAACAATGATAACAAGTACTGCAACATCGACGTACAGTCCAAATACTCATACGATCAACACAATGATCAAAACAATAGGTCAACCGAGAATATTATCGACATGATGACTCCAATACGATCAATAAATGATCAACGATAACTGAGAATACCCTCAACATGGTAGACTCCAAATGATCAACAAAGGACCAACAATAACCGAGAATACCCTCAACAAGGTAGACTCCAAATGATCAACAATAATGGATCTCAAAGAAATAACTTTGACTGTCGAACATACCCCTCGGGCGTATGAATAACCAGTCGCAAACCGTCGAACATATCCAATCATACATGGACTATGAAACGACAAAAATATACGGCTCAAAGATGGACATCACAGTACGCCCGATCCGGAAATGTGTCCGTGCATAAGCCACCCGGGTATCGATCAAATACACGTGTGGTCTTGTACCTAATTAGCCTCACGAAACTACGTCTCGTGTGCATGGTTCAACGTGGAATAATATCAACACATAACCATAGTGTGCCCAGCTAAAAATCCTACACAATAATCAATCGGAACGTAGATATGATTCCAGATATGTCACGATACAACATGACAACGAATTCAATAAATCACATATCCAATAAGGATCAAAAGACTCACCGAAGTGAACAACAATAGACTGGCAATGAAAAGTAGACACGACTAATAAATATCCAAAACAAAAATCCTGGGATCATCATCCCCGACAAATGATCAACACGATCAACGATCTCAATACAATCAGCCCTGGGATCATCATCCCTCAACGAAATAATCAATACGAATCAACATAGAACATATACAATAATTCCTCAAAACAATTATTCTCATAACTCACCAATACTGGAATTACCTCAAAGTCGAAGACAATATTCTTTCCACGAACAACATTCCTGAATGAATACACAGTTATACGAATAATTTCAAATAAGGTACCATCTATTCAATACCAATAAATCTTTATCCCGATACTTATGTCATTACGATAACTATCCTCGTTATCCGACATTCCATATCATATATCAAAGATAACTCACCGCTCTGTCCTCAATCAAACTTAATTAAACCATATACATTATGATTTGTCCCAAACCACAGCATGATAAACGAATCGTCATCCCTACCGTTACATCTATAATATCATTGCTATATGAATTATAAATGAAATGAAAGCGAAACCATTAATTAAATATTATAAACTGAACAAGTATAACTTGCCTTGATACCGATACCACGAAACTGTTACCAGAATCCATTGCCTTCGTCCCCGAGCTCCTCAGCCCCGACCAAAAGCAACCTACGAACTCTCCAACCTTGACCGCAACACAACGGCCATAATCAACGCTCAATTATCGCGACCTAATGCAATAATCAAATGACAACACATCCGATAATAATCAATAGCCGGTATAACCAACCAATCAAACTCAACGGTTCAACAATACCTCGATCATTTACAAAACCGAATAATACAACTCAAACAATTACGAACTCATATCAACAATACAAACCGAAATCCGATAAATCATAATTATCAATCAATAACCGATCAATAACCCAACATTTCCACAATATCTCGATTAAACACAGTCTTAAACAATCCAGTTCAAACCATCACGAATTCATAATCTCAACATGAAAATACTACACTGTCTGCCTACTTAGCGCACGTTAAACGCACAACATAGCGTTCGCTAAGTTGTTCCCGTTAGCGTGCGCTAGCCAGTAAGCTTAGCGTGCGCTAATCTTTCTGATGGCATGCATTCCAAGCATCGACTAACACCTTGCGACTACGAATCCGAATGAAAAGGAAATCATACTCCAAGATTAACAATAACTTTCCAGATCCAAACTCATCATCATACTCGAAATCATATTCGTATTCTTATACGAATATTATATCAAAACACATAACTTGGCTTTAGATACGAATATCCCATATTCATATCCAAAACACCAACACCTTCTATACATAATCATCATATCCTATAATTTCAGAGCTCTTCAAGAACATGAAATATCCTGACATCACGTTCAAAACAACATAATCCGAGGTATTTATTATAATGTTTATCATTTTCTTCATCATGCAAATTACATAATCAAACCAACCCGATAACAAGGATCATCTCATAATCTGGAATACAACCTCATATCATGATTTAACTCATCTAAATCGACCACTGAAATTATCATGATTCAGAAATCCATGATTCAACCTCATCAAGTTAAACGAATCACCATTAACATGAAGAATCTTAAATAACATCCGAAAACTCTTATCATAATCCCATAAAATCTCATATAATATCGTCACATGATTATCCAACATGTTCCTCACATGTAATCATCCTTAAAAACGAACAACTAACAAGGGATACGAATATTACCTGGATTAGATGAACCAAGAAGAAGAACACTTGAACTCCATTCCAAGAATCATGAGTAACTTGAAGAACAAGGCTTGAATCCATGCTCTCTATCTTAATCTTGTTAAAAATCATCACTTCATCGTGTTTGGGAACCTCAAGATCCTCCCAAAACTTTCTCTATTGACTGAAGGAGAAAGAATGGACTAAATGCATCTCAAAACCCGTCTGTCACCTTTTATAATATTCATTATTAGCGTGCGCTAACATCTCATGTTTAGCATGCGCTAACTGACTTTGTTAGCGTGCGCTATCGTATCCCAGAGGCTACTGCCTTGCTTCGTAAACTAGCTTACGTACGTAATGCCCATGCATTAACGTACGTAAAACATCCTGCCTAGCGTACGCATGTCACTGACCTTAGCGTGCGCTATCCGAAGTTGACTTGCTACAGTCTACGTACCGCATGTGCCCCCACATGCCGATCTGACAAGGATCAGATTCCATTTGACCGATCTACAATTAGCGTGCGTTAAGCCTCATGCTTTAGCGTGCGCTAATACTTCAGGACAACAACCGTTGACTTATCAGAACGTGCGCCGAAAGCAGCCGGGTCCACACGCAGATTCCTTCCAATCTGACTGCATTTAGCGTGCGCTATATTCTGCGTCTAGGATGCGCTAACCATGAACGATAGCGTGCGCTATACTTGAACATTAGCGCGCGCTAATCAGTCTATACTTAGCCATTTTCCAATTCTCCTCGTCCGTCTCGACATACCAAAATACGAACATACTGCATACTGAATACATGTACTGAATCCAATAACATCATCATACGATATATCCAATATCAAAAGTACGATAACCTGATACACGGTATCCTCAAAATAATTGTCGAACCACTACGACAGTTATACGAGTACAATTACAGCTGTCTCATTTCTCAATTTATTTTATCCATACTGTATAGACACCAAGCCATCCAATATATCTTAGATAAAATAACGCGAAAAATTCTTACTAAAAATTTGGGTATTACATACTACCCCCCTTAAAATAAGTTTCGTCCTCGAAACTTGCAACCTGCCACCAACAACAGATAAATCCAAAACTTTCCAACTCATCACAAAACAATCAAGTGTCGCCACAAGCGAATAACCAAACCAATATACTTACAGGTGCGTGAAGCCGATGATCTCCCGTGATACTAGCACACGACTCCCACACGAAGTCTCAAAACAATACCAACACACGCCAATATCATAAATAACAATTTGAAAAGATCTCAAAAATTTTGGAAACTCCAAAATCGGTTTGACTCAAAAGTCGAAAAAAATCATCTTCAAAAGTCACGCTACTACCGTCCCGGTAGAGCCACATAACATACACGCCTGGGTTTCACAAAACCCAAAGCTCCGATACAATCTTCTGTAACACCCCCAAAACCATCCGGGATATTACAGTGCCGTGGATCCCGCTCCGGAACCCACCAGGCTAAAAATCGTTTACAAAACCAATTCAAAAACGCCAAAAGGTTTATGACGGTAATATTTTGCAAATACTCAAATATTTTTAAAAACAAAATTCTGAAATACTGTCATAGAATACCATTTAAAAATACAAGGCGAAATGACAAATCTCGACAATTCAAAGTGTACGTTAAGCCACCCCTTAAACGTACCGATAAAATAATTTGGGAAAAAGAGTTTGACAAAAATAACCCAAGTTCGTAAAATGCCAAAAAGGCCATTTTGAAATACACACACGCAGCGGATAAATGCAGTTCAAAATACACATTTGCAGCGGAAATGAATAACCAGAAAAGAAATACTCGATACTCCAAAACATGCCACCGCCAGTATCACATCGGGAAGCTCATCCCTTCACGACCGCTACTAGCTCGATCTCCGAGTACCTAAAAATAAAGACCACGACGGGGTCAGCCACAATACTCGACAATGATAACGATCACATCATCATAAATAATTACATACCAATGTAATAATACTGTAAGAATACTACCAATGTAAACTTACCGTCATAACCTTACCAATCCATGGCAATCCATACCAAAACGATCCTGACCATAATTCACATTTCGCATTCTCAAATGACGAAAAGAAATCAACAATTATCTGTACCGTATTCCAAAATACCAACAATCCTCCAAACCTCATCATAACTTATAAATGTGGAAATAATCCAATCTGTGCCAAATCCTGTCCGTCGGATCACACAATCAAATCTCAATTTGGGTAAAACCAAATATACACGATACATCTGTAGGTCAAATTTCCACAGAACAATGATAACAAGTACTGCAACATCGACGTACAGTCCAAATACTCATACGATCAACACAATGATCAAAACAATAGGTCAACCGAGAATATTATCGACATGATGACTCCAATACGATCAATAAATGATCAACGATAACTGAGAATACCCTCAACATGGTAGACTCCAAATGATCAGCAAAGGACCAACAATAACCGAGAATACCCTCAACAAGGTAGACTCCAAATGATCAACAATAATGGATCTCAAAGAAATAACTTTGACTGTCGAACATACCCCTCGGGCGTATGAATAACCAGTCGCAAACCGTCGAACATATCCAATCATACATGGACTATGAAACGACAAAAATATACGGCTCAAAGATGGACATCACAGTACGCCCGATCCGGAAATGTGTCCGTGCATAAGCCACCCGGGTATCGATCAAATACACGTGTGGTCTTGTACCTAATTAGCCTCACGAAACTACGTCTCGTGTGCACGGTTCAATGTGGAATAATATCAACACATAACCATAGTGTGCCCAGCTAAAAGTCCTACACAATAACTAATCGGAACGCAGATATGATTCCAGATATGTCACGATACAACATGACAACGAATTCAATAAATCACATATCCAATAAGGATCAAAAGACTCACCGAAGTGAACAACAATAGACTGGCAATGAAAAGTAGACACGACTAATCAATATCCAAAACAACAATCCTGGGATCATCATCCCATGCAAATGATCATCACGATCAACGATCTCAATACCATCAGCCCTGGGATCATCATCCCTCAACGAAATAATCAATACGAATCAACATAGAACATATACAATAATTCCTCAAAACAATTATTCTCATAACTGACCAATACTGGAATTACCTCAAAGTCAAAGACAATATTCTTTCCACGAATAACATTCCTGAATGAATACATAGTTATACGAATAATTTCAAATAAGGTACCATCCATTCAATACCAATAAATCTTTATCCCGATACTTATGTCATCACGATAACTATCCTCGTTATCCGACATTCCATATCATATATCAAAGATAATTCACCGCTCTGTCCTCAATCAAACTTAATTAAACCATATACATTATGATTTGTCCCAAACCACAGCATGATAAACGAATCGTCATCCCGACCGTTACATCTATAATATCATTGCTATATGAATTATAAATGAAATGAAAGCGAAACCATTCATTAAATATTATAAACTGAACAAGTATAACTTGCCTCGATACCGATACCACGAAACTGTTACCAGAATCCATTGCCTTCGTCCCCGAGCTCCTCAGCCCCGACCAAAAGCAACCTACGAACTCTCCAACCTTGACCGCAACACAACGACCATAATCAACGCTCAATTATCGCGACCTAATGCAATAATCAAATGACAACACATCCGATAATAATCAATAATCGGTATAACCAACCAATCAAACTCAACGGTTCAACAATACCTCGATCATTTACAAAACCGAATAATACAACTCAAACAATTACGAACTCATATCAACAATACAAGCCGAAATCCGATAAATCATAATTATCAATCAATAACCGATCAATAACCCAACAGTTCCACAATATCTCGATTAAACACAGTCTTAAACAATCCAGTTCAAACCATCACGAATTCATAATCTCAACATGAAAATATTACACTGTCTGCCTACTTAGCGCGCGTTAAACGCATAACGTAGTGTGCGCTAAGTTGTTCCCGTTAGCGTGCGCTAGCCAGTAAGCTTAGCGTGCGCTAATGCTGTACAGTGGCATGCATTCCAAGTATCGACTAACACCTTGCGACTACGAATCCGAATGAAAAGGAAATCATACTCCAAGATTAACAATAACTTTCCAGATCCAAACTCATCATCATACTCGAAATCATATTCGTATTCTTATACGAATATTATATCAAAACACATAACTTGGCTCTAGATACGAATATCCCATATTCATATCCAAAACACCAACACCTTCTATACATAATCATCATATCCTATAATTTCAGAGCTCTTCAAGAACATGAAATATCCTGACATCACGTTCAAAACAACATAATCCGAGGTATATATTATAATGTTTATCATCTTCTTCATCATGCAAATTACATAATCAAACCAACCCGATAACAAGGATCATCTCATAATCTGGAATACAACCTCATATCATGATTTAACTCATCTAAATCGACCACTAAAATTATCATGATTCAGAAATCCATGATTCAACCTCATCAAGTTAAACGAATCACCATTAACATGAAGAATCTTAAATAACATCCGAAAACTCTTATCATAATCCCATAAAATCTCATATAATATCGTCACATGATTATCCAACATGTTCCTCACATGTAATCATCCTTAAAAACGAACAACTAACAAGGGATACGAATATTACCTGGATTAGATGAACCAAGAAGAAGAACACTTGAACTCCATTCCAAGAATCATGAGTAACTTGAAGAACAAGGCTTGAATCCATGCTCTCTATCTTAATCTTGTTAAAAATCACGACCTCACCGTGTTTGGGAACCTCAAGATCCTCCCAAAACTCTCTCTATTGACTGAAGGAGAAAGAATGGACTAAGTGTATCTCAAAACCCGTTTGTCCCCTTTTATAATATTCATTATTAGCGTGCGCTAACATCTCATGTTTAGCGTGCGCTAACATCTCATGTTTAGCGTGCGCTACAGCCTTAGCGTGCGCTAACTGACTTTGTTAGCATGCGCTATCGTAGCCTAGAGGCTACTGCCTTGCTTCGTAAACTAGCTTACGTACGTAATGCCCATGCATTAATGTATGTAAAACATCCTGCCTAGCGTACGCAAGTCACTGACCTTAGCGTGCGCTATCCGAAGTTAACTTGCTACAGTCTACGTACCGCATGTGCCCCCACATGCCGATCTGACAAGGATCAGATTCCATTTGACCGATCTACAATTAGCGTGTGTTAAGCCTCATGCTTTAGCGTGCGCTAATACTTCAGGACAACAACTGTTGACTTATCAGAACGTGCGCCGAAAGCAGCCGGGTCCACACGCAGATTCCTTCCAATCTGACTGCATTTAGCGTGCGCTTTATTCTGCGTCTAGCGTGCACTAACCATGAACGATAGCGTGCGCTATACTTGAACATTAGTGCGCGCTAATCAAGCTATACTTAGCCATTTTCCAATTCTCCTCGTCCGTCTCGACATACCAAAATACGAACATACTACATACTGAATACATGTATTGAATCCAATAACATCATCATACGATATATCCAATATCAAAAGTACGATAACCTGATACACGGTATCCTCAAAATAATTATCGAACCACTACGACAGTTATACGAGTACAATTACAGCTGTCTCAGTTCTCAATTTATTTTATCCATACTGTATAGACACCAAGCCATCCAGTATATCTTAGATAAAATAACGTGAAAAATTCATACTGAAAATTCGGGTATTACAGGTATATGATTATTCATAATATTGAATTATTCGGATAGTTTGGATTTTTTGAGGGTATCGGTATCAGCGTTTTCCGATGGATTTACGAATATGAACAAAAAGGCACATTGTTAAATTCATATTTGAGGTCAAAGTTGGAAGTGAGAATGTTGATACACATATTATTAGTTTGAATTGATTATTGGTATGATTATCAGATTTCAGACTTGTGTTGTTAAAATGAGTTCATGATTGATCGAAGTATTGTTGAACCATTGGGTTTGTTGGTTAGTTATACCGGTTGTTGATTATTATCAAACGGGCTATTAATCGATTATGACATTAGATTGTGATAGTTGATCGATGACTATAATCGTTATGTTGAAATTGAGAGTGAAGAACTCGTGGATTGCCTTGGTCGGGATGAAGAGGCTCGTAGAGGAACACAGTGGGTTTGGTAACGGATTCGTTGCATTGTCTTCGAGGCAAGTTTATACTCGTTCAGTTCATAATACTTAATGAATGGTTTCGGTTTCATTTCATTTATGATTCATATAACAGTGATATTGTGAATGTGAAATTACCGGGATAGAGGTTTATATATTGTGCTTTGCTTTGTATTAAATCATAATGTATCTGATTTAAATGTGTTTGTTGAAGTCGGAAATTTGAGTCATCTTTAGTTGGTGATATGGAATATTGGATATCGAAGATAGTTATCGTGTCGACAATGATGTCGGGACGATGGTTTATGGATGTTGATGGACTATACCTCATTCGAGATTATTCGAGTAAGTTGTACATTCGTTCAGGGATGTTGTTCGTGGAAAGAAAATTGTCTTCGGCTTTGAAGTAATTTAAGTATTGTTCAGCTACGAAGATAATTATTATGTTGAGTTGTTATATATGTTGTACGTTGAGGCTTCGTATATTGAGATTCGTATTGGTTGTTCGTTGAGGGATGTTGATCCCAGGACTATGGTTGGTATTAATGGTTGTGTCGATTGTTTCATTGAGGGATGTTGATCCCAGAACTGTTGTCTGAGATTGTTGATCGTATGGATTATCCTTTGGGGATTGTGATCCCAGGATGTTTGTTTTGGATATGGTCGGTCGTGTCGATCTTTCATTGTCTGTGTGTCTTTGTTCACTTCGGTGAGTCTTTTGATCCTTATTGGATATGTGATTCTTTGAGTTTCGTTGTCATGTTGCATCGTGACATATCTGGAGCCATATCTGCGTTTCGATTGGTTATTGTGTAGGATTTTTAGCTGGGCACACTATGGTTATGTGTTGATATTTCAACATTGAACTGTGCACATGAGACGTAGTTCGTGAGGCTAATTAGGTACATGTCCCACGTATATCCTGGATTCCATATACGGGGTGGACATGTGCACGGACATATTTCCGGATCGGGTGTACTATGACTTCCATCTTTGAACCATATTGTTTGGTCGTTAATCCTTCATTTATGGTTGGGTATGTTCGACGGTTTGCGGTTGGCTGTTCATACGTCCGAGGGGTATGTTCGATAGTTGGCGTCATTTTTTTGAGATCCTTTATTGTTGATCGTTTGGAGTTTACCTTGTTGATGATATTCTCGGTTGATGTATTGGTTGATCATTGTTATTGATCGTATGAGCATTCGGACTGTACGTCCGATGTTTTGGGATTTGTATTCATTGTTTTGTGGTAGTTGATCTACAGATATGTTGTATGTTATTGGTTTACCGAGGTTGAGATTTGATTGTATAATCTGACGGATAGGATTGGGCACGGATACATTATTCTACACTTGTAAGTTATGATGATGTTTTGAGAATTCATGGTATTGTTTGAATACAGTACAGACGGTAGTATTTGAGTTTATTTGTCAATTAAGAGTGTAAGATGTGGATTGTGAGGAGGATTGAATTGTTTTGGCTTTCCATGAGTTGGTAATATTATGATGGTACTCGGAGATGGAGCTAGTAGTGGTCGTGAAGAGGTGAGCTTTCCGGGTGATACTAGTTATGACATTTAATGGGGAATCGAGTATTGTTACTGAATGATTATTTTCCGCTGCAAATGTATTTCTAACTGTTTCTTATAACCGTTGCATGAGTATTTGTAAATGGCCCTTTTGATATTTTGCAACTCAAGTTATTTCAGAAAATCATTTTCTAAACGTATGTCAATACGTATGACGGTGGTTTAACATATACTCATGAATTTGTTGGGTTCTGACATTTTGGTTTTGTACTTTCAAATGATATTTTACGGCAGTTTTTCGTAAATAAATTCAGTAAAGTCTTTCGAATTTTTTTGAAGGATATTGCCGTCAATTGTCTTTTGACATGCTTTAAATGATTTCGAAAACAATTTTTTTTGCCTTATGGGTTCCGGCGTGGGGGTCTACGACGCTGTAGTATTCCCTGATAATTTTGGGAGTGATACAGAAACTGGTATGTTGGTATTGTGTTGAGACTTCATATAGGAGTCGTATGTTAGTATCACGGGAGAACCTCAACTTCACGTACCCATAAGTATATTGCTTTGGTTAGTCGATTGTGATAATGATTGATTATTTTTGTGATGAGGTGGGAAATTTTTGGTTGAGATGTTGGTTGAAAAAGGATTGCAAGTTTCGGGACGAAACTTCTTTTTAGGGGGTAAGGGTGTAATACCCGTGTATTTTGAGTGTTGTTTTAGATGTATTTTGTGGTATTGTGGCTATTTGGATCGTATGTATTGATGATTGACCTCGGTATGTTCATGGCTGATAATTATTGAGTTTTGCGATTTTCGGATTGTGCTCATTTTGGCCGGAATGTCGAAGTGGTGACTCGAGAGTTATGGCCGTAAGATATGAATGTATTACCAAAAGGGGGTTAATAGAATAAGAGTAGGTATTTCCGAATTGTGATTTGCACAAGGGCTGACTTCGGTCGTTCACCATAAATTCCAAAAAAATCCAAAAATTCTAAAATTTTACATAATTGTGTAGAATTGAGTTAGCTTTCTAATGGTTCAAACAGTGAGTCAAATGGAGTCAGGACGAAGGAGTTATGGTCGAAATAGCAGACCCTGGTGCAGTGACACGGCCGTGTCATTTGACGTGGGCGTGTCAAAATGTTACGGTTAAGCAAAAAGGTTCTGGACTGTGACACGACCCCTGACTCGACCGTGTCCTGTGACACGACCGGAAGTGCAGAAATGCTGAAAAACCCATTTCGGGATCTATATATAGCCTTTGGTCGATTTTTTGGGCATTCTAGCACCTTCCCTTCATCCTCCACCTAGAATCCTTCATCTTAAACTCTAAAATCAAGCCACAAACATGTTCCAAACACTATAGAATCAAGATATCAAGTTCATTATTGAAGAATTATCCACCTCTTGGTTGAATTAAGGTATGTGGTTGAAGTTCTTCAAGCCATTTTATAGAATTTTGGGGTTTGTTGGGAATTCTTTATTCAAGTTCGTTTTGGCTTTGGATTATGTTAGATTATGATGTTGTAATCATGTTCCTTTGTTTTCCCTCAAAGTTTATGGATTAAATTCGGAGTTTTTAATCCGTTCTTGGGTTCAAACTTTGTCGCCTCTGTAGTGTTCGATTAAATGTCTCTAAGGGTAGAACTTAGGGTGAATTCTTCCGTTTCTATGGGGTTGTGTTTTGATTCGGTATCTCAATGTATTAGGGTTGAATTGTTGAAGGAAGTTCGAACCGTACGACCATCCATTCGTTGTTTCCCGTGTGGTTCGAATTGAGGCAAGTACTTTGATTGTGTTTAATGTACTTCGTCTGAATATGTAAAAATGTGATTTGTGCCAATTGTTGATCGAGTGTGTGTGAGCTGAGTAAAACCAGTGAGGGTCCCCTGGGGTCCGGTAGGCTGCGTTTCCCTACGGATCACTCGGTTGGGCTATACAACCAGAGAGAGCCTGACGAGGTCTCTTGGGGTGCTATCTTGCGAGATGCGGGGCCAGTATAGCTCGGGAGGTTGTTTTGTGATGATGATTGTGATGTGGTATTCCGGAATATCTGTGATGACACTATGATTTCTATGGTTTTGTTGATTATTTACTTGTTGTACATATTCTAGAATCATTGTACTTGCACCGGCTTCTTGCTGACCCCTTCTGGGGTGGATATACTTTTGTGTATTCAGGTACAGGTCCAGAGGGAGGACTAGCACAGGACGGACACGAGCTTGGTGGGCAGCAGTGATATCGTGTGCTAATTTGAGTTGGTGGTTGTTTGGTCATGGTCAAAGTCATGTTTTGGTTTTGTACTCGCGTGGGTACTGTCTGTGTTGTATGTCGTGTCAGATTTGATGGTTAATAATGTTGTTGTACTCCCGTTGAAATGGTTGTATTTTATGATCCTACGGGATGATTTGTTATTTGGTATTGTGGTGTACAACTTATCGAGCTGAATTTGGTGTCTTTTAATGGATGAATGTCCTAGTTTTGTTATCGTTTAATGTATTTTATTTTAGTCTAAGCCTGGTAGATTCCCCAAAAAGAATCTACGGCGCTGCAGAATATGGTATCGAAGCTTAGGTTTATGGATACCTAGGTTGTTGGTGTTTTGGGTCTGTTAAAGTTGAGTCGGTCTTTTGTTCATGATATCACTGGTTTGCTGCCACCTCGTGCTGTCTGTACTGGGAGTCCCCTCGGAGGTTAGTTATTTCTTCTTTTCGGGAATAATTATTGATGTGATTGGATAATTTGTTATTGTAATCTTTCATCTCCTCAATCTTCCCTTGTTCTTCAATTTGGGTGAATAACTTGTAATCTGAGACAGCTGTATTCGCATAATGGATGAAGTCGACCGACAGATACATTTGAGGATATCGGGTATCAGATCGTCCTAATTTTAATATCAGGAATATCACATGAGAGCATTACTCGGATGAGTACACCTATTCAGTGTGTTGGGACGACAAACAGGAGCAGTTATAAGAGGTTATTATGGAAGCCATAATGTGCGCTAAGTCGAGGATCTAGCGTATGTTAAGACGTCAGGTGTAGCGTGTGCTATATGTCATGCATAACGTACGCTATTGGAGATATTGATCAGGGTTCAGGAAATGGCCGACAAGTGGGTCCCATGGTCGGCAACATCCGGCATATGAGTGGTCAAGGCAAGTCAATATAGGAGCTAACGTACGCTACGGATTGCATATTACGTACGTTAAATGGGTGAGTTACTGTAGCAAGTCAACGACTATAATACGAACGCTAAGGCATGAGCTTTGCGTACGTAAGCCATTGAATGAATTAAAAGCAATAGTCCCTGGACGGTTATTGCCTATGCTATCAAGGCAGAACGCATACGTGAGGCATTGATCGCGAACGTTGGTGTTACATGTTGTACATAAGGAGTGTTACGTGTGCTCGGTTGTTCATATAACGTACGTAGTGACTAGAATTTATAAATATGTGGGATCTCAAGCACCTTGGTATTTTGAGAAGTTCAACCTCGCTTTTTAGTTCTTCAATCCTTCGAGACTGATTTGCCTCTCCTAAATCGATTAAGGACTGGAGAGCATAGATTGGAGCAGGATATATGGAGTTAAAGTTGATTCTTGAGATGTTCATTGTTGAACATTTTCTTGAGGTATGTCGAACCATTCTACACTTTAATTTTTTTTTTATCCTGATATTGTTATTGATGATTACATCTTGTAATGGTAGATTTTAGAAGTGCGGTGATGAATTTGAATATTTCACGAAAATTTGTGTTGAGGAAATGATGATATATGTATCTTGGATTATGTTGTTTTATTATGAGCATGATTATGGAATCATGGTGTCCTTCGTACATATCACCCTAAGAAGGAATATGTTAAAAGATATAAATGGTTTTGGATATAGTCTTGGATTTGATATTTAGAAATTAATAGTATATTGATTATAGTGGTGGATTTCAGATGTTCTTGATGAAACACAAATCATGATATGAGGTTGAAACTCGAGTGATTGTGGTTAATCTTGGTATATGATTATTCATAATATTGAATTATTCGGATAGTTTGGATTTTTTGAGGGTATCGGTATCAGCGTTTTCCGATGGATTTACGAATATGAACAAAAAGGCACATTCTTAAATTCGTATTTGAGGTCAAAGTTGGAAGTGAGAATGTTGACACACATATTATTAGTTTAAATTGATTATTGGTATGATTATCGGATTTCAGACTTGTGTTGTTAAAATGAGTTCATGATTGATCGAAGTATTTTTAAACCATTGGGTTTGTTGGTTAGTTATACCGGTTGTTGATTATTATCAAACGGGCTGTTAATCGATTATGACATTAGATTGTGATAGTTGATCGATGACTATAACCTTTATGTTGAAATTGAGAGTGAAGAACTCGTGGATTGCCTTGGTCGGGATGGAGAGGCTCGTAGAGGAACACAGTGGGTTTGGTAACGGATTCGTTGCATTGTCGTCGAGGCAAGTTTATACTCGTTCAGTTCATAATACTTAATGAATGGTTTCAGTTTCATTTCATTTATGATTCATATAACAGTGATATTGTGAATGTGAAATTACCGGGATAGTGGTTTATATATTGTGCTTTGCTTTGTATTAAATCATAATGTATCTGATTTAAATGTGTTTGTTGAAGTCGGAAATTTGAGTCATCTTTAGTTGGTGATATGGAATGTTGGATATCGAAGATAGTTATCGTGTCGACAATGATGTCGGGACGATGGTTTATGGATGTTGATGGACTGTACCTCATTCGAGATTATTCGAGTAAGTTGTACATTCGTTCAGGGATGTTGTTCGTGGAAAGAATATTGTCTTCGATTTTGAAGTAATTTAAGTATTGTTCAGCTATGAAGATAATTATTATGTTGAGTTGTTATATATGTTGTACATTGAGGCTTCGTATATTGAGATTCGTATTGGTTGTTCGTTGAGGGATATTGATCCCAGGACTATGGTTGGTATTAATGGTTGTGTCGATTGTTTCATTGAGGGATGTTGATCCCAGAACTGTTGTCTGAGATTGTTGATCGTATGGATTATCCTTTGGGGATTGTGATCCCAGGATGTTTGTTTTGGATATGGTCGGTCGTGTCGATCTTTCATTGTCTGTGTGTCTTTGTTCACTTCGGTGAGTCTTTTGATCCTTATTGGATATGTGATTCTTTGAGTTTCGTTGTCATGTTGCATCGTGACATATCTGGAGCCATATCTGCGTTTTGATTTGTTATTGTGTAGGATTTTTAGCTGGGCACACTATGGTTATGTGTTGATATTTCCACATTGAACCGTGCACATGAGACATAGTTCGTGAGGCTAATTAGGTACATGTCCCACGTATATCCTGGATTCCATATACGGGGTGGACATGTGCACGGACACATTTCCGGATCGGGCGTACTATGACTTCCATCTTTGAACCATATTGTTTGGTCGTTCATCCTTCATTTATGGTTGGGTATGTTCGACGGTTTGCGGTTGGCTGTTCATACGTCCGAGGGGTATGTTCGATAGTTGGCGTCATTTTTTTGAGATCCTTTATTGTTGATCGTTTGGAGTTTACCTTGTTGATGATATTCTCGGTTGATGTATTGGTTGATCATTGTTATTGATCGTATGATCATTCGTACTATACGTCGATGTTTCGGGATTTGTATTCATTGTTTTGTGGTAGTTGATCTACAGATATGTTGTATGTTATTGGTTTACCGAGTTTGAGATTTGATTGTATAATCCGACGGATAGGATTGGGCACGGATGCATTATTCTACACTTGTAAGTTATGATGATGTTTTGAGAATTCATGGTATTGTTTGAATACAGTACAGACGGTAGTATTTGAGTTTATTTGTCAATTAAGAGTGTAAGATGTGAATTGTGAGGAGGATTGAATTGTTTTGGCTTTCCATGAGTTGGTAATATTATGATGGTACTCGGAGATGGAGCTAGTAGTGGTCGTGAAGAGGTGAGCTTTCAGGGTGATACTAGTTATGACATTTAATGGGGAATCGAGTATTGTTACTGAATGATTATTTTCCGCTGCAAATGTATTTCTAACTGTTTCTTATAACCGTTGCATGAGTATTTGTAAATGGCCCTTTTGATATTTTGCAACTCAAGTTATTTCAGAAAATCATTTTCTAAACGTATGTCAATACGTATGACGGTGGTTTAACATATATTCATGAATTTGTTGGGTTCTTACATTTTGGTTTTGTACTTTCAAATGATATTTTACGGCAGTTTTTCATAAATAAATTCAGTAAAGTCTTTCGAATTTTTTTGAAGGATATTGCCGTCAATTGTCTTTTGACATGCTTTAAACGATTTCGAAAACAATTTTTTTTTTGCCTTATGGGTTCCGGCGTGGGGGTCTACGACGCTGTAGTATTCCCTGATAATTTTGGGAGTGATACAGAAACTGGTATGTTGGTATTGTGTTGAGACTTCATATAGGAGTCGTATGTTAGTATCACGGGAGAACCTCAACTTCACGTACCCGTAAGTATATTGCTTTGGTTAGTCGATTGTGATAATGATTGATTATTTTTGTGACGAGGTTAGAAATTTTCGGTTGAGATGTTGGTTGAAAAAGGATTGCAAGTTTCAGGACGAAACTTCTTTTTAGGGGGTAAGGGTGTAATACCCGTGTATTTTGAGTGTTGTTTTAGATGTATTTTGTGGTATTGTGGCTATTTGGATCGTATGTATTGATGATTGACCTTGGTATGTTCATGGCTGATAATTATTGAGTTTTGCAATTTTCGGATTGTGCTCGTTTTGGCCGGAATGTCGAAGTGGTGACTCGAGAGTTATGGCCGTAAGATATGAATGTATTACCAAAAGGGGGTTAATAGAATAAGAGTAGGTATTTCCGAATTGTGATTTGCACAAGGGCTGACTTCGGTCGATCACCATAAATTCCACAAAAATCCAAAAATTCTAAACATTTACAGAATTGTGTAGAATTGAGTTAGCTTTCTAATGGTTCAAACGGTGAGTCAAATGGAGTCCAGACGAAGGAGTTATGGTCGAAATATCAGACCCTGGTGCAGTGACACGGCCGTGTCATTTGACGCGGGCGTGTCGAACTGTTACAGTTAAGCAAAAAGGTTCTGGACTGTGACACGACCCCTGACTCGACCGTGTCCTGTGACACGACCGGAAGTGTAGAAATACTGAAAAACCCATTTTGGGATCTATATATAGCCTTTGGTCGATTTTTTGGGCATTCTAGCACCTTTCCTTCATCCTCCACCTAGAATCCTTCATCTTAAACTCCAAAATCAAGCCATAAACATGTTCCAAACACTATAGAATCAAGATATCAAGTTCTTGATTCAAGTTCATTTTGGCTTTGGATTATGTTAGATTATGATGTTGTAATCATGTTCCTTTGTTTTCCCTCAAAGTTTATGGATTAAATTCTGAGTTTTTAATCCGTTCTTGGGTTCGACCTTTGTCGCCTCCGTAGTATTCGATTAAATGTCTCTAAGGGTAGAACTTAGGGTGAATTCTTCCATTTCCATGGTGTTGTGTTTTGATTCGGTATCTCGATGTTTTAGGGTTGAATTGTTGAAGGAAGTTCGAACCGTGCGACCATCCATTCGTTGTTTCCCGTGTCGTTCGAATTGAGGCAAGTACTTTGATTGTGTTTAATGTACTTCGTGTGAATATGTAAAAATGTGATTTGTGCCAATTGTTGATCGAGTGTGTGTGAGCCGAGTAAAACCAGTGAGGGTCCCCTGGGGTCCGATAGGCTGCATTTCCCTACGGATCACTTGGTTGGGCTATACAACCAGAGAGAGCCTGACGAGGTCTCTTGGGGTGCGTATCTTGCGAGATGCGGGGCCAGTATAGCTCGGGAGGTTGTTTTGTGATGATGATTGTGATGTGGTATTCCGGAATATCTGTGATGGCACTGTGATTTCTATGGTTTTGTTGATTATTCACTTGTTGTACATATTCTAGAATCATTGTACTTGCACCAGCTTCTTGCTGACCCCTTCTGGGGTGGATATACTTTTGTGTATTCAGGTACAGGTCCAGAGGGAGGACTAGCACAGGACGGACACGAGCTTGGTGGGCAGCAGTGATATCGTGTGCTAATTTGAGTTGGTGGTTGTTTGGTCATGGTCAAAGTCATGTTTTGGTTTTGTACTCGCTGCGGTACCGTGTTGTATGTCATGTCAGATTTGATGGTTAATGATGTTGTTGTACTCCCGTTGAAATGGTTGTATTTTATGATCCTACGGGACGATTTGTTATTTGGTATTGTGGTGTACAACTTATCGAGTTGAATTTGGTGTCCTTTAATGGATGAATGTCCTAGTTTTGTTATCGTTTAATGTATTTTATTTTGGTCTAAGCCTGGTAGATTCTCCAAAAAGAATCTACGGCGCTGTAATATCCCTGTAAATCACGGGGCTGTTACACAATCATCCTATAACATCCCTTGATCCAGCGAATCAAGGTTAGATCTTTAGAACCCTACTTATGGGGAGATTTGTGGGTTTTCGCGTTTTTGTCCGATTCGTTCCATTTTGTTGATTAATTCATGATGAATATGATTAATCTTGTTGGTATTCTTAGTTTTCCTACGAATTCATGGTATATTTCGTGGTTTTTATGGAATCGAGAGGGTTTGGTTGTGGTCCGCCCTCGTTGTCATTTTTATATGAATATACATGAATCGTAGACGGGTTTTCGGGTGTATTCCAATTCCGTATTCGTTTAGAAATGGTTTTGATTGTATTCTTCGAATCGTTAGGTTCGGTTTCGTTGGTTCCTAGCGTTCGTCGGTGACTTTCCTTTCCGTTCGTTGCGTCGTCAATTATTCAAGGCAAGTATTTTTGGAAACCTTTATGCTTAACGTGAAATGGTAATGTATATTGTGTGTGACTTGCTCACCTCGGGAGGGTCTGACGGGGCCTCGGGGGAATTTATGACTTCACTATGGATTCACGAGTTTGATTCGCTAGCCAGCTCGGGAGGGTCCTTAGAGGCCTCGGGTGGGATTTGTGGCTTCGTCCCGGTCCTAGGCGATGCTAGTGCGTGGCCTGCTTTCTAAAGTGGCCAGCTCGGGAAGGTCCTTGGAGGCCTCGGGTGGGATTTGCGGCTTCGTCCCGGTCCTAGGCAAATTTGATTGTGACTGTTTGTTTCCCGAAAAGACATGTCTGGTTTTGGTTTAGAAATGATTTGGTGCATTGTACTATGAAATGTGTAAGCGATTGGTTTGCCTTGATTACTTGTACTAGCGTAATTGCAAACCCCTCTGGGGACCGTTTTGGGGAAATTCTTGTTATGGATTTCAGGTTATGTTTAGCCAGACGAGCGGGCGCTGGGATGGTACGAGGATGTCGGCCAAGGTTGTTGACATGTGCAATTGAGTCTTATTATTTCTACTGTCTCTTTTGATATGGTTGTTTTCCAAATTGTAAACTTATAGATTGTACTCGCGAGTACTTAGGCTTTTCCTTTCGGATTGTGATTAGTCTTCGTTGAAGTTACTATATTTGTCGGTTGATGTTTATTATGCCGGTTGTACCGGACGTGTTATTTTATGTTCTTGTTGTTAACAATTGTTTCCTTGATAACTGAGACGGTTAGTCGAGTGGTGTTTTCTTGTTTTAGCCTGGTGGGTCCCATGTAGGGGTCCACGGTGCTGTAATACACCTCGAATATCTCGGGGGTGTTATAGAAAATGGTATCAGAGATCTAGGTTTATGGATACCTAAGCTTGTCGATTATTTGGGTCTAGATGTGTTTTGTATTGCACATTGTCACACCGCTGTCGGCATCTCAGTACATCCAGTGCTCGTAAGTTTTCCTTACTCGATTCTCTTGTTTTCTCGTATTGTATTTCCACTTCTTGAACTGTGATTGTCTCTCTCGTACTTATCATCGAGTTGTTTTTTTTATCCATCCGGTCCGTGTACTTTTTGATTCTAGTATTGCACAGTCGTCTATCTCTCTGGAGTATGTGCGTCGTTCTGGGCTTGACCGTTTGTCGTCTTGTGAGCCTTCCATCGCTAAACTTCCTAGCGTTGGTTAGATCGTTGGTGATCGGAAGATCCGAGATTTGCTCCGTGGTATATTGTGAGGGGGCTTTACTCTCTAATCTTTTGTTGTATGATGGAATCTGTGTTTGGTAATTGCGATATACTAAATGTATGTCGATCCGAATGTACCGATAATTTGGACACCGAGGGGTGCAGTATGATGTGGAAGTTTTGAACATTGATTTGTTCCGGGAAAGGTATCGATGGCAGAGTTTGTTTAGAAACTCACATAAATGGTTTCGACATGTGTTCGAATCGGTGTTCATTAGTTATGCTGTTAAACTTGAAGATATAGTTTGACATATGCTTGGAATTAGTGTTTAGAGTTGCGCTTGTTGAACTGGTGATTTTTTAATGCCGTATATGCGTGTGTTCGGGAATTGATGGTACTTGGCTAATTGTTGTTATTTACAACCAATGTGCTTCTATTAATAATAATACATGCGGCGTGCATGCTTGAAAATTTCCTAGACTTGATCGTATTGTGGGTTTTTGAAAAGTGACATATTTGGGGGAGCCAGCCTTGTATTTTCAAATAAAACCTTGTGCGGTATTTGAAAGTCGTGTTTAAAAGTGTTTTAGGACATTTTATAAAATGCTACCGCTGTCAAACCCTTGTCGTGTTTGAAAGGGTCTTGAAAACGATTTTTAACTTATCGGTTTTATTTTCAAATAACTAGAGTATACGATTTTAGAAATCAGACTAGCTTGGGGAAACCTAGGCTGTCGAGTCAAGTTGTGTTTGTTGAGTTTTGTCTCTTCGGATTTTGTCTGACTTAGTCACGTCGCGATGCGTCGTCTGAGTTCATTGGTCGTGATTAGTATCGAGGGGCGATCGTCGTTTTCGTGCGACCTATGGATGTAAGACTCCCTTCTTTGTGTTGTGTCTCGTGTGACACGAGTTATTTGTATGATTAGATGTTAAATGATGAAATCCTTCTGTGGATTTTGATTTCAGGATATGTGCTTATTCGACTCTCGTATTTGGTTTATACGAGGAGTGTAAATCATTCGCCGATGTATTTTCGAACCGCATTTTATCCATTTGTGTGAGTCTTTCAAAATGACTTAGGTATTTTGCAACCGAGTTTTATTTCAGAAACTCGATTCCCTTAACCGAGTTTTGGCATTTTGGCCTTGATCGTTTGGCGACATTCTTATGACGGTACTTGGTGTTGTTAAATGACTTTTGTGAGTGTTTTGAAAATATTATCACATCGATCTTTTTGGCATTTTTGAAATGACGTGGAAAATTGTTCTTAGCACAGTAAATCCTGTGAGAAGGGTTTACGGCGTGTAATATTCTCGGGAGGATCCGGGAGTGTTACAATTATGGGGGTGTCATACCCATTTATGAGATGTTCTGTTGTTGTCTCTCGAGTCGTTAGCGCACGCTACGCTGCGGCTAGCGCGCGCGAGAGTGCATTAGTAGCACGCTAAGGGGAGGATAGTGCACGCTACACGGTAGTTCAGGGCGGTCCAGGAGCTACCGGTGGGTCTGCAAGCTCTCGTTAGCGCACGGTAACACTTGGGGTTAGCGCACGCTAACAATGTATTTTTGGTCGGGAATTTTGTTTGGTGCCGTGATAGCGCACGCTAACCTTAATAATTAGCGCACGCTAATTTTGTCGATATAAATCTTGGACACGATCTAGAATCTGCATTTTCTTCATTTCTTCTTCTTCCTCCGTGATTTTGAGACGTAGCGACTAGGGTTCGCATCTGGGCTGATTTTCTTCCATCCAAAGGTGTTTTGGAGTATCCTAGGTGATTATAACATCATCCAATCCATTGTTCTTCGCGGATCTAGGTATTTTCTTGAATCCCAGTCGACTTTTTGGAGTTTTGTTCTTGATTTCGTTTCCATCCGGTTTTGATAAACCGATTGTAGTTTAATGATGTTGTTAAACATATCCTAGGAATTGTATATCACTGTCTTGATTTTGAACGATTTGATGCGTGTGCTATGATGTGTTTAAGTGAATGTTGATACGTGTGAATTTTGGGCATTTTGGCCTATTGTACTTCTGATAAACCTTGAGTATCTTAGAAAATAAATCTCGAGATGTACTTTTAAAAAGAATTATTTTCTCGCAGTGTTCTCAGGATGCCTACTAGCACCACGCTATGTTTCAAAATTATTCTACTTTGAGGATCAAAATATTTTGAGATATTTCTAATGATTTAGAAACACATTTGCTTAGACCCGAAGGTCGAATATTGCTGAAAAGTTTTAATTTAAAGAAAGGTGTCCTCATTTTTTTTATCAAACGCAAGATGATTTTTTTTTCAAAGTCTCGATGACGATGTTGTACTACTTTTTTTTGATATATGATACTCAAGATAAACTGGTGCTTCCAAATTATTTTCAAAAGGTGGCTTTCGTTTTTAAAACCTATCATTCCTGTTTGCAGTCCGAGAATATATGTGTGATGTTCGTACTCTCGTTAGGGTGTTAACCCCGAGTTGTGATTGAATTGGTGGTGTGAGCGTTGAGTCGTTCGCCACCTAGTTGTTGTGGTAGCCCTCTGGGAGAGGTGTGATGTTGGTATTGAATGTTGTCGCCTCATAGTGATTTATGCGTTATCGCATATATGCGAGCTATTAGAGCTTGGGTTGGTATGGTTGTGTGCATCGGTGATTGTTCTGCGTTGTGTCGGTTGCTTGTTTTATTGTTACCTTGGTTCCGTTGTTGTGAGTTTCGGGGGCGAGGTCGAAGGTAATCCGTATTTTTTTTTTGACTTCTGCATTTTCCTCTTTCCCAATTCTATCGACTCATTAGTGTTCGTTGATACTCTTTGAACTTGTTCGATATTTTGGTTTTTATCGTTCGAACAAGCCATGATCTTATTTTGGTTCGATCTGGTTATTGTTGTGACTTTTCCCGAGTTTGGTTCAATTCTTGTGAACCTTGTTCGAAGTAACATCTTTTAGTTCCTACCAGCTCTTTTAACGTCTTGAGTTGAAGCGTGAACTTCGGAGTTGTTATCCGATCATTATTTTTTCGATCTTTGTTTCTCGATCGTTGTTGTTCGATCATTGTTTTTCGATCGTTGTTGTTCGATCATTGTTGATTCGATCGTGGTCACCTTTGCAGATTGCTGTACGCATCATTTCTATTTTTTCGATTGTTCATGGTTCCTTGTAATAGGTGCCTTGTGTTTTGCGACTGTTCAGATAATTGATTTGATGATATTATCTATTTGATGACGCTTGTCACTTGTTGGTTTTGTTATGTCTCTACCTGTAGCGTTGTGTTGGTCGTCGTAGAGCGCGTTTTCACGCCGTATATTTCTTTGCGTTGTTCGTAACGTTTCGCCATTTGGGCGTGAGTTTTCAATTATGGTGTACCTCGTTGAGTTTTCCTGCCGGGATATTACTTCTCCCTACTTGTTTTAAGTTTCGGGACGAAACTTCTTTTAAGGAGGGTAGTAATGTAATACCCGCAATTTTGATTTCCGGTAATTTTCCTTTTTTGGCGACAGTCCATTTTTGACGACTCGCTTGTGACCGTTTCGTCATTTCGAGAATTATTAATTCTACACTTTTTGACATTCGAGTTCATTTCGGTGTTGTTCTGTTGAGTTCCGTGCTTCTTAGCGACTTTTCCGTACTTGAGTTTGATTCTTGCGAATCTCGTTTGAAACTGTTGTTTCGAGTTTTCTGTAAGTCCGTTTAACTTTGTTAGACGTGTTTTGAACTTCGGTTTGGATATTCGATCACGTATCGTGATTTTTGGGCATTTTGGGCCATTTTGTAATTTCCTAAAAGTTATGGGTATCTGTATCTGTATTTGTTGTCACGACTCTTTTCTTGGTCGCGTATGATTAATTATTGCATTATGTTTTCATTTCGGGTCGTTGATGCTGTCCGTGAGCATTTCGTCGTGTTCGTTCCGTATGTTTTCGGAAATTGAGTCGTCGGATCATGGCGGCTGAGCACTGGCCGGACAGGTGCGGCACTATCGGAAGTGCTGGGCACTGGCCGAGCAGGCACGGCAGGAACCGGCGTAGCGCACGCTACGGCTGGAAGGCTGCGCGCGCTAACTCGACAGGTGTAGCGCACGCTGTCGACCGGCCCAGCGTACGCTATCGGATCTGGGCAGAGGAGTTCTGAGGTTCTGGACTCGGGTAGGATCGGCAGGTAGCGCACGCTACTGTCGGTCGTGGCGCACGCTAACTGGCAAGTGTAGCGCACGCTGCCGGCCGACTAGCCTACGTTACCTGGGCGAGCTGTTTAGTCCAGAGGTTAGTGGATGTCGCTTGCGCGCTAGCGCTCGCAGCCGCACGCTTATCGGCCTGACGGCGGTGTCACGGTCGGAAGGTTTTGTTGGCAGTGCCGGGTCGTGCGGGCCCTGGCCGAGGGTTCTGGGCCGATACTGGCCGATAGCGCACGCTAGTCCGGGAAGGCTAGCGCACGCTAGTTCCGGCCCAGTATATATATGACAGAGCAGCCTCATTTTCACTCGTTTTTCATTTCCTTTCTTTTCCGTCCGCGGCTGGAGGTTCGGAGGAGGCGAAGCCATGTTGTTAGACAATGAATCCATGAAGTTCTAGAGGTTATACCATTGATCAATCATCCTATAACATCCCTTGATCCAGCGAATCAAGGTTAGATCTTTAGAACCCTACTTTTGGGGAGATTTGGGGGTTTTCGCGTTTTTGTCCGATTCGTTCCGTTTTGTTGATTAATTCATGATGAATATGATTAATCTTGTTGGTATTCTTAGTTTTCCTACGAATTCATGGTATATTTCGTGGTTTTTATGGAATCGAGAGGGTTTGGTTGTGGTCCGCCCTCGTTGTCATTTTTATATGAATATACATGAATCGTAGACGGGTTTTCGGGTGTATTCCAATTCCGTATTCGTTTAGAAATGGTTTTGATTGTATTCTTCGAATCGTTAGGTTCGGTTTCGTTGGTTCCTAGCGTTTCGGTGACTTTCCTTTCCGTTCGTTGCGTCGTCAATTATTCAAGGCAAATATTTTTGGAAACCTTTATGCTTAACGTGAAATGGTAATGTATATTGTGTGTGACTTGCTCACCTCGGGAGGGTCCGATGGGGCCTCGGGGGAATTTATGACTTCACTCTGGATTCACGAGTTTGATTCACTAGCCAGCTCGGGAGGGTCCTTAGAGGCCTCGGGTGGGATTTGTGGCTTCGTCCCGGTCCTAGGCGATGCTAGTGCGTGGCCTGTTTTCTAAAGTGGCCACTCGGGAAGGTCCTTAGAGGCCTCGGGTGGGATTTGTGGCTTCGTCCGGTCCTAGGCAAATTTGATTGTGACTGTTTGTTTCCCGAAAAGACATGTCTGGTTTTGGTTTAGAAATGATTTGGTGCATTGTACTATGAAATGTGTAAGCGATTGGTTTGCCTTGATTACTTGTACTAGCGTAATTGCTAACCCCTCTGGGGACCGTTTGGGAAATTCTTGTTATGGATTTCGTGTTATGTTTAGCCATTTGAGCTGCTACTGGGATGGTACGAGGATGTCGGCCAAGGTTGTTGACATGTGCAATTGAGTCTTATTATTTCTATTGTCTCTTTTGATATGGTTGTTTTCCAAATTGTAAACTTATAGATTGTACTCGCGAGTACTTAGGCTTTTCCTTTCGGATTGTGATTAGTCTTCGTTGAAGTTACTATATTTGTCGGTTGATGTTTATTATGCCGGTTGTACCGGACGTGTTATTTTATGTTCTTGTTGTTAACAATTGTTTCCTTGATAACTGAGACGGTTAGTCGAGTGGTGTTTTCTTGTTTTAGCCTGGTGGGTCCCATGTAGGGGTCCACGGTGCTGTAATACACCTCGAATATCTCGGGGGTGTTATAGAAAATGGTATCAGAGATCTAGGTTTATGGATACCTAAGCTTGTCGATTATTTGGGTCTAGATGTGTTTTGTATTGCACATTGTCACACCGTGTCGGCATCTCGGTACATCCGGTGCTCGTAAGTTTTCCTTACTCGATTCTCTTGTTTTCTCGTATTGTATTTCCACTTCTTGAACTGTGATTGTCTCTCTCGTACTTATCATCGAGTTGTTTTTTTTATCCATCCGGTCCGTGTACTTTTTGATTCTAGTATTGCACAGTCGTCTATCTCTCTGGAGTATGTGCGTCGTTCTGGGCTTGACCGTTTGTCGTCTTGTGAGCCTTCCATCGCTAAACTTCCTAGCGTTGGTTAGATCGTTGGTGATCGGAAGATCCGAGATTTGCTCCGTGGTATATTGTGAGGGGGCTTTACTCTCTAATCTTTTGTTGTATGATGGAATCTGTGTTTGGTAATTGCGATATACTAAATGTATGTCGATCCGAATGTACCGATAATTTGGACACCGAGGGGTGCAGTATGATGTGGAAGTTTTGAACATTGATTTGTTCCGGGAAAGGTATCGATGGCAGAGTTTGTTTAGAAACTCACATAAATGGTTTCGACATGTGTTCGAATCGGTGTTCATTAGTTATGCTGTTAAACTTGAAGATATAGTTTGACATATGCTTGGAATTAGTGTTTCCGAGTTGCGCTTGTTGAACTGGTGATTTTTTAATGCCGTATATGCGTGTGTTCGGGAATTGATGGTACTTGGCTAATTGTTGTTATTTACAACCAATGTGCTTCTATTAATAATAATACATGCGGCGTGCATGCTTGAAAATTTCCTAGACTTGATCGTATTGTGGGTTTTTGAAAAGTGACATATTTGGGGGAGCCAGCCTTGTATTTTCAAATAAAACCTTGTGCGGTATTTGAAAGTCGTGTTTAAAAGTGTTTTAGGACATTTTATAAAATGCTACCGCTGTCAAACCCTTGTCGTGTTTGAAAGGGTCTTGAAAACGATTTTTAACTTATCGGTTTTATTTTCAAATAACTAGAGTATACGATTTTAGAAATCAGACTAGCTTGGGGAAACCTAGGCTGTCGAGTCAAGTTGTGTTTGTTGAGTTTTGTCTCTTCGGATTTTGTCTGACTTAGTCACGTCGCGATGCGTCGTCTGAGTTCATTGGTCGTGATTAGTATCGAGGGGCGATCGTCGTTTTCGTGCGACCTATGGATGTAAGACTCCCTTCTTTGTGTTGTGTCTCGTGTGACACGAGTTATTTGTATGATTAGATGTTAAATGATGAAATCCTTCTGTGGATTTTGATTTCAGGATATGTGCTTATTCGACTCTCGTATTTGGTTTATACGAGGAGTGTCGTCGCTGCTGATGTATTTTCGAACCGCATTTTATCCGCTGTGTGAGTCTTTCAAAATGACTTCCGGTATTTTGCAAACTGAGTTTTATTTCGTAAAACTGATTCCCTTAACCGAGTTTTGGCATTTTGGCCTTGATCGTTTTGGCGACATTCTTATGACGGTACTTGGTGTTGTTAAATGACTTTTGTGAGTGTTTTGAAAATATTACTGTCATCGATCTTTTTGGCATTTTTGAAATGACGTGGAAAATTGTTCTTAGCCTGGTAAATCCCTGTGAGAAGGGTTTACGGCGTGTAATATTCTCAGGAGGATCCGGGAGTGTTACAATTATGGGGGTGTCATACCCATTTATGAGATGTTCTGTTGTTGTCTCTCTGAGTCGTTAGCGCACGCTACGCTTTGCGGCTAGCGCGCGCGAGAGTGCATTAGTAGCACGCTAAGGGGAGGATAGTGCACGCTACCTGGTAGTTCAGGGCAGTCCAGGAGCTACTGGACTGGGTCTGAAGCTCTCGTTAGCGCACGGTAACACTTGGGGTTAGCGCACGCTAACAATGTATTTTTGGTCAGGAATTTTGTTTGGTGCCGTGATAGCGCACGCTAACCTTAATAATTAGCGCACGCTAATTTTGTCCAGTATAAATACTGGACACCAGTCTAGAATCTGCATTTTTCTTCATTTCTTCTTCTTCCTCCGTGATTTTGAGACGTAGCGACTAGGGTTCGCATCTGGGCTGATTTTCTTCCATCCAAAGGTGTTTTGGAGTATCCTAGGTGATTATAACATCATCCAATCCATTGTTCTTCGCCGGATCTAGGTATTTTTCTTGAATCCCCAGAGTCGACTTTTTGGAGTTTTGTTCTTGATTTCGTTTCCATCCGGTTTTGATAAACCGATTGTAGTTTAATGATGTTGTTAAACATATCCTAGGAATTGTATATCACTGTCTTGATTTTGAACGATTTGATGCGTGTGCTATGATGTGTTTAAGTGAATGTTGATACGTGTGAATTTTGGGCATTTTGGCCTATTGTACTTCTGATAAACCTTGAGTATCTTAGAAAATAAATCTCGAGATGTACTTTTAAAAAGAATTATTTTCTCGCAGTGTTCTCAGGATGCCTACTAGCACCACGCTATGTTTCAAAATTATTCTACTTTGAGGATCAAAATATTTTGAGATATTTCTAATGATTTAGAAACACATTTGCTTAGACCCGAAGGTCGAATATTGCTGAAAAGTTTTAATTTAAAGAAAGGTGTCCTCATTTTTTTTATCAAACGCAAGATGATTTTTTTTTCAAAGTCTCGATGACGATGTTGTACTACTTTTTTTTGATATATGATACTCAAGATAAACTGGTGCTTCCAAATTATTTTCAAAAGGTGGCTTTCGTTTTTAAAACCTATCATTCCTGTTTGCAGTCCGAGAATATATGTGTGATGTTCGTACTCTCGTTAGGGTGTTAACCCCGAGTTGTGATTGAATTGGTGGTGTGAGCGTTGAGTCGTTCGCCACCTAGTTGTTGTGGTAGCCCTCTGGGAGAGGTGTGATGTTGGTATTGAATGTTGTCGCCTCATAGTGATTTATGCGTTATCGCATATATGCGAGCTATTAGAGCTTGGGTTGGTATGGTTGTGTGCATCGGTGATTGTTCTGCGTTGTGTCGGTTGCTTGTTTTATTGTTACCTTGGTTCCGTTGTTGTGAGTTTCGGGGGCGAGGTCGAAGGTAATCCCCGTATTTTTTTTTTGACTTCTGCATTTTCCTCTTTCCCAATTCTATCGACTCATTAGTGTTCGTTGATACTCTTTGAACTTGTTCGATATTTTGGTTTTTATCGTTCGAACAAGCCATGATCTTATTTTGGTTCGATCTGGTTATTGTTGTGACTTTTCCCGAGTTTGGTTCAATTCTTGTGAACCTTGTTCGAAGTAACATCTTTTAGTTCCTACCAGCTCTTTTAACGTCTTGAGTTGAAGCGTGAACTTCGGAGTTGTTATCCGATCATTATTTTTTCGATCTTTGTTTCTCGATCGTTGTTGTTCGATCATTGTTTTTCGATCGTTGTTGTTCGATCATTGTTGATTCGATCGTGGTCACCTTTGCAGATTGCTGTACGCATCATTTCTATTTTTTCGATTGTTCATGGTTCCTTGTAATAGGTGCCTTGTGTTTTGCGACTGTTCAGATAATTGATTTGATGATATTATCTATTTGATGACGCTTGTCACTTGTTGGTTTTGTTATGTCTCTACCTGTAGCGTTGTGTTGGTCGTCGTAGAGCGCGTTTTCACGCCGTATATTTCTTTGCGTTGTTCGTAACGTTTCGCCATTTGGGCGTGAGTTTTCAATTATGGTGTACCTCGTTGAGTTTTCCTGCCGGGATATTACTTCTCCCTACTTGTTTTAAGTTTCGGGACGAAACTTCTTTTAAGGAGGGTAGTAATGTAATACCCGCAATTTTGATTTCCGGTAATTTTCCTTTTTGGCGATACCATTTTGACGACTTCGCTTGTGACCGCTTTCGTCATTTCGAGAATTATTAATTCTACACTTTTTGACATTCGAGTTCATTTCGGTGTTGTTCTGTTGAGTTCCGTGCTTCTTAGCGACTTTTCCGTACTTGAGTTTGATTCTTGCGAATCTCGTTTGAAACTGTTGTTTCGAGTTTTCTGTAAGTCCGTTTAACTTTGTTAGACGTGTTTTGAACTTCGGTTTGGATATTCGATCACGTATCGTGATTTTTGGGCATTTTGGGCCATTTTGTAATTTCCTAAAAGTTATGGGTATCTGTATCTGTATTTGTTGTCACGACTCTTTTCTTGGTCGCGTATGATTAATTATTGCATTATGTTTTCATTTCGGGTCGTTGATGCTGTCCGTGAGCATTTCGTCGTGTTCGTTCCGTATGTTTTCGGAAATTGAGTCGTCGGATCATGGCGGCTGAGCACTGGCCGGACAGGTGCGGCACTATCGGAAGTCTTGGCATCGCCGAAAGGTGCACGGCAGAACCGGCGTAGCGCACGCCACGGCCGGGAAGGTCGCGCTAACTCGGCAGTGTAGCGACGCTGCCGACCGCCCAGCCAGACGCTATCGGATCTGGGCAGAGGAGTTCTGAGGTTCTGGACTCGGGTAGGATCGGCAGGTAGCGCACGCTACTGTCGGTCGTGGCGCACGCTAACTGGCAAGTGTAGCGCACGCTGCCGGCCGACTAGCCTACGTTACCTGGGCGAGCTGTTTAGTCCAGAGGTTAGTGGACAGGTCGCCTTGCGCGCGCTAGCGTCCGCGCAGCGCACGCTATCGGGGTCGGACGGGCAGGTCACGGTCGGCAGGTTTTGTTGGCAGTGCCGGGTCGTGCGGGCCCTGGCCGAGGGTTCTGGGCCGATACTGGCCGATAGCGCACGCTAGTCCGGGAAGGCTAGCGCACGCTAGTTCCGACCCAGTATATATATGACAGAGCAGCCTCATTTTCACTCGTTTTTCATTTCCTTTCTTTTCCGTCCGCGGCTGGAGGTTCGGAGGAGGCGAAGCCATGTTGTTAGACAATGAATCCATGAAGTTCTAGAGGTTATACCATTGATCAATCATCCTATAACATCCCTTGATCCAGCGAATCAAGGTTAGATCTTTAGAACCCTACTTTTGGGGAGATTTGGGGGTTTTCGCGTTTTTGTCCGATTCGTTCCGTTTTGTTGATTAATTCATGATGAATATGATTAATCTTGTTGGTATTCTTAGTTTTCCTACGAATTCATGGTATATTTCGTGGTTTTTATGGAATCGAGAGGGTTTGGTTGTGGTCCGCCCTCGTTGTCATTTTTATATGAATATACATGAATCGTAGACGGGTTTTCGGGTGTATTCCAATTCCGTATTCGTTTAGAAATGGTTTTGATTGTATTCTTCGAATCGTTAGGTTCGGTTTCGTTGGTTCCTAGCGTTCGTCGGTGACTTTCCTTTCCGTTCGTTGCGTCGTCAATTATTCAAGGCAAATATTTTTGGAAACCTTTATGCTTAACGTGAAATGGTAATGTATATTGTGTGTGACTTGCTCACCTCGGGAGGGTCCGATGGGGCCTCGGGGGAATTTATGACTTCACTCTGGATTCACGAGTTTGATTCACTAGCCAGCTCGGGAGGGTCCTTAGAGGCCTCGGGTGGGATTTGTGGCTTCGTCCCGGTCCTAGGCGATGCTAGTGCGTGGCCTGTTTTCTAAAGTGGCCAGCTCGGGAAGGTCCTTAGAGGCCTCGGGTGGGATTTGTGGCTTCGTCCCGGTCCTAGGCAAATTTGATTGTGACTGTTTGTTTCCCGAAAAGACATGTCTGGTTTTGGTTTAGAAATGATTTGGTGCATTGTACTATGAAATGTGTAAGCGATTGGTTTGCCTTGATTACTTGTACTAGCGTAATTGCTAACCCCTCTGGGGACCGTTTTGGGGAAATTCTTGTTATGGATTTCAGGTTATGTTTAGCCGCATTTGGCTTGGGATGGTACGAGGATGTCGGCCAAGGTTGTTGACATGTGCAATTGAGTCTTATTATTTCTACTGTCTCTTTTGATATGGTTGTTTTCCAAATTGTAAACTTATAGATTGTACTCGCGAGTACTTAGGCTTTTCCTTTCGGATTGTGATTAGTCTTCGTTGAAGTTACTATATTTGTCGGTTGATGTTTATTATGCCGGTTGTACCAGACGTGTTATTTTATGTTCTTGTTGTTAACAATTGTTTCCTTGATAACTGAGACGGTTAGTCGAGTGGTGTTTTCTTGTTTTAGCCTGGTGGGTCCCATGTAGGGGTCCACGGTGCTGTAATACACCTCGAATATCTCGGGGGTGTTATAGAAAATGGTATCAGAGATCTAGGTTTATGGATACCTAGGCTTGTCGATTATTTGGGTCTAGATGTGTTTTGTATTGCACATTGTCACACCGCTGTCGGCATCTCAGTACATCCAGTGCTCGTAAGTTTTTCTTACTCGATTCTCTTGTTTTCTCGTATTGTATTTCCACTTCTTGAACTGTGATTGTCTCTCTCGTACTTATCATCGAGTTGTTTTTTTATCCATCCGGTCCGTGTACTTTTTGATTCTAGTATTGCACAGTCGTCTATCTCTCTGGAGTATGTGCGTCATTCTGGGCTTGACCGTTTGTCGTCTTGTGAGCCTTCCATCGCTAAACTTCCTAGCGTTGGTTAGATCGTTGGTGATCGGAAGATCCGAGATTTGCTCCGTGGTATATTGTGAGGGGGCTTGACTCTCTAATCTTTTGTTGTATGATGGAATCTGTGTTTGGTAATTGCGATATACTAAATGTATGTCGAGCCGAATGTACCGATAGTTTGGACACCGATGGGTGCAGTATGATGTGGAAGTTTTGAACATTGATATGTTCCGGGAAAGGTATCGATGGCAGAGTTTGTTTAAAACTCACATAAATGGTTTCAACATGTGTTCGAATCGGTGTTCATTAGTTATGCTGTTAAACTTGAAGATATAGTTTGACATATGCTTGAAATTAGTGTTTCCGAGTTGCGCTTGTTGAAATGGTGATTTTTGAATGCCGTATATGCGTGTGTTCGGGAATTGATGGTACTTGGGTAATTGTTGTTATTTACAACCAATGTGCTTCTATTAATAATAATACATGCGGCGTGCATGCTTGAAAATTTCCTAGACTTGATCGTATTGTGGGTTTTTGAAAAGTGACATATTTGGGCGAGCCAGCCTTGTATTTTCAAATAAAACCTTGTGTCGGTATTTGAAAGTCGTGTTTAAAAGTGTTTTAGGACATTTTATAAAATTGTACCGCTGTCAAACCCTTGTCGTGTTTGAAAGGGTCTTGAAAACGATTTTTAACTTATCGGTTTTATTTTCAAATAACTAGAGTATACGATTTTAGAAATCAGACTAGCTTGGGGAAACCTAGGCTGTCGAGTCAAGTTGTGTTTGTTGAGTTTTGTCTCTTCGGATTTTGTCTGACTTAGTCACGTCGCGATGCGTCGTCTGAGTTCATTGGTCGTGATTAGTATCGAGGGGCGATCGTCGTTTTCGTGCGACCTATGGATGTAAGACTCCCTTCTTTGTGTTGTGTCTCGTGTGACACGAGTTATTTGTATGATTAGATGTTAAATGATGAAATCCTTCTGTGGATTTTGATTTCAGGATATGTGCTTATTCGACTCTCGTATTTGGTTTATACGAGGAGTGTCGTCGCTGCTGATGTATTTTCGAACCGCATTTTATCCGCTGTGTGAGTCTTTCAAAATGACTTCCGGTATTTTGCAAACTGAGTTTTATTTCGTAAAACTGATTCCCTTAACCGAGTTTTGGCATTTTGGCCTTGATCATTTTGGCGACATTCTTATGACGGTACTTGGTGTTGTTAAATGACTTTTGTGAGTGTTTTGAAAATATTACTGTCATCGATCTTTTTGGCATTTTTGAAATGACGTGGAAAATTGTTCTTAGCCTGGTAAATCCCTGTGAGAAGGGTTTACGGCGTGTAATATTCTCAGGAGGATCCGGGAGTGTTACAATTATGGGGGTGTCATACCCATTTCTGAGATGTTCTGTTGCTGTCTCTCTGAGTCGTTAGCGCACGCTACGCTTTGCGGCTAGTGCGCGCGAGAGTGCATTGGTAGAACGCTAAGGGGAGGATAGCGCACGCTACCTGGTAGTTCAGGGCAGTCCAGGAGCTACTGGACTGGGTCTGAAGCTCTCGTTAGCGCACGGTAACACTTGGGGTTAGCGCACGCTAACAATGTATTTTTGGTCAGGAATTTTGTTTGGTGCCGTGATAGCGCACGCTAACCTTAATAATTAGCGCACGCTAATTTTGTCCAGTATAAATACTGGACACCAGTCTAGAATCTGCATTTTTCTTCATTTCTTCTTCTTCCTCCGTGAGTTTGAGACGTAGCGACTAGGGTTCGCATCTGGGCTGATTTTCTTCCATCCAAAGGTGTTTTGGAGTATCCTAGGTGATTATAACATCATCTAATCCATTGTTCTTCGCCGGATCTAGGTATTTTTCTTGAATCCCTAGAGTCGACTTTTTGGAGTTTTGTTCTTGATTTCGTTTCCATCCGGTTTTGATAAACCGATTGTAGTTTAATGATGTTGTTAAACATATCCTCGGAATTGTATATCACTGTCTTGATTTTGAACGATTTAATGCGTGTGCTATGATGTGTTTAAGTGAATGTTGATACGTGTGAATTTTGGGCATTTTGGCCTATTGTACTTCTGATAAACCTTGAGTATCTTAGAAAATAAATCTCGAGATGTACTTTTAAAAAGAATTATTTTCTCGCAGTGTTCTCAGGATGCCTACTAGCACCACCCTATGTTTCAAAATTATTCTACTTTGAGGATCAAAATATTTTGAGATATTTCTAATGATTTAGAAACGCATTTGCTTAGACCTGAAGGTCGAATATTGCTGAAAAGTTTTAATTTAAAGAAAGGTGTCCTCATTTTTTTTATCAAACGCAAGATGATTTTTTTTCAAAGTCTCGATGACGATGTTGTACTACTTTTTTTGATATATGATACTCAAGATCAACTGGTGCTTCCAAATTATTTTCAAAAGGTGGCTTTCGTTTTTAAAACCTATCATTCCTGTTTGCGGTCCGAGAATATATGTGTGATGTTCGTACTCTCGTTAGGGTGTTAACCCCGAGTTGTGATTGAATTGGTGGTGTGAGCGTTGAGTCGTTCGCCACCTAGTTGTTGTGGTAGCCCTCTGGGAGAGGTGTGATGTTGGTATTGAATGTTGTCGCCTCATAGAGATTTATGCGTTATCGCATATTTGCGAGCTATTAGAGCTTGGGTTGGTATGGTTGTGTGCATCAGTGATTGTTCTGCGTTGTGTCGGTTGCTTGTTGTATTGTTACCTTGGTTCCGTTGTTGTGAGTTTCGGGGGCGAGGTCGAAGGTAATCCCCGTATTTTTTTTTGACTTCTGCATTTTCCTCTTTCCCAATTCTATCGACTCGTTAGTGTTCGTTGATACTCTTTGAACTTGTTCGGTATTTTGGTTTTTATCGTTCGAACAAGCCATGATCTTATTTTGGTTCGATCTGGTTATTGTTGTGACTTTTCCCGAGTTTGGTTCAATTCTTGTGAACCTTGTTCGAAGTAACATCTTTTAGTTCCTACCAGCTCTTTTAACGTCTTGAGTTGAAGCGTGAACTTCGGAGTTGTTATCCGATCATTATTTTTCGATCTTTGTTTCTCGATCGTTGTTGTTCGATCATTGTTTTCCGATCGTTGTTGTTCGATCATTGTTGATTCGATCGTGGTCACCTTTGCAGATTGCTGTACGCATCATTTCTATTTTTTCGATTGTTCATGGATCCTTGTAATAGGTGCCTTGTGTTTTGCGACTGTTCAGATAATTGACTTGATGATATTATCTATTTGATGACGCTTGTCACTTGTTGGTTTTGTTATGTCTCTACCTGTAGCGCTGTGTTGGTCGTCGTAGAGCGCGATTTCACGCCGTATATTTCTTTGCGTTGTTCGTAACGTTTCGCCGTTTGGGCGTGAGTTTTCGGTTCTGGTGTACCTCGTTGAGTTTTCCTGCCGGGATATTGCTTCTCCCTACTTGTTTTAAGTTTCGGGACGAAACTTCTTTTAAGTAGGGTAGTAATGTAATACCCGCAATTTTGATTTCCGGTAATTTTCCTTTTTTGGCGACAGTCTATTTTTGACGACTCGCTTGTGACCGTTTCGTCATTTCGAGAATTATTAATTCTACACTTTTTGACATTCGAGTTCGTTTCGGTGTTGTTCTGTTGAGTTCCGTGCTTCTTAGCGACTTTTCCGTACTTGAGTTTGATTCTTGCGAATCTCGTTTGAAACTGTTGTTTCGAGTTTTCTGTAAGTCCGTTTAACTTTGTTAGACGTGTTTTGAAATTCGGTTTGGATATTCGATCACGTATCGTGATTTTTGGGCATTTTGGGCCATTTTGTAATTTCCTAAAAGTTATGGGTATCTGTATCTGTATTTGTTGTCTCGACTCTTTTCTTGGTCGCGTATGATTAATTATTGCATTATGTTTTCATTTCGGGTCGTTGATGCTGTCCGTGAGCATTTCGTCGTGTTCGTTCCGTACATTTTCGGAAATCGAGTCGTCGGATCATGGCGGCTGAGCACTGGCCGGACAGGTGCGGCACTATCGGAAGTGCTGGGCACTGGCCGAGCAGGCAGTGCCGGCGTAAGCGCACGCCACGGCCGGAAGGTGCTGCGCTAACTCGGCAGTGTAGCGCACGCTGCGTCGGCCAAGCCCGGCGTCTGTATCGGATTCGGCAGAGGAGTTCTGAGGTTCTGGACTCGGGTAGGATCGGCAGGTAGCGCACGCTACTGTCGGTCGTGGCGCACGCTAACTGGCAAGTGTAGCGCACGCTGCCGGCCGACTAGCGTACGTTACCTGGGCGAGCTGTTTAGTCCAGAGGTTAGTGGACAGGTCGCCTAGCGCGCGCTAGCGTCCGCGCAGCGCACGCTATCGGGGTCGGACGGGCAGGTCACGGTCGGAAGGTTTTGTTGGCGATCTGGTCGTGCGGGCCTGGCCGAGGGTTACAGGCGTCTTGGCCGATAGCGCACGCTAGTCCGGGAAGGCTAGCGCACGCTAGTTCCGGCCCAGTATATATATGACAGAGCAGCCTCATTTTCACTCGTTTTTCATTTCCTTTCTTTTCCGTCCGCGGCTGGAGGTTCGGAGGAGGCGAAGCCATGTTGTTAGACAACGAATCCACGAATTTCTAGAGGTTATATCATTGATCAATCATCCTATAACATCCCTTGATCCAGCGAATCAAGGTTAGATCTTTAGAACCCTACTTTTGGGGAGATTTGGGGGTTTTCGCGTTTTTGTCCGATTCGTTCCGTTTTGTTTATTAATTCATGATGAATATGATTAATCTTGTTGATATTCTTAGTTTTCCTACGAATTCATGGTATATTTCGTGGTTTTTATGGAATCGAGAGGGTTTGGTTGTGGTCCGCCCTCGTTGTCATTTTTATATGAATATACATGAATCGTAGATGGGTTTTCGGGTGTATTCCAATTCTGTATTCGTTTAGAAATGGTTTTGATTGTATTCTTCGAATCGTTAGGTTCGGTTTCGTTGGTTCCTAGCGTTCGTCGGTGACTTTCCTTTCCGTTCGTTGCGTCGTCAATTATTCAAGGCAAATATTTTTGGAAACCTTTATGCTTAACGTGAAATGGTAATGTATATTGTGTGTGACTTGCTCACCTCGGGAGGGTCCGCGGGGCCTCGGGGGAATTTATGACTTCACTCTGGATTCACGAGTTTGATTCGCTAGCCAGCTCGGGAGGGTCCTTAGAGGCCTCGGGTGGGATTTGTGGCTTCGTCCCGGTCCTAGGCGATGCTAGTGCGTGGCCTGTTTTCTAAAGTGGCCAGCTCGGGAAGGTCCTTAGAGGCCTCGGGTGGGATTTGTGGCTTCGTCCCGGTCCTAGGAAAATTTGATTGTGACTGTTTGTTTCCCGAAAAGAAATGTCTGGTTTTGGTTTTGAAATGATTTGGTGCATTGTACTATGAAATGTGTAAGCGATTGGTTTGCCTTGATTACTTGTACTAGCGTAATTGCTAACCCCTCTGGGGACCGTTTTGGGGAAATTCTTGTTATGGATTTCAGGTTATGTTTAGCCAGACGAGCGGGCGCTGGGATGGTACGAGGATGTCGGCCAAGGTTGTTGACATGTGCAATTGAGTCTTATTATTTCTAGTGTCTCTTTTGATATGGTTGTTTTCCAAATTGTAAACTTATAGATTGTACTCGCGAGTACTTAGGCTTTTCCTTTCGGATTGTGATTAGTCTTCATTGAAGTTACTATATTTGTCGGTTGATGTTTCTTATGCCGGTTGTACCGGACGTGTTATCTTATGTTCTTGTTGTTAACAATTGTTTCCTTGCTAACCGAGACGGTTAGTCGAGTGGTGTTTTCTTGTTTTAGCCTGGTGGGTCCCATGTAGGGGTCCACGACGCTGTAATACACCTCGAATATCTCGGGGGTGTTACAGTTCTAATCATCCTTGTGAAGATTATCGGGTCCGGGCCATTTTCTATAAGACATGAACATACTCCGAAACTTATCTAATACACTTATCTCCAATAATACTCTTAACTTAGGTGATAAAGTTAACAAGATGCTCATCACATGAATATTCCGAAATCACTATAACATGCACGTTATAACCTCAGAAAACCTCACCCCTATGATCGGCATACTCATATTTCAATCTTAAAATCTCCTTTAATCATGGAAGGTCTCAAATATGTTCATCTTAACTTCTAAAAAAAATGGTGTTCAACTTAATGGGTTACTCACTAATTCAATGATCTCAGGAGCATGTTCATATCATTCCTTAAGAACAAGAATTTGAAAAACATCAACATACCTTAATGTAGAGGACAATGACGAACACTTAACAAAAACCCAACACCGGAAGCTTGAGTGTCAATCCAAGATTCTCACCAACTGCAATGACTAAGTAGAGATGCTAAATCAATGTTTAAGTAGCAGGGGGGCTCTCTGGGTTTGAAGGAATCAGAGGAGGAATGAAAGAAAATGGGGTGAAGTGAAATGGGGTGTTGTCCCATTTATAATGTTCTGCGCTTTACGTATGTTAGCCTCAGCGCTTTACGTACGTTATCAACTTAGCGTACGCTATTTGCAATCCTTAGCATACGTTAACGTCCAATGATAGCCTACTGCCTCGTTCCTGGTCCTCTCTTACATACGCTACACCAACACCTTTATGTACGTAATAGTCTAGACATAGCGTACACTATCACGATCATCTAGCGTATGTTAAATCTCGTTGACCCGCTTTATGAAAAGGCTGTCCAGGTTCACGCCGTGGGAATCTTATCCGATCCCACCACCAACAGGCCCATGTTCTCGTCAGACTTATCAATCGTCTACTGCCTTACGTACGCTATGCTTCATCCATAGCGTACGCTATCCATAGCTCATAATGATGTTAAGCTTACTAGCTAGCGTACGTTCTGACGTAGTTGCATGCATGATTTTACAAAGTTGATACGATCATGCACGTTCGGGAAAGATCATACTTTGATTATTGATATCACAAATTCGAATAATACAAGGTTCAAATATAGACGAAAATACTCAACAATTTATCCGGATATTACATATCCCACCTAAGATCCAGATGTTGTGTGGGCAACAATCTACCGGATCAAACTTGGACTGCAGTACAGGGTGAGATGGCCGAAACTTGATATTCAAGAATTAACTCACAAATTTTCTCCATATTTTTCTTGAATATTTGTGTACTTAGAAAAATATTGTGTTATCTAAATTATGAAATCCAAGACGCAAGTCAAGATCCACAATTAAACACAAAGTAGAGAAAAATCAAAAATTCTTGTTCAATAAAGGATGAAAATCGGCCAACCTCTTTATCCTATTTATAGGTGTTATGGGCTACTCTAGGAACCTTAAGGAGGATAAGGTAAGGACTCCCAATAGATCACATCTTACAATATTAGGAATCTTTCTAATATTATGACTCTATTAATATCCACTTAGTCCACTAAATAGTTGATATTGCACTTCCTATCAAAATTCCAAATTACGAAATTGGGCTCCTTTTTGAATTAATTATTTCCCGTGTTTAAGATATCGCATGTCCATTAATTGATTTAAGCTACTGACAGCTTTTAATTAATTAATATATTATACATAAGCATACCACTCGACCTTTATTATTATATCGGAAAATTAATTGCACCTGCAGTGTTTAATATAATAATCCTTTTGAGTGCCTCAAGGGACATGATCAACTCGACTGGTCGGGACACGATTTCTAGCTATAATATTAATTATCATATAAATAATAATATTGCCCAAAATATCGAGCATATTGAGTCAATCATTTTGGCTCTCACCCATGATAAATAAAAGCAATAAATATTAAATATATATATATATATAATTAAATATTAATCACTAGAATTAAGAAATAATAATTGTCCGAGATGTACGTTCTTCTTATAGTCAGTACAGAAGAATCTATCTCACCTCGATCCTGTTCAACGTATACCGAATACGCTAATATATGCTAATGGTCAAGACCAATCAATCTCAAGCATATATTACAACTTCTCACATAACGGTCTAATGTTATATAGGTTGTAAACTAATTATTACTATATAAGGAACCGATAATGTGATCTTATGTGTGACTCGACACACCACATTATCTACAATATAAAGTAATTTAGACAATATTTGCATAACTATAGCGTGAATAAATATGAAAAACATGTGATGAAATGAATTAAGATAAAGACTGGGAATTAGGTAATACAAGCATAAAGTATGCTTTGATGTATACAACCCTAACAATCTCCCACTTATACTCAAAGCATGCTTTTGAAGTATACTATCTAGACTATGTCTATCTATCTCCTACTTATACTCAAAGCATTGCTGCCATACATCTCAACCCCATTCCTTCCACATGCCCTTCAAATGACTTTGAGGGCAACCCTTTCGTGAAAGGATCAGCTAGGCTGTCTTCAGATGCAATCTTGGAGACAATAATTTTCCCTCTCTTCACAAAATCTCGAATGAGATGATATTTGTGCTTGATATGTTTGCTTGCTTTATGGGCCCGTGGTCCTTCGAATTTGCAACAGCACCGGTATTATCACAATAAAGTGTAATACTCCTAGGCCAGTTAGGAATCACACCCAAATTATTTAGAAAGTACTTGATCCATACCGCCTCTTTAGCTGCCTCAGAGGCTGCTACATACTCGGCTTCCATGGTAGAGTCTGCTATGCATTTCTGCTTCACACTCCTCCAACTGATGGCTCCACCTCCCAAAGTGAAAACATATCGAGAAGTTGATTTTGACTTTTCTTTGTCCAAACTGAAATCTGAGTCAGTGTAACCCAAAGGACAAAGTGTATCCGATTGATATACAAGCATATGCTCCCTAGTCCTTCTCAGGTACTTGAGTATATGCTTGACAGCAATCCAATGACCCGGTCCTGGGCTGATATCTTTCCACCATGCCTACAGCATGACAGATATCAGGCCTAGTGCAAAGCATAGCATGCATGAGGCTTCCCACTGCCGAAGCATAAGGGACCAGCTTCATGTCATATGTTGTGCGGCGATTAATACGCCTCGATAGGCGATCGACATCACAATCAGAGAAGCCAACCATGGAAGACATACTCTGGACAAACGCCTAGAGCTCGGCACAATGCGGCGACCGTCTTTTGGTACCCAACGATCGTCTTTCGATGTCTGACGATCATCTTTAATGAGCGAACCAGAGGCGATCATCTCGTGCCACGTATGGATCCAGCATCCGTCAAAGTCGTCGAAGACCGAATCTTGGACGGTGGCCCGCATGCGGATCTTCAAAGGATACCGACAGATAGGACCTTTGACCCCAGCCTGTCACCTACCACACCTACCGACAAGGCCGCCGAAAGGTACAAAGTGGGTCCTCCCCGGACAGCGACTCAAGACGCGTGCTGGCTTCCCATTGGTTCGCCCAGCTGGTCACCCGTAGCGACCTCGAACCTCAAGGGAACAGGCCCACGTGACGGGACGATCGGCCATTTTATTTTAATATAGAAAACGGCGGTCGCCCGCGATCGCCTGAGGAATCCCAACTACCTTGTCCCCTATAAATAGAGAACTCACTGCTATGGCCAAGAGGACGCGATTTTACTACGAATTCAGTGCAAAATACACACAAAAGAGAGAATCAAAGACTCTTTTGGCAACCACTTATACATACATAGTGATATTCATACATATTCATCATATCTCCCAAGCAAGAACTCTAAGATTTATCTGTCTGGTTCTTCCGGAAATCTACGCGCTCTAAAGCCTAGATAACTAGAAGTCTTTACACTCCTTGTAATAGATTCTAACATTAATATTTGTACTCGACGGTATATTTATTAATAACATCTCGCGAGAACATTCAAGCCCGGGATTAACAACCCCGACAAATCTTGTGTTATCTATTTTCTCACGGAAGTGTTCTCGCATTTGTTTGTTACTCGATCATTCCAGCAATACTATCTCCGGATAATATTTTGGGTAACAACAATTGGAGCTAGAAGGAGGGCATCTAAACCTTCATTTTTATTCCTACCGTCTTGAAGAACACTCACTGTTCTCCAGACATATACTTGAAGAAACACTCACTGTTCTTCAATAGAAAAGCCTTCAGAAAAATGACATCAGCAACGACCTCCAAGAGAGCCACCCTAAGATCTGCCGGAAATCTCATTCCGGACCGGACCGAATCCCAGCACACGGCGGAAGGCGACCGTGGCGACGCTAGGCTCTCACTCCCGCCCCCGAGGGACGGTTCTAGCCTCTCACTCGATCAGTTCCAGACCATGGAACAGATTGAGGAGGCTATATCCATTCTTAGGGAGTGATAGAAGGCCAATGGCTCGCCCACCATCACTCCGTCCACCGTCCGCCGGGCAAACAAACGGAAGCTCAAGGGGATCTACATTGAGAGATCGACAGAAAGCCCCGAGCCACAGGAGAAGGCTCTCGTAAGGCGGGACGATTCCGTCTTCAGCCGCCTGGGGAGCGATCCCTCATGGCGACCCAGGCACTCAGGCTCCAGCCGGGAGACATCGGTATCCGAATCCTTTACCAGGAGTTCGGCATATCCGACTCCCAGGAGACAGGCCGGTCAGCGAGCCCCTGCTCGCCCAAGGAAGGAACCCACTGGCAGGGAGCTCGTCATTCACCACGGGGCTAGGGGATCGGTACACGATCTCCTTGGTTCGCGTTCTGAGAGTCAATCGGCGAGCAGTCAGGCGACGGCGATGGCCGCCATGCAGCGCCAGCTCGACGAGATGAAGGCGCTCCTGGAAAATGGGGCAGGCGCCAGGAGATCGATCATTGGATCAAGCGAACCACTCACGACTCAGATCGAGCTCGCCCCAGTCCAACCACTCAGATCAATCCCCCACAAACACCTCTATATGAGGGGAGATTGGATCCGAAAACCCACTTGAGCAAATTCCGGATTTACATGACCGGATGCGGAGCATCAGATGCGACGAAGTGTCGAATGTTCCCGTTAACTCTGGGCGACCTCGCCCACAGGTGGTACGTCTCACTACCACCTCGCTCAATCAACTGCTTTGAGAAGCTGGCGAAAGACTTCACGACGTACTTCGCCGCCAAAGTCGCTCGCCCTGAAGGCCCCCACCGCATGATGAAAATCAAGCAGGGGAAGGACGAGTCAGACGAAGATTACATCGATCGAGTAGACGAAATAGTCCTCACCGGCGAGCCCATCAGCGACGAGCTCGCTCTCAACTCAGTCATGAGCGGATTCCACGGACGCTCGCCCATGTTCAGGCACCTCACAAAGGATATCCCCCGACCTACTCGGTCTTCCGCGGCAAGGCCGCCGGTTTCCTGGCTAGGCAGAGGATGCTCTCACTCCGCTTAGACGAGGGACCGTCCGAAGAAGGAAAGGCACCATCCCATGTCCAAAAGAAGGCGGTCGCTAAGCCCAGAAAGGCGGTCGCCAAGCCTCCTGGCGAGTTCAAAGCCTTTGAGGATGTAGAGGTCCACCTCCTCCACAACCTCAACTTATCTCCGGCCCACATCTTCAACGCAATCAAGGTTCGCGAGTGGCTTTCCAAACCGAAGCCGATAAGGGACCACTGTCATCTAGACCGTAGCAAATTCTGTGCCTACCATAAGAGTACCGACCACAACACCAGCCAATGCCGCGACCTCCTCAGACAGCTCTGGCGACTGTTTGAGGAAGGCAAACTGGACAATTTGATCAGCAAGCTAGAACCCAGGACGGAAAGGGCTGGAGGGCGCGAGCGCCGACCAAACGAAAGAACTCCTACCAATCCGGTCGCCAGAATCGAGCATGAGTGGGAGTACTCCGATGAGTCGATCCCTCCGATCAACCCTGGCGGTCGGATCAACATGCTTCAGGCAGGAGATGGGAACCTCGGGGGCCTTTCCCCGGTTTCCACCATGTCAAACAGGAAACGAAAAGCCGAGCTGAGGGCGTTCGCCAGGGTCCATACCGTGGTACCTCCGGATCCGACCATCTCTAAAGATGCACTCATCACCTTCTCCAACAAAGACAGGGAGGGAGTGCAATGCCCCAAAGAGGATGCACTGGTGATCTCCGCCTGTATCCTTGGGAAGACGGTCGATCGCGTGCTGGTCGACAATGGGAGTTTCTGCAACATCATATTCAAATCCGCCCTAGACCAACTCAGCAACTTAGTCAAATTCATCAAGCCGTTCGACACCGTGCTCCAAGGGTTCGGCGACAACACAGTCCAAGCCTACGGGAGGATCAAGCTCTCCGTCGAGCTAGTATGCTTTTATGATCCCAAGGTTAGGATTACTAGGAACCTAAGTTTTGTAATCATAGATAGGCCCAGCATCTATAATGGGTTCCTAGGTCGCCCCTTTTTAGAAACCTTTGAGGCGGTCGCCTCATCTTTCTTTTACTGTATCAAATTCCCCACTGCCAATGGGACGGTCGGTACTGTAAAAGGAGATCAGCTAATGGCAAAAAGATGTTTGAATTACTCCTATGTTGTTACTTCTTTCAATACTTCCCATACTATATGTAACATTGAAGCGATCGACGATCAACCCATGGAGATCGACGAGCCAGACACATCGTACCAACCCGACTCAGGGGACGCCACCTCTCATCAATTGACGGACGACATCGAGCCAAGGATCGGTTTCGAGCCAAGTCTCGACATCGATCCAAGGACCGAGTCCGGAGATCGCACCAAACGAGAGGCGACCGTCCCTGTTGAAGAGTTGGAAAGCATTACGATGGATCCAGTTCATCCAGAACGGGAAGTACAGATCGGCGCAAGCATCGACCACGAATTAAAAGGAGATCTGATCAACTTGCTACGTAGGAACATCGGAGTCTTTGCCTGGTCGCATCAAGATATGGTTGGCATAAGTCCCGAACACGCTTGCCATTATCTAAAGATCGACCGAGCAATGAAGCCTGTTCACCAGAAGCGTAGGAAGTTCGGCCCGAGAAATACGCGGCGCTCGACATAGAAGTCCAGAAGTTACTCAACAACAAATTGATCGGAGTAGCCATAGACGAACCACAGTGGATTGCCAACGCGGTGCTCGTCAAAAAGCCAACTGGCTCCTGGAGGTTATGCATTGACTTCACCGACCTCAACGCGGCATGTCCAAAAGATCACTTCCCGATGCCTCATATTGATCGGTCGATAGTACGGCAGGTTGCGAAATGACGTCATTTATGGATGCCTTCGCCGGGTATCATCAAATCCCAATGGCGGAGGAAGACATAAAACACACATCTTTCCACACGGAAAAAGACATATACTTTTGGGTCCGAATGCCGTTCGGTTTGAAAAACGCAGGGGCGACCTACCAGCGATTAGTCAACAGAATGTTCGCTGATCAGATCGGAAAGACCATGGAGGTCTACACTGACGATATCGTAGTCAAAAGCTTCAGGAAGGAAGATCACCTCAACGATCTCGCCGAGACATTCGCCATCCTTGAGAAGTTTAACATGAAGCTGAACCCCAAGAAATGCAACTTCGGGGTGGGCTCCGGGAAGTTCCTGGGGCACATAGTGAGCCAAAGGGGGATCGAGGCGAACCCCACCAAGATACAGGCGATCCTTGATATGCAAGAACCGCGAAACATCAAGCAGGTGCAACGCCTCACAGGTTGTCTAGCCGCCCTCAACCGTTTCATATCACGGCTCGGCGATAAAAGCAAGCCTTTCTTCGCAACCATCAAGAACAAGAAGTTCGCATGGACGAAGGAAAGCCAGATAGCGTTCGCCAAGATAAAGGAATATCTATCTAACCCCCAGATCCTGGCAAAGCCGATCCCCGGTGAAAAATTATTCCTTTACCTAGCAGCCTCGGAGGTCGCGCTGAGTGCCGTTCTGGTGCAAGTAGAGGGACAAGCCCACTTGCCGATCTACTATGTTAGCCAGGCGCTCCACGACGCTGAGACACGCTATACCCCATTGGAGAAGATCGCCTATGCCCTTGTCATGAGTGTTCGTAAGCTAAGGGCTTACTTCTTCGATCACCAAGTGGAAGTCCTAACAGCTCTACCTCTAAGGTAAGTCCTACATCGGCCGGACACTAACGGGCGACTCCTCAAGTGGTCGCTGGAGATCGCCCACTACGGTATCACATACGCTCCTCGCACGGCGATCAAGGGCCAAGCTCTGGCGGACTTCGTGGTGGAATTAACTTTCCCTCACAGTCCGACCCAGATCGGCCGACCCGCCTGGAAATTATATGTGGATGGCTCGGCGACCAATTCGCGAGCAGGGGCAGGGATTGTCCTCATCAGCCCCGACGGACAAAGTTTCACAAATGTTGTGCGTTTCGGTTTTCGTGCGACCAACAATGAAGCCGAATATGAAGCCTTGGTAGGCGGGCTCGATCTAGCCCTCGCCTTAGATGTTCGTCGCCTCCATATCTTCATGGACTCCCTTTTGGCCGTGAACCAAGTTAAAGGGGAATATGAGGCACGCGGCGAACAGATGGTCAAATACCAAGAGCTGGTCGCCGAAATGTGCGCAAAATTTGAAGAAGTACTAATCGAACAAGTCCCGAGAGAGCACAACTCCCAGGCCGATGCTCTTTCCAAACTAGCATCATCAGATGGGGCAGCCGACTTCTCCAATATCCAAATCACAAAGTCAGCAAGGCCGGCGATCGACAGAAGCCTGGTTACCACGGTCGCCACCGCCGAGGAGAACTGGATGACTCAGTTCATCAAATACTTAAAGGACGGAACGGTCCCTGACGACCGTGTTAAAGCTCGCCAACTCCAGCTTCGTGCGACCAGATATACCCTATTGGACGACCGGCTTTACAAGCGAGCCTTCAGCCTTCCCCTCCTCAAGTGTATTACACCGGAGGAAGGTCGGCTCGTTTTAGCTGAGATCCATGACGGGATTTGTGGAAACCATGCGGGCGGGCGAGCCCTCATCCATAAGACAACCAGACAAGGGTTTTTCTGGCCATCACTTCGGAAAGATGCGATCGCCTATGCCAGATCGTGCCATAGGTGTCAGATAATGGGCCCCAACATTAAACTATCACCCGAACAGCTCACCTCCATGTATAGCCCTTGGCCATTTGCGCAATGGGGCATCGACCTTATAGGTCCCTTGCCGACGGCTCCAGGGGGCTGTAAGTTCGCCATCGTAGGGGTCGACTATTTCACCAAATGGGCTGAGGCCGAACCGCTCAACAAGATCGGCCAAGATCAAGTGATCAAGTTTATTTGGAAAAACATCATATGCCGATTCGGTCTGCCCCAGGCCATCATCTCCGACAATGGAAAACAATTCGACGGCCTAGAAGTCATGCAATTCTGTGAAAAGTGGGGAATCAAAAGGTTATTCTCAGCGCCCTATCACCCTCATACGAACGGGCAGGTAGAGGCGGTGAATAAGATCCTCAAGCACACGATTAAAGCACGACTCGAATCCAGGCAAGGACGATGGGCGAGCGAGCTCCCAGACGTCTTGTGGTCCTACCGAACGACGACCCGCAATTCAACCGGCGAAACCCCATTCGCCCTTGCCTTCGGGACAGAAGCGGTGATACCTTCAGAGAGCGCCGTCCTCAGCCATCGAACCGAACAGGAGATGACGACCGACAACGATGTAGCCCGACGAATCGACCTAGACATGCTCGAAGAACGACGGCTGACCTCAGAAATGAAGAATCCAATCCACAAAAGGAGAGCCGAGAAGTTCTTCAATTCGAAGGTCAAAGAAAGAAGGTTTCAAGTGGGCGATCTCGTCCTCAAGAAGATCCAAACCCACACAGGCGTTTTCGGTCCGAACTGGGAGGGGCCATTCAGAGTATCCAGATGGCTAACTAAAGGAGCCTACGAACTGGAACATCCTGACGGTACTCCGGATCAATACCCCTGGAACGCCGTACATCTGAAAAAATACTACCAGTGATAGTTTTGTATTCAATTTCAATGATGTACAAGGAATATAATGAGATTTTTTCCTATCCCATCTATTCTGGCGATCGCCCCACCAGGCATATCGCATACCGCCGACGATCGTTGATCACGACGATCCTAGGCAAAATTAATGCAGCCATGGTCCTGGAGGTCGATGGAACCGACAGCTTCGCCCATGCAAGTTTCCTTTGGGCTGAGATCGCCCGCCCTTCGTTTAAATACGAGGCCGGCATAGCCGAAGGACCCTCCAAAATAATCAGTAGACACGATCGCACGTCCTCAAGGTACATCATCTAACATGGTGGACCCAGACAATGCGAAGTGCCACTAACCCCGTCTCAACGTACACCGTCGAGGGTCGCCATCTTCATGGAGGGCCGAGGTGGAAGCAGAGCTGACAAGCCGCGGACGTGGAGTCGAATAAGCCGACGACACTCCGCGCAAGGACTCCTCCAGACCAAGATCGCCCGCCTTTCGTTTTAACACAAGGCAGGTGTAGCCTAACGGAGGACCCTCACAAAAAGTGAGTCGCGGGATACACAATATCCCTCGCACACAAAGACACGAATGGGGAGGTCGGTCCATCGAACACCCCAACCGTACATGATTCTTCAGAATCGACAAAACTGAAGATAGCTCGCCAGACTAACTAGTTTTTGTTTCCTTACTTACAATATGAAAACAAAAACAAGGGGGCAGAGATGGGTCGAGCTAATCCCAGACGCGATCGGCTTCGCTCAAACACACGCAGGACGATCGGAGTCCTTCGACGAAGATTACAAGTAAGAATTCCGATTCAAAACATATCAATGCTTTCAACACTCAGACGATCGGTCGGATGAACAAAACGTCGAAAGCAATCATGCACGTACTTGTAAAAATTGCACGCAAACATTCAAAGGCGATCGTATATAAAGAGACAGTATGAAAAAAAGAACATTTTATTCATAACGCAAGTTTCATACATTACGGGGCCCGAAGGCATTACAAAGAAAAAAAGTACAAGTTACAGAGGAAAACAAAAATGCCTCTCAAGGCCCCGCCGGCTGGTCATCGCCCTCGGGTTGCGGATCGGCTTGGGCCCCCCCATCGGCCTCGAGATGAATGAGTTTACCAGTATACCAACTCAAGTCGATCCCGAAGTCGACAAAGTCAAGGATCGGCAAGGAGAACTCTGGATGCAGAGGATGCTCGAGGGCATAGGATTTGAAGCTCTCCATCAGGGGACCGATCTCGATCCCTGCCTTTTTAGCGGCTCGAACAGCGTCAGCGTAGGCCACGTAATAAGCGAATTCGCCGACGAGCTCAACGTTGAGGTAGGGATCGACCTCAATCGCCTTCAGCTGCCCCTTCAAATCCGCGGCCGTCTTCTCGGCCTCCGCCAGCTCGACCACCTTGGCGGCATTCTCACCCCTGGCCTTCTCCAGCTCCTTCTTCGCCGCCTTCAGCTCACTGCTGAGCCGATCCACCATCACCTTCAGCCCGGCCGCCTCCTCCTGCGAAGCCGCGAACTTTTGGCGGGTTTCCTTCTCCTTATCACGGGACCGGTCGGCAGCCTCCTTAGAGCGGCTCAGATCCTGCTTCAATCGGTCTACGTCCTGTTTAGCCCTTTTGGCCGTCTCCTCATACTCCTTCTCCATAGACTGGATCCGGTTGGCAAACTCGATATTTTTGTTCCGGGCGGCCTCGAGGTCGCTATGGAGACGAGCAGTGGAGGGTCGCCCCTCAAAATCCCTAGAGGCTTGGACGACCATCGTCGCCGTCTGGAGAGCCAAGGCAAGGGTCGCCTGCATGGCATCTCCAGATCGACGATGAGCGATCGCATCAAGATCGGTCGTCCAGGCCTTGGGCAGAGAGGAGATAGCCTGCTGGATATAAGTGGGGACGTCGAGAGATGTTTGCGGAGCCTTGCTCGACAAAAAGTCCAGCACCATAGGGGCAACGTCCGGGTCGGCAAGACGAACCCTGCAGCACAAACCAAAGAAACCAAAGAGTTAGCCTATACCTTGCCCAGAATGCCTAACTCAGAAAATTTTGATCCTTTCTTACATGTTGACCAGCTCGGGATCGCGTCCAAAATAAGGCTTGCCCCGAGAGGTTTCCGCCTCGACGATTGCCACCTTCTTCATCGAGCCGCCAGAGGACCGGGAACCGGGAACCGAAGGCCTAGGGCCTGATCGCTCCATCATCGGGATGGCAGATATAGGTGCCGCAGCGACCGGAGGCTCAAGGATGGATACATCCGCCTCAGAAATCGACGGGGACTCCTCCGACCTCCGCCTCTTGCGGCGCTGAAGCTGTTCCTCTCCCTGAACCACTGGCTCGGCGACTGGCACCTCGGCAGGCCTCGTCACCGGAGCAGGGCGATACGTCGTCGCAGGAACGCGACCAGTCTGCTTACCCAAGTGGAGGCGACCGATGAGTCCCGGGTTTGACATGGCGATTTCTGGCGGTGGTTCGGCAAATCGGGGAAAATGAACCTCTGTCAGAGAAGAGATACAAACAAGTTAGACAACAACTTAAACGATACGACCTCCTGGGGATGATCGTCAAGCAGGGAAGCACCACTTAAGCTCATACCTGTAACTTTCAAGTGACGGGGGTAGCAGAACAATCGAGCCCCCAACCGATGAGCTTCGGTACCAAGCGAGCGAACGTCAATAAAGGAGTTCGGCAAGGCACGGATCTGCTCCCAAACGATCAAGAAATCGAATGGAAGGTCGCCGATCGCTGGAACGAGAGGTTCTGCAAAAAGAAAACAAAATTAGATCAGTCCAAGACAAGCTCAATCAAGGGGAGAGTTAAAATCCTTACTCGGATTCCTCTCCCGGAAAGTGGTGGGGATCTCCAACTCCTCATTCGGCCTGTCACTCGATGCCGATCGCCACGCCCCGCCGACCCAACACCATTTAGCCAGGTCACCCCTGGTCTTATTCGGCACACCGAGGACCACTCTCCCGATTCGGCCTTGGATATGATTGCCGCCGATCGACCCTTTCTACGCGGCCTTTTGAAATAGATAATTCATCTCCAGCGCAGTAAGGAGGCGGAACAACCGGTGACCGCCAAACAGTGTCAACGTGCAGATGATCTGTAGCCAGGCGTTCGGCGTCAGTTGAAGAGGCGCCAAATTCCAGGCGATCAGCAAGTAGGAGACGGCGAATGGCAGAGGAAATCGTAGACCCGCCTCCATAATCATCTCGCTGACGGCAACCATATCCTTGGGCGGTTGGTCGGCACGTTCATTCTCCGAGGGCACGTGCAAGGAAACGTCAGAGGGGATGTGATATTTGGCCCTCCAGCGGCTCAGGTCTCTCTTGGTCGCCGTACTCCGGATATTTCCTAGAGTCCACGGAGACGGGACGGCAGCCTGAAAAACCGTCCGCTTCACATGTTCGTAAGGGTGAGCGGCGGAGTAGGCTTCGAAGTCGAATTCCGGATAGGGTCCGGCGATCGCTTCCATCATCTGAGCAAAAGCCACATAGGCAGGGCCGAATCTACTCTCTCGTTCCCAGGCCTCCCGCACCAAATCATCCTCATCCACCGGCGAGCCCCCCTGCTCCGCCGTCGCCGCCGTCCTCGCCACTTCGGCCTCGTTGAAAAGTTCTTCGAGTTCCGCGGGTGCAATTCCCGCACGAATAGCTTCAACGGCCGTCTCCATATCCACTCCAACGGGAATCTCCTCCCGTTCAGGCGACGCGGCGGCAGCGGAAGAACTTCCGGTCTTGAAGGTTCTGGATCCTCCCGACATATTAGAAAGTAAAGGGAGAGAGAAGGTTAATTTGTCTTACCTAGAGAAAAGAAGAAGATCGGCACAAGAAGCTCCAGAAATTTTTGCAGAGTTTCGGCTATGGATGCAAGGACGCGTAAAAAGTGAAGGAGAAGAAGCCCTGGCCCTTTTATAGATGGAGACGAGGGTCTAAATGCAAATAGGAGAAACCTCGGGGGCTGGATCGCAACCGTCACGTGGGTACGCATTAAATGCTGCCCTCGAATCTCGCATACGCGTCTTTTCGAGGACAGGCCAGCCGACAAGCCCGACAAACCGTCGGACTCCCCCAACAGCGGCGCGACGCGTGTCCCTGCCACTTTTAGAAAGCTCGCCTTCATTTCCCGCTGCTCCCGACGCAAAAGAAGATCGTCCAGATTTGAATTCAGATCGGCTGATCGTTTAAACATTGGCGATCGCCAACAGTGCCACCTCACCCCGTGTTTTCAACATCGAGGCGAGCTGGGGGGCAATTGTTGTGCGGCGATTAATACGCCTCGATAGGCGATCGACATCACGATCAGAGAAGCCAACCATGGAAGACATACTCTGGACAAACGCCTAGAGCTCGGCACAATGCGGCGACCGTATTTTGGTACCCAGCGATCGTCTTTCGATGTCTGACGATCGTCTTTAATGAGCGAACCAGAGGCGATCATCTCGTGCCACGTATGGATCCAGCATCCGTCAAAGTCGTCGAAGACCGAATCTTGGACGGTGGCCCGCATGCGGATCTTCAAAGGATACCGACAGATAGGACCTTTGACCCCAGCCTGTCACCTACCACACCTACCGACAAGGCCGCCGAAAGGTACAAAGTGGGTCCTCCCCGGACAGCGACTCAAGACGCGTGCTGGCTTCCCATTGGTTCGCCCAGCTGGCCACCCGCAGCGACCTCGGACCTCAAGGGAACAGGCCCACGTGACGGGATGATCGGCCATTTTATTTTAATATAGAAAACGGCGGTCGCCCGCGATCGCATGAGGAATCCCAACTACCTTGTCCCCTATAAATAGAGAACTCACTGCTATGGCCAAGAGGACGCGATTTTACTACGAATTCAGTGCAAAATACACACAAAAGAGAGAATCAAAGACTCTTTTGGCAACCACTTATACATACATAGTGATATTCATACATATTCATCATATCTCCCAAGCAAGAACTCACAGATTTATCTGTCTGGTTCTTTCGGCAATCTACGCGCTCTAAAGCCTAGATAACTAGAAGTCTTTACACTCCTTATATTAGATTCTAACATTAATATTTGTACTCGATGGTATATTTATTAATAACATCTCGCAAGAGCATTCAAGCCCGGGATTAACAACCCCGACAAATCTTGTGTTATCTATTTTCTCACGGAAGTGTTCTCGCATTTGTTTGTTACTCGATCATTCCAGCAATACTATCTCCGGATAATATTTTGGGTAACAACATCATATATCTCCTTCTGTGTCCTAGGACACGTAGCCTTAGATAGCTGAATTTCATGTTTGTAAGGTAAGAAACCTTTCTTGGAATTCTCCATGCCAAACTACTTTAGCACCATATCGATATAGGATGCCTGAGATAAACACAACATCCTTTTCTTGTGATCTCGAAAGATCCTAATACCAAGGATGTGCCTAGCTTCTCCCAAATCCTTCATATCGAACTGCTCAGACAGCCATACTCTTACGTCTAATAATACCTTCACATTTTTTCCAATTAGAAGTATATCATCTACATATAGTACAAGAAATACCAACACGTTTCCATCACACTTTTTGTATACACAAACCTCACTAGGACATTCTATAAAAACATACGACTGGATGACCTCGTCAAATCTCATGTTCCAGGACCTTGATGCTTGCTTAAGACCATAAATGGCTCTCTTAAGCTTGCACACTAAGTGCTCCTCTCCTTCAGCAATAAATCTCTCAGGTTGGCGCATATAGATTTCCTTGTCAAGACTCCCGTTCAAGAATGCAGTCTTGACATCCATTTTCCAAATCTCCATATCCAAATGTGATGCTATATCTAAGAGAATTCAGATCGATTTAAGTATGGCTACTGGTGAGAAGGTCTCATCGTAGTCGATGCCCTCCTTCTGAGTGTAACCTTTCGCAAAAAGCCTTGCCTTGAAGGTTTCAACCTTCCCTTTCGATCCTATCTTACGCTTGTAGTCCCACTTACTTCCAATGGGGTTTACCCCATTGGGTAGCTCTACTAGATCCCACACTTAATTAAAATCCATAGATCCCATTTCGGATTCTATTGCTGTTTGCTAGGATTCAACATTCTTGTCTTGAACTGCCTCCCTATACGTCCATGGATCCATTTCATCCTAGTCCGGGGAGTGGTCTGAAGACTCTCCCATGCTAATGAAATGATCAGGTTGACGAGCACCCCTCCTACTACGATGAGGTGTGTCCTTAGTTTGCTTATCCACAATAGTGTCAATACGTGGTACACTAGGTGTTTGCACAATTGGTATTGTCAAAATCTCGTCCCTAAGTTCCTCTAGAACGACCTCACTCCTAGTCTTGTGACTTATTACATAGTCCTCCTCTAAGAACCGGGCATTGTTGCTAACAATGACCTTCTGATCTTTAGGACTGTAGAATAATCCACCTTTCGTTCCCTTCAGATATCCTATAAACACTCGTACTTATGTACGAGATGCCAACTTATTAGCTTCCTTATTCAGCATGTGTGCTGGTGAATCCCAAATTCGAACATGTCCCAGACTGGGCTTGCGCCCATTCCACAGTTCTGTGGGTGTTTTTGGAACTGATTTCGAAGACACCGAGTTTAGAATGTACGCCGCTGTTTCCGAAGCGTATCCCCGAAATGAAATAGGCAAATCAGAATAACTCATCATTAACCTAATCATCTCTAATAAAGTGTGATTCCTTCGTTCAGCAACACCATTTTGTTATGGTGTATCAGGCGCAGTAAGCTAGGAAGTAATCCCCTCATGTGCCAGGAAATCCAAAAACTCTCCACTAAGGTATTCGGACCACGATCAGATCGTAGTGACTTGATACTCTGTCCATGATGCTTCTCCGTTTTAGCCTTGAATTCTTTGAACTTATCAAAAGATTCAGACTTATGTCGCATCAAATAGATGTATCCATATCTCGAATAATCATCTATAAACGTGATGAAGTATTCGAAACCACCCCTAGCCTGAATGTTTATTGGACCACATACATCGGTATGAACTAACTCCAACACATTTTGTGCATGATTTCCTTTGCTTTGGAAAGCCCTTTTAGTCATTTTACCTTCCAGACATGATTCGCAAATTGGAAATGACTCAACTTAGAGTGAACCCAATGGTCCATCGCTCACCAATCTTTGAATCCTTCTAAGGTTAATATGACCCAATCATAAATGCCACAAATATATTTTTTTATGCTCGAAGGTTCTTTTCTTTTATTAGGATTAGTCAAAGAATTAAGAGATTTATAATTATACAAGGGAGTTTGTGCAGCATTAATGATGTAAAGTCCTTCATTATAAGTACTTGTACAAACATATTCACCGTTTCTTTTAATAATTGTTCTATCATCAAAAGAAACTGAATATACATCACAATGCAATTTATAAACCGAAATTAAATTCATTCTAAAATCAGGTGCCAATAATACATTATTTAGGACTAGAATACTATCATTAACTTTCAACTGCACGACTCCCACTGCAACAACCTTCAGCCTGGAATAGTCGCCCCAGTTGATAGTAATCTCATCCGCACTAAGCACTTTGGTTACTTGGAACCCCTGCGAGTCATAACAAACATGATCAGTGGAGCCCGAATCTACTATCCACGAAGTGATAGAGCATGCAGCCAAACATATTTTGACTAGTAGTACATGAGACGTACCTTTCTTAGGGCAGTCACTCTTGAAATGCCCCTTCAGACCGCACTTATAGCATTTGCCCCATGGCTTTTTGTTTGCCTCGGAATGAGGAGCCTTGGATTGAGGATCCTTTCCCTTAGCTTTGAAGGTTGCCACTTGCTTCTAGCCAACCTGCTATTTCTTCTTTCCCCATTTGGGTTTTGAAGAAGTAGCACCGGTTGCCGCCAAAATTTGATGATAACCTTGTTTGAAGAGACCTTCAGCAGATTGAAGCTCTGTCAGAAGTTCAGCCAAAGTATATGTCCTACGGTTCATATTGTAGTTAAGGCAGAACTGCTCAAAGCTTCTTGGTAATATCAAGGTTTCTTTTCCAGTCGGTAAAGTTAGTGCCAAGTTTATTTTCTTTGAGAATAACAGCAACTGGATTGAAAGACATATGAGAATAAAATTAAAACACAATTCATCACATAATTTGACACAAAATATATTGAAAAGCCTTAAAACACAATATATATATATATATATACAATCAACCAACACCTCGAAAAACCGCACATGCAAGCCACGTTAGTGTGGACGTTTACACATATTTTTCAAGTAGATTTTAACGTCTTTAATTTTACTATCTAGTCAAGATGCGTTTTGACAAGTAATATTAATAGTTGGTTCCTCTTGGCCATGTATTGAATTAACATAGACTCCGGTGGTGAGATTAGTAATTAATACACCTAAGTGAACACCATAATTTAACAAATCTTACAATATTATTTAATGATAATAGTCCTACAGATGGAGAGGTCCTATCATAAAAAATAACATTCACCTTTTTGTTATCTAATTGAAGTTTACAACTAGTGAGCCAATAATTAGCACATCCGATGTGGAAGAAGACTCTAATGTCAACGTGCATGCTAATTATTTCACAATTTAAAACAATTATGGAGGCCAACTGAATTTTGAAAAAAATTAATTTTTTAAAACCACTTAGTTATTTTTAAAAAAATAAGGTTTTTAATTTTCTCGTCATAACATACAAGAAACATATCACGCATACATTAATACATGTCATACATCAAAATACTAAAAACCAACAAATAATTAAAACTGGATAATTAAATCCAATTATCATGGCTTTTATTTCTCATTTTGAATAACGAGAAAATTCTTAACTCGCTTGCTCCCACTGCTTCAAGCATCTCGTCGCCTTCTCCCAATTGGGCCACAAAAATTGCCAAATTTAGAAACTTTCATCCATGCAAAAATTAATTTCACAAGAAATTTCTAAATTTAAATTTATTGTGTTCCAACGAACGCAACGAACGGCGAAAAAACTGAACAGGATCTAAAATTGCTCGACCCGATCCGAAATTGCCCGACCCAGACTGTCGGACCCGCGGCCCTGCCCAGCCCGACCCGACCCGCTGTTATCGGCCAACCCGACTAATGGCACCCGCGGCCGGGACCGCATGCTCTCGGCCGAGTCCCGATCGGCAGCAGACTGGTCTCGGTCGGTTCGTCCGATCGGGACTCATTTTCGCGTTGGACTTCTTTTTCCTTCGTACTTTGTGCACTCCAACTCGATTACAATTTTACACAAAATAAAATACATCGAATTTAAAACAAAAATTACAAGGAAAAATAAATCCTACTCTACCCATGGATTTTCTCATGGGAAAAACTTATACATGCCTCAAAACGGGCTAAATTACCAAAAAAGAGTAAATAAAATAAAAATTTCACATAACCATGATAATTGGACCATATTCACCTGCAAGACAGTTTCTAGCAAAAATATTCCAATACCATACTACATGAATGTTTAAATTGCTAGAAAATTAATCACCAAATTAATTAATTTCAATAGAACCTAAAGACCCGCTCCGATACCAATTGTTGGAATATAAAACGCAACAGAAGCGAATTAGTATAATATTTTATATTCGGCTTTATATACTAACCAACATAAATAGCGGGTCTATTTAGGCTTATCAATTAATTAATTAAATATATTAATAAGCACTTTAAATACACCTATTTACACAGTACAGTTGATAATTCATACCTTTGACGTGAAGTGGTAGTATTATTCCTTTAGGGTCGATCGAAATATCCTCCTTGCTCCTAGTTGATCTCATTGTATTTATACCTTTTAGATATTCTAGAGTATATCCCACCTAAGATCTAGATGTTGTGTGGGCAACAATTTACCGGATCAAACTTGAACTGCAGCACACGGTGAGACGGCCGAAACTTGATCTCCAAGAATTACCTCACAAATTTTCTCTCTATTTTTCTTGAATATTTATGTATTTACAAAAATATCGTGTTGGCAAAATTATGGAATCCAAGACACAATTCAAGATCCACAACTAAACACAAAGTAAGAAAAATCGAAAATTCTTGTTCAATAAAGGATGAAAATCGGCCAACCCCTTTGTCCTATTTATAGGTGTTATGGATTACTCTAGGGACCTTAAGGAGGCTAAGGTAAGGACTCCCAATAGATCTCATCTTACCATATTAGGAATCTTCCTAATATTATGAGTCTATTAATATCAACTTAGTCCACTAAATAGTTGATATTGCACTTCCTACCAAAATCCAAATTACGAAATTGGGCTCCTTTTTTAATTAATTATTTCCCGTGTTTAAGATATCACATGTCCATTAATTAATTTAAGCTACTGACAGCTTTTAATTAATTAATATATTCTACATGAGCATATCAGTCGACCTTTATTATTATATCGAAAAATTAATTCCACTTGCAGGGTTTAATATAATAATCCTTTCGAGTGCCTCAAGGGACATGATTAGCCCGACTGGTCGGGATACGATTTTTAGCTATAATATTAATTATTATATAAATAATAATATTGCCAAAATATCGAGCATATTGAGTCCATCATTGTGGCTCTCACCCATGATAAATCATAAGAATAAATATTAAATATATATAATTAAATATTAATTACTAGAATTAAGAAATAATAATTGTTCGAGATGTACGTTCTTCTTATAGTCAGTACAGAAGAATCTATCTCACTTCGATCCTATTAAATGTATACTGAATACGCTAATATATGCTAATGGTCAAGAGCAACCAATATCAAGCATATACTACTGTAATACCAGATTGTAAATTCATTCATTATCGTTCAGTTAATTGTCATTCAGTAATCTTTCACTCAGTAATAACCTTTCATCATTCACGTTCATTCAATTGTATTAATCGTTGGCGTATTGTTAAGCCGTGTATTAGTTACCAGTCGTCATTCAACTCTATTTGAAATCGAGACGAGAGAATTATCATAATCATTGTGATTGGTAGTCTTGCGTTAGAAATATCATCTATTTCATGTTAGTGGACTTAATTACATTCATACAAGTATTGTATGTCGAATCATTCACCTTTGAGACGAGAAGATGGAGTTGTCGGATTTTTGTCATTTCCAATAGTGAGTTACGGCCGTAACTGATCATCATTATGGCCGTAACATGCATTCGTGGAATTGGTGTCTTTCTGGATGAAGACAACTTACGGCCGTAAGTCATTTTAGTTACGACCGTAAGCATGAGGGTACGGCCGTATGTTTTGGGAGACTACGTCCGTAGCATGCATTCGTTGGGCAGGAGGATGTTTTGGACGAGGCCAACTTACAGCCGTAAGATCATCAGGATACGGCCGTAAAGATGGAAGTTACGGCGGTAAATGAGGTCTTGTTACGGCCGTAAGCCGAGCAGTTTAGACATGATGTTTTATTTTGACGAAGCTAAGTTACGCCCGTAAGAGGGTTTTGTTACGGTCGTAAGGCCGTTAACCTTGGAAGGTTACGGCCGTAATAGAGGCGAGTTATGGCCGTAACTTGGAGCTATATTTAAAGGCTTGAATGGGATTTTTATGCTCATTTCACCCCTTCTCCATCTTGGTTCCGAGAGAGAGATATTTTTCATCATCAAGCACTTGTGTGTTCATGTTTAATCATCTTCATTCGTTTGTGGAGCTTGGGAAGTCGATTAACACTAGTTTTGACGGATCGAAGAGGTTGGATCTTCAAAGGTAATTTTCTTCAACACCTTATATTTCGATTTTAAGTTGGAAAATGGTGTTGTGGATGTTATAATCATGATATATGAAGAGATATGCTTATGATTACGGGTTTGTATGAACATTCATTAGATTATTGAAGGATGTTTTGAAGAACATTTTGAATGTTGATTTGGATTTGGGGGTTTTGATTAGATGTTATTGAAACCTCGAATTGTGTATTCGTATTGGATTATCGATTGTGTTGAAGATGTTTGGTTGGATTGAATCACTCCTTGTAAGTTTGATATCAATATAATTGGGGATTGATTACTACGTGTTTGTTATAATGTCCCAATGAATTTGGAATTATCGTATCGACGTTTTGAGTTGGTTGTGATCATGCTTGATTCGTATATTGAGCGGATTTTGGTAATTGTGTTGTTCTAGGTTGTTCGAACGACCGACATTTCTATTTAGGACGTTGTTCGAGAAAGGATATTTCTTAACCGGTTTTGTGTAAGTAAATTTTTACTCGGTTAAAAGGATATTCATTCCTTTCGTTGTTGATCACTCATATTCATAAGTTATTTATAATACATTAATCGTGTCGAGATTGAAATCATCAAACTAATCATTCATTTCACGGGGAACGACGGTTCCAATCATTTCAATTAGCTATCATTCATCTCATTACATTTTCATCTCGGTGAGTCATCCTTGCCTTGTTGATTTGATATTCATTGATATTCGTCGGTCACTTTTGTTCTTGTGGCCTTCTGGTTTCATATTGCGTGTCCGGGTGGTTACGTGTGGGATTTTTAGTCGGGCACACGATAGTCATGTGATGCGGGTTCACCGACACAATGGACTGTGCACACGGTAACGTACCTCCATGAGACTAATTAGGTACAAGGACGGGTGTGCCCGGACACTCGTCTTGTGCACGTGCACGTCTCATTACGGGCGTACTATGTTGCCTCTCTTCAGCTTAATTCTATAACTAAGATATATTATGATTGCGTTTATTCAACTCTTGAGGATTGTTGTTCTGTGTAACTGACCCCGTTGGGGGATATTGTTTTTAGGTCATGGAAAGGTAAAGGCACGGGAAGAGAATGTTGACGGCGAGGAGTCCCAGTGATACTAGTAGGGGGCCCAGTCTCTTCATTTCGTTTATGTTTGCTTGTTATATATTTTCCGCTGCACTTCCTTTTGGATTGTAATTTGTTCAGTATTGTATATTTTATCTTCATATGAAATATACATGTATTTCGTTTTCCCTGGGTGTGATGTATTTGAAACTCCTCATCGGAGTAATTGATGATGTAATGTGGTTCGTTACTATATTTGTATTGTGTAATTCATTCATCTTCATTTCGCCGGGTGGGTCCCAGTCGGGGGTCCACGACACTGTAATACCCGCCTAGTTTGGGGTGTTACAACTCAACCTCTCACATAACCGTTTGGTGTTATATAGGTTGTGAACTAATTATTACTATATAAGGAACTGATAATGTGATCTTGTGTGACTCGACACACCATATTATCTATAATATAAAGTAATTAGACAACATTTGCATAACCATAGCGTGAATAAATATGCAAAACATGTGATGAAATGAATTAAATATTTTCATAGATAAAGACCGGGAAATTAGGTAATACAAGCATAAAGTATGCTATGATGTATACAACCCTAACACTTAGTGCTGGCGAGATCACCATCAATTGAGGTGATTATTCTAGACTTATGGTTGTTGCAGTGGGAGTCGTGCATTTGAAGATTAATAATAAAATATTACTCCTTAATAATGTATTATTGGTACCAGATTTTAGAATGAATTTAATTTCAGTTTTTAAATTGAGTTGTGATGGTTATTTAGTTTCTTTTGATGGATTGTATGTCATTAATACTGCACAAACTCCCGTATATAAATATAAATCACTTAACTCTTTTTCCAAACCTAAAAATAGAAAAGAACCTTCAAGCATAAACCAAACATATTTGTGGCATCTAATGTTAGGTCATGTAAACCTTAGAATAATTCAAATATTGGTAAATGATGGCCCATTGGATGACATCCAAGTTGAGTCATTTCTAATTTTTGAATCTTGTCTGGAAGGTAAAATGACCAAAAAGGGTTTTCAAAACCAAGGTAGATCGTTCTCAGAATGTATTAGAATTGGTTCATACGGATGAATGTGGTCCAATGAACATCCAGGATAGGGTGGTTTCGAATACTTCATCGCATTTATCGATGATTATTTGAGATATGGATACATCTATTTCATGCGACGTAAGTCTGAAGCCTTTGACAAGTTCAGAGATTTCAAGACTGAAATGGAGAAGTGTCATGTTAAGAGTATCAAGTCACTACGATCTTATCGTGGTGGCGAATACCTTAGTGGAGAGTTTTTGGATTTTTTTTCAAATGAGGGGATTTCATTCAAGCTCACTGCGCCAGGAACTCTACAACAAAATGGTGTTGTTGAGAAAAAGAACGGAACTTTTTTTCAATTGTTAGGTCAATGATGAGTTATTCAGATTTACCTACCTCCTTCTCAGGGTACTCCTTGGAAACAACGACATACATTCTAAACTTGGTGCTTTCAAAATCAGTTCCAAAAACACCCACATAACTGTGGAGTGGGCGAAAGTCCAGTTTAGGACATGTTCGGATTTGGGGTACTCCAGCACATGTGCTGAATAAGGAAGATGATAAATTGGTATATCGTACAGAGGTACGAGTGTTTATAGGATACCCTAAGGGAACAAAGGGTGACTCGTTCTATAGTCCCCAAGATCAGAAGGTCACTATTAACACCAATGCCCGATTCCTGTAAGAGGATTATATGACTAGTCACAATCCCATGAGTCAAATAATTCTGGAAGAGTTTATGGGCGAGACTCCATTTATACCAATCGTGCAAGCTCCAACTAACACTACACTACGTATCGATTTTGACACTTTTACACCAATTCAAGATATGCCTCGTCGTAGTAGGAGGATTCCTTATCAACTGTAATTATTCATAGGTGTGGGATAGTCTTCGGACTCAATCCCTAGCGAAGATGAATCATATCCCTGGACTTACAAGGAGACAATTTACGATAAAGATGCTGACTCCTAGAAAGTAGCAATAAAATCAGAAATGGGATCTATGGATTTCAATCAAGTGTGGGATCTAGTAGAACTACCTGATGGGGTATAAGACGTTGGGAGTAAGTGGGTCTACAAGCAAAAGAAAGGAGGTGACGAGAAGGTTGAAACCTTCAAAGAGAAGCTTGTAGCAAAAGGTTACACTCAGAAAGAGGGTATCGAATACGATGAAACCTTTTCGCTGGTATCCATGATTAAGTCAATATGGATTCTTTTAGATATAGCTGTGCATTTGGATCTGGAGATTTGGTAAATGGGTGTCAAGACTGCATTCTTGAATGGAAGTCTAGGCAAGAAAATCTACATGCGCCAACCAGAGGATTCATTGTTGAAGGAGAAGAGCACTTAGTGTGCAAGCTTAAGAGATCAATTTATGGACATAAGCAAGAATCCAGATCTTCGAACACTCAATTTGATGAGGTTATCCAGTCATATAGATTCGTCCAACGCTCGAGTGAGAGTTACGTGTATAATAAATGCGATGGAAACATGTTGGTGTTTGTACTATATGTAGATGATATCCTTCTGATTGGAAAAAACGTGAAAGAGTTACCGGACGTACGGGTATGGATGTCTGAGCAGTTCGATATGAAGGATTTGGGAGAAGTAGGAAACATGCTTGGGATCATGATCTTTCTTGATCGGAAGAAAATGATGTTATTCTTATCTCAAGCATTCTATATCAATATAATGCTAAATCGGTTTAGCATAGAGAATTCCAAGAAATATTTTCTACCTTACATACATGGAATCCAACTATCTAAATATATGTTTCCTGAGACACAAAAGGCGATAGATGACATGAAGATGATCCCTTATGTGTCAGTCGTGGGAAGCCTCATGTATGTTATGCTTTGCACTACTGTCATGCTGTAGACATGGCTGCTAGATATCAGTCGAACCCAGGACCAGGATACTAGATTGCTGTCAAGCACATACTCAAGTACCTGAGAAGGACTATGGAGTACATGCTAGTTTATCAATCAGACGACCTATGTCTAGTGGGTTATACTGACTCAGATTTCTCATCAGACAAAGAAAAGTCCGAGTCTACTTTGGGTTATGTGTTTACTCTAGGAGGTGGAGCCATTAGTTGGAGGAGTGTGAAGCATAAATGCATCTCGTACTCTACCATGGAAGCCGAGTACGTGGCAGCCTCTGAGGCAGGCAAATAGGCTGTATGGCTCAAGTACATCATGCAGGGTATTATACTTTTTTGTATAGTTGTATGGCTGATGCTATTCCTGATTTGCCAAAGGGTATTATACTTTATTGTGATAATACCATTGCAGTCGCAAATTTGAGGGAACCACAAGCCCATAAGGCAAGTAAACGTATCAACCGCAAGTACCACATCAACGACGCTTCGTAAAGGAAAGAGATGTAGTTCTAGCCGGGGTTGCATCGAAAGATAATCTTGCTGATCCTTTCACGAAATGTCTACCTTCAAATTTTTTTGAAAGGCATGTGGAAGGAATGGGATTACGGTGTATGACAGCATTCCTTTGAGTATAAGTGAGATATATGATATACTATGTAATAGAGTAGTATACTTAAAAGCATGCTTTAAGTACAAGTCGGAGATAGTTAGGGTTGTAAGCATACTTTATGCTTGTATTACCGTATTTTCCTGTAACTACCTATGAGAATATTAATTACGTTTAATCACATGCTTTGTATATTTATTCACGTTATGGTTATGCAAATTAAAATGTCTAATTATTTTATATTGTAGATAATGTGCATGTGGTGTGCTGGTGTCACACGGAAGATCATATTATTGGTAGGGGTGTTCAAAACCGGATATCTGAAATTTCGAATATCCAAAAATTTGGATAGTAGATTTTGATATCCGATATCCGTATCCCAAAAAAATATAAATTTTATTCGGACATCGTTATATTCGAAAAAATATTCGAATTTGGATATAGGATATCCGAATATCTGAAAAAAAACTTCAGATATAGATATCGGATATCCGAATATTTGAATATCTTCTATTATTTAAAATATAAAAAAAAATTAGGATTTCTCGGACATTTCGGATATCTAAATATCCGATTTTTCTGAAAACTACTATCTGATATCTAAATCCGAAGTTCTGGATATCCGAACTTCGGATATCCGAATTATCGGATATCCAAATTTTTGGATATTCGGAACTTCAGATTTTCGGATACTTCAGATCGGATATCAGATATTTTTGAACACCCCTAATTATTGGTGCCTTATAAAATAATATAATAGTTCGCAGTCTATATAATTACCAGATAAATTATGTGAAAGGTTGTAATGTATGCTTGAGATTAGTTGGTCTTGACTATTAGCATGTATTAGCGTATTTGCATACGTTGACCTGGACTGAAGTGAGATAAGTGTCTTCTGTACTGACTGTAAGACGAACGTAAATCTTGGATAATTATTATTTCTTAATTCTATGTATATAATATTTAATTATATATAATATTTATTGTTTTGATCTACCATGGGTGAGAGTCAAAGTGATTGACTCAATAAGCTTCGAATCTTGGGCAATAATATTATTTATATGATAATTATTATAACTAGAAATTGTATCCTAACTCGTGCGAGTTGATGATGTCCCACCGAGGAGATCGATAATGATTATTATATTAACTTTACATGTGGATTTAATTCCGATATAATAATAAGGTTCGAGTGGTACTACTCTTGGATAAGAAATTAGTTAATTAAATCTATCAGTAGCTTAAATTAATTAATGAACATTCGATATCTTAAACACGGGAAATAATATATTTAAATAAGGAGCCCGATTTCGTAAATTGGAATCTGGGTTGGAAGTGCAATATTAATTCTTTAGTGGATTGAATTGATATTAGTGAACTCAACTATTTTAGGAAGGGCTTAATATGAAAAGTTGGGTTGCACTGAGACTCTTAACCCTAATCCTCCTTAAAATCTCTAGAGTAGTCCAAAGACTATAAATATGACACAAAGGGGAGGGTTCGGTCGTGGCTACTTATTTTTTTCTTCTTAGTGTTTAATTATGGATCTTGAATTGTATCTTTGATTCCACAATTGAGATAACACTTTAATTCTTGCTACAAATCGGAATTACTTGAAGAAAAGAAAATAGCGAGTTGTGAGAGGTAATATACTTCGGCCGATCCATCCTTGAAGTCCAAGCAAGATTCAGTAGCTCGTTACCCACACAACATTCAGATTAATGTGGAATCATACTCTTGAAGATTTTGAGGAAGAGATCAAGAAAGCAACCACTACGCTTCAAAAGGTAAATATCCTATGATCTTCGATCTAGATTAGGATATTGAATTTACCAACAGGTTTATTTAACAAAAATAATAATAATATTGTTATTAATCTTAGTAGTGAATTAATTAGCATGCCTAAATAGGTTTTGTGCTCGTGGATGCGTAAAAGGCTTTTATCAAATTTTCCCTACTTCGCTTCCGCTTGCTTTTATTTCCAATAATCGTCTATATTGTTGGTTGAGATTAGTATCATGGGCGACCGTCATCTTCTTACGACCTGTGGATGTAGGTCTCCACTTTTATATGTGATATGTTGTGTTTCATGACTTTGTTTATGTACATGATGTGAGATGAAACCTACGCTGATATTCGTGGTATATTGTGAGTGAGGAGATCGGGATATAGTGATGGATTGAATTATTTGTGGCGTAATGTGTTGTGAAATTTCTGATCATTGATGTGTTCTAGAAAGGGTATCGGTAGTAGCGTTTGTTGAGAACTCATATAGATGGTTTTGATCCATGTTTGAATTCGGTGTTCATGAGTTATATTTGTTGAAGTAGTAATTTTGGATGTCGAATATACATGTGTTTGAGACTCGATTGTTTTTGGATGATTGTTGTTAGTTGCTCCAAACGTATTCTCATTGGTAATTATATCTGCTGCGTGCTCTTTTGAAAATAGCTTTCTGAAATTTTATAGGCTAGAGTATGTTCGTTGAAAACTGTAACGCCCCAATTTCCCAAACATTTATTTTGGGGAATAAAAGGATAATCATAGTATATATTTATATATTTTTGGAAATAATTGTACTCGCCTAGAAAATCGAATCGTCACACAAGTGATACTGAACTTGAATAATCAATTTATGTCAATGAATTCACAAAACAAAAGTGTCAAAACATGATTGGATAAATTTGCAGCGGAATATTTAATTGAATATATGTCAACAAAATTGTTTCCTGAAACGTCCCACACGAACTACCTAACCTAAACTATCTTATATCATGTTAGTACTTATAAATTACGGTGAAATTTCGGCAGAGTTTCCCCTAAACTAGTACCTATCCCACACCTGTGACACAAAACCAACACAAGTATCACACAGAGACATCTAGTCTCAATCCAAATCAAATTCATGACATCAATATCCCCGTAGCTATAACTACAAGAGATTAGTAAACAACAAAACTTCGAGCTTCCCAAATCACTCACTTATTTATTTTACATTACGATATTTAAACAACCTCACAGATTACACAAACATACTAAGTGAACTTAAAGTACCCATCACACCATAAACGACACTTGAACATATGAGTACATTACTACAATACATATTTATAAAGCAAGTTTCAGAAACAAGAACGAAAATATGTTAAGCCCATGATTAAGCCCGACAGGTCGTCATCCATGTATGTCGACCCTCAGCAACAGTGGAACTCCAACCCATCCAGCGAGGGAATATGCTCAAGCATCAGGATTACCTACAATGCATAAACTATGTGAGCTAAAACCCAATAAGTAGAAATCATGCATGTATCATGTCTAATGCAACATATGACATATGATCATCAATGAGAATCTCTCAAAATCATTTTATTATCCTTGGGCCCGTTGAACCACGTACTAAGCACCGGAACGAGCTCAATATCATATCATATCATAAGGCATGCATCTACCACACCAAATATATCGTGAGAACATGCATGTACCATGTCTCACACATCATATAAGCACGCATCTACCGTGCTAAACATATCATAAAAGCATGCATCTACCATGCCTCAGTGCTCTAGCAGCGGCCAACAAAATATTTTTCTTTTCTTTCTTTCCATGATCGTACCATGCATGCAGACACTAGTGAGTCTCCTGTTATGCATGCATGTGGAGATTCTAATAGATGTTATGATCATGTAAGGTGCAAAAAGTATAATACAGATCAATCATACAGTACAATAGAACACTCTCAAGATATTATCAAGTTCAACAACTAGTTATATAAACAATACTATGTTTATGCATTGTAGTTGCAGATGGATTTCTACTTACCTTGATCGGGTAATACCCTTACGTTTATACCAATAGGGGGTGGTTGTGATGATATATCTTCAGAACGTTGATTGTCAAAGGAATTGAGGTGTTGATGTTTTGAAGATTTCTTCTTGAATTTTTGGTGAATTTTCGAAGGGTGAAGCTTCTTGATAATGTTCAGACAATATATGAGGGTGGAGGGTCAGTTTTAGTGTTTATCTAAGAGAGAAAGTCGGTTATAAAGAGGAAATTACAAAACTACCCTTAGTAAGCTCTAGAAAACCATCTTCCATGGTGTAGGCCGGTTTGGGCATATTAGGTCCAGTTCTTGGAGTGTTTGGATCGGTTCCTAGTATATCTTGACCTAATTTATGGTATGGATGATCTTTCAAAGGGTTTAGTAGAAGTTTAGGGTGTATTTTTATTGCTTAAACTCTGAGTACTCATGCGAACAATGTTGAAAATGCTAGTGAAGGAGTTTATTGTCAAACTTTCTAAAACTTCACAAATTCGACACTGTAGATAAGAATGGAAGGACTCATTTATTAATAAGATATAACTAATACAATAAACTAAAAGATCAGTTCAATTCCTACCGCAGTTGGAACGAATAAGATATAGACAGATCACAGTATTTTACAAACGTTATCTGATACAATCATAAATTGTATCCTATTAGGTATTGACAAGAATCAAGGTACTTGACACGTGTTAGTTTATTAAATGATGGTTATTCACTTGAATCATCAATCTAAAGTGACCCAGTACACGCGCCTACTAAAATCTCGAGATAAGCTAGTTAACCTCCGATAGACACGTTAGTGACACCTTTATGACTTCTAGGCTTACCACATGTACTTAGAGTTTTATAAGATCTTTACATATTTTTTTTTCGTATTAGAAATACTATGAATAACGTAACATATACCACGATAGTGTTTTAGACTTTAGTTCAAATGTATAGCACATTTCTATATAGTGAAATTAACTATAAGATCAACTGAACCATGAAACGTCAAGTAATCCAAATAACACATAATTAACAAGTTATGCATGAATCATATTGATCAAATGAGTAGTGTTAGGCTCAGGTATCACATTCTCCCCTCCTTATAAAAATTTCGTCCCCGAAATTTAACTTACCTGAAAAGATTAGGGTATTTAGCCCTCATTTTATCTTCTCTCTCCCAAGTGGCTTCTTCTACAAGTTGATTTCTCCACAACACTTTGACTAGTGGTACTTCTTTATTTATGAGTTTCTTCACTTCTCTTAGCAATATTTGTACCGGTATCTCCTTGTAACTCAAATCTGCCTCCAACTCAACTGGTTCATTCTTGAGAATATGGGATGGCTTCGCAATGTATTTTGTTAGTAGAGAAATGTGAAATACATTGTGTATCTGAGACATTGATGCTGGCAAATCTAGTCGATAAGACACTTCACCAACTCGCTCAGTAATAGGAAATGGCCCAATGTATCTTGGACTCAATTTTCCTTTCTTACCAAATCTCATTATTCCCTTCATTGGAGAAACTTTCAGGAATACTCGATCACCCACGGCAAATTCCAGTGCTCTCCTTCTGGTATCTACATATACTTTTGTCTACTTTGAGCGGTTCTCATTCTTTCTCTGATTAGTGAAACTGCTTCTGTCATTTCTTGAATCATATCAGGACCTAAAACTCTTCCTTCACCAACCTCATCCCAATGTACTGGTGATCGACACTTCCAGTCATACAAAGCTTCATAAGGAGCCATTCCAATTGTACTCTAATAGCTGTTATTGTAGGAGAATTCAATTAGGGGTAAATGTTTACTCCACTGGCCTTGAAAGTCCATAACACAGGATCTGAGCATATCTTCAAGAGTTTGTATAGTTCTTTCTGATTGCCCATTCGACTGTGGATGATAAGCAGTGCTGAAAGACAAGTGGGTACCCAATGCTCTATGCAAGCTCTTCCAAAAAGTTGATACAAATCGTGAATCTCTGTCCGATACAATAGATAATGGAACCCCATGTAGCCTAACTATTTCCTATATATAGAGTTGAGCATAGCAATCGATGGAGTATGTCGTACAAACTGGAAGAAAGTGAGCAAATTTTGTCAATCGATCAACTATAACCCAGATAGAATTGTGTCCTTTAACCATTCTTGGTAAACCTATCAAAAAATCCATCGTAATATCCTCCCACTTCCATTTTGGAACAAGTAAAGGTTGCAAGGTTCCTGCTGGTCTTTGATGCTCTGCTTTTACCTGTTGACATGTTAGGCATTGCTCCGCATATTATGCAATATCTTCTTTCATTCCCGGCCACCAATAGTCTAGTTTCAAGTCTCTATACATTTTGATTGCTCCTGGATGTACTGAATATGGTGTTGAGTGCACCTCTAGTAATATTTCTTTGAGAACATCTTCAAAATTAGGCACACATAAATGATTTCTAAATCAAACAATACCATCTTTTGACAATTGGAAGTCTGACGAGGTTCCTAATTTAATGGTCTTCTTTATTTTCTCTAACTCTTGATCCTTTTTCTGGCCTTGCTGAATTCTATCTATTAAAGTAGGTCGAAGGGTTAATGCTGACAATTTTGCCTCTAGCCATCCATGTTGGATAATTTCTACATCCATATTCATCAAATCGTGTAATTCTGGCTTCTGGATCAAGGTCATGGCCGCAATGGATTGTGCTGATTTTCTGTTTAAGGCATCTGCTACCACATTATCTTTACCAGGGTGGTAGTTGATGACACAATCATAGTCTTTAACAAGTTCTAACCATCTCCGCTGTCTCATATTCAATTCTTTCTGAGTGAAGAAATATTTCAGGCTATTGTGATCAATATAAATTTCACAGCATTCTCCATATAGGTAATGCCTCCATATTTTAAGTGCAAACACAACTGCAGCAAGTTCCAAATCATGTGTCGGGTAATTCTTTTCATACTTCTTCAGTTGTCTAGATGCATATGCTATCACTTTACCATTCTACATCAATAGACAACCTACACCATTCTTTGAAGCATCACTGTAGACTTTAAAACCTTCAGTTCCCACTGGAATGGTCAAGATCGGTGCCGATGTCAACCGCCTCTTCAGTTCTTGAAAGCTTTGTTCGCATGATTCTGTCCACTTGAAGGACATATTCTTTCTAGTCAATTGTGTTAATGAAGAGGAAATCTTGAAAAATCCCTCTACAAATCGATGGTAATATCCAGCTAGACCAAGAAAGCTGCGTACTTCTGTAAAATTTGTGGGTTGCGGCGAGTTATTGATTGCTTCAACTTTGCTTGGGTCTACTGAAATCCCTGCTCCAGATATAACATGCCCTAAGAATACCACTCGGTCTAACTAGAATTCACACTTTTGAAACTTAGCTTATAACTGTTTCTGTTTTAAGACTTCTAAAACTTTCATTAGATGTACCGTATGGTCTTCTTTGGTCTTCGAATATATGAGAATATCATCAATAAACACGATAACAAACTTATCCAGGAAGTCTTTAAACACTCTATTCATTAAATCCATAAATGTTGCTGAGGCATTTGTGTTGGGAGTATGCCCTCGAATGCCACTCAGAGGATGATTGAGTGAGGGCATTGTACTTGTAATTATGTAAATCACTAATATAAGGCAATGGATGTTTCATTATTTACTGGTAGTTACTGGCATTCCTAACTCATAAATATACATATAGAAACTAGTATGTGTATTTGAGAGCAAAACGTTCCACTCCTTATTGGATAAGGGGGTCGACACTCGAAAGGTTTATAGCTCAAATACTTAATCGTTCGCAAGTCGATGAAACTTGACTGGGCGTTAAGTTTATATGAAGACTTGTATGAGGTGTTCTTTGATATGGAGAGTGCCTGTCGAACGCTAATGGTTAGTGGGAGCACACGTTATAGGTATGCTAATTTGATTAGTATACTCGAACCGACTCACCCTCGATTCGTCACACGAATTTCACTCTGGGACAGTCAATGACCGAATCGAAAGGTTGTGATGGGTATTCGTGAACCTTCGACTTGAGGATTTAGTAGGGATATGCTTGTGACGTCAAGATTTTCATTAGAGTAGTTCGACCCTGTAAACCGAAAGGCGGGGGTCAACCTCGACGTGCATCTTGACGGGCAAGTAGCAGGTCCTACTGAATACCAAGATAGAATTATTTCTCCCGTTAGTGAGCGGGTTATATGTCCTATGCGGTTATTGGCAGATGAGATCATAAGTTTGTGGCCAAAGCATTGGAGCTAGTTGTATTAGATACACGAGAGCCCGATGATCTCGATTTGCATTAACGCATGCATAGCGTCAAGTACAGATAATGTTTGACTGACAGTGACCCTATAACTTGAACGGGATATTTGAAAGAAGGGTTTATACGTTTACTAGTATTCACGACAGAATGGTTCTTGAATGATCCCATCATTCGTTCTCTCGCTTGGGGTAGAAGCCGCCAGCCGCTAGGTGGTGTTACTACTCTTTGGTTCCTCCCATTGCTGACTGAGATGAACCTACCGAGTCGCGCAATAGGATTGACAACGGAATGAATCAAGCTAATTCTCTCATTATGAATATTAGATATTGGATATCTAAATCTGGGACATTCGATGTTAAATCGATTTATCGAATAAATTGATTTACGGCTTAATGAATTAAATATATCACTGGGTGATTAATTTAATTCATGAATATAATTATTTCTTGGAGAAATTAATTATGTTATTTTGTATTTGATATGTTTAATTAATTGGATTAATTAATCGATATAAATACATCAAAACGGAATTGTAGTTTATCTGTTTGGACTCACGGGAGCCCGAAACGAACCGAACTCATCCGTTTTTGCATAGTAGCCGCCCCCCTTTGTTTCCACTCACTTTCCTCTTGTCTTGTTGCTTTCATTTTATATGAAAGAACATGACATTGTGGGGCTTAAAATCATGTGGCATGATTTGTATTATTGAAGTGAGAGTTGAATAAAGGGAAGAAGACATCTCATAACACATGCACCTTTGATTCCTTGTGTGAAATCATACGTGAGTTGTATTGGAGAGAGAGAGAAAGAACTTTGAGTTCATTTCATAACTCTTTAGTCTTCTTCTTCCTTTTTTCATTTTGTTCTTGATAGTTCTTAGAGAAAAATCAAGAATTCAAAGAGAGATTGTGAGTTAAACACTTAGAGTGTTATAATCAATAGCTTCATCACCTAGCTCTAGCCGTATCCTTGGAGGATAGAAAGGTGTTGTCATTCCGTTCGTTTTTCCGGCGCGTGGCAAGTAGAGACGTGGTGCTTTCGGCGTTGGATCGTTCAAGTGCTTGGAGTGCTTCGGATCGTAGAGAATTCAACTAAAGCTTGGGGAATAGCTCAAGAGAAGGAATCCATCTAATCAACGGACTACAAGGGTGAGTTTCTATATCTCTTGTGAATTCGTGTTGATATTCGTATATGTTGGGTCGAGATTTATACACCTCGACAGGCGATCGGCACAAACTCCAAGCGACCGAGCTAGAGTCGAATAAGCCAAGGCAGACTTGCCTACGGAGCGGAGATCCCAGATCAAACCCAAGTGCCGAGCGATCGACATCCAAGGCGATCGTCTCTTGGCACCTGGCAATCGACTCTGGTGCCCGGCCAAGGACGACCGCCTCATGCCACGCAAAGCCAGCATCCTTCTAGTCAGCGAAGGCCGAAGCTCGGGATAGAGACCCACATGCAGATACGGAAAAGGCTCCACAGAACATGGATCGTTGACCACAGCCTGTCACCATCTTCTCACCTACCGACAAACCCGCCGAAAGGTGCAAAGTGGGACCTCCCGAGACATTGACTCAGGACGCGTGCAGACTTCTCATTAGCTCATACGGTTGTCTGCGAGCCCATGCCGCAGACTTAAAGGCAACCAGCCCATGTGCTAAAAGACGATCGCCCCTTTATTATAGTACAAGAAAGGCGATCGCCCGTCAGGATAAAAGGCACCCCAACTCCTATAAATAGAGGGCTTCCGACACTTGGAATGGGGTCTGGCTTTTCTTATAGCTTTCTCTCGGATTTTCTCTCTCAGCACCTCTTAACCGAAAGACAGTCGGTAGAGATGAAAACAAGAACTCCATGCAGTACAAGAGCTCACAGAGCTTCACTCAACAGCTAGATAACTAGGGTCTTTTACACTCTTTGTAATTGTACTCTTTCATTAATATTTGTACTCCAACGTATTCATATTAATAACATCTTGCGAGAGCATTCAAGCCCGGGCCTAACAAACCCGGCAAATCTTGTGTTATTTACACCCCCCACATACGTGCTCTCGCACTTTGTTTGTTGCCCATCCATTCCAGCAATATCTATCTCCGGATAATATTTTGGATATCAACAATTGGCGCTAGAAGGAGGGCATCTTAACCTTTATTTTTATTCCTACCGTCCCGAAGAACACTCACTGTTCTCGGGGCATATACTTGAAGAAACACTCATTGTTCTTCAAAAGAAAAGCCTTCAGAATAATGACGTCTGCCTCCACATCAAAGAGATCCACTCTCCGATCCGCCGGACGCCTTATTCCGGCTCAATCCGAGCCCCAGTCTACGGTAGAGGGTAGCCGCGGCGACGCGAGACTCTCGATCCCGCACCTGAGGGATGGCCCCAGCCTTTCGCTCGACCAGTTCCAATTCGCAGAACAGATCGAGGAGGCTATGGCCATCCTAAGGGAATGATGGAGAGCATTCGATGCGCCCGCAATTACCCCATCAACCATCCGTCGCGTCGGCAAATGGAAACTCAAGGGGTTACTTGTCGAGCGATCGTCAGGAAGCCCCGATTCACGAGCAGAAGCACTCGCAAGGCGGGACAGTTCTGTTTTCAGCCGCCTAAGCAGCGACCCATCCTGGCGGACGGGACATTCTGGCCCCAGCCACGAGACAACGGAGCCCGAATCCATCACCGGGAGTTCAGCTTATCCAACTCCCAGAAGGCAGGACAGTCATCTGGCTCCTCCTCGCCAAAGAACCAAGATCGGCGGCGACGACTTCATCGCCTACCGCGGAGCCAGGAGATCGGTACACGATCGCCTCGACTCCCGTTCCAAGAGCCAAGCCACGAGCAACCAAGCTACGGTGATGGCCGCAATGCAACGCCAGCTCGATGGCATGAAGGCGCTCCTAGAAACTGGGGCAGGCGCCATGAGAAAGATCACTGGGCCGAGCGAGCCGCTCGCGATCCAGATCGAAATCGCCCCCGTGCAGCCAAGGATCACTCCTCCTCAAACACCCTTGTACGAGGGGAGGTCGGACCCCGAGACTCACCTGAGCAAGATCTGGATCTACATGACTGGGTGTGGGGCATCATACGCGACCAGGTGCCGTATGTTCCCGTTAACATTGGACGACCTGGCCCATAGATGGTACATCTCATTACCACCGCGATCCATCAGTTCCTTTAAACAACTGGCGAGCGACTTCACATCGTACTTCACCGCCAAGGTCGCTCGACTAGAAGGTCCCCACCGCATGATGAAAATCAGGCAGGGGAAGAGGAGTCCGACGCAGACTACATCGATTGGGTGGATGAGATAATCCTCAACGGCGAGCCCATAAGCGACGAGATCACCCTATACTCAGTCCTAGGGGGATTCCATGGTGTTTCGCCCATGTTCAGGCACCTTACGAAGGACATCCCCCCGACCTACATAATCTTCCGCGCCAAGGCCGCAGACTTTTTGGCCAGACGAAGGTTGCTCGCCCTTCGCCAAGACGAGGGGGAAGAGACGACGATCGCCAAGTCCAACAAGGCGGTCGCCAATCCGCCCGGAGATTTCAGAACCTTCGAGGACGTGGAAACCCATCTCTACCACAACCTCAGTCTATCTCTGGCTCAAATTTTCTATGCCATCCAGGGGCGCGAACGGCTAAGCAAACCGAAGGCAGTAAGGGACCACGGTCATCTGGACCGCAACAAGTTCTGTGCTTACCACAGGAGTCCTGGCCACAGCACCGATCAATGTTGCGACCTCCTCAGACAACTCTGGAGATTGTTTAAGGAGGGCAAGCTGGACAGACTAGTTACTTAGCCAGAGCCCCAGGCGGAAAGAATCAGATGCCGCGATCGGCGTCAGAATGACGATCACCAGTCTTCCAACCCGATCGCCAGAATCAAGCAACATCTCCAAAAATGGAGGACTCGTTCTCCATCTACAGTTCATCATCTAACATGATGGACCACGGCACGAGATCGCCTCTCCCAGCACAACGTATACCGTCGAGGATCGTCATCTAACCTGACGATCCGAGGTAGAAGAGTGCAGCCATGGTCCTGGAAGGCGATGGAATCAACTACTTCATCTATGCAAGGTTCCTTTGGGCTGCGATCGCTCGCCCTTCATTTAAATATGAGGTGGGCGTAGCCGAAGGACCCTCCAAACAAATCAATGGACACGCTCGCCCGACCTCAAAGGTTCATCATCTAACTTGGTGGACCTGGACAATGCGACGTGTCCCTACCCCCGTCACAACGTATACCGTCGAGTATTGCCATCTAACATGACGATCCGAGGTAGAAAAGTGCTAACAAGCCGCGGACGTGGAGTCGATTAATCCGACGACGCCCCGCGCAAGGACTCCTCCAGACTAAGACCGCTTGCCCTTCGTTTAAATATGAGGCGGGCGCAGCCTAACGTAGGACCCTCACAATAAAATGAGTCACGAGACAAACCTATAGTTGGAATGTCGCTCGCGCACAAGACACGGTCATGGAGGTCGGTCCATCGAACTCCGCAACTGTGCATGGTTCCTCAACGTCGAAACAATCAGCTTTCCACAAGGGATCTGCAAAATTAAAGATCACATGTATAAGACCGAAGATAGCTCGCCAAACGATCGGTTCGCCCAAATCCGAGACCAAATTCCGCTCAACGGATCGCCCGTCTTTATCCTCAATGATCGCCAGTAAGAACCACCTCACCCCATGTCTTCAACATCGGAGCAAGCTGGGGGGCAATTGTTGTGTCGAGATTTATACACCTCGACAGGCGATCGGCACAAACGCCAGGCGACCGAGCTAGAGTTGAATAGGCCAAGGCAGACTTCCCTACAGAGCAGAGATCCCAGATCAAACCCAAGTGCCGAGCGATCGACATCCAAGGCGATCGTCTCTTGGCACCCGGCGATCGACTCTGGTGCCCGGCCAAGGACGACCACCTCATGCCATGCAAATCCAGCATCCTTCTAGTCGGTGAAGGCCGAAGCTCGGGATAGAGACCCACATGCAGATCCGGAAAAGGCGTCGCAGAACATGGATCGTTGACCACAACCTGTCACCATCTTCTCACCTACCGACAGACCCGCCAAAAGGTGCAAAGTGGGACCTCCCGAGACAGTGACTCAGGACGCGTGCAGACTTCTCATTGGCTCATACGATTGTCTTCCAGCCCATGCCGCGGACTTAAAGGCAACCATCCCATGTGCTAAAAGACGATCGCCCCTTTATTATAATACAAGAAAGGCGATCGCCTGTCAGGATAAAAGGCACCCCAACTCCTATAAATAGAGGGCTTCCGACACTTGGAATGGGGTCTGGCTTTTCTTATAGCTTTCTCTCGGCTTTTCTCTATCAGCACCTCTTAACCGAAAGACGGTCGGCAGAGATGAAAACAAGAACTCCCTGCAGTTCAAGAGCTCACAGAGCTTCACTCAACAGCTAGATAACTTTTACACTCTTTGTTATTGTACTCTTTCATTAATATTTGTACTCCAACGTATTCATATTAATAACATCTCGCGAGAGCATTCAAGCCCGGGCCTAACAAACCCGACAAATCTTGTATTATTTACACCCCCCACGGACATGCTCTCGCACTTTGTTTGCTGCCCATCCATTCCAGCAATATCTATCTCCGGATAATATTTTGGTAGCAATAGTATATACGTAGCTCGATCGATCCTCGTAGGGATTCGAATCGAATTAATTTTCGTTTTACCGCTTCCGCTGGGCCTTTGTTTTAGGCACCGAATCCCAATAGTGGTATCGGATCATAGGTCTTGCGATCGTATATACGATATTAGCATTTGGAATGGTCGATTAGATGGTGAATTATTTGGAATCATTTTAGTCGTAATCGTGGTATATGTTTTTCGTTCGTTATAGTTGTATTTTTCGTAAGTTTATGTCTAAATATAAATCTTAAATTTCTGGGAAATATGATTTATATTGAAGATATAAAAGTCAGAAAATATTGATATTGGATATCCGGTCGAAAATCTAGCCCCGAATCGTCGTCGGACGACTTTTTGGTAAAAAGGTGCATTTTGGCCGAGAGTGAGTCGACCGTGTCCTAAGTGACCCGGTCTGTCCGGCAGTCTGGCCAGGCCACTGCCAGGCAGACCCGACCGTGTCAGGCGACACAGGCCATGTCTGTCCGGTAGGCTTTCGGTAGTGACTCGACCGTGTCAGGCGACACGATCGTGTCTGGCAGGAATGTCTGGCCGGCAGTGACTCGGCCATGGCAGACCATTTTTCACCCGGCTCGATTTTTCCGTGTTTTCTTGAAAATTAATCTCCCGCATGTTAAATTGGATTTAATATGATTAAAATGATTTATGGTATTTCATTTTATAAGGGAAATTCGATTAATTGGAATAATTATGGTCGACCGAATTATTTTGAATGTTATCATATTACCGATTGTGTGAATCGATTGGATCAGTTAGTTTTGTTGATTGGATCAATGTATCTCTACGCTTTCCATTTATATAGTATTTATTGGATGAATGCTTTTGAATGGGGATGTGGTTCATGGACTTAGTTTCGAATCGTTCGTTTTATTCGATTGGTTTGTAAAGGCCGTTTTGAGCCTATTTATTTTACTAGAAATATGTGTATCTAGGATGCAATTTTTCAATGTAAAATTTATATGTAATGACGAAGACCGAAGGAAGATCCGTTTTGAGAAGACGAAGATTCAAGACGAAGACTTGTAATTAGATTATGGAGTTTTTGTTTTCTAGGAATGGTCCATGAACCACATGTTGGTAGCAACTAGGTTGTGAATGGTTCTTAAATGATTAATGTGCAAAGTGTAACGTTAATCGCGAAAATTCTCCTATAACAAATTATTAAGTTTATAAGGTTTCAAGGTTTTCCTTCCCTCCATCGAGTTTTCGGGAAATTGAAATCCAAACCGGATGTGCTATGCTTCCGAGTTATCGGGGTAGTCGTTCGGGGAGGACGGATAAATTACCGGGAGCGCATTGGATGCCTTCGGTTGGAGCAAATTTTATCCCTAAAAACCTGATAGGTTGCCGGATAAGATTCAATTGTGAAACTTATCTGCGTCGATGGTATAAACTTAACTTGTTCACGAACCATAGAAACCGTATAGGTTAAGGGGAGTGAACAAGGGGAAAAAGAAGATCGAATCATCCATTAGATGGGTTGTTGTTGGACATCACTTTATGAAAATTAATAGACTAGAAACTTGTTCGGTTGCCCTCTATTAAGATTTATAAAGAACTCGATCACCACTATGAAGTAGGGCGACGATACTTCCGGATTTCACATGGGAGTGTGTTATTCCGATAAAAATAGTGGGAGCTGGGTAACAAGAATAGAAAGGAATGAATATCCTTTTAACCGAGTAAGAATTAACTTACTCAACACCGGTGAAGAATGTCCTTCCTCGAACAACATCCTAAAAGGGATGTCGGTCACTCGAACAACCTTAAATGACAATTACCAACAATGCTTAATATACGAATCAAACACGATTATAACTGACTCACGTCGATACAACAATATCCAAACTCATAGAGGCATTCTAGCGAACACTTAGCAAACACACAACCTTTGATAATATCCAATCCCGAATATATCGAAACCAACTCCAAAATGAGTATTTCAAACCGACAAAACAACTCCAATGATATCAATAATCCCATAGGAATCCACAATTCGAGTTAACGACAACATCTAATCGAAACCCCCCAAAAATATCAAAGTCAACCCCAAAGTGTTCTTGATTCAAACCCCCAATATTCATGAAATCCGAAATATATGACAATAAATCCGTAGGAATACATTTATCCAAGGTAGATAATCCATATCTAACATATTCCAACAACAATCCAAGCTTACACGAAGAAATCGGAATGAAAATGCCCAAAATCCGAAATTCTAGATTCAAGAGATCATTACCTTGATTTGATGTGAAGGAGATGATGAAATGATGATTACTCCGAATGATAAGCTTGAAGATGATGATTTGTGGATTCAGCTCGAAGAAAACTCTCCAAATCGCCCGGAATCGCCCAAAACCGCCGAAGGAATGAAGTGGGATGATGAAATGACGAAACGGACTGCACTGTCCAATATATAGCAAATCCCAGTTAGCGTGCGCTAGCTCCTGTGCGTAACATTAGCTAATGGGTGTACTGGGTAGTCCAGTACCCTCTGTTCGCGATGGTAGCATGCGCTACGTACCTCTTGTAGCGTGCGCTACAACCATGTACTTAGCGTGCGCTAACTCAAAATGTTAGCGTGCTCTAATGAATTATCTGATGTCCAGTACTGGAGTCCAGAACCTCCTGTTCTCTGATCTGATCATGGTAGCGCGTGCTACACACAGGATTCAGCGTGCGCTACTAACCCCAATTTTCGTACGCTAATATCTACTCGTAGCGTACGCTAGGAATTAATCCAATGCAGTCCAGTAGCCACTGGACTATGCCTGATCCGTCCTTAGCACGCGCTACACCGACTGCATAGCGTTCGCTACTCCGACCTACTAGCGCGCGCTACTTACCATTAGTAGCGTGTGCTACTTACAACCCAACTGCAGTCCAGTACCTTCTGGACTGCCTGCTTGAAACATACTAGCGTGCGCTAGTGTTGAGAGGTAGCATGCGCTACTTGAACTCAATTAGCGCGCGCTATAGATAGTTCATAGCGTGCGCTACTCCTCACACACAGCCCAGTATGAAGATGACAATGATGATAAACACGGCACAATACTCCAACTAGATTGATGATGAATGACGATTGATACACGATACAATTACTCTGAATGGTGAATACAATTATTGAATATGAGTGACAAATGATCATTAATGAGTGAAAATTACTGAGTGACAATTACTGGACGATAATTACTGAATGATAATGACTGAATTACAACCGGGTATTACATGCTAATTGGATTAGTATACTCGAACCGACTCACCCTCGATTCGTCACACGGATTTCACTCCGGGACAGTTAGTGATGGAATAGAAGGGTTGTGATAGGTATTCGTGAACCTTCGACTTGAGGATTTAGTAAGGATGTGCTTGTGACATCAAGATTTTCATTAGAGTAGTTCGACCCTGTAAACCGGAAGGCGGGGGTCAACCTCGACGTGCATCTTGACGGGCAAGTAGCAGGTCCTACTGAATACCAAGATAGAATTCTTTATCCCGTTAGTGAGCGGGTTATATGTCATATGCGGTTATTGGCAGATCAGATCATGAGTCTTTGGCCAAAGCATTGGAGCTAGTTGTATTAGATACACGATAGCTCGATGATCTCGATTTGCATTAACGCATGCAAAGTGTCAAGTACAGATAAGGTTTGACTGACAGTGACCCTATAACTTGAACGGGACATTTGAAAGAAGGGTTTATACGTTTACTAGTATTCACGACATAATGGTTCTTGAATGATCCCATCATTCGTTCTCAGTTGGGGTACAGTGTAGGCCGCCAGGCTGGCTAGGTGGTGCTACTACTCTTTGGTTCCTCCCATTGCTGACTGAGACGAACCTACCGAGTCGCGCAATAGGATTGACAACGGAATGAATCAAGCTAATTCTCTCATTATGAATATTAGATATTGGATATCTAAATTTGGGACATTGGATGTTTAAATCGATTTATCGGATAAATTGATTTACGGCTTAATAAATTAAATATATCACTGGGTGATTAATTTAATTCATGAATATAATTATTTCTTGGAGAAATTAATTATGTCATTTTGTATTTGATATGTTTAATTAATTGGATTAATTAATCGATACAAATACATCGAAACGGAATTGTAGTTTATCTATTTGGACTCACGGGAGCCCGAAACGAACCGAACTCATCCGTTTTTGCATAGTAGTCGCCCCCCCTTTGTTTCCACTCACTTTCCTCTTGTCTTGTTGCTTTCATTTTATATGAAAGAACATGACATTGTGGGGTTTAAAATCATGTGGCATGATTTGTATTATTGAAGTGAGAGTTGAATAAAGGGAAGAAGATATCTCATAACACATGCACCTTTTGATTCCTTATGTGAAATCATACGTGAGTTGTATTGGAGAGAGAGAGAAAGAACGTTGAGTTCATTTCATAACTCTTAAGTCTTCTTCTTCCTTTCTTCATTTTGTTCTTGATAGTTCTTAGAGAAAACCAAGAATTCAAAGAGAGATTGTGAGTTAAACACTTAGAGTGTTATAATCAATAGCTTCATCACCTAGATCTAGCCGTATCCTTAGAGTATAGCAAGGTGTTGTCATTCCGTTTGTTTTTCCGGCGCGTGGCAAGTAGAGACGCGGTGCTTTCGGCGTTGGATCGTTCAAGTGCTTCGGATCGTAGCGAATTCAACTAAAGCTTGGGGAATAGCTAAAGAGAAGAAATCCATCTAATCAACGGACTATAAGGGTGAGTTTTTATATCTCTTGTGAATTCGTTTTGATATTTGTATATACGTAGCTCGATCGATCCTCGTAGGGATTCGGATCGAATTAATTTTTGTTTTACCGCTTCCGCTGGGCCTTCATTTTAGGCACCGAATCCCAACAATTTGTTAGGCCAAATGGCATCACCAAAAACTCATAGTATCCATACCTCGTACTGAATGCCGTTTTGGGATGTCTTCTTCCTTTCTCTTCAATTGATGGTACCCTGATCGCAGATCAATTTTGGAAAATATAGATGGGCCTTGAAGTTGATCAAACAAGTCATCAATTCGAGGCAAAGGATACTTGTTCTTGATTGTGACTTTGTTGAGTTCTCGATAGTCTATACACATCCTCAAGGAGCCATACTTCTTACGAACGAACAATATTGGCGCTCCCCATGGTGAATAACTAGGCCTAATGAGGCCTTTATCTAATAGATCTTGCAACTGGGTCTTTAATTCCTTTAATTCAGCTGGTGCCATTCTGTATGGTGACTTTTGTAGGTCACAAGTCGTCCAGGTACAAGTTTAGAGGGGGGTGAATAGACTTGTAGAAACTCTTAAACTCTTTTTTCACGAAGAGTGAGTTTCTTCAGCTGATAGGTAAACAAATGACTTGGAGTCGTTTGTTCTTTAATATATGCGGAAGTCAGCTGATGAAGAATAGAAAGCAACTAATGAAACACTTAACAATGAATGCAGCAGTTAAAGTATGATGCAATAAAATAGTGAAGAACGCAGGCGATTATAGTGGTCTCAGAGGTGGGGTAATCCTCTACTAATCCACTTTTCTCCAAACCAGTTGGAGATGAATTCACTATAATTCTCAACCAGTGATAAATATTACAGTGATTCAAACAAAACTACAACAGCTTCCAACCAGTGGAAACCCATGCCGTTGTACCACACTTGACTGCCTTGCACCTCTTGATCCTCGATCTTTGGATGCCTTTACAGTCTCTAACTTCAACCAGTGAAGTACCCCGAACTCAGAATTATAGACAAGAGTTTTTGTCTTCTCTAACTAAGAGCTTCTTTAAGTATGAACTTTTAGAACCGCTCTTTTCACGATGCTATAGATTGCTTTTAGATTGCTTAAATGCTTTGATCGCTTGAAAGTATGTTCGCACCGGTGATTGCTCAGCTTCAAATCTTCGGATATATATAGGTTACGATCTCTGAGCTTTTTCCTTGTAGCCGTTGCAAATCTTTTGAACAAATCCGTCCGTTCGAGGGAGACTTCTTTGTTTAATCTTTCTGAACGTTGCAAGGCTGGATTCCCATTATTTTAATCTATCTTCCGACCGTTGTGAAGACTCTGCATGTGATACGCCGAATCTTTTGATTATAAAACGATTAAAGTCTTCAAGGTGGGTCTGGATAGCTTTTTTAATTCATATCTCTTGCGGGAATCACTCCAATTTGTCTCATCACGTTGCATGTGACTTTTCGTAATACTTGACTTTTCAACGCATGCTGACGTGGACTTGGAGTACTTGGCTGACTTCGACTAGGCTGATGAGCAGTTAACATCTCTACAGTCTGGACCTCTCTGATGTTCACTGTTTAGAACTTGTCTAATCAGGTGACTTGTCTGAGGTACCTTGGCTGCAGTCTGGTCAAACTTCTCTGATAAGTTGTGTTGACCAGAACTACTCTGACTCGACTCGACTGATCCTCTCTGATGGACTTAACTGTACTCAGTACTTAGCCGATTTTAGCCTAACTAATTTTTGGCCTACAGAAGATACTCATTTGGTTCTTCTTTTCATTTTGCCAAGTTTTATACTTAACATATTTGGCCTATGGAAGATACTCAGTTGGTTCTTCCTTACATTTTTGCCAAGTAATAAACATTTGATTTTATATTAATGACATCATCAAAATATAACAAGTATTCCTAACAAATTACCCCTATTTTGATGATGGCAAAACTTTAAACAAGTAATCAAATGATCAAGTCTGCACTTAAGTGCAAGACACAAACTAAAGTCAGTCCAGTTTTTGAGACAACTGGGAATTGTCATTCAAAAAGACTGTTATAAAATTAATTTTACAAGTACATGTCTGAATTTTACAAGAAAATTTTAAGTACATAAATCATTACAAGTAAAAATAAGTAAGAGTCATCTGCCTCTTCCTCTGCCTCTTCGAATAGGCTGTTTAGCAGGTCTGAAGGGTTTAGCTCCAATTGGTCTTATCTTGACTGGGGCAAGACCATACTTCCTTTTCACGACAAGAGCTGCGAAGGCTTGCTCTTCTTGGGATGAAAATTTGTTCTCAAGACAAAGCTTCTTGATTTTCCTTTGTAGCATAAGTTCATCCAACGCACCTCCTCTTTCCATAGTAGGAGGACCTTTGGCAGAGAATACAGGAATCCTGGGATAGGCATTTAGTTTCCCAGCATGTTTCTTCAGAATATCCCAGAGTTGCGGATGGGCTGCCTCCATGAAATTTATGAAGATTTGCTGTGGGGAGAGATTATCATCCTGGAGTATTTCCCAGATATCTCTTTTTTGTGGATGGGCTGCCTCTATAAGAACATCTTGCCTCTTTTTTGTTCTTAGCTCTGCCCTTATCTATCCTTGATTACTTCCTTCCCCCTGAACTCGATCTTCTCCCTTTTTGCCAGCATCAACTAGGGTAGTCAATTGCTGCTCTATTCTGCTCATCCAATCAGACATGCCAAATGGCATTCTGTTGTTGGTAGGGGGAGGAGGCTGAGGAACTTCTCTCTGCAGCAAAGTGTCGATCTTTGCATTGATTGATTGAAGGTCAGGAGTGACCTGAGATGCCAGCAGCTCTCTAATTGTATCTTTCACTATCTGCCTGATCAGCTCAGTCACGGCAGGTGATATCTGAGCTGATGGAGAGTGCTCTCCTGAGCCTTCTGCAAAAGAACCACTGGACTGCAAGCTTCTGTCTGCAGCTGGTACTCCAGATGGGGTCTTCTCTGGGGTCCCTGATCTGGAGTCCTCAGCTAACTCCACGTCTAGGCTGGTGTACCGGGCAGGTACCACAGTCCTATCTGCAGCTTCTTGTGTCGGCTCTGGCTCCGGCTCCTTTTCTTCTGCCTTCTCTTCCTCTTTCTCCTGTTCCTCCTCCTTCTCTTCTTCTGCCTTCTCTTCCTCTTCCTCCTTTTCTTCTTCAATATTTTCCTTTTCTTTTTCCTCATCCTTTTCTTTTTCATTTTCTTTTTCAGCTCCTTCATCTCCTCCATCATCATCATCATTATTGTCATCATCCTTCCCATCTTTTTCTCCTTCATCATCATTCTCCTTTTCATCATCATCATCCTCTTTCTCTCCTTCATCTTGTTCTACTTCTTCTCCTTCTTCTTCTTCTTCATTCAACTCTTCTGTCTTCTCCACTTCCTCAGGTTGATTTTCAACTAAAATCTTTTCTTCTTCTCTGCTCTCCTCCTGCTCTTCTTCTTCATCGTCCAAATCAACAACTTCTTTATTTTCTTCTCCCTCTACCTCCTCAATCCTAATTTCCTTTTCAACTACCTTATCAACAACTTTCTCATAAGATCCATCAGAAATACTAAGCATAATGCAGTGGATGAACTGGTCCATGTTGGTTTTAAAATTGGACATGAACCAGTCCTCCTGAAGGATCAAAATTGTGTCTGATGTTTTACAAAAATCTATCAGCACATCCTCCGTGGCTTGGGGATAGTCCCAACCACAAGTGTTAATAAAAGATTGAAGTTTGACAAAAGATAGGGATCTCAAAAATTTCCATTCTTCAAAAATTTCAAGGAACGATTGTTTTAAGACTAGAGGTTTAACAAGTTGTAGTTGTTCGATGGATAGATTGAAAGCATTATTTTCTAAGAGGTTAAAGATATAGTTGGCTTCAGGGATAGAAATTATTAGACCTGCTTCTTCTTCCTCAGAGATGTAGGCTGGGGTGAGTACAGCCACAATCTGAGTCTCGTGGGTGCCTGGGGCAGGCTGGTCTTCCAGGTGAGTTGGTGACCTGGCTGTAGGGCTGGTAAGGTGATCAGGCTGCTCTTCCTCACTAAACTGCAGTCTCGTGGGCCTCTTGGGAGAGGGTTCTGGTGATGACTGCATGATAGAAGGTCCTTCAGGGGCTGGTCCCCTTCTCTTAAATCGGACTGCTATGGGAGTGTCGTCGGACTCGGTGTCTGACTCGACTGCAGTTGGGATGTCGGCTGCAGGTCGGTCCGACTCTCCTGACGAATAATATCTCGGGTATGGCTTTGTGTCAGGTAGGTCCTTCAGCATCTGGGCTGCTCTCCTTGTGCCTCCCAATTTTCTCAGCTTCTCTTGGTCCAGATGACCAAGTCTTTTGTTGGGATGGAAGGGGTCAGTGCTTCCCTTCACCATGCCTGTCTTTTCCAGCATCCAACTCAGCTGCGTTCCAAATGCCAGCTTTGTTTTAAATCTCTTCTCATCAATAAGCCATTCGGCTTTGTTGACCTCTCGAACGAGTTGCCTGAATATGTAATTTGCCCAGTCAATTTCTTCTTCCTGAATTAGTGCTCCCAGCACCATAAATTTCGCCGACGACAGTTGATCATAACTACCGGCCATCCCCATGATTATTTTGTTGGTTATGTCCAACGCAAAACGATAAACTTTCTTAATCTCACTCCTCTTGGCAGTAAGTTTCAGTTTTTCGGGCAAATTCTCCTCTTTGATCTTCTTCCAGATTTCGGTGGCGGACTGCTTGAGAGCTTCGACGGCTATGCCGCGGTGCTTCATTCCAAAAATGATACGGATCGACTCTCGATATATGTCGACCTGTCTTCCGCCGACTGTGCTCCGAATTCCATCTTGAATTATACAGGATTCGCGATAGAACGCGATAACATCGTCCTTGTACAGATGTTGAGGGTTGATGTCTAGGAATGGGTAGATCCCATTGAGCTTCATCGCGCGGATTAAGTTAAACACATTCGTACTCCTCCAGATTAGCTTCCAATAAACCTTCAAAATCGACGACCAGCGAGAAAATAATCTGGTCCTTGACCGCCTTCAGGTTGATGCCTTCGAAGTAGGATGCCATTTCTGCAAACAAAAGATTTTAGTGTATTTGGTGTTCAAGGAATTTTTGCTCTGAAAAATCTAGGGTTTCTGGTAAGCGTAAAAGGGTAAAGTAAAAGGTTTTCTTTCTTTATAAAGAAGATGAAAAGACGTATGAATTAATTTATAATATATTTGAAACGGTGGTACGCCTTTTGAGATTCGTTTGAATTTCAAATTTGAATCGGTGGTCCATTTTTAAAATTGACGGTTGGTTTTGATTGGCCACCGTGGAGGTCGATTTAATAAGCGATTGGCGCGTGTATTAAAATGCCATTTGTTAACCAAAATTAATATAATAATATTATAAATATGGCAGATAATAATTAAATATTCAGAGGTCGATTTTAGAAAACTTAGCTGGTCTGATTTGTTGACTGTTGACCGCTCTGCATCAGGTGAGTTGACTTCTCGCCTGATATTCTGATCAGCTGGGTTCCTTTGTCTTCATCAGCTAGGATCTGATTTCTTTAATCAACTGGGTCCGTCCTTCCTCTGAAATGCTTCAGCTTGCTTCAGTACTAGATTCCCAATCTAGTAATCCAAGATCTCTGCTCAGCTCCAAAAATCTTTCTTCTGGCAAGGGTTTGGTAAAGATGTCAGCTATCTGGTAGTCTGTGCTGACTCTTTCAACTCTAACCCTTTTGTTAAGCACATGGTCTCTGATGAAGTGGTGCTTAACATCAATGTGCTTCGTCCTTGAGTGCAAAACCGGATTGTTGGTCATTGCAATAGCACTATTGTTGTCACACCAGATAGGAACTTCATTGGCAATAATATTATAATCCCTTAGCTGTTGTCTAATCCATAAAATCTGTGCACAACAGCTACCTGTAGCTAGGTATTCTGACTCGGTAGTAGAGATAGAGTTAGAAACCTGCTTCTTGATAAACCAGGATATCAGTCTGGTTCCTAGGAATTGGCACGTTCCACTAGTGCTCTTCCTGTTGATTTTGCATCCTGCGAAATCTGCATCTGAGTATCCTGACAGCTCGAAATTATCATCCTTGGGATACCATAGTCCAACATTTATTGTAGACTTAAGGTATTTTATTATCCTCTTGGCTGCATCTAGGTGTGATTGCTTCGGCTTGGACTGGAATCGCGCACAAACTCCAACAAAGATAGGATATGTCCGGCACCTTGCGATGAGGTACAAAAGAGATCCAATGATTTCTCTGTAGTGGGTTGAGTCCACCGATATGCTCGCCTCGTCGCATCCGGATGAGTACTTGTGCTCATAGGAATTCTTCTTTGGCTTGGTGATTCCATTCCATATCTCTTGATCGGATCTTTGGTATACTTAGCTTGGTTGATGAAAATTCCTTTTTCCATCTCGCTAACTTGTAGTCCGAGAAAGAAGTTAAGCTTTCCCATCATACTCATCTCAAATTCTCCTTGCATGAGATTGGAGAATTTCTCGCATAGCTCTGGATTGGTTGATCCGAATATGATGTCATCCACATATATCTGGACTATTAATATGTGGCCTTCGTGCTCCACTCTGAATAGGGTTTTGTCCACTTTCCCTTTGCAAAAACCATTTTTCTCAAGAAACACAGACAATATTTCATACCACGCTCTAGGTGCTTGCTTAAGTCCATAGAGAGCCTTTAACAGCTTATAGACTTTGTCTCCTTTGACAAAACCTGGGGGTTGCTCTACATAGACTTCTTCTTCTAGGATTCCATTTAGAAAAGCACTCTTTACATCCATCTGATATACTTCAAAATCCTTGAATGCAGCATATGCGAGGAATAGTCTGATGGCCTCTAATCTTGCAACGGGTGCATAGGTTTCATCAAAATCTATTCCTTCACACTGTGCATACCCTTTTGCTACAAGTCTGGCCTTATTTCTAACAACAACTCCGTCTTCATCACTCTTATTTTTGTACACCCATTTGGTGCCAATAACTTTCTTGTGATCAGGTCTGTCTGTTAGTTCCCAAACTTTGTTTCTCTCCATCTGCTCCAATTCCTCTTGCATGGCATTTATCCAAGAGTAATCTTCTAGGGCTTGTTCTGTAGTTTTAGGTTCTATTTGTGACATAAAGCATGAGAACATAGCCATTCCTGCTGGTAGGGTTGACTGTCTTGTCTTAACTCCATCAGTCAACTTTCCGATGATTTGCTGGATTGGGTGATCTTTGAGCCACCTGGGGATGTCGTCTTCTTCTGGGTTTGTTCCCCCTGTTGGATTGCTCTGGTGGATTTCGGCATCAGCTGGGTTCTGGTCTGCAACTGGATCAGCTACCGTCTTGTCATCTGCAGGTTGGTTCTGATCTGCAGATGAGTCTTTGTCAGCCTATTTGGGTCTTCATCGGCAATCTGGATCGAGATAGGTTCGGTGATCTGCTCGATCTGCAGATTGGGTCTTCGCCATTGCAGCTGGATCATCAGGCTGGTCTGGAGGTGAGTCCACCATTCCAGTGTCATGTACAATGACTTCTTCAAGGGTCGCTGATTTGAGCTTGTTCTCAATTAGCTCAACTTGCTTCCTCTACTCAACGGTAGATTCATCAAAAACAACATGGGGTGTTTCCTCCACAACTAAGGTTCTTTGATTAAAAACTCTATATGCCTTGCTTCTTTGTGAATATCCCATAGAGAGACCGTCATCAGTTTTAGCATCAAAGGCATTTAGTTGTGTTTTATCGTTGTTGTGGATGAAACACTTACAACCAAAAACATGAAAATAAGCAACAGTAGGAGTTCTATTATTCCAAACCTCATAGGGAGTTTTGCCATGTCTCCCTACTATCATACTCCTGTTGCAGGTGTGACAGTTGTGTTGTGACTTCAGCCCGAGAACCTTTTGGCAGTCCGCTTCGCAATCATAGACCTTCTTGCTTCCTTGAGGTTCTGTTTCTTCTTTGAAACGCCATTCTAGGGCGTCCTGCCGCAGAGCTCATGCTGGATCCCATTCTGATCGCTGTAATCAGTTATCGCCTTGTTGAGAAACTCTCCTCCTCTATCTGATCTTGATTATGGATAGGGATTTCTCATTCTGGATCCTTCTTATATAGGAAGATAATCCAAGTGTACCTTGAATAATCATCTACTATTACAAATGCATGCTTTCGGCCGCTCAGAGTCCTTGGCTTGATAGGACCAAATAGATCCATGTGGAGTAGATCTAAGATCCTTGTTGTGAGAGTTGTAGGCTGGACTGGCTTGAACGATGCTCGTGCCTTTCCTTTCGACATGCATCACAAAGCGCTTCCTTCTTGAATGCTTCATTTGGAAGTCCTCGACCCGACACGAGAACTAATCTTGTTGATGGCTTTGAAGTTCAGGTGACATAGTCTTTTGTGCCACAGCCATCCGTTCTCAGCTACTGTCTTGGATAGAAAACAGGAGTTAGGTGTTCCTGTGTTCCAATCAATCATATATACATCTCTCCTTATGAAACCTTGTAGCTTTACTTCTCCAGATAAGATATCTATCACCATACATTTCCAGATGGTGAAGACTACTAGGTTCTTCTCGTCACAGAACTGGCTTATGCTCAGGAGGTTATACTTGAGCCCTTTGACATAATGAACTTTGGATATCACAATATTTCCTCGGTGCAGCTCTCCAAAGCCCTTTGTTTGTCCTCTAGAGCTATCTCCAAAGGTTACATCGGGACCTCTTTCTTTGGTGTATTTGGACAGCATCTTCTTGTTCCCGGTCATATGCCTCGAGCATCCAGAATCTACAAACCATTCTTCACCTCCAAAATTTGAGATTGTGGAGATGTGGTTGTAGTCCTTCCACCTTTTCTGCAATCAGACAAGCAGAGATTTAGGTACCCAAATCTGTGTGGGTCCTTTGGGGTTAGCTGTTTTCTTGGAGAATTGATTTCTCCTTGGATTGTGAAAGTAGTTATTATTATTATAACCCTCATAAGGTGTGTAAGTTCGAGGTCTGAATCTCCTGTTGAGATTGTATACTGGATATTCCTCAAAATTTTGATAGTGTGGGCCATTTCTAAATCTTGGCTGAAACCATTTATTGAATCTTTGAGGTCTCCACACTTGTTCATTTTGGAAATTGGAATAACCTTGAGGTTTCCATCTGCCCCTCCCATTTTGAAATCTGTTTTTAGGGAGTTGTTGGTAATAGTGGGCATGTTGTATGGGCTGCTGCTTTTGCCTGGGCCATTGCCTAGTCGCCTGTCTAGGTGGCTGCCTTGTGTAACCTGACTGCAGCCTAGACATGTGGCTTGGATGTTGCCTGTTTTTAAATATCGGTTTATATGTAGGCTCAACAGTCGAGACAATTGTTTCTCCCTTGATAAACTTTCTTTTAGAACTAGAGGGAGTGTGAGGATCATATCCAAGGCCTGATTTGGAATATAGTGGCCTTTTATTGGTACACAATTCTTCCAGGGTTGAAGACGCCTTCAGGGAGGTTATTTCCTACGTCTGAGTCTTATTTACCTGTGTCAGCTTAGTAAACTCAGCTTTGGCATGAGCAAGTGCAGCTGATTTTTCTTTAAGTAAAATGGTTAGCCGATCTATCTCAGCTGTATTAACATTTGCCTGGTTTTTAAAGTCAGCTGTAGTTGTCTCAACCTTATTCAGATCTAGGCTGAGTTTTTCGAAATTATTTTTCAGCTGCCTATTCTCATCTTGCAGCTGAGTCTTCTCTCTTGTCTGATTTGGTGTGCAGATTTGAGTGTTTCAAAATCTTTAAATAACTGATTTACCGATTCGTGCAGATCCATATCTTGTGACATGGCTGAGCTATTATTTGAACCGGTGGGTTTAGAAGTTACCTCTTCATCAGCTAGGTTTGTCATCAGGCTGTCATACTCTTCATATTCATCAGTAAAGAATCCGCTGCTTGATTCGACATGCTCCTGGTGTTCTCCGATGAGGGCCTTTCTTCTATCTTCTTTTCTGCCCACCTCCTTCTTGCTTTCGTCCTTCTTGAGCTCAGGACAGTCCATTTGGATGTGTCCTATCTTGTGACAATTGTAGCACTCTACTTTCCAGCTTCCAGCTTTCTGGTTCCTTCTTGGATTCTCCTTATAATTTTTCTTGTATTTGGAGTAGTTCTTTCTAAAGTTGCTGAACCTTTGCATTATAAACGCCATTTCTTCCTCAAAATCTAATGGATTTGGAGGCTTTACATCAGATAGGCTCTTGGCGGGGGACTCGGCTGCAAATGCTATTCCCTTCTCTGCAGGCTCAGTTGAGGATGAACTTGGAAGCTCGAACTCATAAGCCTTCAGATCAGAAAACAACTCTTGAATTTTTATTTTATTCAGGTCCTTGGACTCTCTCATGGCTACGGCCTTCATGCTCCATTCAGGGTTGAGAGATCTGAGAACCTTCAGCGCCATTTCCCTATTGCGATAGGTTTTGCCGAGGGAGTTGATCTCATTAATAATCTCAGTGAACCTTGTGTCTTCTTGATCTATGGATTCGCCGTTCTTCATTTTGAAATTGTCAAACTTTTGAATGGCGATTGACAATTTATTTTCTTTGATTTGCTCCGTTCCCTCACACATTAAAGCTAATGTGTCCCAGATTTCCTTGGCATTCTTGCAGTTCTTGATCTTGACCATGGTGGATTTGTCAAGAGTCTGATATAATACATCTCTGGCCCGGTTATCAAGATTGGCCAGTTTTCTTTCTTCAGGAGTCAGCTCTGTCCTCTTCTTAGGAATCTTCTCTGGCTTCCCTGCTGCGATCTCCTCTGTTGTGTTGTCCTTCTCGAAGATGAATGGACCATCCTCTATGATGCACCACATGTCATCATGAATCGAAGATAAGTGTGCCTGCATCCTTATCTTCCACAGATCATACTCACAATCAAAACACAGGGAGTCTAGAATGCATGTGTTCCATTATAAAATGAGAGTGAAGATATATATCTGATATAGATCTGGTTCGTGAAATAAATGAACCTACCTCTCCGATACCACTTGTAGGTCACAAGTCGTCCAGGTACAAGTCTAGAGGGGGGTGAATAGACTTGTAGAAACTCTTAAACTCTTTTTTCACGAAGAGTGAGTTTCTTCAGCTGATAGGTAAACAAATGACTTGGAGTCGTTTGTTCTTTAATATATACTAAGTCGGTGATGACGATTAGAAAGAAACTAATGAAACACTTAAAAATGAATGCATCATTTAAAGTATGATGCAATAAAACAGTAAAGAACGCAGGCGATTATAGTGGTCTCAGAGGTGGGGTAATCCTCTACTAATCCACTTTTCTCCAAACCAGTTGGAGATGAATTCACTATAATTCTCAACCAGTGATAAATATTACAGTGATTCAAATAAAACTACAACAGCTTCCAACCAGTGGAAATCCGTGCCGTTGTACCACACTTGACTGCCTTGCACCTCTTGATCCTCGATCCTTGGATGCCTTTACAGTCTATAACTTCAACCAGTGAAGTACCCCGAACTCAGAATTATAGACAAGAGTTTTTATCTTCTCCAACTAAGAGCTTCTTTAAGTATGAACTTTTAGAACCGCTCTTTTCACGATGCTATAGATTGCTTTTTGATTGCTTGAATGCTTTGATCGCTTGAAAGTATGTTCGCTCCGGTGATTGCTCAGCTTCAAATCTTCGGATATATATAGGTTACGATCTCTGAGCTTTTTCCTTGTAGCCGTTGCAAATCTTTTGAACAAATCCGTCCGTTGGAGGGAGACTTCTTTGTTTAATCTTTCTGAACGTTGCAAGGCTGGATTCCCATTATTTTAATCTATCTTCCGACCGTTGTGAAGACTCTGCATGTGATGCGCCGAATCTTTTGATTATAAAACGATTAAAGTCTTCAAGGTGGGTCTGGATAGCTTTTTTAATTCATATCTCTTGCGGGAATCACTCCAATTTGTCTCATCACGTTGCATGTGACTTTTCGTAATACTTGACTTTTCAACGCATGCTGACGTGGACTTGGAGTACCTGGCTGACTTCGACTAGGCTGATGAGCAGTTAACATCTCTGCAGTCTGGACCTCTCTGATGTTCACTGTTTAGAACTTGTCTGATCAGGTGACATGTCTGAGGTACCTTGGCTACAGTCTGGTCAAACTTCTCTGATAAGTTGTGTTGACCAGAACTACTCTGACTCGACTCGACTGATCCTCTCTGATGGACTTAGCTGTACTCAGTACTTTAGCCGATTTTAGCCTAACTAATTTTTGGCCTACAGAAGATACTCATTTGGTTCTTCTTTACATTTTGCCAAGTTTTATACTTAACATATTTGGCCTATGGAAGATACTCAGTTGGTTCTTCCTTACATTTTTGCCAAGTAATAAACATTTGATTTTATATTAATGACATCATCAAAATCTAACAAGTATTTCTAACAACTTTGATATTGGTACCGTTCCCGGCTGCAAGTTAATCACAAACTTTATTTCACGATCTGGTGGCAGTCCCGGTAGATCACCAGGAAACACTTCGGGGTATTCTTTCACCACTGGTACTTTATTGACGTTCGAGTAATCTTGCTTTTCAATGCTCATTACACTTACTACATAGCCTTCACAACCACTTTTTAATAGACGTTGTGCCTTCATTGCTGAGATTACTGGAAATCTAAAATCCTTACTAACCCCGACAAAATAAAAAGGTTCTTCCCCAGGTGGTTGGAGTGTCACAATATTTCTCCGACAGTTAACAGTAGCATGATATTTTGATAATCAATACATACCCAAGATTATGTCATAGTCATTCATGTCCAACACAATTAAATCAGCATAGAGTTCCCTATTTTCAATAGGAATACTACATGCTCGTATGATCTTATTTGTTTGTTTTGGATCTCCAGAGGGGGTAAATACATTATAACCTACCTTAATTGTTTCTGGTACTCTACCCAGCCTTCTCACATAGTCGGTAGATGCAAATGAATGTGTAGCACCAGGATCAAATAATACCGATGTTGAAATACCAAAGATAAGAAGGTTACCTGTGATCATAGACAGATTAGCTTCAGCATCTTCTCTGGCTATAGTGTAAACTTTAGCTGGTACCCTTTTCCTGCGCTTTGCATTTTGTCTTGTTTGGGCAAACGTTCCCCATATGTACAGGTTGTCCACATGAAAAGTATACTTTAGAACCCAATAAGAAAACTCCACTATGTTGTTTTCCACAATTAGGGCATGCCGGTAATGGTACAAAGGGTATACCCTCTTCAGATTTCACACGCTTAGTTGGATCTCCTTGTTCTTGCCCCTTTTTAGATGGAAAATCAGCCTTTGGATTCTGAGATTGAGGTTTCCTCTTCTTTTCATTCTTAAACCAGCAATGGCCTTGTCGTTGGGCAAATTGCCGCTGAACCTCTTGTGCCTGTCGAATCCTCAGTTCTGCCTGTTCTGCGACTTATGCTCTCTCAGAAACTATTGAATAAGTCGTCCCTTGAATTCCTGCCATGCTGACATCTCTATATAGTTCCGGTCTCAAGCCTTCAAGGAACCTCTCCACTTTTAGTGTTTCCATGCTAACCATATGCTCAGCAAACCTGGACAGCATTTCGAACTTACAGATGTAGTCTGAAATCGTCATGCTTCCCTGTTTCAACTGTATAAATTTGTTCATCTTCATTGCACGAACAGGAGTTGTAAAGTACTTATTTCTGAAGAGTTCCTTGAACTTAGCCCAAGTCATTGTTGCCACATTCTCAATAGCGCTTACCATATCCCACCAATGACCTACACTGCCCCGTAACATGAAGGATGCACAAAGTACCTTGTTCTCTTCAAAAAACTTACTATACTGGAACATGTTTTCTATAGTTCTTAGCCAATCCTCTGCTTCTGTAGGATCCACTGCACTCTCAAATGTTGGGGGATTCAACTTCCTGAACCTTGCTCCATCTAATTCAACTTGTTCTACTCGAGGTGGTGGTCGATTCATATCATCTCCCTGCTGTCCTAGCATGTCTCTTTGTTGGATGAGTTGTTGGATTTGTTGAGATTGCCTTTCTGCTAGTTCAGTCAATCGACCAATGACCAGATCATGATCAGAACTTGTGGATGTCATATCTGGATCTTGTGTTCTACCCCCATCACTGCCTTCAGTTCTTGTTCTCGGCATTATTTTCTAGTTATGGTTGAGCCCTATATCATATGGTCAATATAATTCATGAAATATGTGTGCACACAAATAAAATACACTTACTGAATTTGTTGTGCTCCAGATGCTCTGAGCTCGTGTACATGGACAGTCTACAGGGCACAAATCGGGCTCCGATACCACCTGAAACGTCCCACACTAACTACCTAAACTAAATTTTTCACAAAAAAAAAAAAAAAACTACCTAAACTAAATTATCTTATATCATGTTAGTACTTATAAATTACGGTGAAATTTCGGCAGAGTTTCCCCTAAACTAGTACCTATCCCACACATGTGACATAAAACCAACACAAGTATCACACAGAGACATCTAGTCTCAATCCAAATCAAAATCATGACATCAATATCCCCGTAGCTATAACTACAAGAGACTAGTAAACAACAAAACTTCGAGCTTCCCAAATTACTCACTTATTTATTTTACATTACGATATTTAAACAACATCACAGGTTACACAAACATAATAAGTGAACTTAAAGTACCCATCACACCATCAACGACACTCGAACATATGAGTACATTACTACAATACATATTAATAAAGCAAGGTTCAGAAACAAGAACGAAAATATGTTAAGCCCATAGTTAAGCCCGACAGGTCGTCATACATGTACGTCGACCCTCAGCAACAGTGGAAACCCATCCAGCGAGGGAATATGCTCAAGCATCAGGATTACCTACAATGCATAAACTACGTGAGCTAAAGCCCAATAAGTAGAAATCATGCATGTATCATATCTGATGCAACATATGACATATGATCATCAATGAGAATCTCTCAAAATCATTTTATTATCCTTGGGCCCGTTGAACCACGTACTAAGCACCAGAATGAACTCAATATCATATCATAAGGCATGCATATACCATGCCAGATATATAAGGCATGCATCTACCACACCAAATATATCGTGAGAACATGCATCTATCATGTCCCACACATCATATAAGCACGCATCTACCGTGTTAAACATATCATAAAAGCATGAATCTACCATGCCTCGGTGCTCTAGCAGCAGCCAACAAAATATTTTTCTTTTCTTTCTTTCCATGATCGTACCATGCATGCATACACTAGTGAGTCTCAAGTTATGCATGCATGTGGAGATGCTAATAGATGTTATGATCATGTAAGGTGGAAAAAGTATAATACAGATCAATCATACAGTATAATAGAACACTCTCAAGATATTATCAAGTTCAACAACTAGTTATACAAACAATACTATGTTTATGTATTGTAGTTGCAGATAATTTCTACTTACCTTGATCGGGTAATACTCTTACGTTTATACCAATAGGGGTGGTTGTGATGATATATCTTCAGAACCTTGATTGTCAAAGGAATTGAGGTGTTGATGTTTTGATGATTTCTTCTTGAATTTTTGGTGAATTTTTAAAGAGTGAAGCTTCTTGATAATGTTCAGACAATATATGAGGGTGGAGGGTCAGTTTTAGTGTTTATATAAGAGAGAAAGTCGGTTATAAATAGGAAATTACAAAACCACCCTTAGTAAGCTCTAGAAAACCATCTTCCATAGTGTAGGCCGGTTTGGGCATATTAGGTCCAGTTCTTGGAGTGTTTGGATCGGTTCCTAGTAGATATTGACCTAATTTAGGGTATGGATGATCTTTTAAAGGGTTTAGTAGAAGTTTAGGGTGTATTTTTATTGCTTAAACTCGAGTACTCATGCGGACAATGTTGAAAATGCTAGTGAAGGAGTTTATTGTCAAACTTTCTAAAACTTCACAAATACGACATTGTAGATAAGAATGGAAGGACTCATTTATTATTAAGATATAACTAATACAATAAACTAAAAGATCATTTCAATTCCTACCGCAGTTGGAACGAATAAGATATAGACAGATCACAGTATTTTACAAACGTTATCTGATACAATCATAAATTGTATCCCAAATTTGCAAAAGTTGCTGTGTCGTTGTATCCATACGATATTTGTATCCGTATCCGTGCAAAATAGGTGTCGACAGAAGTGTCATATCTAAAAGAATTATGAAGAGTTGTTTGAATCCCTTAATTTAGAAGTAACAAATATATATTTTGGTAAAATGATATGTAGCTATTTTCACCGAAGTAAATTGCTTTTTTTGTATGTGTCGGTAAAGAAGGGATGACACCTCTGCCTATACGTAAAAACAATATATGTTGGTGAAAATAGTTGTATATCCTTTCAGCCACGTCTACATTTGCTACTTTTGAATAGGCATGGCATTTTGACCCGATCCGGTGGGGAACCCGGTCGATCCGTCTCGAACGTGGCTGGGGATTCCCCGCCAAACCGGGTACCCAGGCCGGGGCCGGGGCCGTGGATACCCGCTTACATGAAACCGAGGCCGGGATGCCTATCCACCGCCCCGCCCCTGACCCGGTATATATACAACAACAACATCTAAGCCTTAGTCCCAAAATGATTTGGGTCGGTTAACATGAATCAAACTTTGAAACCGTCAATGATCGTACATAAATAACATAAAAGGAGAAAAAGAGAGAAAAAAGTAGAGAAAAAAGCAAATAAAAAAAGAGAATGAATGTTATTAAAAAAAATTGAAAAATCCTGAAAAATAAATTAAAAGATAACATGGAATAAAAGAAAATAGGAATAAAAATACAGAAAAAAAAGAATCAGATTCCATCCACCATCCGTATTCTTTCCCGCCACATTTGCCTCTCTATCGCCATACTTTCTCCAATTCCAAGAAACCACATATCATTTTCAATCAGTTTTATCCAAGTTTTCTTGGGTCTTCCTCTACCTTTCACAACATTACTTGTTCCCCAACATTCTAGCCTCCTCACTGGGGCATCAACATCTTCTTATCACATGACCAAACCATCATAATCGATTCTCCATCATCTTGTCTTCTATAGCCGCAACTCTTACCTTCTCTCTAATCACCTCATTTCTGACCCGGTATATATATAATTAAAAATTTAATTTTTTATATATTTATTAAATATATAAACTTAAGTTATGTAATCTTTTATTGTGGACTTTAATGAACTTATGTAATTTTTTACAGTTACTTTATGAGGTATGAGTGATCTATAGGATGACTATCATCTAATTTTCCCCATAATTCAATTGTCGAAGTCTAGTTTTTCCGGTTCTTCCTTGTGGCTGGCCTTTATAGTAGAAGGATACAACTTCATGGGTCAGTGTACTTTTCTAATAGTGGATACACGTTTATCACTCCGATGACGGTGGTTTTGGGCGCTTATGAGTCATTAGGTGACAGTATGACGGTTCTAACAGAATCCGCACTTCATAAACAATGGGTATCGATAGTGAGGACGATGAAGGAGATATAGATGAACACATCACGGAGAGCATGCTCGGTAATAGGAGAAACAGGGATGTCGGAGAGTAGCAATGTTCCGACGATACGGAATCAGTGTGGTGGATGAGGTACCGATGCTCTGAATAAGAGAGGGTAAAGGTCGATCGTTAAGATAAATCCTACTCATTGGTATTTAAGTTTGTCTCTCTTAAGATACTAATGCTGTGTCACTTCTTTAAACTTGCAATAAATGAAATTCCATATTAATTTACTTTTCATCTCATTTTAGAAGTATAGAAAAAGGACTATCTTTGCGGGATGGAGTGATTATTTATTTTTACGTAATAATAAGAGATTTATCTCTCTTTCATCTGAGACCTCCCTCTCATGCTCTCTCACATAAACATCTCTCTCTCCTTTCAATCACCGCCACAACGACGACGTCGCTTCCGCCGTTTGCTCCAACACGTCGCCCTCTCGCGCTCACTCTTAGCCCCACCCCCATTTCCTTCACTTTCATCTCCCTCTCTCTCTCTGGCGCAGACAGCACGTTGCCGCACATCCAGACCGATGGTTGTTGTCGGTGCAGTGGCCTTTACCTCTCTCAGCCCTCTCTTCGCCTACAAAATTGAGATCCCTAATTTCACATAAAATCTTTAAAACCCCAATTCTTCCTTTTTCTTCCCAGGCTAGGAGCGCCGTTGCGCCTCCCTACATCTCCTCGTACGAAATCGGGCCAGTTACTCCGTCATTGAAGGAGACGTTGAAAATTATGAGGTTGATTAGGTTATTCCAATTAGCAGTCGGTCTGGTCAACTGAACTGGTTGTTTTCCAAATATAGCGTTTTTGCCCGGGTTTTTACACGTCGAACTTTGACCTCTCTTATTCGGAGTATTGGTAGAATCGTCTACCACCATCCGAGCACTAGTACTTCGTCCACCACCCTAATTCTGTATCTTCGAAACATTGCTACTCTTCTACATCCCTATTTCTCTTGCTACTCTTCACCTCTCAATTAAATTTATATGAAATTTCCTTCATTTACAAGTTTAAAGAAGTGACAAAGCATTAGTACCTCAAGAAAGACAAACTTAAATCCAATGAGTAGGATTTATCTTAACGGTCAAGCTTCGCCCTCTATTATTCGGAGCACTGGTACCTCGTCCACCACCCCAATTCCGTATCTTCGAAACATTGCTACTCTCTCCGACATTAGTCTTTCTCTTACTTCGGGACATGCTCTCCGAAATGTATTCATCTCTATCTCCTTCGTCGTCTCACTATCCACACTCACCCATCTTTTGTGAAGTGTGGATACCATTAACACTGCCAAACTGCACCTAATAACTCATAAGCACCCAAAACCATCATTTTTGCGATGATAAACGTGTATCCACTTTTGGTAAAGGACACAGATCCCTTGAACCTGTCGCCTTGAACTGTAAAGATCGTGCACCTGGAAGAACAGGAAAAACTAGTTTTTGACAAGAGTAGTGATACTCTTAACACATCATTTACACCAAAAGTTTACACACCGCATTAAATGGTATTGTACCCTGTGTTTTACGGATAATACAATATCAAAATATTAAAAATATTTACTAATGTTACACATTTAATGCACATGGTACAACACTGTTTAATGCTTTGTGTAAAAGAGATTGTAAATCGTGTGTAAGGGTAACATTACCCTTTCGACAATTGAATTAGGGAGAAAAACAGTTGATAGTCATCTCATGGATCATTTATATCCTAAACAGTACCGGTAGTTCTATATTCTTTTTCCCGAAGTGCGTGAACAATAATTCGTAAGTTAAACCTAAGAAAGTAACGTAGCAAAAATTGTTACCGATTTTTTGCTGAGAATTCGGGGTGGTGAATATAAAAAGACATATAACTAATCCCTTTGGTTAAATTTAGATTTAGCATTACTTTAGCTGGAAAAGTATGATGATGAAACTTTCGAATATATTAATCTAGAAGTAACAAATGTAGACGTGGGTGAAATGATATACAATTATTTTTATCAAACTAAATTACCTTTTTAGTATATGTCGACCTATGTTGCACGAACACTCCAATTTTTTTAAGAATAACGGACACGGATAGTGGCGAATCCACTTAAGGGCAAAAGGGGTCAATTCACCCCTTGAAGACATACAAAAAAACAAAAAAAATATATTGAAAGAAAAAAGGATTAAAGACAAATCATACTAAAAACAAGTGATATTTATATTCTTTTTAAGTCACCTTGCTTCTTTTTTCATTTCATACAGGAAGAAATAATTTTAGCAGGAGAGTTGTTTTCTCTAAAAAAATTTCCCCTGGAAATTTCGCATAAACTTTAAGCTTGCTATATTAATCCCAACATGAACGTACAAAGAATAATTGCATACTTGTTTGGAATTTTTCTGTTTCATCTTTGAATAGTTGAGCCTGAAAAAATAAGCAAACATATACAATATATATCAAGTCGATTGCAACTATATTGGAGAGCGAATGATTTATTAAAAAATATTTAACTCGTGGTGGGACGATAGCTTGAATATGTGACAATTGACTTTTATTATTGGTTTTGTTACTGTTTATGAATGAAACTATAATTTTTTTATCTTTCTAATATTTTTACTTTATAAAAATTTTCAAAACTTTTGCAATTTGCCCCCGTAGCCTCATAATTCTGGATCCGCCACTGGACACGGATACGAACACCGCATCCCAATATGCGTGTCTAACACGCGGAAATCCGTGTGCTTTACTTTTTGGACACTGTTGTGGACACGATTGGGACACGGTTTTGGACACGATGAGGCTGAAAAGTTATTCTAAGAGATTAAATTGCAAAAGTTAGACTTTATGGGGGCAAATATGAAAAATCCTCAAAATAAAATTGTAATTGTTACCTAACCAAATACGAGTCTCTCTTCTTAGCCCAACCCGACCACGGGAAAAATCTCTGGTTCTTTCGAGTGAATTGCACAAGATTGACTTTTTTTTCGTCTGACGTTATGAAATCTGTCTATTCTCCTGCCTTTCGGCCGAAATTCTCTTCCCTGCCATTTGGTAAAAATCAATAAGTCTTCTCGTCAGTCTTCTGTCTCTTTTTATTTATTATTTTTTTTAATTTGGGACAAACTGTCCACTGAGCAAAATTAGGGTTTAGGGACTTCTGTGGCGGCGCGATAGGCTTTAGCGCTCTAGCCTGCTCTATTTCAGTATCTATAAGTATTAGGGGTTAGGGACAAATTGTCCACTGAGAAAAAAATATTCACGGGCCAGCAGAAAAAAAAAACCTTCCGCAGCAAAAAAAAAAATTAACCTCCTAGTTTTCCGGTTTCAAAAAAAAATCCATGGGCCAGCAGAAAAAAAAAACTAGTGTTCAGGAACACTTCACGGGCGGGCGGCAGAACACTTCAGCACAGTCGGCTTCAGGAAAAAAAAACTTCTGCAGCAAAGCATATATCCCAACCCGCTCTCCATTTGACAGTTAAGTATTCTTTTATAATGTCTTCCTCTAGCTCAAAGAAAGATATTGCTTGGAAGTATGCTTCTTAAAATGAAGGGGATAAGTATATTATATGTAAGTTTTGTAATCACAAATCAAATAGGGGTATTACCCGTATTAAAGAGCACTTGACTCAAACACAAAAAGGTGTTTCACCTTGCCCAAGTGTTCCAGATAATGTTAAGAAAGAAATTGGTGAATGTATTGAAAAGGCGAGGGTTTTAAAAAGTAAAAGAACTGAATTGTTGCGTGAAATTGGTGAGGGTCCAGCAGGTGGGAGTATGCTTTCTCTTCAAAGTGATGTCGGGACTGGTAGTAAAACTCAATGTTCAAGCACAATGGATAAGTTTGTTAGCTCTACACCTAGGCAAACTACCATCAATTCCGCATTCAAGAAAGAATTGAGAACTGAAGTATGTCGAAAAGTTGGTCGATTTATTTTTTCAGCCACACTTTATTTTAATATTGTGAATGATCCTTATTGGTTGCCTATGGTAGAAGGTTTAAGCCGCCTTCTATGCATGAATTAAGAACTTGGGTACTTAAGGCTGAGGTTGATGATATCAACCTTATTTATGAAGAACACAAAAAGGTGCGGAAATTGCATGGGTGTACTATTATGTCAGATGGATGGACGGATGGGAAGAATAGATCTTAGATGAATTTTTTAATAGATAGTCCCATCAGCATGTTCTTTTTAAAATCTATTGATGCTTTCGCTTTAATTAAAAAGGTGATTTGATTTATAAATATCTTGATGAAGTTATAAATTAGATAGGAGAGGAGAATGTGATCCAAATTGTCACGGATAATGCTTCAAATTGCGTCAAGGTACGGGAAAAAAATTATGGAGAGTAGAACGGCAATATGATGGACACCTTGTGCAGCTCATTGCATCGATCTAATGTTAGAAGATATTGCAAAGTTGATATTTTCGGATACTATTAAAAATGCTAAGAGAGTTGTGAAGTTCATTTGCGGGCATGGAACTATTCTTTCATTGATGAGGGTGCATACAAAAGATAGGGAACTTCTCAGTCCCGCGGTAACTCGTTTTGCCACTGCCTTTCTCACACTTAAAAGCATGTACAAGCAAAAAAGAGCACTTGAAATTATGTTCGCTTTCGAAGAATGGGTTAGGTCTCCTCAAGCGCAAAAAGTCAAAGGGAAAGTAGTTAAAAGAATTGTAATTAATGACCCTAACTTTTGGCCACATGTAGCATTTTGTGTTAAAGAGTGTTGTCCCTCTTGTTAGTGTATTAAGGGAAGTTGATTCGGAGGAGAGACCATCCATGGGATATATATGAGCTTATGGATAAGGCAAAGGAAACCATCAAATTTAATTGTGGGGGGGGGGGGGGGGGGTCAAAGAAAATATATGCCCATTTGGAGGAAAATAGATGTTCGGTGGACTCCACAACTTCATCATCCTACAGGTTTTCAAACTGTGATGAAGTTATAGATGGGCTCCACACTTATATGGATAAAATGTTATCTCCGGATGATCGTCTTAAAGCTGATCTTTAATTGGACTTATATGATAAAGCTAAAGGTGAATTTGGAAGTCCAATGGCAAAGAGGTCTAGAATGTTGCGGGCTCCAGGTATATTTTTATAACATATTATATATTGTTTTTTTCTTTGTATATTCAAGTAATGTTGGGACTTGCATGTTTTTATATAAATTCAATGATATTATTTTTTCAGTAAAATGGTCGGAATGATTTGGACATAAGACACCCGAGCTTTCTGGTTTTGCTATTCGAGTGCTAAGACTCACTTGTAGTGCTTCGGGGTGTGAAAGGAACTGGAGTACTTTTGAATCGGTAATTAGTATAACTTATACTAAACTTGAAGAGTCCCATTTTGTTGAATACTCGTTTTAATTGTAATTTGCTCCTTTGTAATTCTAGATACATACAAAGAAGAGGAATAGGCTTGAACATCAAAGATTGAATGCTTTGGTTTTTGTAAAGTATACCTTCAAGCTAAGGGGAGAGAAGTATTAGAAGGAGAGATAAAATTGATCCGATCGTAGTAGATGAGATTGATCCATATGATGAATGGATAACTGAGAAAGAAGATCCGGTCCTTCTTGAGGGTAGTCGTTGTCTTGAAAATGATGGGTTATTCTCGGGAGATCCTATTATGACCGTGCCATCCGATTCCTTTGGTAGTCTCTTGGTAAAAGAATAGAAGAAGATATTGATAGAGAAGTTGATGATTTGATTATGCCTTCAAGGAAGAGAGTTGGTGAATGCTCAAGTAAGTATGCTCAAGTCAGTTCTCACTTGGCAAATGACCTCACTTATTACATCTCATTTCATATATAATAGGTCGGGGCAAGGAGAAGCAAGTGAGAGTTGTTGGACTTGTTGATGAAGATGTGGAGATTGAAGAGCATGTTGGTGTAGACCCGCAAATCTTTGACATTGCAACTTTTCCCGAAATACAAACTCTCGATGATGTTGATAGTGATATCATATTGGATGAGAACGACTACTACTAGAAATTAGAATTTTTAAGTGTTTCTAGAATTGAATATTTTCATGTCGTGGCTTATTTAAGTTTGTTATTTTGTATTATTATCATTGTTCTAAGTTGTTTTGTTTATTTGAAATTATTTCATGACTATTTTACTTGGGTTATTTACCTATTCATCTTATACAAGAATAATTATTTTACTTTTTCACTTAAAAATGTCATGTTCGAATTACCTACGCTACGCGCTACGCTATTTTGCGCTACGCAATTCTTTACAAAAACGCTACAGACCTACGCAACGTAACTGAAAACATTGGGTACAATTATGGAGTGCGTGGAAGAAGCTGGTGATGATGGTGTCCAACCCTTAGGGGCTGTTTGTTTGGCTCTTAATGTTTACATTAAGAGCCTACCTCTGAATCGCTAAGAGGTCACGACTGTTTGGCCAAAAAAATATAACCTCTTAATGGTTACAATAACCTCTTAACCATTAAGCATCCATACCCTCTCTCAACCATTAAGAGGCAAACAATTTTCAAATTTACCCCTCCTCTTAAATTAAGAATTATTATTTATAATTATTATTATTATTTTTTAAATGAATTTAAATAAAAAAATATTAGACATAATTATTATTATAATTTTCTAAATGGATTAAATTAAAAAATATTATACATAATTATTATTATTATTTTAAATGAATTAAATTAAAAAATATTATGCTTAATTATTATTATTATTATTATTTCAAATGAATTAAATTTAAAAATATTATACATAATAATAATAATTATTATTATTATTTCAAATGAATTAAATTTAAAAATATTATACATAATAATTATTATTATTTTAAATGAATTAAATTTAAAAATATTATACACAATTATTTATAAAAATTAGGGTTTTTATTTATAAAAAGGAGAGGTTTTGGTACGCAAGGGGAGGAAAAATGGGATTTTTAATCGCTACTTTTATACAAAAGGGTAAAATGGTAATTTGTTACCATCCAGAGTTACTATTCGGAACAGTTATCAAACAACCAAATTTCATTATGCACTCAACCATACAGAGCCTCTCAATCATTCTGCACTAAATCATTCAGCAACTGCCAAACAGCCTGTTGTTGCCCAAAATATTTATCCGAAAATTAAATACTGCTGGAAGACGGACAACAAACAACAATTTGCGGGAGCACTTCCGAGAGAAAATGAATAAACACTAGATTTGCCGGGTTTGTTAGGCCCGGGCTTGAATGCTCTCGCGAGATGTTATTAATACAAATATTCGTGGATACAAGTATTAATGTGAGAAATCTAAATACAATGAGTGTAAAAAGACTCTGTTAATCCGGCTCTTGAGCGAAGCTCGGTGTTCTTCGCCTCGCCGATCGTCTCTTTGAATGAGAGAGGCCGAGAGAAGAAAGAACCGAATGATAGCTGTTGCCAAGAGTTGGAGATAGCCAAGTGCTGTGTGAAATCTCGTGGGAATTAAAGTACTTCCGTGTGTTCTCAAGAATTTCGGATCTGTGTGCTAAAATCGCGATAATGCCAGGGAGTACTTCAATTCCCATGAGATTTCACACAGCACTTGGCTATCTCCAACTCTTGGCAACAGCTATCATTCGGTTCTTTCTTCTCTCAGCCTCTCTCATTCAGCAGACGATCGGCAGGGACGAAGAACACCGAGCTTCGCTCAAGAGCCGGATTAACAGAGTCTTTTTACACTCATTGTATTTAGATTTCTCACATTAATACTTGTATCCACGAATATTTGTATTAATAACATCTCGCGAGAGCATTCAAGCCCGGGCCTAACAAACCCGGCAAATCTAGTGTTTATTCATTTTCTATCGGAAGTGCTCCCGCAAATTGTTGTTTGTTGTCCGTCTTCCAGCAGTATTTAATCTTCGGATAAATATTTTGGGCAATAACAATTGGCACTAGAGGAAGGGGATATAACCCTCAAATTTTCATTCCTACCGTCCCGAAGAACACTCACTGTTCTCGAGGCATATACTTGAAGTGACACTCACTGCGCTTCAAAGAAATCTGTCAGAAATCATGTCTTCCGCCTCCGCGTTGAAGAAAGCCGCTGGCCAGCCCGCCAGATGCCTCGTTCCGTCCCAATCCGAGCCACAGCCGACGGTGGAAGGTAGCCGCCGCGGTCAGAGACGCTCGATCCCGTCCCTGGACGGCGGCCCAAGCCTCTCGCTCGATCATCTCCGAACCAAGGAACAGATCGACGAGGTCATGGCCATCCTACACGAGCGACGGAGTGCTCTAGACGCGCCTCCCGCTATCACCCCCTCGACCGTCCGCCGGAAGTCCAAGCAGAAGCTCAAGGCATTACTGGCCGAGCGATCACCAGGAGGCTCTCGTCCGCAAGAAGAGGCGCCGCGCCTGGGCACTCTCGTCTTCGATCGCACAGGGCGTGATCGTAACACTCCCGATCCGAACGGAATATTACGCGCCGTGGCCCTGAGATGGAACCCTCAAGGCTGAAGGAAATTTTCGCAAACATTTACAAACGCCCAAGAGGCTAACGACGGTATTATCTATTAAAAACATTCGAAGATTTATAAAACTCGTTTATCAAACCGTCGTAAAAACTCATTTGAAACCACAAGGCCCAAAATGCCAAAACTCAACAGTTTAAAAACACATACGTTAAGCTATCGCTACACGCATCGGCTAATAGATTTAGAAAATGATTGCCAAAGTAACCTAAGTTACCAGATACCAAAAAGGTCATTTAAAAATACTCACGCAATGGATAAAGACAAACAATTAAAATACTCTAGCAGCGGAATACAACAACTGATCAGAAACTCAACACACAAATACATGCCCTTGCCAGTATCCTCCGGGAAGTTCATCTCTCCACGACCGCTACAAGCTTGATAATCCAAGAACCTAAAAAGAAAGCCCACGACGGGGTCAGCCATAATATCCGACAATGATAACCATCACATCTCATCAATAATTACATATCAATGGAAATACTAAGTAAGAATACGACCAATGTAATCTTACCGTCGTAACTATACGAGAATCCACGATTCGTATCCTTAACAACACATTAAAATAATACCGAAATATCTGTACGGTATCTCAACAATACTCAAGGTTCTCAAAACATTATCATAACTCGCGATACGGAAATTATATCAACTCTGGCCAATTCAATCCATCGGGTAACATCGACAATTCCAATACGATAATCGATTGTCCATCAAAGACAAGTACCAAGGAAATACGGAACATACCTCAAGATACGAAATACCATTACCATCACGCTACCCGATCCGAGATCGATCAACACAACATACGGACATGGTCCTAACACAAGACCTACAAATGCATACTCATATGACAACGTCAATATGATCACAACAATAACGACAATGTATACTTATGGCCACCCATAATATACATATGCACAATAACAACAACATATGGTAATCCAACGATCCAGCGACACAAACTATAGATTCCCATGATGATCCCATCGGACCAACGCATGGTGGCATTACATCGTCCAAATAATCCAGCGCACACACTATAGATTCCCATGATGATCCCGTCGGACCAACGCATGGTGGACATATGACAACAATGCACAATCGCACAAAACAACGACACAATACATGACAACAACAATGCACAAATACATGACAACAACGATACACGAATGTATCACAACATGATCGACTCAAATGATAAAAATGATTAGAGTACTTGCCGAGTCCTTCAAGAACGATCTCAATGCCTAAACCATCACGAACCATTATCCTCAATACTCGACGGTCCAAAGTATCACGATTGCGGATAATTCATATCTCCATTTTTATCACGATATATCCTCGATATACAAGTATACCAATAACAAAAGCAAATCATATACATTATGATTTAGATTCCCAAAACTCGAATATGATTTATAATCTCAAGTCTCCGTGATTACGATTATAAACATTTTTAAACGAATTATAAAAAAATGAAAAGGAAACAATAAATAAAATACTATAAAAAGAGAAAGTAATAACTTACTTCGATACCGATACAATGACGAGGAAGTCATTGCAAATCCATTGCCGTCATCTACAAGTTCCTCGGTCCCGACCAAAGCAATCAACGAACATTCTCGAGCTTGACCGCAACACACGGTTGTAATCACTGATCAATATTCTCAACCTACTACAGTAATCGATAGACAACAAGTTCGACAACAATTAACAATCGATAAAACCAATTTACAAACCCAACGGCTCGACAATATCTCGATTAAACACTAGTCAGATCAACCCTACTCAAACCAGCACGAATTTACAACCACAACACGAAAATACTGCACTTTATGCCTTCTTAGCGCACGTTAATCACTTAACGTAGCGTGCGCTAAGTTGCTCCCGTTAGCGCGCGCTAGGCAGTAAACGTAGTGTGCGCTAATGCTGTACAGATGCATGTTTTTCAGATACCGATCAACTTATGGCGATTTCAAGAACACCAAGTGATTCTGAATCATGTTCAAAGCTATCAAAACAACGAAATCCGATATCCTTTAACATATAAACAATCATCCAACTTATAATCCAAGTTCTATATCCATATATCATCTTCCTCAATATCAACATCATGAAACATTAAGAACGTAACAACACTTTCATAATCTATCATTACAGGGAGTAATCATCGACAATAACATCAACATCCGAAACTGAGGAGAATGATTAATCCACTTATCTCAAGAAAACGAACAACACTATTCAAACCACAAGAATCATATCAATATCTTCATGTCAACAATAACATCATCATAATCCGGTAATCTATCTCATAATCATGCTTACCAACTTGTTTATGTAATAATCATCAACTCAAGAACATCAACATTCAATCCAAAACGAAATCCAAAGATGAAGAGTAATTACCTCTTTGAAGGAATGGATTGAATCCCAAGGTTGAATCCGTTTTCAATCACTTCCAAGTTTCAAATGTTGTTAGGAATGATCAACTCAAGTGTTTGGGACCTCAACTTCTCTCTAAGACCTCTCTCTATCGTCTGAAGGTGAAAGAATGGACGAAATGCTTCATAATACCCGTTTGTCCCTTATATAGAATACATTACTAGCATGCGCTAAACCTTATGTTTAGCGTGCGCTACGGCCTTAGCGTGCGCTAACTGACCTTTGTTAGCGTGCGCTATCGCAGTCCAGAGACAACTGTCTTAGTGCATGAAGTGATTTACGACGCAATGCCCATGCAATAGCGTACGTAAATGCCTCTATTTAGCGTACGCAAGTGTCTTACCTTAGCGTGCGCTACTCATAGTTGACTCGTTTGTCTGTATGCTCAAGATCGGTCCACACGCCGAAAGTGCTGACGAGGATAAGATTCCTTTTTGTTCGATATACGGTTAGCGGCGCTAATCAACATGCATTAGCGTGCGCTAACACTACATTACAACATCCGTTGACTTATCGTAACGCGCCGAAAGTGGCTCGGTCCACACGCAGATTCCTTCCGATCCGATCGCATTAGCGTGTGTTATCTTATATCCGTAGCGTGCGCTAAACTCGCACGATAGCGTGCGCTACTTCGATTATTAGCGTGCGCTAATAATGTTACACTTAGCCATTTTCAGCTATTCTTGTCCAATCGTCTCAACATACGAATACGAACATACAAAGATACCGAATACATATACTTCTTACATCCAATTGTCGACTAAGTACGACAATTATACCAATACAGATGTCTTGGTCCTTCAATTATTTTACCCATACTGCATGATTCCACGCTGCATAAACATAACTCGGATAAAATAATCTTAAACAATGAGGGAAATTCGGATATTACATACTACACCACTTAAAATAAGTTTCGTCTCGAAACTTGCAATTAAATCATAAAAACAAACAAATCGTTCAACCAAAATATCCCGAAACCATCACGACAACGATCAATCATCATTATTACCGAATAACCAAAATAGTATACTTACATATGCGCCAAGTCGACGCTCTCTTGAGATGCTAGCAAGTGACTTCACTGTAAAGCTTCAACACGCTTACGATCACAATTCCATGGATCTCAACAAAACTATAACATCTTCGGAAGAAATAATCTATCCGTTTCAAATCATGTCTGCTTGATTACACAATCAAGTCCAAATCCTGATACAAATCAATAATACACGATACATCTGTGAAACAACTGCTCAACACAATGGCAACGAATCCTGAAATATCAACACAAAATCAACGCCGATGATCACCAAGCAATGATCAACTCATAAATTAATCGAGAATATCATTGACATGATGAACTCTAATATGACCAATCCAAAGGTCGAAACGCAATCGAGAATATCATCACCATGATAAACTCCAACACGGTCAACACATAACCACTAAACCGATATAGAGTTCTCAAAACGACACACCAATCACATACAGTGGATCTCAACGAAACACAACCGACTGGTGAACATTCCCCTCGGCATACGAACAACAAATCGCAAATCGACGAACATACCAATCCATACAAGGAGTGGGAACGACCACTCAATATCCAAAACAACCAGCATGGGGTCACCATCCCCAAATTTATACTTACAAAGAAATCAATCAAAGATCACTATGTTAAAATTGCGCTACTACCGCACCAATGGAATCACATAGCACATATGTTCCGGTTTCACAATATCCCAAGTTTCCAAAATAATATTATGTGCATGAATCTAAAACACGCAACATATTTCTCTTATCCGATAACTCAACCGATCATCACCGGATAATCAAACTGCCATACTAAAGTTCGAATCTCTTTTCCTCGTACCATACTGATGTCTTATCCAGTTCGTGAATCTCATTCAGAACTTCACCACGATATGCATTATGCATTAAATGCGTATGTACATCAATCACATTTTCAAAACCAGTTTGAAATCATATAATCTTGTCAAGGAGACAAATTTTCGAAAGTTCTTTCAAAAATTTCAAAACTCAAAACATAAATTTTGGTAAGACCACCAAATCAATTCTCGAAAAATAAACTGGCTCACTGGTGCCAAGTATTTGATAACAGTTTCCTTCGAATCCACACGATTTCGAAGTTTTAAAATGAAAACTATGCAAATGATTGACCACATCCGTACTCCTATATACTAATCCGGCTCGTCACAAATCCCACTTATATTCCATCAGAAAACTACACGATAGAATCCAAAATCTCAATGTATAAACTTCGACAAAAACTCCTTTTCCACATATGACTCGCAACGCCAATCATTTTCCATCCTGGATCACCTCAATTCTGCTATGACAATGCATTGAAACAAATCAACCCCGCAAAAGACTTCCCGAGAAGTTTATTTTGAACAAGTAATCCAGAACCCCGAAAGGCAGGAACGACATAGATAAACGATTGATAAAGTGTTTTACAAGTCTCGGGAGTTTTTAAGAAAACAGAAAAGTCTTTTGAAATATTAGGGTCTTAGCCCGTATCTCGTTCCGCATTACAAGAAGTTTAAAAAAGTAGGAAACTCTTTTTCGGACCCCAAGTCCTGAGTTATAAAACAATTTCAAAAATCTATTGGGTCTCGCCCAAAAATCGTTCTGTAAAACATCTCAGAAACATTCATTTTGAAAAGTATCATTTTCAAATGCTCAAAAACAGTTCATATATCTCAAGATGAACTAACATGATTACATGTTCTCCTGAACAATCCACAATATTTCTCTCAAATGCAAAACTCCGTTCCAAAACTTAATCGACATATTGATTTCCAAAATCATAACTTCTCAAGATCATCAATCTGTCCCAACTCGTCATCTTATACTGTAACGCATAATATCTTTCTCAACCTCAACATATCAACTTAGAACGACAATAAATCTCAATGCAATTCAAAATCCAATACTTACAGATCGTGAAGCCGACGATTCCCGTGATACCGGCACATGTCTCGACTAAAGAAAATACTCGACACGTATATTTTCAAAACACACTTTTGCAAACTCGATTCAACTCGAGAAAACAACACGGCTCTATCTCGATGAAACACGTTAATACTATTTGGAAAAGTTTATAACAAGACCAAGATTACACTGCAAATCGCACAACGCATAAGCCCGAGTGAACAACAAAACTCACGGCTCCAATATTTTTCAATCGACAACTCAAATGACGCGAAAACACGACCTAACTCAACCCGATTGCCTAGGTTTTCTCAACCTAAGCTCGATACCATATTCGTAACACTCCCGCATCCGAACGGAATATTACAGCGCCGTGGGCCCCGAGATGGAACCCACAAGGTCAAGGAAATTTTCGCAAACATTTACAAACGCCAAGAGGCTAACGACGGTATTATCTATTAAAAACATTCGAAGATTTATAAAACTCGTTTATCAAACCGTCAGAAAAACTCATTTGGAACCACAAGGCCCAAAATGCCAAAACTCAGCTTTAAAAACACATACGTTAAGCTATCGCTACACGCATCGGCGTAATAGATTTAGAAAATGATTGCCAAAGTAACCTAAGTTACCAGATACCAAAAAGGTCATTTAAAAATACTCACGCAGCGGATAAAGACAAACAATTAAAATACTCTAGCAGCGGAATACAACAACTGATCAGAAACTCAACACACAAATACATGCCCTTGCCAGTATCCTCTGGGAAGTTCATCTCTCCACGACCGCTACAAGCTTGATAATCCAAGAACCTAAAAAGAAAGCCCACGACGGGGTCAGCCATAATATCCAACAATGATAACCATCACATCTCATCAATAATTACATATCAATGGAAATACTAAGTAAGAATACGACCAATGTAATCTTACCGTCGTAACTATACGAGAATCCACGATTCGTATCCTTAACAACACATTAAAATAATACCGAAATATCTGTACGGTATCTCAACAATACTCAAGGTTCTCAAAACATTATCATAACTCGCGATACGGAAATTATATCAACTCTGGCCAATTCAATCCATCGGGTAACATCGACAATTCCAATACGATAATCGATTGTCCATCAAAGACAAGTACCAAGGAAATACGGAACATACCTCAAGATACGAAATACCATTACCATCACGCTACCGATCCGAGATCAGATCAACACAACATACGGACATGGTCCTAACACAAGACCTACAAATGCATACTCATATGACAACGTCAATATGATCACAACAATAACGACAATGTATACTTATGGCCACCCATAATATACATATGCACAATAACAACATATGGTAATCCAACGATCCAACAGACACACCTATAGATTCCCATGTTGATCGCCTCGGACCTACGCATGGTGGCATTACTGCCCAAATGAATCCAGCACACAGCTATAGATTCCCATGATGATCCCGTCGGACCAACGCATGGTGGACATATGACAACAATGCACAACTGCACAAAACAACAGTGCACAATACACGACAACAACAATGCACAAATACATGACAACAACGATACACGAATGTATCACAACATGATCGACTCAAATGATAAAAATGATTAGAGTACTTGCCCCGAGTCCTTCAAGAACGATCTCAATGCCTAAACCATCACGAACCATTATCCTCAATACTCGACGGTCCAAAGTATCACGGATTGCAGATAATTCATATCTCCATTTTTATCACGATATATCCTCGATATACAAGTATACCAATAACAAAAGCAAATCATATACATTATGATTTAGATTCCCAAAACTCGAATATGATTTATAATCTCAAGTCTCCTGTGATTACGATTATAAACATTGTTATACGAATTATAAACGAATGAAACGGAAACCATTCATTAAATACTATAAACTGAGTAAGTAATAACTTACTTCGATACCGATACAATGACGAGGAAGCTGTTACCAAATCCATTGCCGTCATCTACAAGTTCCTCGGTCCCGACCAAAGCAATCAACGAACATTCTCGAGCTTGACCGCAACACACAGTTGTAATCACTGATCAATATTCTCAACCTACTACAGTAATCGATAGACAACAAGTTCGACAACAATTAACAATCGATAAAACCAATTTACAAACCCAACGGCTCGACAATATCTCGATTAAACACTAGTCAGATCAACCCTACTCAAACCAGCACGAATTTACAACCACAACACGAAAATACTGCACTTTATGCCTTCTTAGCGCACGTTAATCACTTAACGTAGCGTGCGCTAAGTTGCTCCCGTTAGCGCGCGCTAGGCAGTAAACGTAGTGTGCGCTAATGCTGTACAGATGCATGTTTTTAAGATACCGATCAACTTATGGCGATTTCAAGAACACCAAGTGATTCTGAATCATGTTCAAAGCTATCAAAACAACGAAATCCGATATCCTTTAACATATAAACAATCATCCAACTTATAATCCAAGTTCTATATCCATATATCATCTTCCTCAATATCAACATCATGAAACATTAAGAACGTAACAACACTTTCATAATCTATCATTACAGGGAGTAATCATCGACAATAACATCAACATCCGAAACTGAGGAGAATGATTAATCCACTTATCTCAAGAAAACGAACAACACTATTCAAACCACAAGAATCATATCAATATCTTCATGTCAACAATAACATCATCATAATCCGGTAATCTATCTCATAATCATGCTTACCAACTTGTTTATGTAATAATCATCAACTCAAGAACATCAACATTCAATCCAAAACGAAATCCAAAGATGAAGAGTAATTACCTCTTTGAAGAAATGGATTGAATCCCAAGGTTGAATCCATTTTCAATCACTTCCAAGTTTCAAATGTTGTTAGGAATGATCAACTCAAGTGTTTGGGACCTCAACTTCTCTCTAAGACCTCTCTCTATCGTCTGAAGGTGAAAGAATGGACGAAATGCTTCATAATACCCGTTTGTCCCTTATATAGAATACATTACTAGCATGCGCTAAACCTTATGTTTAGCGTGCGCTACGGCCTTAGCGTGCGCTAACTGACCTTTGTTAGCGTGCGCTATCGCAGTCCAGAGACAACTGTCTTAGTGCATGAAGTGATTTACGTACGCAATGCCCATGCAATAGCGTACGTAAATGCCTCTATTTAGCGTACGCAAGTGTCTTACCTTAGCGTGCGCTACTCATAGTTGACTCGTTTGTCTGTATGCTCAAGATCGGTCCACACGCCAAAGTGCTGACGAGGATAAGATTCCTTTTGTCTCGATATACAAGCGTGCGCTAATCAACATGCATTAGCGTGCGCTAACACTACATTACAACATCCGTTGACTTATCAGAACGTGCGCCGAAAGTGGCCTGGTCCACACGCAGATTCCTTCCGATCTGACTGCATTAGCGTGTGTTATCTTATATCCGTAGCGTGCGCTAAACCTGCACGATAGCGTGCGCTACTTCTGATTATTAGCGTGCGCTAATAATGTTACACTTAACCATTTTCAGCTATTCTTGTCCAATCGTCTCAACATACAGAATACGAACATACGGCATACTGAATACATATACTTCTTACATCCAATTGTCGACCAAGTACGACAATTATACCAATACAGATGTCTTGGTCCTTCAATTATTTTACCCATACTGTACAGATTCCACGCTGTACAACATAACTCGGATAAAATAATCTTAAACAACAGTAGTGGAAATTCCGGATATTACAGTGACCCGACCTGGCGACCGGGGCAGTCCGGCCCCAGCCACGAGACGATGGAGTTTGAGTCCGTCACCAGGAGCTCGGCCTACCCGACTCCCAGAAGGCAGCCCAGCCGTCTGGCTCCCCCTCGCCAAATAGCCGAGGTCGGCAGCAGCGGAGTCCGGAGATGGGTACACGATCGCCTCGGCTCCCGCTCCCAAGGCCGATCCGCAAGCGACCGAGCCACAGCGGTGGCCGCATTGCAACGTCATATCGACGACATGAAGGCGCTCCTGGAATCCAGGGCAGGCGCCAAGAAGACGATCGCCGAGCCAAGCGAACCGCTCGCGATCGACATCGAGCTCGCCCCCATACAGCACAAGATCGCTCCTCCGCAAACACCTTTGTACGAGGGGAGATCAGACCCCCAAATGCACCTGAGCAAGTTCAACATCTATATGACCGGGTGTGGGGCATCAGACGCGACCAGGTGCCGAATCTTCCCTATGACGCTGGACGACCTCGCCTACAGGTGGTACTCCTCATTGCCACCTCGGTCCATTGGCTCCTTTAACGAACTGGCGAACGTCTTCACAGCGTACTTCGCCACCAGGGTCGCTCGGCCAGAAGGTCCCTATCACATGATGCAAATCAAGCAGGGAGAAAAAGAGTCCGACTCGGACTACATCGACCGCGTAGACGTGATCATCCTCAACGGCGAGCCCGTAAGCGATGAGGTCGCCCTCTACGCGGTCCTAGGAGGATTCCATGGTCTTTCGCCGATGTTCAGACATCTCACGAAGAACCAACCTGCGACCTACGCAGCCTTCCGAGCAAGAGCCGCAGACTTTCTGGCCAGGCAAAGGTTTCTCCTTAGCCTCTGAACAGTGCGATCGGCGCCCGGACGACGATCTCTCGCCCGATCGCCGTTATCAACCTACGAATAACGCAATCGACTGCCGAGCGACGATCTCCAGTCTTCCAGCCCGATCGCCATCATCACGCTACATCATCAGCAACCCGAAGGACACGATCGCCATCTACGGTCCAGCATCTAACACGACGGACTAAGGCATAAGATCGCCTCCACCGCACATCATAAAGCCATGGTCCTGGTAGTCGATGGAACCGGCTGCTTCGGCCATGCAAGGTCCCTTTCGGCCGAGATCGCCCACCCTTCGTTTAAATACGAGGTCGGCGTAGTCTGAGGGCCCTCCAAAATTAATCAGTGGACACGATCGCACGCCCTCAAAGGATCATCATCTAGCATGGTGAACCCGGACAATGCGACACGTGCCACTACCCCCGTCTCAACGTACACCGTCGAGGTTCGCCATCTTCATGGTGGGACGAGGTGGAAGCAGAGCTAACAAGCCGCGGGCGTGGAGTTGATTCATCCGACGCTGCCCCGCGCAAGGACTCCTCTAGACCAAGACCGCACGCCCTTCGTTTAAATACGAGGCGAGGCACAGCCTAATAGAGGACCCTCATAATAAAGTGAGTCACGAGACACTCAATGTCTTCGCGCACCAAGACACGGTCATGGAGTCGGTCCATCGAATTCCGCGACTTTGCACGGTTCCTCAGCGACGAAACAATCAAGTTTCTACGAGGGACCGGCCAATGTTGTTTTTTCCAGGTACAAGAACCGATAGATAGCTAGCCAATCGACATGATAGCCCAAGTCCAAATCCTAAGTCAGCTCAACGGATCGCCCGTCCTCATCTTACACGATCGCCAGCAAGAACCACCTCGCCCCATGTCTTCAACATCGGAGCAAGCTGGGGCGCAATTGTTGTTTCGAGAATTATACTCTCCGACCGGCGATCGCCTCGGAGATCGGGCGACCTAGCCACTGCCGAGCAGCCGAGGTAGAACTGCCGTCCAGCGACCAGGCGGCCTAGCCTTAGCCCCGCAGTCAAGATAAATCGGTCGACTGAAGGTCCCAGGACAAGTCCCGGTGCCGAGCGATCGACACCAATACGATCGTCTCTCGGTACTTGGCGATCGACTCCTGGCGATCGACTAGCGGACGATCATCTCTCGGCACTTGCCGACCGGCCCTTGGTGACCGACCGATGCCGACCCTCAGCGACTGGCCGATGCCGACCGCATCATGCCGATAGTCATCCAGTCGGCAAAAGGCCGAACCTCAGGACCGAGCCCACGTGCAGAGCCGAGACAAGATCCGCAATTCACGGATCGTTGACCACAGCCTGTCAGCATCCATCCACCAGCCGACAAGCCCGCCGAAAGTTGTTTGTAGGACCGCATGTGACAGTGACTCCGGACGCGTGCTGGCTCCTCATTGGACCGCACAGCTGGCTGCCAGCAGCTGCCTTGGACTTTAGCCCGACAGCCCGTGTGATCGCCCCATTATAATATTGGTCGGCAGACGATCGCCCCATTATTATAATGGCCGGAAGGCGATCGCCCGCCAGAGGACAAGGCACCGCTGCCCCTATATATAGCAGGCTTCCTGCACTCGGCCAACTCCCTGGCATTATTGCGATTTCAGCGGACAGATCCGAAATTCTTGAGAACACACGGAAGTACTTCAATTCCCACGAGATTTCACACAGCACTTGGCTATCTCCAACTCTTGGCAACAGCTATCATTCGGTTCTTTCTTCTCTCGGCCTCTCTCATCCAGCAGACGATCGGCAGGGACGAAGAACACCGAGCTTCGCTCAAGAGCCGGATTAACAGAGTCTTTTTACACTCATTGTATTTAGATTTCTCACATTAATACTTGTATCCACGAATATTTGTATTAATAACATCTCGCGAGAGCATTCAAGCCCGGGTCTAACAAACCCGGCAAATCTAGTGTTTATTCATTTTCTCTCGGAAGTGCTACCGCAAATTGTTGTTTGTTGTCCGTCTTCCAGCAGTATTTAATCTTTGGATAAATATTTTGGGCAACAACACAGCCCCTTAGATTCAGGTAGGTCAGTTGCTACTACTTGCTTTTTTCCTTATTTATTTACTAATTGCTCACCCTTTTAAATCTACTACGCCGGATATTTTTATCGAAACAGATTTGCTCATTGTCACAATTTGGCACTAGGGCTGTTTTGTTTTATTATGTACACACACACACCAATGTTTGAAGGTTACGACAGGAAGGGCATCCAGCGTAAAAAATCGCCACTTTTTTTGCATGAATTGATAGTGTTAACTTATTTTAGGCAATTAATTAACACTATAATTTTAATGCCACCGACACTAACATGGTTGGCATTAATGTGCAGTTAATGTTGAAGTATATCTCGCAAATGGTGCTTCATACAATGGCGCTGTTTTGCAATCAGACTCTGTTGCAAACGGCGAATCTTAAGGACCTGGACGATGATATCATTTCTCCTATTCATGTGATGTCTGATCATCAATGCCAATCAACAATTGATTCCCTATCATTTCTGCTTCGTTGTCATTCAAGTTCGTTCAAGATTCGCCCTGGAGACATTTTCGCAGCCCTCACTCTTATTCCTCGGGCATTAGTGTAATTTCTGGTCGATTCAGGTTCATTTAGTATCATCATACACCTTTATTATAGCAACATTTGGTCATTCATTTTTACGTTCTAATGCATTATTGTGTGTTTTTATGGTGCATTGGTGCTACGGCCTTAACCCTATTTGTATTTACAGCAGCATCCAACTACAGTGTTTCTGCTCGCATTTGATGCCGTATATGTTTCCTGCTCTTCTGCTTGATGACAATTTTGTTCTCCTTATTCAGAGTGGATTATTCGAAACTTGACTGCAAAGAGCTGTATTACTTTGTCAGCAGCGAGCATCAGGCAACAACCACCACACACGTAATATTTTTGTTTGGTAATCTTTGGTTCACTACCTTTTAGGTCATTTCTTTGTTGTGTGTTTGGCTATCGTAGAAAGCATGCATTGTGTGTTGTGGGGTGAATGTATTGTGCTTTGATTCCTCTTTTTGTAGGGTTATGGAGGGTGCCTTGTTGAGGTAGGGCATTGGGGCCTTCCTAATAGGGGTGGCCCTGTCATCACTTGTCATGCAGGGGGCAGGATCCTCTACAGTGCACAGCATGGTGCTGTGCACTGTAGGCCGTCAGATTACACACACCCGCACGGGTGTGTGTGTATGTGTCCGATCTAACAGCCGGCAGTGCACAGCACCATGCTGTGCACTGCAGAGGATCCTACCCCGTCATGCAGAAGTAATTGGAATCCGGACCGTTGATAACTACTTTCTACCCAGTAATATAGTTTCAACGTGGTGGAATTACTATAAACAGTGCAAGTGAGTTACCGTTCCGTTTTTGATGTCTCTTCAGGATTCAATGCAGTACTGTACTCTGTACTCATTATCCTCTTAACTCCCTTGATCCACAGAGTAGAACATATGATGTGATTATAATGATCATCTAATGAGCACTTCCCTTTTTTTTGTAAGAATAATTTGGTACTTGCATGTGTATTACAATTAAAATTCTGAACTTAAGTATAACGAAGAACAGAAATAAAATATTACACTTGACTAACGAAGAAGTTTAAGTAAACTACAGAAGATCGTCCGAAGCTAGTGCTTCTGCCCGCAAGACGAGAATACGCCCCGGTAGTGCTCACGGTGAAGCGGCTCGTCCCCAAAGGTTAAAACGATCTGAACGTCTCGGTAGTAGCAGCACCGCAAACTGACCAAGCACCTGCGAACTGGATTGGAACGAAGACTGAACTGTATATGATATGCTAAATATGCACTGATTTTCGTGTGTTCTGCAATGACCAGAATGCTTATGTATATATAGCATTCCTTGATCAGGTGAAGGGACTCGTCGCCATTTACTACTGCCATGAAGGCTGGCGGTTTCAGACGCCCAAAGGGCTGGTCGGATGAAGAGTCTTGCCAACTCAAGAGTCAAACCAACTCAAGAGTCTTGTCCATGCCAAAGGCTAGTGGACTTACGGATTTGGGCCAAAAAGATAAGCCCAAACACCAGCCCAAAGCACCAATTGCCAAGATCCAAGTCCAAGTCCTGGGCCTGGACTGAGCCCGAGCCCGAGCCCGAGCCCGAGCCCGACCCGACCCGACCCGGACGGTCGGTCGGTCGGTCGGTCGCGGCGGTGGCGGCGCGCGTGTGTGTGTGTGTGTGTACGCGAGGACACCCATACACACCAACCCACTTGTTATTAAGCCCATAAAGGCAAAGACTTTAAATACAAGTCAAAACATCCATCCACAATCAATGTGGGATAACTAACATCATGTTAGTTCCTACTCCAACATCTAACTTTAACATATAATATCTCACTCACCGGAAATCAGTTTAGAAATATTAAATATACCATGTTCATCTACTCATGACGTAGATTAACATTCAATAAATATTTTAGTTAAATAATAATTATTTAATTAACAATATTTATTCTTAATAAATGGTTAATTACTAAACCACTTCCAACAATCCCCCACATGAGTGAGAATGCCAATGCAAAATGAATGCAAATGCATAGTTCAGTCCTCAAGAGACAATATTGCATTTGGCTAGGTGGCTTGTGACCTTGAACCTATCCATTGTCAACATCATCGAGTATACTGGCGGCATAGTGGTCATGAAAACCTTGAACTAGTCCTCCATGGTGTATACTGAGACAATAATATAGACACAATATCATCTCAATTCCTTCCGTTCTAACGTTTTGTGTCATTTTCGGCCTTGGACACCCCTTTGGATTCATAAGTGTATCAACTGAAGCGGCCCTCACTTCACACTTATATAGGTGATTCTTATTCCCAAGTATCCTACTATACTTGACCTCTCCGAGGTAATCAAGAATCATTAAAAATCATAAGATTTAACCTCACCACATGTAGGTAAACAATCACTCACTGTTCTCAGAGAATAGGTATGTTAGAGTATTTTAACACACGGATTATTATAACTTCGTTATCCCATTGAACCAAGCTCTTGGGATCCTCCAATCTACAAGGTTGGGTTTCCGCTATAATCATCCTTAAGATGTGGATTTAACACCCATTCCCTCCAACAATTTATACATTTGATCTCGATTAATACTCTTCGTCAGCGGATCCGCCAGATTATCTATTGACCTTACATAGTCAATTAAGATAATCCCACTCAAGATCAAATGTCTCACGGCATTATGTCGTCGACGAATATGTCGAGACTTACCGTTATAAAACATATTTTGTGCCCGTCCAATAGCAGCTTGGCTATCACAGTGTATCAACACAGACGGCACAGGTCTCGTCCAACATGGAATATCCTCGAGGAAATTTTTAAGCCATTCAGCTTCTTCACCAGCTTTATCCAAAGCTATGAATTCAGATTCCATGGTAGACCTAGCAATACAAGTTTGTTTCTTGGACTTCCAAGATACAGCACCACCTCCAATAGTGAACACATATCCACTCGTAGAAAATGAGTCTTTCGATTCGGATATCCAATTAGCATCACAATACCCTTCAAGTACAGCAGGCTCTCTTGAATAATGAATCGCAAAGTTCTGAGTATATTTTAAATAACTCAGTACTCGTTCTAGAGCCCTCCAATGTTCTTTACTTTGATTAGCTGTGTAGCTACTCAACTTGTGAACCGAACATGCTATATCAGGACGGGTACAATCTGACAGATACATCAAACTCCCAATGATCTTAGCATATTCATCTTGACCCACAGGTTCACCCTTATGATAATTCAGATGAACATCCGGTTCCCAAGGAGTCTTAGCAATAGGTTTATCAAAAGCGTTGAATTTCCTTAACACTTTCTCAACATAATGAGATTGCGTCAAAGCAATTCCGTTAGGCATTTTCAGAATCTTAATTCCAAGAATAGTATCAGCCAAACCCATGTCTTTCATGCTAAAATTCTTACTTAGCATTCGTTTCGTTTCACCAATCACACGAGAGTTGCTACCCATTATCAAAATGTCATCTACATATAGACAAACAATGACGTAATTGTCACCCGTTTTCTTAACATAGACACATTTGTCACTCTCATTGATATTGAAACCATTTGACAACATCACTTCGTCAAATTTCAAATGCAACCGCAGAGGTGCTTGTTTCAAACCATATAAAGACCGTTGTAGTTTGCATACCATGTGCTCTTTCCCAGGTACTGCAAACCCTTCCGGTTGTTTCATATAGATTTCATCTTCTAGATCCCCATACAAGAATGCAGTCTTAACATCCATTTGATGAATCTCGAGATTGCGTAAAGCAACAATAGCGAGTAGCACCCTAATAGAAGTAAGTCTTGTCATGGGCGAGTAGGTATCAAAGAAATCATAACCAGCCTTTTGCCTAAAGCCTTGAACTACAAGTCGGGCCTTATATTTGTCAATAGTACCGTCAGACTTGTACTTCTTCTTTAGGATCCATTTGCATCCTAAAGCCTTACAACCCTGTGGTAGTTCAACTAACACCCAAGTATGATTCAGCATAATAGACTCAATCTCAATGTCTATTGCCTCTTTCCAGAAAGCCGCATCTGGACTGGATAAAGCTTCTTTTACAGATACTGGTTCACCGTCTAACATCAAAACGACGTAGTCGGGTCCGTATATCTTTACTTTCCGTATTCTAGTACCTCGTCTAGGTTCTACGTTGACTGGCGTAGACCTAGGTCGCTTTCTGTTCGGTCGTTCAGATAACACCGAATTCGGGCTAGAGGCTTCATCTATGGTTTCATAACACATAGGCTCATCTACAAGTTTAGAACTTGTAGCTTCATCATCAACTCCTTTGCTAGAGTTAGGATCAACCTTATTCTTATAAGGATAGATATTTTCAAAGAATACAGCATTCCTTGATTCAATCGTTGTATTTACATGAATGTCGGGTATCTCGGATTTGTGTACAACAAACCTGTAGGCGCTGCTGTTAAGTGCATAACCAATAAAGATACAATCGATCGTCTTAGGACTAATTTTAACTTGTTTAGGTAGAGGCACTTCAACTTTCGCCAAACACCCCCACACTTTGAGATATTTGTATGATGGTTTTCTTCCTTTCCACAACTCATAAGGAGTAACATCCTTACCTTTGCGTGGAATTTTGTTCAATATGTAGTTGGCTGTCAAGACAGCTTCCCCCCACATGTTCTAGGGCAACCCTGAAGTAATTAATAACGCATTCATCATATCTTTAAGTGTTCGATTCTTACGTTCGACAACGCCATTAGATTGTGGAGCATATGGAGCCGTGGTTTGATGAATTATACCACTTTCGTTGCATAATTTCTCAAATGGAGCTACATATTCACCTCCTCTATCACTTCGAACCATCTTAATACGACAGCCTAATTGATTCTCGGCTTCATTCTTGAAGTTCTTAAAGGCTTCAATAGCCTCATCTTTACTTCTCAAAAGATAAAGATAACAATATCTTGTGCAATCATCGATGAAAGTGATAAAGTACTTCTTACCACCTCTAGTTTGCACAAATTTTAAATCACACACGTCTGTGTGAATTAATTCAAGGGGTTTTGTGTCCCGTTTTACCGAATGAAATGGTAGTTTCGTCATTTTTGCCTCAACACAAATCTCGCATTTGTTTTGATTTTTGATTTCATTTAATTTTAGTAAATCTAAGTTTACTAATCTTTTTATAGCATTTAGATTTACATGACCTAATCTACAATGCCATAAATTTGAGCACTCAAGCAAGTAAGCAGAAGTAGTAGCATTATTATTAGCAACTGCCTTTGGAGGCTTACAAGTACGAACGCTAAGTTTGAACATGTCCTCGACAATATGACCTTTCCCGAGAGTCTTACCAAACTTGCGTATTATCATAAAATCGCTACAAAGGTCTACATCAAATTTAGCTCTAACTAATTTGACACCAGACACCAAATTCTTGCGGATTGCCGGAGCATGCAAAGACATCCTTGTAGTTATCTCCACACCGAGGTGAATTGAAGCACAACAGTTCCAATTCCAAGAATCGGAGAGGTACGATCACTTGCCTCGTGATGAAGCGGTCTTGAATCTCCTTGTAAGTGAAAAACAAGTCTCGGTTCACACAGACGTGAATGCCGCACTGTATCAAGAAACCAAGTAACAGGTTAGGTTCCGAGACATGATTTACCTCGGTGATCATGGCGGCAAGATCATCTTTGTCCCAAGAGTCAAAGTCCTTCTCGACATGGTTGACTTTGCCTTTTCCCTGTTCTTCTTCGGGCAGCTTTTCGCCATATGGCCGGGCTTGTCACGATTGTAGCACGTCCAGAAACTTCGTCGGAGGTGCCACATCCTTTCCCTTGCCTTTGGTAGGAAGTGGACGCTTTTGGAAGGTCCGCCCCTACCTTCAGTCAGATTAGCCTTAGCATCCATAGGAGCTTTGGTTCTCAAGTCTTGATCACGGACTTGAGCTTCAGTTTGGAGCTTAGCAACCAAAATTTCTAGAGTCATTTCCTTTCTCTTATGCTTAAGGTATCCCTTGAACTCCTTCCAACTAGGCGGCAACTTGTCGACCAAGAGCGCTACAGTGTACGCCTCGGGTAGAGGCATCCTCGTAATGAACATCATGTATAAGAGTTTGAAACTCTTGTACTTGGGGCATCATTGGACGAGAATCCACCATTTGGAATTCGGAGAGCCTCGTCACAACAAACTTCTTCGTGCTAGCAGGATTAACACGGTATTTCAACTCAAGAGCATCCCAAATTTCTTTGGCAGTCTCCTTGATGTTGAACACATTGAACAGGCCATCATCAAGCCCGTTCAGCAACATATTCCGACACAGATAGTCGGAATGAACCCAGGTATCATAGTCGGTACGCACTTGAACATTCGCCTCGTTCTCAGCAGGGACAGGAGGCTTTTCTTCACGAAGGAAGCTCGCAAGCCCCATTGTGGTAATGTAAAACAGCATCTTTTGAGACCAACGTTTGAAGTCGGAGCCCGAGAAAACAGGAGGTTTCTCGGCAATAGGCATTAGCCGAGCAGCATTGTGAATGGGAGCCATTGAAGAGCTTGAAGATCCAATAGTTCCAGAACCGGTGGATTGATTAGTGGATGCGCCGGTGCTTGCATTGAACGACATTTTTCTCCAGCAAAAGTTTTCGGATGACACGAACAAGTATGGTCGACTAATCTCGTCTTGCGATTGTAAGAATAATTCGGTACTTGCACATGTATTACAATTAAAATTCTGAACTTAAGTATAACGAAGAACAGAAATAAAATATTACACTTGACTAACGAAGAAGTTTAAGTAAACTACAGAAGATCGTCTGAAGCTAGTGCTTCTGCCCGCAAGACGAGAATACGCCCCGGTAGTGCTCACGGTGAAGCGGCTCGTCCCCAAAGGTTAAAACGATCTGAACGTCTCGGTAGTAGCAGCACCGCAAACTGACCAAGCACTCGCGAATCGGATCGAACGAAGATCGAATCGTATATAAGGCTCGATCGCTCGAGCCTGAAGCTCGAAGCCCGACCCGACCCGGACGGTCGGTCGGTCGGTCGGTCGGTCGGTCGCGGCGGCGGCGGCGGCGTGCGTGTGTGTGTGTGTGCGCGAGGACACCCATACACACCAACCCACTTGTTATTAAGCCCATAAAGGCAAAGACTTTAAATACAAGTCAAAACACTCATCCACAATCAATGTGGGATAACTAACATCATGTTGATTCTCTACCCAACATCCAACTTTAACATATAATATCTCACTCACCGGAAATCGGTTTAGAAATATTAAATATACCATGTTCATCTACTCATGACGTAGATTAACATTCAATAAATATTTTAATTAAATAATAATTATTAAATTAACAATATTTATTCTTAATAAATGGTTAATTACTAAACCATTTCCAACATTTTTCCCCTCTCCATGATTTGTCTGAGTACTTGAAACCATAATAGATAATAAACGGCAAGTTTGTAACATGTATGTATTATGGCATAGGAAAATCTATCGACCTTGGCTTGGTGTGAAGATTGCCAATCTTCAAGCAGCTAATTGGCATTTTCTGGAGCGGTTTGTAAGGGAGTTCCCAACTGCCTCCTCTGGCGTTATTGTGTACTTTTGTGACCTTATTTTTATTTTTTTTAGTTTAAACAAACATCTTTTCTTCTGCTTTTTTTCGTTGGCGGCTTTATTTTGCTTTAACTTAATATTACATTCTACCTTGATTTTTTTGTTTTTTTTTCCCATGTCAAACTGTATGGTGTTGGTGTGGGTTTGAGAGAAAAATGTAGATAAATAATGTAGCTTTTTCACATGTTTTACATTTTTCCTATTTTTTATTATTTTATTCAGTTTTCTGACCGTTGATTTTTGACGTTAATGAGATATTTAGGTCTTAGACACCATGATTTTTTTTCAAAAAAATAAAAAAATATTTAGGTCAGCTATAACATCTATATATTCAAGCAAACATAGATTCTGTTTTCTATTTTTTTTTCCAAGTGTGTCAAACTGTTGTCATGTTGCTTATTGGCTTCAATGAATGTTTGTGGAACAAACCAGGTTGTGGAGAACTCTGCAGCTTATCGAGCTGGGTTATGTAGTGAGGATGTGATAGTGCAATGTAGTGGTGCGATAGTTCGTGGTACTTTGGATGTATCAGTGTTTTAAAACTCGCGCGATAGCGCGCTATCGCGCGCTACAGGGCCGCAACGCTACCTAGCGTTGCTATTTTCACTTGATGCTCGGTTTGCGTACGCCTTTCAGACGTAGCGTTCGCCATAGCGTCGATAGCGTACGCTATTACGCTAAAGTGTTGAAAGCGTACGCTTTCTGTGAAAGATTTCGGGGGGCAATTCTGTAAAAATCCCAACCCCAGCAAGATAAAACCCTCCTCAAGTATAGGTCGCGTCCCTTCTTCCGTCTATTACTTTAGATTGTTCAGTCACCTTAGTACAGCCGCAAATCTCCAGTCGCCTCTAGTAGCACAACCGCAATCGCCGGTCGCCTCCAGTAGCACAGCCACAAATCTCCACTCACCTCTAGTAGCACAGCCGCAATCGCCGCCGGTCCTTTAGTAGGTTTTTTGTGGGAGTTTTTTTGAGCTTTTTTTTTTTGAGCAGTTTTGTTTGGGAGTTTTTTTTAGCAGGTTTTTTTTAACTTGTTTTTTTCTAAGCATTTTTTTTTCTGGAAAAATCTGGGCAGATTTTATTAGGTTAAGATGTCGAAAAATTCATCCAAAAAAGATGTTTGGAAGTATGGATCACAAAATAAAGGAGAAAAGTCTGTTGTATGTAAATTTTGTCAACATGTAACCAATGGAGGTATAACTCGTTTGAAGCATCACTTAGCTCGAACCCGGACCGGGTGATGTTAGGAAAGAGATTGAAGAATCATTGAACAACACTAAAGATACAAAAAATAAGAGAAATGAATTATTGAAAAAGATTGGTGAAGGACCCCGGGTAATATGCAATCATCAAATTTACAAGTGAGGGGGTAGCTTAATTGGCTTCGGTGATAGTAGCAAACCTAGAGGCACTCTTGATAGCTTTATTAGCTCCGAACCTAGGCAGTCGACCCTTAATACCGCATTTAAAAAAATTTGCTTGTTGATGTTAAGCGTAGAGTCGGTCGGTTTATTTTTTCGCTGCACTTCCTTTCAATGTTGTAAATGATCCTCATTGGTTGCCTATGGTTGAGGGGATTGCTGAGTATGGGAAAGGGTTCAAACCTCCTTCTATGCACGAATTGCGTACTTGGATTTTGAAGGTTGGGGTTGATGACATTAGTGTTATACTTGAAGAACATAAGAAGGTGTGGAATATACATGGATGTACGATTATGTCCGATGGTTGGACCGATGGAAAGAGTAGAAGTTTGATCAATTTTTTAATCAATAGTCCCGCCGGTACTTTCTTTTTGAAATCTATTGATGCATCGGCGTCTATCAAAAATGGTGAGTTGCTTTTTAAATATCTCTATGACGTTGTTGATGAGGTGGGAGAGGAAAATGTGATTCAAATTATCACAGATAATGCTTCAAATTGTGTTAATGCGGGGAAAAGAATTGAACAGAAACGAAAGAGAATTTGATGGACACCGTGTGCGGCACATTACATAGATTTAATGTTGGAAGATATTGCAAAGTTGAAGATATTTGCGGACACTATAGAGCTTGCTAAGACGGTTGTGAAGTTCATCTATGGCCATGGACTATACTCTCTTTAATGAGAAAATATACAGATGATAAAGAAATTCTTCGTCCGGCGGTTACTCGATTTGCTACATATTTCCTCACTCTTCAAAGCATGTATATGGTCAAAATGCAACTCGAACAAATGTTCTCTTTGGATGAGTGGGTTAATTCTCGTTTATCTCAAACAATCCAAGGAAAAGTTGTAAAGAGGATTGTCATCAACGATCCCAACTTTTGGCCACACGTTGCATTTTGTGTCAAGAGTGTTGTTCCGCTTGTTTGTGTCTTGAGAGAAGTTGATTCGGAGGAAAGACCGGCAAGGGATATATTTATGAACTTATGGACAAATCAAAGGAGACAATCAAATTCAATTGCGGGGGCGTTGAAAGAAAATATAGGCCAATTTGGAGGAAAATTGATGCAGGTTGGACTCCATAACTTCATCATCCTTTTACATGCGGTCGGTTATTATTTGAACCCACAATTACGTTATAGGGAAAAATTTTCGGATTGTGATGAAGTGAGGGACGGGTTGTATGATTGCATGGACAAGATGATGTCTTCCGAAGATCGTCTTAAAGCGTACATTCAATTGGACTTGTATAATAAATCCCAAGGAGAATTTGGGACCCCAATGGCGAAAAAAACAAGAATGTTACGGCCTCCGGGTAAAGTAGTTATTTTTTTCTTTATTCATAACCATATCCATGTCTACTATATTTATATTCCTTATGCTTATTAATTGTGCATCATATAAAAGACCAGCCACTAGGCTGCTCATAATCTTGCTGCACATGCAAGCAAAATGAAAAGATGAAAAGCTATAACTATACTTCTTAGCCATGATTTATTAATAACCATATCCATGTCTACTATATTTATGAATGGGAAGAGTATAAGTTTTTAGTACCATTTTGATTAAAAAGACTAAAATGTCCTCCCAAAAGTTGTAATGTTGACTTTCTCTTTTCTTTTTGTATTTTATTTAATTTAAACTATTTTCTTTTTTTTTTCTTTTTCATTTTCCTCATCTGCTCAAAGCTGATCATTAATGTCCAACAACTAAAATTTAACTACAACATATACATCAAAACAACACAACCATTTTTGATAAGGGTCTCTCAAAAATCTTATAAAAATAACAAGATTATTCGAAAAGAAAAGTTGACGTTCAAATAGGACTTCATTTGTCGTGCTTCTGGGTTCATAAAGAAGGTATGCATCAATATTTTACCGTTGAATTTTTCTTTTTCCGACACCGGACACGATGGTTGCACACGATGGCAAAGCCACTCTGTGCAACGGTCGTGTCCAACGGCCTTGACATCGTGTGAAAAACTAATGTGTCGGGTGATGTATCCTACAACTTGCGGACGCTGCCGGGCCCTGTATCCTACAGCTGCTGAGTGCTGTCGGGGCACACGATCTTGCCCACGATGGGACTAGTCATCGTGTGCACACGGTCATGGTCGGATGCACACGACAGCAGCAGCCCATGACCGTGGGGAGGATGCACAAAAGTTCATGTGCACACGATGGGGCACACGATCGTGCCCACGATGGGACTAGCCATCGTGTGCACAAGAACATCAACATTTTTTACTAATTTCTCAAATTACTCGTCAATTTACGTGTTTTTACTTATATATTAACAAGTATTTGTTAACAATATACTTATTTGAAAAGTTATAGATTGAATTAACATAATATATTGCATATCGTGTATAGTCTATATGTTCTCAATGTATTAGTTTGTACATATAAGTTCATCATCTGTATGAAATATCTCATATACTAATGAATTACACGAAATGACAAATACGAGTTTGTATAAGAAGTTATCTAGTAATTAATGTTTGAACAAGCAATTTTAGAATCACAAAACATCATTCTAGATAACACATTAAATTAAATTGGCAAAAATACCAAAAGTTCATATACACACGATGGGGCACACGATCGTGCCCACGATGGGACTAGCCATCATGTACACAAGAACATCAACATTTTTCACTAATTTCTCAAATTACTCGTCAATTTACGTGTTGTTATTTATATATTAACAAGTATTTGTTAACAATATACTTATTTAAAAAGTTATAGATTGAATTAACATAATATATTGGATATCGTGTGTAGTCTATATGTTCTCAATGTATTAGTTCGTACATATAAGTTTATCATCTGTATGAATTATCTCATATACTAATGAATTACACGAAATAACAAATACGAGTTTGTATAAGAAGTCATGTAATAATTAATGTATGAACAAGCAATTTTAGAATCACAAAACATCATTCTAGATAACACATTAAATCAAATTGACAAAAATACCAAAAGTTCATATCCACGCGATGGGGCACACGATCGTGCCCACGATGGGACTAGCCATCGTGTGCACAAGAACATCAACATTTTTAATACAGCAATGTACCTACAGCATGCGGGCGCTGTCGGGTGTTGTATCCTACAGCTTGCGGGCACTGCCGGGCCCTGTATCATACAGCTGTTGAGTGCTGTCGGGGATCATCGTGTGTTAACCATCGTACAACATGCGGGAGCTCTGCTAAGAACATCAACATACCAAACAGCGGTGTGCCTACAGCATGTGGGCGCTGTATCATACAGCTTGCGGGCGCTGTCGGGCCCTGTATTCTACAGCTGCTAAATGCTTTCGGGGATCTCGTGTGTAAACCATCGTGCCCACGAAAGACCATCATGCACACGATGGTGTAATCTTTTTCAGCACCATCGTGAGGCGATGAACAACCGTCGTGGCACGATCGTGCGTGAATAAATTACACTAATCGGGGAATCATTGAAAAAAGCCTCTTCAGATGGGGTGTCACTAGCATGTGAGGAACTTCTGGCGTCTTTAGATTCTCTGTCATAGTCGGAGTTCAATATTTTCTTGTCGGCGATTGGGTTTCACGACGGGTGGTTCGGTTCGCGACAAAGAGAGAGAGAGGGAGAGTTTTTTTTGGAAGAGAGAGAGATTGGGTTGTGGGATCGTTTAGATTATTTTTGTTTGGTTTTATTAGTTTTCTATTCTTTATATTTTTTTATCTTTTAGTGGTAGACTTTAAGGGTAATAATGTATTTTAACATATTTTGGTATCAAAAACTTATATCCTTATGAATGGGGATTTATAACTTGTTCTTTTTATGGTTTGGTACTAAAAAAGAGAGATCCCATATTTGTATTCCTTATGCTTTATGTTACTAGCCATGTGGTGGGAACGCTTTGGAAGCAAGACGTCCGAGCTTACTAGTTTTGCCATTCGAGTGCTAAGTCTAACATGTAGTGCTTCAGAATCGGTAAATATGCATATCAATATTTTTAATGCTTTGCACATTAATTTTTTATTTATATGCAACTATTTTTTATAATATTAGATTCATACCAAAAAGTGGAATAGACTCGAACATGCCGAGTTGAATGCATTGGTGTTTGTGAAGTATAACTTGAAGCTTCGAGAGAGAAGTATAAGGAGGAGAAACAAAGTTGATCCCATAATAGTTGACGAAATTGAAGCGGATGACGAATGGATTACTGAAAAATAAGACCTCATCCTCCCCGAAGGCACAAAGTGGCTTGAAAATGATGAGTTATTTGAGAGTGATCCAATCATTAGTGTGATTGGGCATGAGTTTTAAAGTCTTTTGGACTCCGGTAAACAAGTCGAAACTGTTGAAAATGTGGTCGAGGATGACTATCTTATTTCAAAAAAAAAAGAGTGGGTGAAAGTTCAAGTATATGGAAATTTTTGTTTGTATTTTATTTCACATAATCATGCATTTTTAACTATCAATTGTCTTGTAAAATTAGGTGGAGCCAAAGGCAAAGAGAAAAGATGTCGATTGAATCTTGTTGATGAGGAAGAGGAGACTCGTGATTTTGATCAAATTTTCAAAGGTCCAACAGACTTTGATAGCGGGAATTTTCCAATTATTGATACTATTGATGATGATGATAGTGATATAACATTGGAAGATAGTGATTATCTCTAGTGATGTAAAACCTTTCATGTTGGTGTTTTTGAATAATTAGATTGAGTTATTTTGGAATGTAATGATTAACTATTATAGTAATACCCGGTTGTAATTCAGTCACTATCATTCAGTAATTTCATTCGGTGATTATCACTCAGTGGATTTTCACTCATTAATAATTACGAAATTAGATCAGTTCAAGACAAGCTCAATCAAAGGGAGAGTTGAAATCCTTACTCGGATTCCTCTCCCGAAAAGTGGTGGGAATGTCCAACTCCTCATTCGGCCTATCACTCGATGCCGATCGCCACGCTCCGCCGACCCAGCACCACTTCGCCAGGTCGCCTCGGGTTTTGTTCGGCACACCGAGGACCACTCTCCCCATTCGGCCTTGGATATGTTTGCCGCTGATCGACCCTTTCTGCGCGGCCAATTTAAACAGATAATTCATCTCCATCGCAGTAAGGTGGCGGAACAACCGATGACCGCCAAACAGTGTCATTGTACATATGACCTGTAGCCAAGCGTTCGGCGTCAGTTGAAGAGGCGCCAAATTCCAGGCGATCAGCAAGTAGGAGACGGAGAATGGCAGAGGAAATTGCAGACCGGCCTCCATAATCATCTCACTGACGGCAACCATATCCTCGGTCGGTTGATCGGCAAGTTCATTCTCCGAGGGCACGTGCAGCGAAACGTCAGAGGGGATGTGATATTTTGCCCTCCAGCGGCTCAAGTCTTTCTTGGTCGCCGTACTCCGGATCTTTCCGAGAGTCCACGGAGATGGGATGGCGGCCCGAAAAACCATCCGTGTCATAGGTTCATAAGGGTGAGCGGCGGAATAGGCTTCGAAGTCGAATTCCGGACAGGGTCCGGCGATCGCCTCCATCATCTGAACGAAAGCCATATAAGCAGGGCCGAATCTACTCTCTCGTTCCTAGGCCACCCGTACCAAATCATCCTCCTCCACCGGCGAGCCCCCCTGCTCCGCCGTCACCACTGTCCCCGCCACTTCGGCCTCGTTGAAAAGTTCTTCGAGTTCTGCGGGTGCAATCCCCGCACGAATAGCTTCAACGGACGTCTCCATATCCACTCCAACGGGAATCTCCTCCCGTTCAGGCGATGCTGCGGCGGCGGAAGAACTTCCGGTCTCGAAGGTTTTGGATCCTCCCGACATATTAGAAAGTAAAGGGAGAGAGAAGATTCATTTTTCTTACCTAGAAAAAAGAAGAATATCGGCACAGGAAGCTCCAGAAATATTTGCAGAGTTTCGGCTATGGATGCAAGGACGCGTAAAGAGTGAAAGAGAAGATGCCCTAGCCCTTTTATAGATGGGGGCGGGGGTCTAAGTGCAAATAGGTGAAGTCTCGAGGGTTGGATCGCAACCGTCAGAGTGGGGACGCATTAAATGCGGCCCTCGAATCCAGCGTACGCGTCTTTTCGAGGGCACGCCAGCCGACAAGTCTGACAAACCATCGGACTCCCCCAACAGAAGCGCGACGCGTGTCCCTGCAGCTTTTTGAGAGCCCGCCTTCATTTCCCGCTGCTCCCAGCGCAAAAGGAGATTGTCCAGATTTGAATTCAGATCGGCTGATCGTCTAAACATCGGCGATCGCCAACAGTGCCACCTCACCCCGTGTTTTCAACATCGAGGCGAGCTGGGGGGCAATTGTTGTGCGGCGATTAATACGCCTCGATAGGCGATCGGCATCACGATCAGAGAAGCCAATCATAGAAGACATACTCGGGGCAAACACCCGGAGACCGGCACACACGGCGATCGTCTTTTGGTACCCAGCGATCGTCTTTTGTTGACTGGCGATCGTCTTTGATGTCCAAACCAGAGACGATCGTCTCGTGCCACGTATGGATCCAACATCCGTCAAAGTCATCGAAGACCGAATCTTGGACGGTGGCCCACGTACAGATCCACAGAGGGCGCCGACAGATAGGACATTTGACCACAGCCTGTCACCTACCTCACCTACCGACAAGGCCGCCGAAAGGTACAAGGTGGGTCCTCCCCAGACAGCGACTCATGATGCGTGCTGGCTCCCTATTAGTTCGCCCAGCTGGCCACCAGCGACAACCTCGGACCTCAAGGGAACAGCCCCACGTGATGAGACGATCGGCCATCTTATTATAATATAGAAAACAGCAGTCGCCCGCGATCGCCTGAGGGGTCCCAACTACCTTGTCCCCTATAAATAGAGAACTCACTGCAGTGGCCAAAAAAGACGCGATTTTACCATAAATACAGCGCAGAATACACATTTATCAGAGATCCCAAACAAGAACTCACAGATCCATATATCCGGTTCTTCCGGCAATCTACACGCTCTACAGCTTAGATAACTAGAAGTCTTTACACTCATTGTAATAGATTCTAACATTAATATTTATACTCGACATTATATTTATTAATAACATCTCGCGAGAGCATTCAAGCCCGGGATTAACAACCCCGGCATATCTTGTGTTATCTTTTTCTCACGGAAGTGTTCTCGCATTTGTTTTTTACTCGATCATTCCAGCAATATTATCTTCGGATAATATTTTGGGTAACAACACATCATTTCATGATGTAAATCATAATGCGGTACTCATACGAGATCTATGATTATCATGCGACCTTCCTACTTCAGTATGGAGAGAGCTGTCAAGGGATGCACGGGGAGAGGCTGCGGTGCGGGCCGAAACCTGGGAAATAATCACTCGCTATCGGGAAATCGAACCCAGGACTCGGCTCGATCAGAAGATGTTCGAGTTGATCCACTCACTTTTATGCAGGTCATCATGACCCATATGCAATTGCTCAATCATCATTGCGCCACTCTGGCCGGATTAATCGAGAGAACTCTCCCAAATGAGCCTGCTGCTAAGGAAATTGCTGAGAAACAACCTTGATCTGTCAGGAAGAAGTCAACGAAGCGTAATCAGTCCGAAGGCGGTCAGTCAACCTTCAAGAAGCCTCATGCGGCCCTAACGTTTCGGAGCGACCTCCTACGGCGCATAATCGTGCGGGATCTCAGTCCCGAGCGGTCAGTTCGACCATCATCTGTTTCAACTGTGGAGCGCCGGGTCATTACAGCACTAAGTGTCTGAAACCATCTATCAGGTGCCATAATTGTGGGAATTTTGGGCATAAGGCCCGTTTTTGCTGAAAGGACTCCAAGTCGGCTCCGGCGGCATCTCAGGCCCCGAAGCAATCAGCGATTCAGAATCAGACTGCTCTGTCAACGTCGTTTAAGACAATGGAAACAAATAAAGGCGGAGCTCATATTTATTAGACGGGAGCGTCCGGTTCGGGGGCCGGAAAGTCCCGGATTCATGTGATGAGGAGGATCGACGATCCGGTGACCCGAATGATCTCAGGTATACTCGTAATTTTATTTCAACCTGTGTGTACCTTTTGATACTGGTGCACCGCATTCATTCATTTTCAAATTTGAATAGACTTAATTTAGATAGTCCTATTGCTTGTGAACCTCATACTATCGGTCTACCTGATGATGGTAGAATTTCCGAAAATCATGAGGTTAAGAACTGACTGAATTAAGCTTAATGACCGCGATTGGTTGGTGGACCTAATCGTGGTGATTTTATCTGAGGACGATGTAATATTGGGTATTAGTTGGATAGATCGTCATGATACTATCCTCAGTGTTCGTAAGCATTTGGTCACTATCATTCCAGTCGTTGGAGTCGAGTGTGTATTTCAGGGAGGTAATTCCCATTGTTCCAGAAGAATTATTAATATGATGGAAGCAGAGAAATTCCTCAATCGAGTTGTTCAATCATTCATTGTATCATTTTCATCAATTATCCGTTCTAAGGCAATCGAGTTGTTCAATCATTCATTGTATCATTTTCATCGATTGGTCGTTCTAGGGCAATCGAGTTGTTCAATCTTTCATTGTATCATTTTCACCGATTGACCGCTCTAAGGCAATCGAAATGTTCAATCATTCGTGGTATCATTGTCATCGATTGACGATGTACTCCCAAGCGAGCTACCTGTTTTACCTCCACAGAGAGAAGTGGAATTCACGATTGAGTTGGAGCCCAGTACGTCCCCGATATCGAAGGCACCGTACCGGATGGCCCCGACCGAAATGGAGGAGTTGAAGAATCAACTTGAGGAATTGTTCGAGAAAGGTTATATCCGTCCGAGTGCATCCCCATGGGGAGCACCAGTGTTGTTTGTCAAGAAGAAGGATGGTTCGTTCCGCTTGTGTATTGATTACTGGGAATTGAACCGGGTGACGATCAAGAACAAATATCCCTTACCCCGTATTGATGATCTCTTAGATCAACTTCAGAGAGCTTCAGTATTTTCCAAGATCGACTTAAGATCTGGATATCATCAGTTGTGGATTCGAGAGTCGGATATCGCGAGGACGGCGTTTCGAACACGCTATGGTCATTATGAGTTTGTGGTTATGCCGTTGGATTGACTAATGCACCTGCGGTATTCATGGAGTTAATGAATCGGGTTTTCATCGACTTTTTGGATCAGTTTGTTGTTGTTTTCATCGATGACATTTTGATTTACTCTCGTAACCGAGAGGAACACGAGGTTCATCTTCATCAGGTTCTCGACGTGTTAAGACGAGAGCAACTTTATGGAAAGTTTTCCAAGTGTGAGTTCTGGATGTCCGAAGTGACGTTTCTCGGATATGTAATTTCATCAGACGGAGTTCGTGTCGACCCTCAAAAGACGGAGGCTATCCGAGATTGGTTACCTCCGAAGAATGTTAAGGAAAGCCGAAGCTTTCTCGGATTAGCCGGTTATTATCGGCGGTTTGTGGAAGGATTTTCTAAAATCGCTCAACCCTTGACGAACCTTTTGCGAAAGGATAAGAAATACACGTGGTCCGATGCATGTCAACGGAGTTTTGAGGAACTCAAGATCCGGTTAATGTCGGCACCTGTACTTTCCTTGCCGCAAGGGACGGAAGGATTTGTGGTTTATAGTGATGCGTCCGGACAAGGTCTCGGATGTGTGCTCATGCAGAATGGGAAGGTTATTGCCTATGCTTCACGGCAATTGAGACCTTACGAGGTTAATTATCCGACCCACGACCTGGAGCTAGCAGCCATGGTGTTCGCTTTGAAAATCTGGCGTCATTACCTTTTTGGCGTTACTTGTCAGATATTCACCGATCATAAGAGTTGAAAGTATATATATTTCCTCAGAATGAGTTAAATATGCGACAAAGACGGTGGTTGGAACTAATCAAAGATTACGATATCTAGATCCTTTACCACCCGGGCAAGGCGAACGTTGTCGCCGACGCCTTGAGTCGTAAGTCCGTTCAGGAGCAGATGCTTGCTCGTTTAACAGTTCAGAAGGAACTTCAGAAGGAATTTATGAGAACCGAGATCGAGGTCTGGTTACAGCGAGTACAAGGGCAACTTTGTACGTTAGAAATTTCATCACCACTTGAGGAGGCGATCCGGGAGAATCAGGGTTCGGACCCATTTTTGTTACGCATTCGAGGGGATGTGACTCAAGGGAAAGCCCCCGGACTTGTGGTCCATGAGGATGGACTTTTGCGTTTTAAGAATCGGTTGTGCGTACCGGCGAATGTCGAGTTGAAAAACTCGATTTTGAGAGAAGCTCATGCTACCCCTTATTCCGTTCACCCGGGGTCTAGCAAGATGTACAAGGACTTGAAACAAAATTACTGGTGGAGTAATATGAAGCGAGAAGTCGCAGAATTTGTTTCGAGATGCTTAACCTGTCAACAAGTCAAGATTGAACATCAGCGACCGACGGGTATGCTGAAACCTCTTCCTATTCCAGAATGGAAGTGGGAAGACATTTCAATGGATTTCATCACGAGTTTGCCGACGAGTCATCGTGGCATGAACACAATCTGGGTAATTATGGATCGCTTAACTAAATCAGCTCAATTTCTTGAGATTAAGGATACTTGGGGTCCCGAGAGACTTGCCCAGTTAATTATCAAAGAGATAGTGAGATTGCACGGTACTTCTAAAAGTATCGTTTCCGATCGGGACGGACGATTCGTGTCTCATTTTTTGAAATCAGTTCATCGTGCTATAGGAACTCAGCTTAATCTCAGTACAGCTTTTCATCCTCAGTCCGACGGACAATCTGAGAGGACTATTCAGACTTTGAAGGACATGCTGAGGTCTTGTGCCCTCGATTGGGAAGACGATTGGGAAGCCCAACTACCATTGATCGAGTTCACGTATAATAATAGTTGGCATGCTTTGATTAAGATGGCACCTTACGAGGCCTTGTACGGTTGTCGTGGTCGATCTCCTTTGTGTTGGGATGACTTATCAGAATCAATCGGCATCGAGCCCGATATGCTTATAGCCGCCCGTGAGAAGGTAGCTTTGATCAAGAGTCGTTTGTTGACCGCTCAGAGTCGACAGAAATCTTATGCAGATAATTGTCGTCGACCACTAGAGTTCGAGACAGGTGACCACGTGTTGGTCAAGGTATTCCCGAGTCGAGGTATCTTCCGTTTTGGGAAGCGGGGAAAGTTGAGTCCAAGATTTATTGGACTGTTTGAGATTTTGGAACGAGTAGACGAGCTAGCTTATCGTTTGGCTCTATCTCCGGCGTTGAGCCGAATTCATAATGTGTTTCACGTCTCTCAGCTACGGAAGTATGTTGCCGACCCGAGTCACATACTTCAGTTCGACGAAATCGAGATCGCAGATGATCATTCGTATGAGGAGCGTCCCATACGAGCCTTAGAGCGGCGAATCAAACAGTTGAGGAATAAGGCGATTCCTTTGGTTAAAATTCAGTGGTCTAGACATGGAGTCGAAGAGGCTACTTGGGAAACCGAGGATAGTATGCGGGAGAGTCATCCCGAGTTGTTTGACCCTTAGTTTCGGGGACGAAACTCTTTTAAGGGGGGGTGTATGTAATACCCGGTTGTAATTCAGTCACTATCATTCAGTAATTTCATTCGGTGAATGTCACTCAGTAGATTTTCACTCATTAATAATTATTCATCAATCATGTTCATTCATCCATGTTCACCGTTCGGAATAACTTCGAGTTGTGTATCGATATTGTTCATTGTTCCAACTTTCCACGTATGAGTTCGACTTTGTAAAATCACCATTAATTTTTGGAAACTCCAAATATTTTGAATCTTTTTAATATTATAGAGCATCGAGTTAGCTTTCCAATGGTTCAAACGGTGAGTCAATCTGAGTCCGGACGAGAGAGTTATGGTCGAAATAGCTCAGACACTCATTTTCCAGTTTTTGGCCGAGCAGCCTGTACTGTGGGCCGCGGCACATGCCGGAAGGGCCGCGGCACACTGCCGAGTCACTTTCGCGGCACACCCGTCCGGGCCGCGGCACACTCATGTTTCAATTATCGGCCAACCCCTCTGTACCGTGAGCCGCGGCACATGCCGGCAGGGCCGCGGCACACTGCCGACCACTGGGCGCAGTTTTGGCCCTGTGCCGCGGCACACTTCGGCTGGGCCGTGGCACACAGGGCAGTCAACTCTATAATTGCGTTTTTGAGCGTGAACAACTCATTTATTCTTCCATTTCTTCAACCCATACGAGAGAGAGAGCTTGAGGGGAAGATTTTCATCATCAATCACTTGAGTATTCATCTTTCACCATTTTCATTCGGTTGTGAAGCTCGGATTATGGATCTAACGCGTTTTCATCGGATTAAAGTACTTGGATCTTCAAAGGTAATATTCATCAAACCTCTTGGATTTCGATTTTGTATGGAGATATGATGTTTTGGATGTTAAGATCGTGTTGTATGAAGTGATATACACATGATTATGGACATGTTTGATTATTCATCGGATTATTGAAGGATTATTCTAGAACACTTTGAATATTGTGTTGGATTTGGGGGTTTTCGATTAATTGTTGTTGAAATCACGAATTTGAGTATTCATATTGGATTATTGATCGTATTGAAGATGTTTTGTTGGTTTGGAACACTTCTCGGGGATTTGATGTTGGTATTATTAAGGTTTGGTTGTAAACAATCGGAGTTGGCCACAAAGTGTTCGATATAATGCCCTAATGAACTTGGTTTAATCGTACGACGTTTTGAATTCGTTATATTCGTGTTTGATTCGTATATTGAACAGATTGTTGGTAATTGTATTATTCAAGGTTGTTCGAGCGACCGATATCTCAATTAGGACGTTGTTCGTGGAAGGATAATTGTCACTGGTGTTGTGTAAGTTAATTCTTACTCGGTTAAAAGGATATTCACTCCTTTTGTTGTTGTTCATTCATAATCATAGCTCATTCATCATTATATTAACCGTATCAAAACTTGTCATTGTCAATTAATCACTTCAGTCATAAGGAACGACGGTTCCAATCATTTTATTGAGCTGTCATTCATTTCACTATCATTTCATCTCGGTGAGTCATTATTCATTTTCGATGTCACTTTTGTTATATCGTGGCATTCCGGGTCATACTGGCGTGCCGGTTGGTATGTGTAGGATTTTCATGTCGGGCACATTTAAGTCGTGTGTTGGTTGTTGGCCTCACATTGGACTGTGCACACGAGTCGATTGCTTCGTGAGACTGATTAGGTACAAGACCACACCTGTATTCGATCGATACTCGTTGGTGGCTTGTTCACGGACATATTTCCATCCCGGGCGTAGTGTGGCGCCACCCTTTGAGCCGTATTGTTAGTTGATTCATACAGCATGTTTGATTGCGTATGTTTTCAACAAGATTGGGTTATAATCTAACCGATTCATTTTGATCGAACTTGTGGTTCATACAACATATATATGATTGTGTTTATTCAACTCTTGAGGATTGTTGTTCTGTGTAACTGACCCCGGCTGGGGATTTTGTTTTTCAGGTCATGGCAAGGCAAAAGCACGGGAATAGCATGTTGACGGAGAGGAGTCCCAGTGATACTAGTAGGGGGCCCCGGTCTTTCAGTTATTCATGTTGTTGTCCTTTATTTTCCGCTGAAGACTTTCATTTGGATATTCCGTTTCATTCAGTGTTGTGTATTTTATCTTCATATAAAATACACTAGTATTCGGTATTGTCCTGGTGTGTTGTACTTAAACTCCTCATCGGAGTAATTATTGTTGTAATGTGGTTCGGTACTACATTTATCCTGTGTAATTCATTCATTTTCATTCGCCTGGTGGGTCCCAGTCGGGGATCCACGGCACTGTAATATCCGCCTAGTTTGGGGTGTTACAATTATGGTTGTAAGGTTATTTATCTCATATATTTGCTAATATAAATATATATTATATATATTATTATAAATAATTAATTGACATGCTCGAATAGCTTACGCTATGCGCCACGCTATTTACGCTATGCTATGGTGGAATAAAAACGCTACGCACATGAAAAGTGTAATTGAAAACACTGGGATGTATGTTTGCTTCTTGTTGGAAATGTAAGTTAAAATGGAGGAAATGGGCTATTATGAGCAGCCCATTTGAGAAGAAATTTTGAGTGGGCTCGACTACGAGTTAAAGTCGGGACTTAGTTGGAATACGTAGTACTCCGTACGAGGTTTCCAAAACATGTAAGAACACTCAAAATGATTTAGGTATGAATGAGATATAATGTTCCAAAGTGAACCCTTTAAAAATGAATTTGGAATGTTATCCCACATTGGAAAAAGAAGGGAGAAATTGTGAGTATATAAGGAGATGTGGACAAAGGCATGTTCAAAATGAGACATGTGTGTGGATGTGTGACTAGGCGCCCCTCGCGCACACACACACACGCGCGCGCCGCCGCCGCCGCCGTCCGTCCGGGTCGGTCGGTCGGTCGGTCGAAGGGCGATTTGGGCGAAATGTCTCGGCGTCTCGAAGTTATCTTTTTACTGCAATTTTATTCGGTAAAATTTTATTTTACCAAAAATACCTCAATTAATAAATTCCGAATTTTTCGGATCCGGATAAAATCGAATCTGGATAAGTATTTGGATCGATTTAGAGTTCCTCCAGATACCAATTTCTATCGGTTTAGAGTTCCTCCAGATACCAATTTCTATCGGTATAGAGTTCCTACAGCACACAACCTCCTCCAGTCTTCACCTATAAATACCCGGCTGAGGGGGCTCGTTTTAACTACTGATTTTTGTGAACGAATTTCAGAGACAAAACAGCCAACTTATTTTCTTCTTCGTTTTTATTTCTTCTTCGGTCAGTGATAGTAGACAGAGTTGTTCTAGTTCGTTGAGGGTGCAGCGGATCACAGATTCGTTACATCGAGCTGTTGTTTTATCCTGGGAGGCAGACGTCATACACCGTGGTGAGGACGAATTTGCTTTAAGGAGACAGACTATCTGGACTCAACAGCGAAACTTTCGTCTCACGTACGGGATCGGCGGATTTCGATTTGCTAACAATTTTCTGCAGGATTTATATATATAATATATATTCGATACATATATATATAGATATATATATATATATATATATATATATTTCTATTCTGTTCTTCTCAAGTAATCTTTTTCAATATTTTCAACAATCTTAAAGCAAATTTCTTTTTTACTTGATTAAAACAGATCTACTTTCGTAAAACTAATCAGTATGGATTCTCAAAACCCAACTCTGTCTACGGACATTTCTAGAGGTGCGCCTCAGAAAATCGGCTCGGGTTCAGCGACGGGAGGTGCGCCTCTAATAACTGGATCGGGTACAGCTTCGATTCCGATAACTACTTCGGTTTCGGTTCCGGCAAATCATGCGGACAAACCAGAGAAATTCAACGGGCAGAATTTCAAGAGATGGCAGCAGAAGATGATGTTCTATCTGACCACTCTAGGCTTGTCTCGATTCCTCAAGGAGGATGCGCCAAAATATGACAAGGACAGTGACCAACAAACTCTGATGGCCATTGACGCATGGAAAACTTCCGACTATCTGTGTCGGAACTATGTGATGAATGGCCTTGCCGATTCACTGTACAACGTGTACAGCAGTGCTAAATCAGCTAAGGCGTTATGGGACTCACTAGACCATAAATACAAAATCGAGGACGCCGGTGCCAAGAAGTGGATTGTTGGACGGTTTCTCGATTACAAGATGATGGACTCCAAGACGGTAGTGAGTCAAGTACAAGAGCTGCAAGTGATCATTCACGAAATCCATGCTGAAGGAATGGTCATTAGCGAATCCTTCCAAGTGGCTGCTGTGATCGAAAAATTGCCCCCAACTTGGAAAGATTTCAAGAATTATCTAAAGCACAAGCGCAAGGAAATGAGCATGGAAGATCTGATCGTTAGACTTCGCATAGATGAAGACAACCGAGGATCAGAGAATAAAGTAAATATTGCTGTGGCAAAGGCCAATGTTGTGGAAACTGGACAGACATCCAAGAAAGGCAACAATGGAAAGGGAACCAAGTTGGGACCTAAAGGACGAATTGGGAAAAAGAAAGAAAAATTCCTTGGATAATGCTACAACTGTGAAAAGATGGGTCATAGGGCGGCCGACTGCAGGCTGCCAAAGAAACCAAAGAAAAGGGAGGGTAATGCAAAGACATCCGACACCGAACAAGTGGAACATCTTGACTTATGTGCTATGATCTCCGAAGTGAACCTAGTTGGCTCAAACACCAAAGAGTGGTGGATTGACACTGGAGCAACTAGGCATATATGTGCCAACAAGACTATGTTCTCCTCCTTGGAAGAAAAGGATGTCGGTGATATATTGTATATGGGAAATTCTGCAACCTCAACTATCTTGGGCGAAGGCACGGTGATCTTAAAGATGACGTCTGGAAAGGAAGTGACTCTTAAATGTGTGTTATATGTGCCTGATATTCGAAGGAACCTTATTTCTGGTACCTTGTTGATGAAGCATGGCTTTAGAACAGTTTTCGAGTCCGGTAAAGTTATTTTGTCGAAAAATGGTGTGTTTATAGGCAAGGGATATGAATGTGATGGGCTAGTTAAGCTCAATGTAATGACTATCAAAAATAATGAAATGAAGAATTCTTCTGCTTACTTGCTTGAGTCTCCTAATTTATGGCATGCTAGATTAGGACACGTTAATTTTAATGCAATGCGAAGACTTATTGCATTAGATCACATACCAAAGTTTAAAATTGATTTAAACCACAAGTGTGAAACTTGTGTAGAGGCAAAATTAACTCAATCTCCATTCCGACAAGTGGAAAGAAACACCAAACCTTTAGAATTAATACATAGCGACCTATGTGATTTGAAGTTTGTTCAAACTAGAGGTGAAAATAAATATTTTATTACTTTCGTGGATGATTGTACGAAATATTGCTATGTATATTTGCTTAAAAGCAAAGATGAAGCCATAGAGAAATTCGTTCTCTATAAAACGGGAGTTGAGAATCAATTGAATGCAAAGATAAAAATCTTGAGAAGTGACCGCGGAGGTGAATATGTGGAACCATTTGGCGAATTTTGCTCGCAACATGGGATTATTCATGAAGTCACTGCTCCATATGCACCACAGTCAAATGGCGTGGCGGGACGTAAGAATTGCACTCTAAAAGAGATGATGAACGCGATATTACTAAATTCAGGGCTGCCGCAAAATATGTGGGGAGAAGCCATCTTAACGGCGAATTATCTCTTAAACAAGATATGCCGTAAGAACGGAGACAAAACTCCTTATGAATTGTGGAAAGGAGTCAAGCTTTCCTACAATTACATGAAAGTGTGGGGGTGTCTAGCAAAGGTGCTGATACCTACTCCTAAGAAAGTTAAAATAGGCCCAAAAACGGTTGACTGCATTTTCATTGGATATGCACACAACAGCAATGCTTACCGATTTCTTGTGCATGAATCCAAAGTGCCTGAGATTCACAAGAATACGATTATGGAATCAAGGAATGCGTCATTCTTTGAGAATATCTTTCCTTGCAAGACTGTAAGTGAACCGCTTGTCTCATCCGAACAGACTTCTGAATTAATGGATGAAGATAATGAAGAGCAAATAAGGGATAATGAGGACGAACCTAGAAGGAGCAAGAGACAAAGGACGGAGAAATCTTACGGACCAGATTTCATCACCTACTTGCTCGAAAAGGCTCCTCAGACTTACAAAGAAGTTGTAAGCTCGACGGATGGACCTCTATGGAAGGAGGCTATCAAAGAAGAAATTGATTCTATATTGCAGAATCATACTTGGGAACTAGTGGAATTACCTCTTAAGTGTAAACCATTAGGAAATAAGTGGATTTTCAAGAAGAAATTGAAAGATGGAGCAGTTGATAAATATAAGGCTAGACTCGTAGTGAAGGGATTTAACCAACGTGAAGGCCTAGACTATTTTGATACTTACTCTCCTGTGACAAAAATAACCTCCATCAGGATGATACTTGCCATCGCAGCATTACGAGGCTTAGAAGTTCATCAAATGGATGTTAAGACTGCCTTTCTTAATGGGGACTTAGAAGAGGAAATCTACATGGAACAACCCGAGGGGTTCTCTGCTCCTGGACAAGAAAGGAAAGTCTGCAAGCTCGTAAAATCACTGTACGGATTGAAGCAGGCACCAAAACAGTGGCATGAAAAATTTGATCATGTCATGATAAGCGGTGGCTTCAAAATTAATGAATCCGACAAATGTGTATATGTGAAAGACACAGAAGATGGCTATGCCATTTTGTGTATATATGTAGATGACTTACTCATTACCGGCAGTAATGAAAGAATAATCAAATCGACCAAAGACATGCTGAGGTCGAGATTTGATATGAAGGATATGGGACTCGCAGATGTAATTTTAGGGATTAAAATCACACGAACGTCGCAAGGTCTCATGCTGAGTCAAGCCCACTATGTGGATAAAATCCTTGAAAGATTCAATAAGGATGACTCGGGCACAGCCAAAACCCCGGTGGATATGACGTTGAGACTATCCAAGAATAAGGGTGAAGGAGTATCTCAACTCGAATACTCACGCATAATAGGAAGTCTGATGTACTTGATGAGCTGTACAAGACCAGACATAGCCTACTCAGTTAGTAAACTAAGTAGATACACGAGCAACCCCAGAAAGGATCACTGGAAGGCGATCATAAGGGTACTAAGATACTTAAGGGGTACTCGAGAGTATGGGCTGCACTATACCAAATATCCAAGAAGACTTGAAGGATATAGTGATGCAAATCGATGTCCGATATAAAGGAATCCAAGTCTACAAGTGGATATGTATTCACACTAGCTGGCAAAGAAGTGGCATGGAAATCTTCAAAGCAGACACTTATATCTCTGGCCAACGATGGAATCCGAGTTTATAGCCTTAGATAAATGTGTAGAAGAGGGAGAATGGCTACACCATTTTCTAGAAGATATTCCAAGATGGGCAAAGCCTGTGACCGCAATATGTATTCATTGCGATAGTCAATCTGCGATTGGCAGGGCACAGAGCGTAATGTACAATGGTAAGTCTCGTCACATAAGGAGAAGACATAATACCATTAGACAATTGATATCAACAGGAGTTATCACTATTGATTATGTGTCATCAAAGGATAACATTGCGGATCCGCTAACCAAAGGGTCATCAAGAGACCTTGTTGATAAATCATCAAGAGGAATGGGTCTATTGCCTTGAGCTAATGGTTTTATGGAGGATACCCAACCTAAGCTGACTGGAGATCCCAAGATCTAGGTTCAATGGGACAACCAATTCATAAAACTGGGCACGATCACTGTGGGGGTTACCCCGAACCGACCGTTCCTAGGATGAAAACAGTGATACCCGTAGGGAGAGGTTAAGCTTATGCTTTTAATGATTCTTAAGTCGACAACGTATAGTCGGGTGGAGTAAAATACGAGTTTACTCAAAACACTTAAAGAGAATCACCAATGTTAGAGAGAAGAGGGGCCGCTTCAAAGGAGAATTGCTAAGGCACAATTCTTTAGAAACTCTCGCAGAACCAGGACGGTGTCCACGGCCAAAATGGGCACAATAATGAGAACAAAACAAATCATGAAGGGCACTTGTGAAGGATATACGATCACTTACACAAGCGGTCGGACAGTTCAAAGGCATCTAGTCACACTATCTAGCCAGTAAGGAGAATATATCTTTTCGAGGGAAGGTTCAAGGACTATACTCTACCTATCCTATGCAATGCCTAACCGTAGTAACTATCACCAAGTCAACTCCGTGTCTGACGTGTGCTGCTGGACCATCAATCTCATTCATGTTTGCTTCTTGTTGGAAATGTAAGTTAAAATGGAGGAAATGGGCTATTATGAGCAGCCCATTTGAGAAGAAATTTTGAGTGGGCTCGACTACGAGTTAAAATCGGGACTTAGTTGGAATACGTAGTACTCCGTACGAGGTTTCCAAAACATGTAAGAACACTCAAAATGATTGAGGTATGAATGAGATATAATGTTCCAAAGTGAACCCTTTAAAAATGAATTTGGGATGTTATCCCACATTGGAAAAAGAAGGGAGAAATTGTGAGTATATAAGGAGATGTGGACAAAGGCATGTTCAAAATGAGACATGTGTGTGGATGTGTGACTAGGCGCCCCTCGCGCACACACACACACGCGCGCCGCCGCCGCCGCCGTCCGTCCGTCCGTCCGGCTCGGGTCGGTCGGTCGGTCGGTCGATCGGTCGGTCGGTCGGTCGGTCTCGGTCGAAGGGCGATTTGGGCGAGGCGTCTCGAAGTTATCTTTTTACAGCAATTTTATTCGGTAAAATTTTATTTTACCGAAAATACCTCAATTAATAAATTCCGAATTTTTTGGATCCGGATAAAATCGAATCTGGATAAGTATAGTTCCCCCAGATACCAATTTCTATCGGTTTAGAGTTCCTCCAGATACCAATTTCTATCGGTATAGAGTTCCTACAGCACACAACCTCCTCCAGTCTTCACCTATAAATACCCGGCTGAGGGGGCTCGTTTTAACTACTGATTTTTGTGAACGAATTTCAGAGACAAAACAGCCAACTTATTTTCTTCTTCGTTTTTATTTTTTCTTCGGTCAGTGATAGTAGACAGAGTTGTTCTAGTTCGTTGAGGGTGCAGCGGATCACAGATTTGTTACATCGAGCTGTTGTTTTATCCTGGGAGGCAGACGTCATACACCGTGGTGACGATTTAATTTGCTTTAAGGCAGACTATCCTGAATCAACAATAAACTTTCGCTTCACGACGGATCGGCGGATTTCGATTTGCTAACAATTTTCTGCAGGATTTATATATATAATATATATTCGATACATATATATATATAGATATATATATATATATATATTTCTATTCTGTTCTTCTCAAGTAATCTTTTTCAATATTTTCAACACTTCTCACCAATCTTATCTTTGTTAAAATTATGCTCTTATTATTGTGAAGTTTCTATATGGTAATCATCAAAAAGAAAAGTATAGAGGACCCCTTTTAGGAAATAATTAGGTAATGTTTGCCTTAGGCATTGTAGAGGGTTCGCCTCCTTGGCTCGTTGATGGCTTACTGTCAAAAAAATATATTTTGTGGTTGTTTACCATAAATTAGGAATCTGTCATTGATATATCTATTGCATGTGTTATTATACTATGTGATCGTTGGTTCTAACAGTGAGATCACTTATTTGTATATTTTCCCATCTCTTATTTTTTTAGTTCTTTGACCAAATATGGAACAAGATAGGGGCGTCCGTGGACTTAAGTCTTCTAAGATTGGTGAGCGGAGACCGTGGGGAAAATTATTTTTTTAGAACACTATCTTATTACGTGTTGCAAAAGTAGGACACTTTTTTTACGGGCTTCAAAAATAGGACAATATCTTTTAATTTTGACCAAATTTAACATATGCGAATTTAAAGTCACGCGTGGCAAAGCGAGGCTGATTTCCAACAAGGCAGGGTGGATGCCGAATCATCTTATTAGATTTGAAAATTATATTTTTAGGATACTAACTTATCGCGTATTGCAAAAAAAAAAAAGACATATTTTTATGAATTTGCAAAATTAGGACAATATCTTCAAAATTTAGCAAAATTAGACCAAAGATATTCAAAAATTATCCTGTTACAAACAATTTAAAAATTATATTAAGGTTCTCGCAATTAACATTTAAATTATAAATCTAACTTATTTCGTGCAAAATAGAACCATATTAATTGGTTGCTTTAACTTCTAGATTCAAAATTTTCAAAATAGCATAACAAATAGGCCTGGGACTTTTCGGTTCCAGGGAGAAAAATACAGGAACCGGAACCGAACCGCATAGTTTTTTTGCGGTTCGATTTTGCCACTTTTTTTTGTCCGAACCGACTCGTAATCGATTTTGTTTGGTTCAGACGGAATATATTATATTATATTTTATCTTATTAAGAATATATTATATTATATTAATTATGTTTAATAAGAATATATTATATTATATTATATTCAAAGGGTCGGTTTCCCTTTGAATATAATATAATATAATATATTCTTATTAAACATAATTAATATAATATAATATAATATAATATATTCTTAATAAAATAAAATATAATATATTCCGTCCGTACCATACATGTTCGGTTCGGTTCGATCGGACAAAAAAAGCGAAAATCGAACCAAAAAAACTATGCGATTCGGCCTGCCTCGTATTTTTCTCCCCGAACCGAAAAGTCTCATGCCTATTTGTTATGCTATTTTGAAAATTTTGAATCTAGAAGTTAAAGCAACCAATTAATATGGTTCTATTTTGCACGAAATAAGTTAGATTTATAATTTAAATGTTAATTGAGAGAACCTTGATATAATTTTTAAATTGTTTGTAACAGGAGAATTTTTGAATATCTTTGGTCTAATTTTGCTAAATTTTGAAGATATTGCCCTGATTTTGCAAATTCGTAAAAATATGTCTTTTTTTTTGCAACACGCGACAAGTTAGTGTCCTAAAAATATAATTTTCAAATCTAATAAAATGATTCAAGATCCACCGATTGTCACTGAAATCGCCCGCTTGAGCCCACATGTGCGGTCCACGTGACTTTTAGCCCGCATATATTAAATTTGGTCTAAATTGATCAAAATTAGAAGATATTGTCCTATTTTTGAAAGCCCGTAAAAAAGTGTTAATTTTCCGGAGACCGTGTGAACCTTACAGTGACAGTTGATGAGCCTACATCGATAATTTCCATACATGGCTAACTTCTGACTCGGTATCAAGATTAGGGCCTGTGTTTAATTCAGATTCGGAGATGTCTGAGTTGTCCGACTCTGACAATAGGTTTTGATGAATCTAACAGCAAACCCTCCTTTCATTCTGCTTCAGCTTGACGAAGTGTGCATGTCTATTTTCGACATGATGTTAACCAGTCTTCATTCCTTCTCGGCTATATTCGTCTGCGTATTATTCCAATGATAATTATTTGTTCATACCTCCCAAGTTAGGCTCACATTCCTCAACACATACAAGCATTCACCAATATTGCTCTGTTATTGCTCCAGTAAAAGCTACGTATAAATATGATCTCCTACATGTTTGATTGCTGGTACTATATATTAATTGTGTGTTCAAGTTTAGTTTTTTTTTTTTTTTTTTTTTTTTTAAAGGTGAATGTCAACTTAGACTCGACCACCCTCCAAATCGGAGGGCCCTAACCACCACTTTGTCCAGACTATGTTGTCTTAACCGGATCCACGCTGGAGCCAAGTGGGGCATAATAGGTTCGCGAGGAAACCGTCACGCCTCCACACAAGTTTTCTCACAAGAACGTCCGATTTAAAACCCCGCCTGCTCTGCACTCGAACCCCGCACCTAATGACTTAAGGTTGTTATCCTTCATTGCAATACCACTGGGCCAAAGGCCATGTGTTCAAGTTTAGTTATTAGTTTGTTTTTATGCCTTTAAATTGTGAACCACATGCATATATATTATAAAAATATTGGCTTTCTGCTACATCGTTAGTTAATTACCTTGAAATTCTAAAAATGAGACTTTAAAGACTATTACTACCTAGTTATTTCTAATAGTTTCAAGAATACAACAACATTAGAGTCTTAGTACAAAAATACTTTGGGGTTGGCTAACATTAATCAATCTCCGAAAAAGTCAAGTCGTCTCCAATAAAACAGTCCTATGAAAAGGCAAAAGTGATAGGTGAAAAGTTTAGTACGTAAAAAAAAAGTAATGAAAGCAGCGTAACAAGATAATGTTACCGTTGAAACGTATAAAATGTTACTTAAAACACAAATAATATGAAGAGTCGGAACGACATTATATGAACATGAAGGAGTATCAAACATATAACTTTGAATATGATATAGCAATAACGAAAGCAATGTATAACAATAATGAAAGCAGGGTAACAAGATAATAACAACACTATTATCATTAATATTGAGGTAGAGTATAATCAATTGATGTTAGCGAAGCCTTATATTTATTTGTTTATTTAATTTATTTTTGTTTTTGTTTTCATCTTTGCTGTTGTTATCAATTACTAGGATATGAGAGCTACAGGCAAAGAAAAGAAGAGATTGATCCGTAGTGTGATTGGCTCGGATGATGCTCAATTAACATCTGCTGTGCTGAGAACTTCTTATGTCGTGGATATTGTCTCTCTTGGTGTTCCGGGTATGTTAAAAGAACCAACCACACCTTTAATCTTCTCCTTTTTTTTTTTGATGTATGTCATGTATATTTATATCTGTTTCCCTTACCACTCTTGGTTAGTTGGTTTATTTATTGTTTTTGTTTGTTTTTAATCTTAAATGTGTCTTGTGTTCCAGTGTTGTTAAAGCTGAAATGACTAGATTTAGAAATGCGCCGAGAATTTTGTCCAAAAAGCAAGCATTTAAGGGATCAGTTACAATTATTGAGTGCGTGGAAGAAGCTGGTGATGATGGTATAATATTCTCCACTTTTTCTAATCTCTTTAATCGCTTCGCTCCAGTGGTGACTAACCCTCAGATGCTCAGGTAGGTCAGTTGCTGCTACGTGCTTCTTTCCTTGTTTATTTAGTAATTGCTTACTATTTAATCTACCGCATGAGATGTTTTTAATTGGACTGGAGTTATTCATGTCAGAATTTGGCATCAGGAGGTGTTGTTTTGTTTTGTTTTGTAGGTTGAAGTATATCTCGCAAATGGTGACTCGTACAATGGTGATGTATTAGCTTCAGATTTTCACGACAATCTTGCTGTTGTGAATATCAAATCAGACACTCTGTTGCAGACGGCGAATCTTAGGGACCTGTATGATGATAGCATTTCTTCTATTCATGTTTTACATTTTTCCTGAAATATTACGATAATTCCAAACGCAAAATGAATCATAAGAGTCATTACATCGAAATAGCAGGTAAACGGGCAACAAGCTGCGCCGCTACCCCTTTTTGAATTGCAAAGCTAATCCTCTTAAATACTACATCCATGGATCTTGGGGTCATAACATTACTGTGCATGACGCGTTGAACTCTTTTAAGGAGCTCGACAGCCTCCGGGGCAAGAAATCCAAACGTGTCAAATGCGAAAGGTACAAAGACATGCTGATTTTCTATGCAAGCCTTTTCGTGTTTGTTAACTTTGCATGCTGCGGCCTTTAAAGCCGCTTGCCCCATTCCGAAAACTCTATCCCCCAATCCCACAAGAGGAGAAACCCCGGTAAGATCCACGCAAACATGTTTCCCTCCAATCCATCCGAAAACCAAAATATCCGCCGGTCTGAGGGTGGATCTTCCTTCCGACGGGTCAGTCAAGAAATTGACTGGGGCTTCCTTCTTGGCAGAAATCCCAGCCCGCCTCAAAACATCAAAAAGTACATCCCGCACCATGTCATGCCGATACTTGAACCCCGGGAGATCTCTACAATGAACAGCATGCTCCCCAAAGGAGTCCAAGCATGCCTTGCGACAGATAGGGCATCTCTCGTCGACCGGAAAAAGTGGGATCATTAGGCGATATTTAAGGATAGACCGGTATTCCACAGGAGACATGTGCTGGCCTAGACCATCGATGGGGATAGCGAGAAGAAAATCCTGGGCATGCGGTGCTCGTAGGCACTCGAAGACAGCCTTTTGTCTTACCGTCATGTCAAAACGACCATCCATTTCGGCTACAATTTTACTGAAAAGGGCACTCGCCAAAGCATGTTGGGCTTTAGGGGGGGCGGTATCCTTATTAGAGAAATTGCTGAAATCGAAGGTCGGAATCGTATCACGAAGACAAGCCAAAGTCCTACCGTAATCCGAATCCATGCCACATACACCACTGCCTCGTAAAATGTGATCCTGTAACGGCCAGGATTGTGCCCTTGAGGCCACAAATGCATATGAAGAAGCCTCTACATCCGAGTATAACCCCAAGCCACCAAATCTGATAGGTAAAGAGGCGAGCCTCCACTGGAAGTCACCAAAGAAAGGACCTCCGGAGACCACAATGTCCTCAATCGCCCCACGTAAACCCGTGTCGAAGAGCAAGGCCTCCTCTTCCATGTGCTCTGGTTGGCATGTCCTTAGCCCGAAGAAAAGTTTAGCGATACCCATACACGACCGAAGCAGAAGAAGCTCACTCTGTGGATCACAAAGTTGGGGAAGGAAACGCATCATACCGACAGCGGTAGTAGCTCTCTTCATGGCCAACCCTCTAATAAAGCCTGGGTCTCTACTCACAGCTCTCCCAAGGAGCTTCACTTCTGATGCCGGCCTCCCAATCTCCATTGGGAAAAGTCCATCCCTGAGCTTCCGCCCGTCACATGAAGGCCAAAAGATCTCGGTTTTCTTAATATTAAGCTCAAGGCCCAAGCCGGGACCTACCATCCTGATAATCTCTAACATCTTGGCCACCTCCCCCAAATCCCCGATGACAGTCCCATCATCAAGATACCAAGCATGTAGGAGAAGATCGCAGTTGTCCCGAATCTTAAGCGCCAGCGGGTGCAAAACAAGGGCAAAAAGAAGCGGCCCTAATGGGTCGCCTTGTTGCACCCCAGTGGCGGACCAATTTTTCTTTTTTTATTTTTTTTATATTCACTTTTCTGACGATTGATTTTTTTTTGGTAAAAAAAAAAGTGAGATTTTATTACCAATAGAGAACCATGAAAGTACAAACACAAAAGCAATAGAAGCTATACAAACACAGCTTATAACATTAACTATCTAGCAGCTTCAACACTTTGGGGTCTTTTGCTCCACATAAGGCAATCTGGAATTGACACCGTCTAACCACTGTATCGATAGTAGAAGACCTGGCTTGGAATCTTCTGTGGTTTCTTTCACTCCAAATCTCATAAACAGCCACTGACAACACCATCCTATAGAGAAGTTGTTTACATGATTTAGATCTACATTGTGTAATCATAAAAAGCTTCTCAGAATCCCAGCTCCTACTATCTCTGTGAGTTCCACTCCACACAGCAAGTTGAGTCCATACTTGAGCAGAAGAAAAGGGACAGGAAAAGAAAAGATGATTTAGTATTTCATCATTCTGCAAACATAGAATACAAACCTGGTCATAATGAATACCAAATTTCACCAATCTATCACATGTGGCCAATCTGCCCAAGACAGCTAACCATGTGATAAAAATAACTTTGGGAGGAGCAAAATTCCTACTGATAAGCTTGTGCGAAGAGACTTTAGGAACATCACCCCTCATCTCACAATATATTCTGCCTATGGAGAATTGAGGCAACTGAAGGAGGCTCAAACAATTAATCTTAGCTAGATGTTCCTTAGCTCCAATAATCTTCTTAATGACCCATGATGCCTGAATTGGGATCTTCATTGAACTGATTTGTTGCCCCTTTATATAGTACTCATGGACCCATTTAATCCATAACTTATTTTTTTTTGTGCAAGGCTCCATAGCTGCTTACAAAGTGCAGCTTTATTCCAGTCAAGGAGGTTCCACCCTCCAGCTACCTTTGGCAAACAGAGATTATCCCATGCCACCAATGCCTTCTTGGTTAGGTCAGACTTTCCAGACCAAAGAAAACTTCTACATGTAGCCTGGATAGCTTTGATTACCTTCTGAGGAAGCAGAAAAACATGGCACCAGTAAGCTTGGATACTAAACAGAACAGATTTAATTAATTGTAGCCTTCCTGCATAAGATAGCAATTTGGATGACCAACAATCAATTCTGGTCATAATCCTCTTTATGAGTGGTTGACACTGTGCAATTGAGAGCTTTTTAGAAGAGAGGGGCACTCCCAAATACCTAAAAGGAAGCTCTCATTTAGTCATACCAAACTCATTGAGTATTGAGTCTTGCACAGCTTCACTAACACCACCAAAATAGATACAACTTTTAGTCTCATTTGCTTTTAATCCCGACACATTTGAGAATTTGTTAAATGCAGCAAGAAGTTTCCTTATTGATCTGATATCTCCCTTTGCAAACAAGATCAAATCATCTGCAAAACAAATATGAACACTAGTATAAATGACCCTTTCCATGACACATAAAAAATGTCATGGAATGCCTTCAATGACAGTTACTGTGTGTCGTCCGAAACATCATTAAAGCATGTGTCATTGTAGGGGCGGCCTTCAACGACGTTTGATAAACGTCATAATATATTTTATAATGACACTCTATTTCTGTCATAGAAGTGTCATTGTAAGCCCAACCTTCATCGACGTTTGTTAAACGTCATAATATAGTTTATGATGACAAACTTTTTTCGTCATACAAGTGTCATTATAGGGCCGTACTTCAACGACGTTTGTTAAATGTCATAATATAGTTTATGATGACAAACTTTCTTCGTCATAGAAGTGTCATTGTAGGGGCAAACTTCAACGACGTTTGTTAAACGTCATAAAAGCGGTTTCCATTAATAATAAAACCAGAGTGGGACATTGCACAATGTCTTGGCCCTTTAACAAGGTACTTTAGCATTTCAGATGACTCGACACCAGTACTATCAGCGTCAAGTTTAATCTGAAGAACCCAAAGCAACAAGTTTTGTGTCAAGTATACATTTAAGTTTAATCATTAGTCCCAAAAAAAAATACATCAATGGATCAAACCTTAGCTTGCAACCATTGCACAAAATTCTGTAAATGTATTTTCTCTAGTATGTTTGAATTAGATATCAACCGTTGGTCAGAGCACCTTAACTCTTCCTTATGAACCCTAATGAGAAAACAAACCGAGATGTGCAGATATGTATATGTAAGGTATCTATAAAATATCCATTAATTAAAGGAAATAAATATAAGTCACTGGAGATTTACGAACTCAATATAAGGTTCAGTTTCTTGACTATTGATAAGGACACATAGATGTGCAGCTTTATGCAACTCATCAGTCAATTGTAAAGGTCGGTCTTTACGCAGTGCAGATCCTTCGATTATTGTTTCATTTTCAATGACATCATTATGTTTTCGTTTGTTACCAAACAAGGAAGAGTTTTTCATGTATCTGCCACAAAACCTAACACACTCATCAGCCAAGTAGTTTTCAGCAATACTTCCTTAGGAGCAAAGACGATTCTTAACATAACCTTTGAGGACCTTCATGTATCTAAAAGTTCATCAAGTTAAAATAATAGTAAGCTAAACATATATAACAACCATTATATAGTTTATGATGAAAGTTATAAGCACTAAATAATACCTCTCAAAAGGGTACATCCACCTGTAATGGACAGGACCACATAATTTCGCTTCTCTTCCTATATGAATTGTAAGGTGAATCATTATGGAGAAAAATGATGGAGGGAAGTACCTCTCGAACAAGCACAAGGTCTCGATAATTTCATCTTCCAGCTCCTCTAATCTTTTCTTATCAATTACTCTTTGACACAACTCGTGAAAAAATGCAGATAAACGAAATAATGATTTTCATAACCCTTCAGGTAAAAGCCCCTTAATAGCAACAGACAATAGTTGTTGCATTAGGACATGGTAATCATGAGACTTCATCCCTAGAATTTTTCCAGATGTAATCTTGATGCAGTTTCCAATATTAGAGCAATATCCATCAGGAAACCTTTGCATCCATAGCCTCCAAAGAAATTTTTCCTTCTCAAGCTTTGTAAAGGTGTAAGCACCAGAAGGATCTAACTTTTCTGCTCTTGCTTCTACTACAACATCTTCCATTAATTCTTGTAATTCTAGATCTCTACGTGAATCTGCCCCAATTTTAGATTTTCCCTTCACATCTAAGAGTGTATCTATAACACTTTCACAGACATTTTTTTCAATGTGCATAACATCCAAATTATGTCGCACAAGTAGTTCCTATAGTTAGCAAACAAAATACGTATCAAACTTAATTATAATGTTTCATCAGAATCTTATTGAATTAGAGTAGTAAATAATAGTAAGAATATAACTCTGACCTCCCAATACGGCAAGTCGAAAAATAAGGACTTCTTTTTTAATAACTTTGTTGAGTCTCCCTTTTTAAGCTTCTTCTGTTTTTTTCTTTTTTTCCCCACTTATTTGTGAACCCAACTAAAGCATGAATCGTATCTCTCCCTGTAAAGATCTTTGGCCGCACCCTTCTCTCATTTTTTCCATTGAACCACTTAGGTTTTCTCCGAAACATATGGTTTGATGGCAAAAATCTTCTATGATCCACATAGATAGTCTTCTGAGCAAGTGGCAACCAGTAAGAACACGTTGCAGGCCCACATACAGGATAAGCAAATTCCCCTTTATTAGTCAACCCATATAAATTCCCATAAGCCGGGAAATCATTAATGGTCCATAATAGGATACCTCTAAGGTTAAACATGGCTTTAGTATATGCATCATACATATTAATACCATCCCACAACAATTTTAGATTATCTATAAGGGGCTGCAAGTATACATCAATGTCATTTCCTGGTTGTTTAGGGCCTGGAATAAGTAAGCTTAGCATCAGGTTTTCGGAAGACATGCACACATTTGGTGGAAGATTATAGATGACTAAGATAACTGGCCAAAGACTGTGTGTGGAGCTAAGATTGCTCAAAGGGTTGAACCCATCAGTTGCAAGTCCAAATCTTAAATTCCTCGGATCTGATGAAAAATCGGGGTATTTTTTATCTATGGAACTCCAAGAAACTGAGTCCACAGGATGACGCATCTTACCATCTTGACTATGATGACTAGAATGCCATGTTAACTGCTCACTAACGGATGCAGAAAGAAACATCCGCTGAAGTCTTGGAATTATAGGAAAGTAACGTAATACTTTTGCAGCAACACCTTCTTTTATCTTTCCAGTACGTAGGTTTACTTTATATCTAGAAGCATTACATTCAAGACATTTATGTAAGTCTCTATATTCCTCTCCCCTATACAAAATACAATCATTGAGACATGCGGCTATCTTCTCATACCCTAAATCAAAATCTTTAAGTGTTTTCTTGACTATGGATAGTGACTCCGGAAAAGTATTTTCCTCCGGTAGCATATCTTTAAACACACTCATGATCTTATCAAAACCAGAATTAGATAGACCTGATTCAGCTTTCAAAGTATACATGATTAAGGTTGCTGAAAGTTTTGTGTACTTAGTACAACTAGGGTACAGAGGAACTTCAGCATCTGAAATCTTTTTTTGATACATATCATCTACATTCAGTAAACTCAGGGATTCACCCTGAAATGGTAACTTAAAACACGCATCTTCATACATCTGATGAACTTCTAACATTTCAGAATCCTCACGAACATCATATGATGTTACAAACTCATCAACTTGTGCACTTCTTCCTATAAGATTTGGCTCACCATGAGCGACCCAGACCTTATATGTAGGATCAAATCCATACTTAGCTAGGTGAAACAATAATGTTTCATCATTTTGTGAAGAGCGGTTTCTACAGATTACGCAAGGACATATGATCATCTCAGGATTCCTTGCAAACTTCTTAGAATTAATAATAAATTCTTTAGCCTTTTCTTGAAACTGAGGATTATTTGGGTCCCAAGATATCCAGCTCTTATCCATGCTAACTTATACTTGCTTTACACCTACCATTATTTAAAAACTCAAACAGATTAAATTCATGACTTTAAGACTTAAGAGTGCTACCATGTTATGATATATACCAAACACAAATTAATATGAAACAACAACATGTAACCTTATTAACATCCTTATAAAAAGCATTTTTCTGCAGAAAAATCATGTTTTCTCTTCCAGGTGTTTTCTGCGTCTCAATTTATTATCTTAATCATTAGTTTGATCGGATTTTTTTCTTCAAAAATCTGATTATAATTGCAAAGGATAAAGCATGTTCTTTGTTAACTAGGTCTGAAGGAGGATGAAAAATGGATATTGTAGGTTATTTTTATTATGTTGTGTATACATATTTATATTTACATATTAATAAATTCCATTATTGTTTAGGTTATTTTGTTTTAACGCTTAATACTTAATTCTTTTTTTATCATTGTGCTTGGTAGGGTAAGGTTCATATTCATTTTAGATTTAGTGTTTCATTATATAGAGAAATCTATTACCATTAGGTTGTAATATTGAATTATTGATGATGACCAACTGAATAATATGTTTTTTTTCTTTTTTTTCATATTACTATGTCTAGCTCGAATTCATGTGATGATAATCAAACCATGCAAGTTCCATCTGAGGACGAAGAAGTCCAACAACAGAAGGGTGCTACTACGGTAAAAGGGAAGAGAAAGATGACTGCCTTGAAGAAGGAACCACGGCTTACCTATAACGTATGTCCTCGTTTTGACAGATATGTCGCGCATCTTTATGATGAAGTAGATGGGGAAGAGAAGGTTGTTGGATTAGAGAAACGCTGCTGTGGCATTCATTGTAACACTGAATTCAAGTGTGATTTCAGAGTAGGTACAAGTACTCTTAGGAGTCATCTTAAGTCTGTTTGTAAAAATTTTGGGGATAGATTGAATCTAGAGCAGGGAGGACAACAAGCCTTAACTAGTGACTGTATTATGGTGGGTGGTGTGAGAACATTGAAAACAGCTGCTTGGTCGAAGGAGAGTTGCTGCAACCAGGATGATTGTTATCGATGAGTTGTCGTTTAGCTTTATTAAAAATAGTGGATTCAGGCATTTTGTGGAAGTTTCAGTTCCGAGATGGTTGCCTACTTGTAGGAAGACTATTTTTCAGAATTTTTTGAGGATGTATGATGCTAAGAAGGCGGAATTAACGGTTGAGTTACAATCCCGCCCACTCTGTTTGACAACGGGCACCTGGACCAGTTGTAAAACTCTGAACTATATGGTCATCACAGCTCATTTTATCGATCATGGTTTTACACTTCATAGAAAACCTTGAACTTTAAATTGATTCCTGATCATAATGGAAAGACTATAGGAAAAATCTTAGAGGATTGTTTGATAAATGGGGGATTGAGAGTGTGTTCACAATCAGTGTGGGTTGACAATCAGTGTGGACAATGCAGCAGCAAAAAAAAGTTGCTATTAACTATCTAAAGACATAAATGGATGATTGGGAGAAGAGGCCACCAAGGGGGGTGATGCATGTGAGATGCCTCGCACATATTGTTAACCTGATTGCGAGGTCTGGGTTGCATATTATGGATAAATCAGTTGCATCAATTAGGAAAGCCTGCAAGTATGTGAAAAGTTCTCCACAAAGAGCAGACACATTCAAGACAATCAATTAGGAATCGAGAAACCGCGAAAACCAGACTGGTTTGCAGCATTCCGGTTCCACTGCAGTTTCTAGTTTTCAAAGTGACAAAACTGAACTGCAAAATATGCTTTTGCAAATAGCAGGCCAGGAAATATAATGTTATGAAGGTAATCAAAGGGAAAGATACCTCATGAATTAAAATTGTTATAAGGTAATAGATATCACTTTTTGCTTCTCACATGTGTTTACAACACAAATACAGAACCATCACACCAGTAACATATTTAGGTTTCATATACAAACAAAATCATAAAAAAACATTATCATAAACCTCTTGTAATTATACGTTCTGCATAATAAATTGTTCTTAGAGTTATTACAGGGTGAATAGACCATGGTTGTTACGTCGACCAGTCGATCCCAGTCGACGGAGGGTCCGACAAGTCGAGTCGTAGACTAGCCGTGACTTGTCGTAGACTAGTCGACACTAGTCGACAAGGTATCATAGTTATTAATAGCGAATAGCGCTCCATAGCGACAAGGTCCCTTACGGCTATAGCGATAGCTATAACGAATAGCGAGGGCTATTTGGAAGTGAAGCGCCACAAGTACATAAATATATAATATATTAAATCCAATTCAAGAGTTCATGCATAAACTGAAAAATAACATGGATATAAGTTCAAATAACACAAAACATCAATTCCAATACTAGAAAAACATAATATAAATGTCATCTTACCTAAAAATATATTCAGATTTTAGGCTTTTATATTTTTTTCAGGTTTATGTTACCTGAAAACACATTTTTTATTGGAAAAGGGCAACCTACAAAATTGTTACAGAAAATAAACACAGAATATGAAATAGCGCCGCTATTGGGTGCTATCGCGATCGGGGTTATAGCGAGAATAGCGAGGATAGCGCTCGCTATCCAAAACTGCGTAGCTCATAGCGCCTTATAGCGATGAAGCCTCGCTACGCTTCGCTACTCGCTATAGCGAGCGCTACAGGCGCTATTGATAACTATGCAAGGTATAAATAATAAATAGTAATTATAAATGTAGAATATTATATGTTTCTAACATACTTAATACAGCAGCAGACAGCCAAATTATAGCATTCAACATATATAACAATCAACTAGTCTGTATTGTATATGTAATTATAATATATATATATATATTATAAACAGATAAACAGAGTATATATATTTATATATATATATAGTATATTTACAGACGATGGAGGCGACGACGATGGAGGCGACGACGATGGAGCCGACTTGGTCACGAAGCGATGAATCTGGAATTCCAAAGAAAGATCACAAACTAGAGAACATCATCTTCGGAAAATCAATCACCACATAAGCATTCAATATAGAATTGTCATCAAACCTATAGGTTTTGTCTATGACTGTTGTTGCATTCTCTTCACCAAGTAGGGGTTGTCCAATTTTTAAGCATCTGCCTGGACAAAAACACGAGAAAATTGAGGATGGAGAAACTCAATACATGAAAAAATTTATCTCCTCCGTTGAAGTCAGCGTAGAGGAAAGTTTACTACTAAGAAATATTAACATCAACCATACAAGAATCACCCAAATCCAAATATCATACAACTCTATAGACTGAATAATTAAGTAGCACAAATCGAACAAATTAAAAAATATCATACAACTCTATTGACGTAAATTAAAAAAAAAAAATTGAACAAATCGAGCATGAGGCTTACGCTGCGTTCGGACGGAAGAGAAGCAGGGGTCGCTGGAAGAGAAGCAGATGTGGCGTCGTGTGAGAAAGAAAGCAGATTTCTGAATCAGATTGGGAAGGTCGCGAACGCAGAGGTGAGAGAGAAGGGGCGGCGTACGTAGGGAGAAACTAGGTTTTTTTGGGCGTTTTTTCTTTTCTTAGAAAGTTTTCAGTAGCGGTGGTCAGACTTGTTTTGCCAAAGTCTTCAATCAATAGAAAGTTCCCGAAAAAAAAATGGGCGGCAGAGAATTAGGCTAAGGCGCCAATACTTGTGTATTGTCATGGCCCACCTACAATTTATGACATTTAACAAATGTCATTGAAAGAATATTCAATGATACTTAGAAACTGTCGTCAATAGATCTACTATGACGTCCGGAATTCATCATGGAAAACTAGTATATGACGTTTATAAAACGTCATAAATTTTATGACGGTTTTTAAACATCATTAAATTCATTATTCACGATGACTGTTACTAAACGTCATAAAACTAAACTCCAATCCAAATTTATGACGTTTGCTGCTGGAAACGTCATGAAAAGACATTACAATGACGTTTTTGGCAAAACGTCATAAAATTTCTGTCATTAAAGGTCATATTTGTAGTAGTGGAACCAAGCCCATCTTCTTGCACCTAGGGTGGAACTGAAAAGCTTTCTCAGATTTTAGCTCTAATAGACATCTGTTCAGGTACTCCATACAAACAATAAATAGATAGGGAGAGATAGGGTCTCCTTGTCTGAGACCCTTTCTAGCTTCAAAAGAATTAGAGATCTCACCATTGATTTTCAACATTAAGGAAATGTATAGGTTTTGATTTTTGAACATCATGATTATTTTAGAAAAAAAAAACAATTAGTTATTAGTTTTGCTAAATGTATAGTCTTTATATTTCTAACTAATAATGTAGAATCTATATGTATATTCAAGCAAGCATCTTCTTTATTTTTTATCTTTTTTTCTCAAGTATGTCAAACTCTTGTCATTTTTCTTATTGGCTTCAATGGATGTTTGTTGAACAAATCGGGTTGTGACAAATTATGCAGATCGCTTATGTAGAGTATGTCAGATGGTGAAAACCATCATCATCATCATCAACAGCACCTTAATCCCAACTATGTTGGGGTCGGTGGCATGAAGATTATAGTGTCATTTAATTGTCTAAAATTAGTTAACACCATAACTTTTAAGATGGTGAAAACCATATCGCACAATAATTTTTTTCATTTTCAAGAATCTGTATGTTATCATTTTTCGTCGACATAATAAATTGATAAATTTATATATTGAGCCGGAGTTCAAATTTCTAAATATATCGCGGAGGTTTGAAAATTTCCAACATAATTTGGGGGAACATCAACTCACAGTCTAATGACTTTTTGTTTACCCCCAACATTAAGACAAACACGGGCCTTTGCGGGCTAAGAACGTACGACTTGAAACTTTGTAAAAACTAACATCAAACTGGAAAAAGAGAAGTTGAGAACTATTCTGTTCAGTACTAGATTTGAGATATTTAGCAATTCAAGGGGTTGGAAGTTTCCAAACCTCCAGGATATATTCAGAAAGTTCCATGAATTCCGGCTCAAAATATGAATTATCACCTTCCTATGTGAAGGCGAAAAATGGTAACATACGAGTTCACGTAACAGGAAAGAAAATTATTGTGCAACAAGGCGAAATATGATGATGTACTCTGCAACTTATCGCTCCAGAGTACTTTAGATGTACATTTGCTTTTGTGTTGCTATCGTTTTTTGTGGAATAAGGATTTATATTAAAGAAAACAGTTTTGGCTGGGACAAAGTTAATGAACAAAGATCATGGAACCGGGTCCATGATGCACCAGGGATTTGTGCTGAATATATAAGAGAAATGAATAATGACATAAATACCCTATCAATATGTGCCTTATGTTTTGCTTCAGGTCCAAATTGCATCATCAACTCGGGTGCATGATATTACAACTCAGCACTATGCGTACATTTTTACCATACTCATTAGGGAGGGTTTATTGTAAAAGATACACTAATAATAGACTAGTGATACATACTCTCAGCCTCAGGTGTATTTTTTGAGAAGTGTGGGTGGTTTTTAGGGCTCTTAGCGGTCCGAGTGAACCCGAAACCCGGTCATGAACCGGACCGAAATACCCGGGATCGAAACTCACCCGAAAACTAACGAGTTCGGATTCGAGTTCTAAACATTGAACCGAAACCGATAAGACCCGGACCGATAAAACCGAAAAAAAACCCGGTAATAAATTAAAAAAAAGTTTATATGTATTTTATAATTTATATATTTTATACATATATTATTAATACGTTTTGCGTGTTTTAAACACAAATAGCATGCTGGTCAAGTAGTTAAGACGCTATACCTTCGAACAAAAGGCCTAAAGTTCGAATCATGTAACCCTCATTTATGTGATTTATTTTGATGCTCTTCCTTCATTTTCCTAGTAAAGATCTATCCCACATAGGGCTGTTAGCGGTCCGAGTGAACCCGAAACCCGATCATGAACCGGACCGAAATACCCGGGACCGAAACTCACCCGAAAACTAACGAGTTCGGATTCGAGTTCTAAAAATTGAACCGGAACCGTTATCGGTCCGGACCGGATCTACCCGGTAACCTATCGGACCGGATCCAAATTTGGAGAAAACCGGTCCGAACCGGTCCGATAACAGCTCTAGTGGTTTTACATAAATTAGGTGGTTTTACATAAATTAGGAATCTGTCATTGATCTATTGCACGATGTATATTTCTCTCTCTCATTTTATTAAAGTTCTTTCACCAAATATAACAGAAAATCAGTTTGGATTTATGCCTGGAAGATCGACCATGGAAGCAATTTATCTTATCCGACAGTTGATGGAACATTATCGAGATAAAAAGAAAGATCTATATATGGTTTTTATTGATTTAGAGAAGGCATATGGTACCAAGAGAAGTACTTTGGTGGGCCTTAGTAAAGAAGGGTGTATCGCGGAAATATATTGACATTATAAAGGACATGTATAAGGGAGCTAGTACAAGTGTACGTACTAATGTTGGGGGGACAGAAGAATTCCCTATTACGATTGGGGTGCATCAAGGATCTGCTCTTAGTCCTTTTCTCTTTGCCATAGTCATGGACGAATTGACAAGAGAAATTCACAATGACGTTCCGTGGTATATGATGTTCGCAGATGATATTGTGCTGATTGATGAAACGAAGATTGAAGTGCAACAGAAATTGGAACTTTGGAGGGATACTTTGGAAGGTCGAGGCTTTAGGCTGAGCAGAAGTAAGACTGAATATATGGAGTGTAGGTTTAGCGAAAACAGTGATAGAGAGGCGGGGATGATCACATTTGATGGGAAAGTTGTTCATGGTTCCACTTTCTTTCGGTATCTTGGATCTATTATCCAAAAGGATGGAGAGCTAGATGGCGATGTGGCTCACAGAATAAAGGCCGGGTGGTTGAAGTGGAAGAGTGCCACAAGGGTTTTATGTGATCCTGACATACCTCATAGATTAAAGGGTAAATTTTACCGCACGGCAATTAGGTAGGCCTGCGCTGTTATATGGCATCGAGTGTTGGGCTGTAAAACAGTGTCACGTTCAAAAGATGAATGTGGCGGAGATGCGTATGCTACGATGGATGTGTGGTCATACAAAAAAGGATCGGGTCAGAAATGAGGTGATTAGAGAGAAGGTAAGAGTTGCGACTATAGAAGACAAGATGATGGAGAATCGATTAGGATGGTTTGGTCATGTGAGAAGAAGACCTGTTGATGCCCCAGTGAGGAGGCTAGAAAGTTGGGGAACAAGTAATGTTGTGAAAGGTAGAGGAAGACCCAAGAAAACTTGGATAAAGATGATTGAAAATGATATGCGGTTTCTTGGAATTGGAGAAAGTATGGCGATAGAGGCAAATGTGGCGGGAAAGAATACGGATGGTGGATGGAATCTGATTTTTTTTCTGTATTTTTATTTCTATTTTCTTTTATTCCATGTTATCTGTTAATTTATTTTTCAGGATTTTTCATTTTTTTATAACATTCATTCTCTTTTTTTATTTGCTTTTTTCTCTACTTTTTTCTCTACTTTTTTCCCTCTTTTTCTCCTTTTATGTTATTTATGTAACGATCATTGACAGTTTCAAAGTTTGATTCATGTTAGCTGACCCCAAATCATTTTGGGACTAAGGCTTAGATGTTGTTGTTGTTGTTGTCGTCGTCTTTCACCAAATATGGAACAATTTTGGGGCATATGTGGAGATAATTCTTCCAAGGTTGGGGACTGGAGGTTGCGTGAACCTAACAGCAACAGTTCATGAGCCTACACCGGATAACTATATGTGGCCAATTCCGGACAATGTATTAATGCATGTGTTAAGTTCGGAGTCGGAGATGTCCTCCGACTCTGAGAGTAGGCTTTGATGAATATAGCAACAAACTATCCCATTATGCTCTAATTTGACGATTTGTGGTTACATCAACAGATGCAAAGGGCTGCAAGTCTGATCGACTCGACTCGGGTTCGACTCGTGTTCGACCTTTTTTCAGCACACTCGACTCGACTCGACTCCATCGACCAGGTCGAGTTCAGCTACAAAAATAAACTCGTTTTAGTAGTCGAGTCTACTCGACTCGACTCGTATTACTCGGTGAGGGTTCAAATGTTTGGCCTGAATTCGACTCGACTCGACTCGACTCGACTCGACTCGTATACCCGATGAGGTTTTTTATTTTTTCCCAAAAAAATATTTTTTGTCTAAATAACTGGAACTTCGGGGTTAAATTTAATTTTTTAGTGTTGTATACCCGATTCGACTCGAATGACCCGGGTGTACCCGTTGTTGCTGCCCGAAATATTACTCGGAGATAGATATTGCTGGAATGGACGGACAACAAACAAGGTGCGAGAGCACGTCCGATGGAATGGAAATAACACAAGATTTACCGGGTTTGTTAGGCCCGGGCTTGAATGCTCTCGCGAGATGTTATTAATAAGAATACGTCTGAGTACAAATATTAATGTAAGAATGCGATTACAATGAGTGTAAAAGATCCTAGTTATCTAGCTGTTGAGTGCTTGCCGGAAGAACTAGAGTTGCTCTGAGTTCTTGTTCTCGTTTCTTCCGACCATCTTATGGGTTAAGAGGCCTCGAGAGTGAGAGAGAAAGATGTCCGAAGTGTATAGCGTTGCCAAGAGAGTGAAAGCCAAGCCAAAAGCCAGAGAGGTTTCCAAGTGTAGGAAGCCTTCTATTTATAGGAGCTGAGATGCCCTTCTCTGACGGGCGATCGCCTTCCTTGAATATAATAAGGGGCGATCGTCTTTCCGCACATGGGTTGTCTGCCTTGAAGTCCGCGGCTGTTGCTGGCAGCCAGCTGTACGGTCCAATGAGGATCCTGCACGCGTCCTGCGTCGCTGTCCCGGGCGGTCCCACTTGCACCTTTCGGCGGGTCTGTCGGTAGGTGAGATTGGTGACAGGATGTGGTCAATGATCCATGTCCTGCGGCGCCTTTTCCGGATCTGCACATGGGTCTCTGTACGAGCTTCGTCCTTCGCCGACTGGACATGCTGGCTTTGCGTGGCAAGAGGCGGTCGTCATTGGCCGGGCACCAGGGGTCGATCGCCAAGTGCCAAGAGACGATCGCCTTAGATGTCGATCGCTCAGCACCGGGACTTAATCTGGGACCTTCGATCGGCCAATCTGCCTTGGCTATTCGACTATGACTCGGTCGTCCGGTCTTTATACCTGTAATATCCGCATTTTTCTTTCCCTTGTATTTTTATTTTTGGTGTATTCCTCGATCGTAGTGACCCTCGTGTACCTTTCAGTGTGTCCTTCCTGTCAACTGTTGAACTGTATACTCGTTATTGTTGTGCGGAACCGCCGTTTCGGGGTTGCCGTGGATCCATTTCGTGTTATTGGTTCCCAAATATTGATTCCTATCGTTTTTATTCTCTTTCCGGATCATTTTTATCATTTTGGGGCCCAAAAGGGGTGTGGGCCGCGGCACAAGGTGTGTGCGCCGCGGCACACAAATTTCTCCAATTGTTGGTCGAGCAAACTGTACTGTGTGCCGCGGCACACCATCCGGTGTCGCGGCACAGTGTCGAGTCAGTGCCGCGGCACACCCGTCCGGTGCCGCGGCACACCCGTGTGACATCTGCGACCGAAACCCGATCAGACGGTGCCGCGGCACCGCCGAAACACAGGAGTAATTTTTGCTTTGTGCCGCGGCACACTTGGTGCGGCACCTGGCGGCACACAAAGCGTGCAATCTCGTTCTTATTAGACGAGATCGGCCATTTCTCCTTCATTCATCACTGCTTGAGAGAGAGGTCTAAGGGGAGAACTTCTCAAGCATTCTTCATTCGGGGTCGATTTTCATCATTTTCCTTCGGTTGTGAGGCCGGATAATCAATCTAACGCGTGTTCTACGGATCTTAGTACTTGAATCTCCAAAGGTAATATCTCTAGAACCCTATTTTCGATTAATTTGGGGGTTTTGGGATTTTCTTCCGATTCGTTCCGTTTTGTTGTTGGATTCATGATGTATACGATTAATATTGTTAGTATCTTTAGTTTTCCTACGGATTCATGGATATTTTGTGGATTTTTACGGAATCGAGAGGGTTTGGTTGTGGTCCGCCCTCGTTGTTATTTTTGGTACGAATATACATGAATCGTAGGCGGGTTTCCGGGTGTATTCCATTTCCGTAATCGTCTAGAGTTAGTTGTGATTGTGTTATTCGAATCGTTAGGTTCATTTCCGCCGGTTCCTCGCGGTCGTGTTCGATTCTTCCTTTCCGTTCGTATCACCGTCTATTAACCGAGGCAAGTACCTTTATGAACTTACAATCTTAATGTATTAGTATTGCATGAGAATTGTGTGTGTGTGTGTGTGTATGCTCACTATGGGTTAGACCCGACGGGGTCTCGGTAGGGGTCCACGGAGGGGTGGATCCGCGAGCTTGCTTTTAACCACTATGGGTTAGATCCGACGGGGTCTCGGTAGGAGTCCACGGAGGGGTGGATCCACGGTTAATTGTGGTGCATTTTTACAAATGTGATTTGATTATGGCATTTCCGGAAATGAGTAATTTGGAACTATGTTTTCTTGAATTGCATGCATTACTATATGTGTAAGATGTAAGTCGTTCATTTGGTTACTTGTACTAGCGTAATTGCTAACCCCTATGGGGACCCGTTTTGGGGAAATTTGTTTTATGAATTTCAGGTCAGGTTCATCGAGACGATGGTCTTTGGACCAAGATATGCGGATGATGGTCGTGCGTGATGATTGTGCACGAGTGGTGTCTTGTTGCTTTCTATCTTTTATCTTTGTGGTCTTTAAACTAATAGAAGTACTCGAGTACTTAAGAACTTTTACTTGTCGGGATTGTATTGTTGTTTATTATGTCGTGATGGATTATGGTGTCATGTTTGACCAGTTGAACCGGGTGAATTATTTTGTTGGGCGTCTTTATGAAGAGGTATTTTTCTGTTGTTTCTGTGAGTCGATGAGTATGATGCTTGTTCAGCCTGGTGGGTCCCATGTAGGGATTCACGGCGCTGTAATATACCTCGGATATCCTGGGGGTGTTACAGAAAATGGTATCAGAACACTAGGTTTATGGATACCTAGGCTTGTCGGTTTATTGGGTCTTGTTGTATTTTGTTTTGCACATCATCATCACGCTGCCATGATTCCGGTACTACCAGTGCCCGTAAGTTTTCCTTTCCTCTGTTCCTTATACTCTTGTATCGTACCTCTAGTTCTCGATTTGCGATCGTTCTTTTCTTGTACTTACCATCGTATGGCTTTTGCTACTTATTTAACTCCAGTATGGATGCTGGAAGAGGTCGTGGTCGTGGTCGCGGTCGTGGTCGTGGACGCGGCCGGGGACGTGGGGCGGCCACGTCACAGTCTTCGGGAGCCGGCAGTACCGGCGACCGTCACAGTCATGCTTCTTCTCAGGAGCGTGCCGACCTTGGTATTGCGGCTGTTATGCAGCAAATGGTGAATCAAATGGCGGCGATAGCTCAGGCGGTTCAGAACCCGGATCCGGCCCATGCTAATCGGGGCGGAGCGGATCGTTGGCTTCAGGATGTCATCAAGATGCATCCTCCTCAGTTTTCGGGAGCTTCAAACCCGATCGGCTGGGAAGGGTGGATCAAGGAGATATCTAAGGTCTTCGTTGCCACTAACTGTCCCGAGGACCGTAAGGTCCCCATTGCCCAGTACTTCCTCACAGGGGACGCTACGGATTGGTGGGAAGTCATTGGGCCCAAAGACCATGTGGCTTCATGGGCCGAATTTCAGGAATTGATGGAGACCGAATATTGCCCGTGGCCGGTCAGACAGGCCCGAGTACACGCCTTCTATGATGCTCAACCACGAGATATTCCCATATCTCAGGCTATTGCCGATTTTAATAAGGAGTTGGGTTATGTGAAGACCCAAGTTGTCGAGGAGAGCGACAAAATTTTCCATTTTTCCAGACGGATGAAATTGTCGATTTGGGACTATATGTCGGGGCTCGTCTGTACTACCTTGAAGGATTACCAGAGTAGGGCCCTTGCTTATGATATGTCTGTGATGGTGAGTGAGGCGGCCCGCGAGAGCAAGAAGCGAGTCTGCACGAATTTTTCGGGCCACAAAGGTGGGGGTCAGCAGAAATTCCAGTCTGCTAACTTTTCCGCTGGTGGTGGCCCAGCTCGATCTACTGGGTTTCCCCGCAGGGCAGCCAGTGCCCCTTCTCGAGAGGTGAAGTGTTTCAACTGTGGCCAGCCAGGCCACATCAGTCGTAATTGTTCGAGTCCTTTGCTGACATGTAATCAGTGTGGCCAGCCGGGTCACAAGGCTGCTTTCTGTGCTGAGAGGGAGAAAATCTTTGGTGCCCGGGCTTCCATTCCAGCGCCTAAGGAACCAAGTGTGAATCAGGGATCGTTTGCTCCTCAATCTTCGCCGAGTGCTGGTCGGGGGAGAGTTCGGGGTCAGCCCTCCAAGGGGGGAGCTTCCAGCATTGGCTCAGCCCATCCGCGTGTCTATGAGATGCGGAGAGCCGATGATCCAGCGGCTACCGTAGCGACAGGTACCGTTCATATTCTTTCTCATCCTGTCAGTGTGCTTTTCGATTCTGATTCTACGCATTCGTTCATATCTCTGGATTGTGTGCGACGTTTGAGTCTCGACCGTTTGACGCCTTGTGAGCCCTTCATCGTTAAGCTTCCTAGCGGTGATAGGATCGTTGGTGATCAGGAGGTTCGAGACTGTTCTGTGTTTATTTGTGAGAGGGCTTGGCCCTCTAATCTTATTGTTGTGGGTATTGAGGGTGAGGACTTAATTCTCGGGGATGATTGGCTCGAGCGGCATGGTGCAATCATGAACTACCGCATGAGAATCATCACCATGTTAGTCGATGACGGCACCGAGCACTCTTTCGTCGGGCGAAAGAGGGGAAACCAGAAATTCGTTATTAACGCCTTGAAGGCGATGAGACTCCTGCGAAAGGGGTGTACCGGCTATTGGTGCTACGCCTTGAAGGCGGAGAGTGGTGGAGTCGAGCTTTCGTCGATTCCAATCGTTAATGAGTTTTCCGATGTTTTTCCTGACGAGTTACCGGGATTGCCACCGGATCGTGAGGTCGAGTTCGCTATAGAGTTAGAGCCGGGTGCGGCTCCTATTTCGAAGGCGCCCTATCGCATGGCACCTTCAGAGATGTCCGAGTTGAAGAAGCAGTTGAGTGAGCTTCTTGAGTCGGGGTATGTTCGACCGAGCGCCTCGCCTTGGGGCGCACCGGTCCTGTTTGTGCGGAAGAAGGATGGTTCACTACGTTTGTGTATCGACTATCGCGAACTAAACAAGGTGACCGTCAAAAACAAGTATCATTTGCCGAGAATTGACGACTTGTTCGACCTGTTGCAGGGAGCTGCGGTATTCTCGAAGATTGATTTGAAATTGGGGTACTATCAGCTCCGGGTGAGAGAGTCCGATGTGCCGAAGACAGCTTTTCGGACGAGATACGGACATTATGAGTTTGTAGTTATGCCTTTCGGGTTAACTAATGCGCCGGCGGTGTTCATGCAGTTGATGAACAAAGTCTTTATCGAGTATTTGGATAAGTGTGTCGTCGTCTTCATTGACGATATTCTTATTTATTCGAGGAACGATGAAGAGCATGCCCATCATTTGCGGATAGTGTTAGACATTTTGAGGGCCGAGCAACTCTATGCGAAGTTCTCGAAATGTGAGTTCTGGCTGACGGAAGTGACGTTTTTGGGTCACGTGATTTCAGAGGGGTTCGTGTAGATCCGCAGAAGATCGAGGCGGTGTTGGATTGGGCACCGCCCAAAAACGTGAGAGAGCTCCGTAGTTTCTTGGGTTTGGCTGGCTACTACCGTAGGTTCGTCGAGGGTTTCTCGAAACTGGATCGACCACTTACACAGTTGCTCCAGAAATCCGAAGTTAAATGCGGAATGACGAGGCGATTCGATTTGAGGAGCTGAAGAAGCGTTTGACTTGACTCCGGTTTTGGCGTTGCCATGTGGCAACGAGGATTCGCCGTTTATAGCGATGCTTTGGGTCGTGGTCTTGGGTGCGTATTAATGCAAAGACGGCAAGACCATTGCCTTTGCGTCGAGACAGTTGAGGCCGTATGAGCTTAACTACCCTACTCATGATTTGGAGTTAGCGGCAGTCGTATTTGCGCTCAAGATTTGGCGTCACTATCTTTTCGGCTCTACATGTCAGATTTTTACCGATCATAAAGTCTGAAATACATATTTACTCAGCGGGAGTTGAATATGAGGCAGAGGAGGTGGTTAGAGCTGATTAAGGATTATGACCTCGAAATCCTTTATCATCCGGGCAAGGCGAACGTCGTGGCCGACGCCTTGAGTCGGAAACCGATTGCATTGCGATCGCTTGAGATCCTTACGTCTCAGTCCGAGCTTCGGCGAGCTTTGATCGAGTTAGATGTTGAGGTTCTGTTGCCGGGAACTGTCGGGCAATTTTGTGCTTTGGAAATTTCGTCGTCTTTGATCGATGAGATTAAGCTGAAGCAGTTAGAGGACCCGATGATTACTCAAATCCGAGAGAACGTTCTTAAAGGAAAGTCTCCTGGATTTGTGATTCACGAAGATGGTGTTCTGAGGTTTCGGGGTCGGCTTTGTGTGCCAAACGACTCGGAGATGAGACAGAGTATTTTGCGTGAGGCCCATGCTACACCTTATTCCGTTCATCCTGGTTCGAGTAAGATGTACAAGGACTTGAGAAGGAATTTTTGGTGGAATGATATGAAGGAGGAGGTCGCGCAGTTTGTAGCAAGGTGTTTGACTTGCCAGCAAGTCAAAATCGAGCACCAGCGACCGGCTGGGCTTTTGCAGTCACTTCCCGTTCCGGAATGGAAATGGGAAGATATATCGATGGATTTCATTACGAGTTTGCCGAGATCGAGGTCGGGCATGAATATGATATGAGTGATTGTCGATCGTCTGACCAAGTCGGCACATTTTCTGGGCATCAAGGACACTTGGGGCCCGGAGAAGTTAGCTCGTGTGTTTATCGCGCAGATCGTGAGGCTTCATGGTACCCCGAAGTCTATTGTTTCGGATCGTGATGGCCGTTTTGTATCGCACTTCTGGCAGGCGGTGCATAAGGCGTTGGGTACCCGGTTGCGTTTGAGTACCTCTTTTCATCCCCAGTCAGATGGACAGTCGGAACGCACTATCCAGACGTTCGAGGACTTGTTGCGTACCTGTGCTCTCGATTGGAGTAGTGACTGGGAGGAACATTTGCCATTGATCGAATTCACGTACAACAATAGTTGGCACGCGTCGATTCGAATGGCACCATTTGAGGCACTTTATGGGCGGCGATGTCGATCACCGATTTGTTGGAATGAGGCGTCCGATTTGGTCGGAACCGAGCCGGATGTCGTTTTAGAGACGAGGCGGAAGATAGAATTAATTCGGGAACGGATGTTGACTGCCCAGAGTCGACAGAAGTCGTATGCCGACATCCGTCGTCGACCTTTGGAATTCGAGGTGGGGGACCACGTTTTGCTAAAGGTGTCGCCGACGAAGGGAGTTTTTCGTTTCAGGAAGAAAGGGAAGTTGAGTCCGAGATTTATCGGCCCCTTTGAAATCCTCGAGCGAGTCGGTAGGTTAGCATACCGTTTGGCGTTACCTCCGGCCTTGAGTCATGTTCATAGCGTTTTTCATGTTTCCCAGCTGAGGAAATATGTCCCGGATCCTAGTCACGTCATCGATTATGGCGAGATTGATATCGCCGAAGATATTACTTTTGAGGAGCGTCCTTTGAAGATTTCGGAGCATCGTGAGAAACGACTGAGGCATAAGACCATCCCTTTGGTCAAAGTGCAGTGGTCGAGACACGGTGTCGAGGAGGCAACTTGGGAAACCGAGGATAGCATGCGTGCTAGGTACCCTGAGTTGTTTGTTTCTTAAGTTTCGGGACGAAACTTATTTTTAGAGGGGTAGAATGTAATATCCGCATTTTTCTTTCCCTTGTATTTTTATTTTTGGTGTATTCCTCGATCGTAGTGACCCTCGTGTACCTTTCAGTGTGTCCTTCCTGTCAACTGTTGAACTGTATACTCGTTATTGTTGTGCGGAACCGCCGTTTCGGGATTGCCGTGGATCCATTTCGTGTTATTGGTTCCCAAATATTGATTCCTATCGTTTTTATTCTCTTTCCGGATCATTTTTATCATTTTGGGGCCCAAAAGGGGTGTGGGCCGCGGCACAAGGTGTGTGCGCCGCGGCACACAAATTTCTCCAATTGTTGGTCGAGCAAACTGTACTGTGTGCCGCGGCACACCCATCCGGTGCCGCGGCACAGTGCCGAGTCAGTGCCGCGGCACACCCGTCCGGTGCCGCGGCACACCCGTGTGACATCTGCGACCAAACCCGACTGTACCGGGTGCCGCGGCACACGCAGGCCGTGCCGCGGCACACTGCCGAAACCTGGGAGTAATTTTTTGGCCTGTGCCGCGGCACACTTCGGCTGTGCCGCGGCACACAAAGCGGTCAACTGTGCAATCTCGTTCTTATTAGACGAGATCGGCCATTTCTCCTCCATTCATCACCTGCGCGAGAGAGAGAGGTCTAAGGGGGGAGAACTTCTCAAGCATTCTTCATTCGGGGGTCGATTTTCATCATTTTCCTTCGGTTGTGAGGCCCGGATAATCAATCTAACGCGTGTTCTACGGATCTTAGTACTTGAATCTCCAAAGGTAATATCTCTAGAACCCTATTTTCGATTAATTTGGGGGTTTTGGGATTTTCTTCCGATTCGTTCCGTTTTGTTGTTGGATTCATGATGTATACGATTAATATTGTTAGTATCTTTAGTTTTCCTACGGATTCATGGATATTTTGTGGATTTTTACGGAATCGAGAGGGTTTGGTTGTGGTCCGCCCTCGTTGTTATTTTTGGTACGAATATACATGAATCGTAGGCGGGTTTCCGGGTGTATTCCATTTCCGTAATCGTCTAGAGTTAGTTGTGATTGTGTTATTCGAATCGTTAGGTTCATTTCCGCCGGTTCCTCGCGGTCGTGTTCGATTCTTCCTTTCCGTTCGTATCACCGTCTATTAACCGAGGCAAGTACCTTTATGAACTTACAATCTTAATGTATTAGTATTGCATGAGAATTGTGTGTGTGTGTGTGTGTATGCTCACTATGGGTTAGACCCGACGGGGTCTCGGTAGGGGTCCACGGAGGGGTGGATCCGCGAGCTTGCTTTTAACCACTATGGGTTAGATCCGACGGGGTCTCGGTAGGAGTCCACGGAGGGGTGGATCCACGGTTAATTGTGGTGCATTTTTACAAATGTGATTTGATTATGGCATTTCCGGAAATGAGTGATTTGGAACTATGTTTTCTTGAATTGCATGCATTACTATATGTGTAAGATGTAAGTCGTTCATTTGGTTACTTGTACTAGCGTAATTGCTAACCCATATGGGGACCCGTTTTGGGGAAATTTGTTTTATGAATTTCAGGTCAGGTTCATCGAGACGAGCGGGTGCTGGACCAGTATGCGGATGATGGCCGTGCGTGATGATTGTGTACGAGTGGTGTCTTGTTGCTTTCTATCTTTTATCTTTGTGGTCTTTAAACTAATAAAAGTACTCGAGTACTTAAGAACTTTTACTTGTCGGGATTGTATTGTTGTTTATTATGTCGTGATGGATTATGGTGTCATGTTTGACCGGTTGAACCGGGTGAATTATTTTGTTGGGCGTCTTTATGACGAGGTATTTTTCTGTTGTTTCTGTGAGTCGATGAGTATGATGCTTGTTCAGCCTGGTGGGTCCCATGTAGGGATTCACGACGCTGTAATATACCTCGGATATCCTGGGGGTGTTACAATACCGATCGCCTATTGAGATGTATAATTCTCGACACAACAATTGTCCCCCAGCTTGCTCCGATGTTGAAGACATGGGGTGAGGTGGTTCTGGCGATCGTTGAGGATAAAGACGGGCGATCCGTTGAGCGGACTTTGGTCTCGGACTTGGGCGATCTGATCGATTGGCGAGCTATCTTCGGTCTTGTACCTGCAATTTTCAAATTTGTCGATCCCTCGTAGAAACCTGATAGTTTCATCATTGAGGAACCGTGCACAGTCGCGGAGTCCGATGGACCGACCTCCATGATTGTGTCTTATGCGCGAGCAACATTCCAGCTGTAAGTTTGTCTCATGACTCATTTTATTGTGAGGGTCCTCCGTTAGGCTGCGCCTCGTCTCGTATTTAAACAAAGGGCGTGCGGTCTTGGTCTGGAGGAGTCCTTGCGCGGGGCGTCGTCGGATTGATCGACTCCACGTCCGTGGCTTGTTAGCTCTTTTCTACCTCGGATCGTCATGTTAGATGGCAATCCTCGACGGTATACGTTGAGACGGGGGTAGGGACGCGTCGCATTGTCCGGGTCCACCAAGTTAGATGATGAACCTTTGAGGGCGGGCGAGCGTGTCCACTGATTTGATTGGAGAGTCCTTCGGCTACGCCCGCCTCGTATTTAAACAAAGTGCGAGCGATCGCAGCCCAAAGGAACCTTGCATGGCCGAAGCAGTCGGTTCCATCGACCACCAGGACCATGGCTGCATTCTTCTACCTCAGATCGTCATATTAGATGTCGACCCTCGACGGTATACGTTGTGCGGGGGAGGCGATCTCGTGCCTTAGTCCATCATTTTAGATGGTGAACTGTAGATGGCGAGCGAGTCCTCCAGATTCGGAGATGTTGCTTGATTCTGGCGATCGGGTTGGAAGACTGATGATCGTCGTTCGGTCGCCGATCGCATTACTCATAGGTTAAAAAGTAACCTTTGCCTCGCCAAAAAGTCTGTGGCTTTGGCGCGGAAGATCGCATAGGTCGGGGGGATGTCCTTCGTAAGATGCCTGAACATAGGCGAAAGACCATGGAATCCCCCTAGGACCAAGTATAGGGAGATCTCGTCGCTTACGGGCTCGCCGTTGAGGATTATCTCGTCCACCCGGTCGATGTAGTCTGCGTCGGACTCTTCTTCCCCTTGCCTGATCTGCATCATGCGGTGGGGACCTTCCGGCCGAGCGACCTTGGCGGCGAAGTACGCTGTGAAGTTGTTCGCCAGTTGATCAAAGGAATTGATGGATCGCGGCGGTAATGAGATGTACCATCTATGGGCTAGGTCGCCCAGCGTTAGCGGGAACATTGGGCACCTGGTCGCGTTTGATGCCCCACACCCGGTCATGTAGATCCGAAACTTGCTCAGGTGAGTCTTGGGATCCGACCTTCCCTCGTATAAAGGTATTTGCGGAGGAGCGATCTTACACTGCACGAGGGCGAGCTCGATGCGGACTGCGAGTGGCTCGTTCGGCCCGACGATCTTTCTATTGGCGTCTGGCCCAGTTTCTAGGAGCGCCTTCATGTTTTTGAGCTGGCGTTGCATCGCGGCCATCGCTATAGCTTGGTCGCTCGTGGTTTGGCTCTCAGAGTGGGTGCCGAGGCGATCGTGTACCGATCTCCTGGTTCCGCGGTAGGCGATGAGGTCGTCGCCGCCGATCTTGGCTCTTTGGCGAGGAGCCAGATGGTTGGCCTGCCTTCTGAGAGTTGGGTATGCTGAACTTCTGGTGACGGATTCGGGCCTCGTCGTCTCGTGGCTGGGGCCGGACTGCCCCGGTCGCCATGATGGGTCGCTTCCTAGGCGGCTGAAGACGGAGGTGTCCCGCCTTGCGAGCGCCTCTTCTTGCGAATCGGGGCCTTCCGTTTGCTTACGCGGCGGATGGCCGAGGGGGTTATAGCGGGCGCGTCGAAAGCTCTTCGTCGCTCCTGTAGGATGGCCATGGCCTCTTCGATCTGATCCGCGGTTTGGAACTGATCGAGCGAGAGGCCCGGTCCGTCCCTCGGGGGCGGATCGAGAGTTTCGGGTCGCCGCGGCTACCCTCCGCCATAGGCTGGGGTTCGGATTGAGACGGAATGAGGCGTCCGGCGGATTGGCCAGCGGCTTTCTTCGATGTGGAGGCAGAAGTCATGATTCTGAAAGCTTTCTTTGAAGCGTAGTGAGTGTCACTTCAAGTATATGCCCCGAGAACAGTGAGTGTTCTCCGGGACGGTAGGAATAAAAATGAAGGTTTAGATGCCCTTCTTCTAGCGCCAATTGTTGCTGCCCAAAATATTACCTGGAGATAGATATTGCTGGAATGGACGGACAACAAACAAGGTGCGAGAGCACGTCCGAGGGAATGGAAATAACACAAGATTTGTCGGGTTTGTTAGGCCCGGGCTTGAATGCTCTCGCGAGATGTTATTAATAAGAATACGTCTGAGTACAAATATTAATGTAAGAATGCGATTACAATGAGTGTAAAAGATCCTAGTTATCTAGTTGTTGAGTGCTTGCCGGAAGAACTTGAGTTGCTCTGAGTTCTTGTTCTCGTTTCTGCCGACCGTCTTATGGGTTAAGAGGCCTCGAGAGTGAGAAAGAAAGATGTCCGAAGTGTATAGCGTTGCCAAGAGAGTGAAAGCCAAGCCAAAAGCCAGAGAGGTTTCCAAGTGTAGGAAGCCTTCTATTTATAGGATCTGAGATGCCCTTCTCTGACGGGCGATCGCCTTCCTTGTAATATAATAAGGGGCGGTCATCTTTCCGCACATGGGCTGTCTGCCTTGAAGTCCGCGGCTGTTGCTGGCAGCCAGCTGTGCGGTTCAATGAGGAGCCTGCACGCGTCCTGCGTCGCGAATTATACATCTCAACACCCGTCCGAACCGAATCCGGCAGGTTCAGTCGATACTCGGCTCGATCCGGGACAACTCGACTCGATTTCAGAAAAACAATACTCGACCCGAGTTCGAGCATACCCGACTCGAGTCCGACCCGTTTGCAGCTCTAGATGCAAGCGAACTTATTCGTGATGTGTTTATTCTCAATCATCCCCTCTTGGATTATATTATTTTGTTTTTTGTTTCAATGATATGAGGTTTCTTGGGATTGGAGAAGTTATGACGTTGGATAGGACGATGTGGAGGGAGCGAATTCGGGTAGTTGATTATATTTGAGGGTTTTTGTTTTTTCATAATGGCTATTACTATTTTTTATTTATTTTTTATTATTTATTTATTTTTGCATAATTATTTCTATTTTATTTTTTTATTTTTTTTACCTAAACTTTTTACCTAAACTTTTTACCTTCACTTTTGTTTTTTCATGGTTGTTCTATTGGAGACGACTTGACGTTTTCAAATATTGATTCTTGTTCGTCGACCCCAAAGCATTTTGTTGCTGTTGTTGTTGATAGTTATTTTTTCATACCTTTAAGTTAGGCTCACGTTCCTCATATATTAATTCATCAAGATTGTTGTATTATAGCTCGAGTAAAAGCTACTACGTGCTTTAACTGTATTCGACAAATTACAAATGCTAAGAAAATCTCCTATACGGTTTGATTTCTGGTCCTGTATATTATTTGTGTTTCTAAGTTTAGTAATTAGTTTGTTGTCTTTAAATTGTAAATCACATGTAATTCATTTAAATTTAATAATAAAAAGTAAAAAATGTAATGTTTTTAATGTGTTATTTTGTGGAGTTGATAATTAAACGTAATCCCTTTTTGGTAATGTGGTACTTATTTACAATTTTTTAGAAGTAACAATAATTATGTTGTAATTTACTACATGTTACATTTCTAATAAAATAATATAGTTTAAAGAGAGATTGTTATGCTTTTATTTCAAAGATATTATCGTCTTTATCTTTTGGCGTGTTTGAAATGATTGTGAAAATAATTTTTAGCGCAGTGGATTAGGTGCATGGCGACCACAATACTGTAATATTCCTTGTTGGCTTTGAGGGTGTTGCATCTTTCCATGTTTCACAGTACGTTGTCACATAACTTTGATGATGCAAGTCTCAAATCATTATCCAAAACTTTCAGCAACTTTGCTTTTCAATCCCATTTGAAATAACTTTTCTAGGCATCCTCGATAAATCGTTTATAAAAAAGTATTATTCCATAAGACAACAACCAATATCAATTATCTAGTATTTACAGAAATTTTTCTCAAATCATTTTCAAAAATTTTTTTGAAATCCTTTTGAAACACAGTTTATTTCAAAATCATTTCAAACACTAGAAGTCATTAATTCGAATGATTTTCGAATCATTTCAAAATATCAACGTAGAAGTGTTGAATTCATAGCACGAACAAAACCATATGAAAATCACAGTTTATATATATCCAGTTGCAATTTATACATAAAGCACGATCGAATACTTGTCTGGCGACTTTCAGGACAAGAACATTTCGAATGGTTTGTAATTAGATTTCGAAACTCTGAAATTTACGACCTACAACAAGGAACATGAGGTAATCGACATTAGGGATACTTATTCTAATCGAAATAACATCGAAAACCTTAATTGAATCCCTTAGGGGACTTTTATCGAACACTTCGCGGATGGTATCTGATTATGATGATTCAAACGAAAGATTTAATTCCCGTTCCACTAAAATCGATAAGAACAGTCCCAGAATACTCGATATATAACTATTTACGAATTCTAAACAACAATTCATCAAGAATTTATAAAAATAAGTTTAAGGTTCAGGGCCAGATTACCTCCAATCTGGCGAAACCGTTGAAATCGGCTGAAGAGAACTTGCTAATTTGATTCTCGAGCATTGATTACATGTTTAAACTGTCTGGAATCGGGTCGGAATGGGATGACTAGGTGAGGGTCGGAGCTAAGGAGATTTGGCCTACAATGGCCATAACCAACCTTTAAATAGGCTGTTGCCCATTGTTAAGGCGGTGACAGCATAACATACATTATGCATAGTTGCTAACGTATATTATGGAGGTTCTGACATGAAACAGGAAAAATCTCGAAACCTTAAGGCGGTCACTGCATAATGTACGTTATGCATAATGGTTAGCGTACGTTATGGGAGTCCAAAATTAGAACAGGAACACTCTCGAAATCCTACTAAGTCGGTTGAGTACATCTGATAACGTACGTTATCCTTGGTCACATCTTGCCCATGGTCCAATTGGTGGTCACAGCTCGGACGTCAAGTCTAGGACGGATTTAAGAATGATAAAAGGACCTTCAAATGTTAAAGCAATTTCGTAAGGTTGAATGACAACGTCTAAGAACTCTAACGAATGTGATATGACTACTAACATCACGATAATACTCGGCATTAACACAGTTCGGGTTAACGACGCAAGTTGAAACTGAAATAAAATACAACACATAAAAGAAAATAGGTTGTTCGAGTGAAATCGTGAGTTTTGCAATGAGAATAGTGTCAATCAATCACTAGTCTCAAGATAGCACGAAGGACGTCGTATATTCGATACGTATCGATATTCAGAATCCCGAAAGTTTAACGATAGGTTAAGAATGAAGAGTGGCAACAGTTACAAGTTCAACAACACGGCAAATAATTCATAAAATGGGTCGCAGATTAGAAGTTATTTAGGGGTAAAAATCTGGGGTCTCACACCCTCTCCCCCTAAAAAGAAGTTTCATCCCGAAACTTAAGATGCAATAGGAAGAACGTTACAAGTTTGCAGGGAATATTGGGTGAAATGTAACACCCCAAACTAGGCGGATATTACAGTGCCGTGGACCCCCGACTGGGACCCACCAGGCGAATGGAAAATGATGAATTACACAGGGTAAATGTAGTACCGAACCACATTATAACATCAATTACTCCGAGTAGGAGTTTCATACAACACACCCAGGATAATAGAATACATGTGTATCTTATGTGACGATAAAATACACGACCTTTGAATGAAATGAGTATTCGAACTAATGTCTCAATGAATAAATAAAGAAAACTCGAATGATCAATAAATGATCAAAGGACTGGGCCCTTCTAGTATCACTGACTCCCGCCGTCAACGTGTTCTCCTCGCGCCTTTGCCTTGCCATGACTGAAAAACAATATCCCCAAACGGGTCGATTATACAGAGCAACAATCCTCAAGGGTTGAAAATACACAATTATGATTAATCAAGTTATGAAATATTCTTAGCTATGAATTACGCTGGAGAGGAGTATCATAGTACGCCTGTAATATTCTCGTGAGTGTACAACACCCGTCCGTGTACCTAATTAGTCTCACGGTGTAACGCTTTCCCGTGTGCACGGTCTAATGTATCGGTGAACCCAATACAATAACCATCGTGTGCCCGACTAAAAATTCTACACAGCCACACCCGGCCACGCAATATGAACCCAGAAGGTCATATGAACGAGAATGACCGTAATGAATATCAATGAATAAGTAATAATCTGACAAAGTCAAGAATGACTCACCGAGATGAGAGTAATAATGAAATGAATGATAGCTCAACGAAAAGATTGGAACCGCTGCTCTTATGACTGAAGTGATTAATTGACAATAACAAGTTTTAATATGATTAATACAATGATGAATGAGTTATGATTACGAATAATCAACAACAAAAGGTATGAATATCCTTTTAGCCGAGTAAGAATTAACTTACACAACAACGATGAAGAATGTCCGTCCACGAACAACGTCCTAACCAAGATACCGGTCGCTCGAACAACCTTAATTCAATACAATTGCCAACAATCCGATCAATAACGAATTAAACACGAATATAACGAACTCAAGACGTCGATACGATTAAACCAAGTTCATTGGGGCATTATATCGAACACTTTGAGGCCAACTTTGATTGATTACCACTAAACCTCAATAATACCAACTTCAAATCCCCAAGAAGTGTTTCAAAACAACAAAACATCTCCAATACGATCAATAATCCGTTATGAATATCCAAAAACGTGATTATAACAACAATTAATCGGAAATCCCCAAATCCAACTCGATATTCAAAGTGTTCTTGAATAAATCTCTCAATAATCCAATGAATCCTTATACAAACTCATAATCATATACATATCCCTTCATATAACATGATTATAACGTCCAAAACATCAAAACTCAACACAAAATCGAAATCCAAGGTGTTGAAGAAATTACCTCTTGAAGATCCAACCACTACGATCCGAAGAACACGAGTTAAAACGAGTATCCAAGCTTCTCAAAGGAATGAAGATGATGAAGATTACACACTCAAGTGATTGATGATGATAAAATCTCTCTCTCAACCCTCTCTCTCGGATGAAGAAGGAAAAAAGAAGAAGTGAGGAGAAATGACCCGGCCAAGTCATTAAATACTACCGGAAGTTACGGCCGTAACTCGGCCCTCTTACGGCCGTAATTTTCCAAGTCAACGGCCCTACGGCCGAATCGCCAACTCAGACGGCCGTAACTCGCTTCGTCCAAAGCTCGCCGACAGACTTACGGCCAGAACCGATCCCGAGTTACGGCGTAACCCGCCTTCAAAAACATCCGCCGACACCCTTACGGCCAGAACCGCACACCTTACGGCCGTAACTCGATGATACGCCGTAAGTCACCCTTGGTCGACAACACCCAAAATTCACGAACACCACTTACGGCCGTATCTCACCTTCCTTACGGCCGTAACTCACCTTCGCCAAAAATGGCTCGGTAGACTGCTTGACGCCAGACGGCCAGAATCGGCCGCCTTACGGCCGCACTGCCGACTTACGGCCGTACCACACAAGACCTTACGGCCGTAAGTCCCTTTCGCCCAAATGGCCTAAAAACACGAACCCTTGTTACGGCCGTAACCCAAAGTCCTTACGGCCGTAACTCGAAGGCCGCCAAGTTGAAAAATTCGATAACTCCGATTCCTCGCTACGATGATGAATGATCCGACATAACATACGAATGTGAAAATGAACAAGTCTAAAACAAGCCACCGATGAAGCCCCAAAGATACGACTACCAATCACGATGAAAACAACAATACTCCCGGTCTCTAAACGGAGATGACATGCCGATCGCAGAATCGATATACGATTACAACAAGCCAACGGTGAACACAAATGAATGAATCAAGAATGATGAGTGATTATTAACGAGTGAGAAATACCGAGTGACAATTACTGATCGATAATTCTTGAATGAAAATGAATGAATTACAACCGAGTATTACATACTCCCCTTAAAAAGAGTTTCGTCTCAAACTAAGGGTCAAACAACTCGGGATAACTCCCGCATACTATCCTCGGTTCCCGTAGCTTCTTCGACTCCGTGTCTAGACCACTCGAATTTTAACCAAAGGAATAGTCTTATTCCTCAACCGCTTGATTCGCCGCTCTAAAACTCGAATAGACGTTCCTCATATGAATGATCGTCGGCGATCTCGAGGCCGAATCAAGTATGTGACTCGAGTCGGCAACATACTTCCGCAACCGAGAGACATGAAACACATTATGAATTCGGCTCAACGCCGAGGTAAAGCCAATCGATAAGCTAACTCGCCCACCCGATCCAAAATCTCAAACGGTCCAATGAATCTCGGACTCAACTTTCCTCTTCCCAAAACGGAAGATACCACGACTGGGATACCTTGACCAACACATGGTCACCAGCCTCGAACTCTAATGGTCGCATTTACGGTTATCTCGCATATGATTTCGCCGACTATGAGCGGTCAACAAACGACTCGATCAAAGCTACCTTCTCACGGCGGCTATAAGCATATCGGGCTCGGTGCCGATTGATTCGATAAGTCGTCCCAACACAACGGAGATCGACAACGACGACCATACAAGGCCTCGTAAGGTGCCATCTTGATCGAAGCATGCCAACTATTATTATACGTGAACTCGATCAATGGTAGTTGGGCTTCCCAATCGTTTTCCAATCGAGGACGCATGCCCTCAACATGTCCTCTAATGTCCGAATGGTCCTTCTCTCGATTGTCCGTTGACCGAGGATGAAAAGCGATCGAGACTAAGCCGAGTTCCCATAGCACGATGAATCGATTTCCAAAATGCGACACAAACCGTCCGTCACGATCGAAACGATACTTTTAGAGTACCGTGCGATCGACTATCTCTTTGATGAACAGTTGAGCAAGTCTCTCGGACCCCACGTTTCCTTGATCTCAAGGAAATGAGCCAATTTGGTTAAGCGGTCCACGATCACCTGATCGTGTTCATGCCACGACGACTGCCGGCAAACTCGTGATGAAATCCATAGAAATGTCTTCCCACTTCCATTCGGGAATAGGAAGAGGTTTCAAAGATACCCGCCGGTCGCTGATGTTCAATCTTAACTTGTTGACAGGTTAAGCATCTCGAAACAAATTCTGCGACTTCTCGCTTCATATTACTCCACCGGTAATTTTGTTTCAAGTCCTTGTACATCTTGCTAGACCGGATGAACGGAATAAGGGGTAGCATGAGCTTCTTTCAAAATCGAGTTTTTCAACTCGTCATTTGCCGGTACGCACAACCGATTCTTAAACCTCAAAAGTCCATCCTCGTGGACCACAAATCCAGGGGCTTTCCCGAGCCACATCCTCTCGGATGCGCAACAATGATGGGTCCGAACTCGATTCTCTCGGATTGCCTCCTCGAGTGATGATGAAATCTCTAACATACAAAGCCGCCCGAACTCGCTGCACTCGATCTCGGTCTAAGGAATTCCTGAAGCTCCTTCGAATCAATTAAACGGCAAGCATCCGCTCCCGAACGGACTTACGACTCAAGGCGTCGGCGACAACGTCGCCTTGCCCGGTGGTAGAGGATCTCAATATCATAATCTTTGAGTAATTCCAACCACCGTCTCTGACGCATATGTAACTCCTTCTGAGTAAATATATACTTGACCCTCTTAGGCTCGGTGAATATCTGACAGGTGTCGCCATAAAGGTAATGACGCCAACTCTTCACAGCGAACACCACGGCTGATAGCTCCAGGTCGTGGGTCGGATAATTAACCTCGTAAGGTCTCAATTGCCGTGAAGCATAGGCAATGACCTTCCTGCTCGCATGAGCACACATCCGAGACCCCGTCCGACGCATCACTATAAACCACAAATCCTTCCGTCCCTCGCGGCAAGGAAAGTACAAAGCCGACATTAACCGGCTCTTGAGTTCCTCAAAACTCCGTTGACACGCGTCGGACCACATGTATTTCTTATCCTTCCGCAAAAGGTTCGTTAAGGGTTGAGCGATTCGAGAAAATCCCTCTACAAATCGCCGATAATAACCCGCTAATCCGAGGAAACTTCGGATTTCCTTAACGTTCTTCAGAGGTAGCCAATCTCGAATAGCCTCCATCTTCTGAGGATCGACACGAACTCCGTCTGATGAAATTACATGTCCGAGAAAAGTCACCTCGGACATCCAGAACTCACATTTAGAAAACATCCCATAAAGTTGTTCTCGTCTCAACACATCGAGCACTTGATGAAGGTGAAACTCGTGCTTCTCCCGGTCACGAGAATAAATCAAAATGTCATCGATGAAGACAACAACAAACCGATCCAAAAAGTCGATGAAGACCCGATTCATTAACTCCATGAATACCGCAGGTGCATTAGTCAATCCGAACGGCATAACCACAAACTCATAATGACCATAGCGTGTTCGAAACGCCGTCCTCGCGATATCCGACTCTCGGATCCGCAACTGATGATATCCAGACCTTAAGTCGATCTTGGAGAATACTGAAGCTCCCTGAAGTTGATCTAAGAGATCATCAATACGGGGTAAGGGATACTTATTCTTGATCGTCACCCTGTTCAACTCCCGATAATCAATACATAAGCGGAATGAACCATCCTTCTTCTTGACAAATAACACTGGCGCTCCCCACGGGACGCACTCGGTCGAATATAACCCTTCTCGAACAACTCTTCAAGTTGGTTCTTTAACTCCTGCATTTCGGTCGGGGCCATCCAGACGGTGCCTTCGATATCGGGACGTACAGTGTTCCAACTCAATCGTGAATTCCACATCCCTCGTGGAGGCAAACCGTAGCTCGTCTGAAAAACATCGGCATATTCCCTCACCACCGGAATATCCGTTAACATTATCGATGACTTCTCGGTTTTGGCCATATAGCACCAATAACCGACACATCCTCGATTGAGTAACCTTACCGCTTTCATTGAATTAATGACCTTACTGCAATGTAGGATTACCTCCTGAAACACACATTCAACTCCATCGTCGAAATGATAGTGACCATACGCTACGGACATTAATGATGGCATCATGACAATCCATCCAATCAATACCCAAGATGACGTCGCCCTCGGCAAATCTACCACGATTAGGTCCGCCGCCATACACGACCATGAAATCAATCGACAATTCCGAATCTCCCGACACGATAATTCGTCTACCATCGGTAGGCCAATGACATAAGGCTCACAACTAGTAGCACTACCCGCACGTAGTCTACTCAAACATGACTCGGAAATGAATGAATGCGATGCACCAAGATTTCGAAAAGAGTACACACAAAGTTGAGATAGAATATCGAGTGTACACGAGATCATTCGGGCCTCTGGATCATAGGTCTTCTTCATCTCATAAATCCGGGCTTGCTAGTCCCAGACCGACGCTCCTGTCACTGGCTAAAAGCTCCACCTTTAGACGCTCCCGCTGCTTTTAAACGACGCTGATTGAGTGGCCCGATTCTGAACGGCCGATCGCTTAGGGGCCCGAGATGACGTCCCGAGTAGGTTTGGAGTCCCTACGGCAAAAACGGGCCTTATGCCCGGCAATTCCACAATTATGACATGTGATAGTCTGCCTCGGACACTTGGTACCGAGGTGACCAAGTTCCCGCATTATAACAGTGATGGCCGAACCGCCGCTCGAGACCGAGATTCCGCGGGTTTAGACGCTAGGGGAGGTCGCTCAGAAAAAGTAGAGCCCGCCCGCGGTTTCTTGAAAGTGGCCCGACTCCCGTCAGACTGATTACGGTTCTTGGACTTCTTGCTAGCAGACGAAGGTTGCTGCTTAGCAATTTCCTTAGCCGTAAGCTCGTAAGTAAGAGCCTTCTCAATGAACTCGACCAACGTGGTGCAATTATGATTAAGTAACTGAAGTCTCATACGGGGTTTCAGCCTCTTGCTGAAATACTTGATCTTGTCCGCTTCTGAGTGAATGATAGATGAGGCGAACGGAAGAAGTTCCTGAAATTTTTCGGCGATGGCGAGAACATCATCATCCGCCGAAAGGTCGGGAGTGAGTAATTCCGACAACTTGGCCTCCCTGAGTGGGGCCGGATAATACCTCTCCATCATGAGAGTTTTGAACTGATCCCATGTACAAGATCCTTCGGTGGGCTTCAACGACAACCACCAAGAATGAGCGCTCTTACCCAGGTAGTAAGCCGCAACAGAAACTTTGTGTCCTTCCGGACACTCCACCATAGCAAACAACTTCTCGAAATGTTCGAGCCAATGAATAATATCTCGGCTGACGAGCCCTCGAAAGTCGGTGGCCTGCGCGAGAGATGTCGCCGATGATATTGCTCACATTCCTCTCTTGCCTCCGAGGTGGCGGCGGAGGAGCCCGTTGATTCGAGTAGTGGAGTTATGCATCGTCTCCATCAACCGAGCCATCCGGGTCATTTGGGGCTATCATGCCCCGCATAAATGCGAGTGGGTCAACCGGACACCCTCCGACCGAGCCGTGTCCCGGTACGACTCCCGATAATGAATGATCGCGTCCTGTGTGAATGAGTGGCGCTGCCGCCGCCGCTGAATTAGCATTATTCCCGGCATTTGCACGGTATTCGCACGAGTTCCTGGATTCGGCCCGCCCACGCCTCGTCCTCCACGCCCTCTCGCCACCCTTTCCATATCAAGTGGAAAGTCATATGATGATTATACATCTCGCATGAGTATCACATTATGATTATATTATGAAATAATGAAAATGAGCATACGCGCTCAAATACAACGATTACATGAATGATTGATTGACGTGACATGATTATCCGATGAAGTTCTTGAAATGATTATCTTAGATGAGTTAACAAGATTAATGATCCGATCTTCCCGATCAACAATGAACAATGAAATGAATTGATCGATTAATGAGTTAACTCGACCGTCCTGGCCAAAATGACAATGATGATTGAGGATTGTTAATCGATGAATTATGAATGAATGATTAATGCCGTAAATTATACCATGGCATTAGAAATCTTACGATTCTTGGTCCGATTGGCTCGGCATTTGCACAGAGTCACACGTGACGCGAAAGTCCAATGATACTAGTCCGATGACGATGATTTCAAATGAGACATGACTTGGAGGGTAGTATTCAAAACCACGCTCCGATACCAACTCGTAACACCCCAAACTAGGCGGATATTACGGTGCCGTGGACCCCGATCGGGACCCACCAGCGAATGGAAAAGGATGAATTACACAGGTAAATGTAGTACCGAACCACATTATAACATCAATTACTCCGAGTAGGAGTTTCATACAACACACCTGTGATAATAGAATACATGTGTATCTTATGTGACGATAAAATACACGACCTCGAATGAAATGAGTATTCGAACTAATGTCTGCATTGGAATAAATAAAGAAAACATGAATGATCAATAAATGATCGAAAGGACGGGCCCTTCTAGTATCACTGGGACTCCCGCCGTCAACGTGTTCTCCTCGCGCTTTGCCTTGCCATGACACGAAAAACAATATCCCCAAACGGGCCGGGCTTATCTGAACAACAATCCTCAAGGGTTGAAAATACACAATTATGATTAATCAAGTTATGAAATATTCTTAGATATGAATTACGCTGGAGAGGAGTATCATAGTACGCCCGTAATGTTCTCGTGAGTGTACAACACCCGTCCGTGTACCTAATTAGTCTCACGGTGTAACGCTTTCCGTGTGCGGCCTAATGTATCGGTGAACCCAATACAATAACCATCGTGTGCCCGACTAAAAATTCTACACATACCACACCCGCCACGCAATATGAACCCAGAAGGTCATATGAACGAGAATGACCGTAATGAATATCAATGAATAAGTAATAATCTGACAAAGTCAAGAATGACTCACCGAGATGAGAGTAATAATGAAATGAATGATAGCTCAACGAAAAGATTGGAACCGTCGTTCCTTATGACTGAAGTGATTAATTGACAATAACAAGTTTTAATATGATTAATACAATGATGAATGAGTTATGATTACGAATAATCAACAACAAAAGGTATGAATATCCTTTTAGCCGAGTAAGAATTAACTTACACAACAACGATGAAGAATGTCCGTCCACGAACAACGTCCTAACCAAGATACCGGTCGCTCGAACAACCTTAATTCAATACAATTGCCAACAATCCGATCAATAACGAATTAAACACGAATATAACGAACTCAAGACGTCGATACGATTAAACCAAGTTCATTGGGGCATTATATCGAACACTTTGAGGCCAACTTTGATTGATTACCACTAAACCTCAATAATACCAACTTCAAATCCCCAAGAAGTGTTTCAAAACAACAAAACATCTCCAATACGATCAATAATCCGTTATGAATATCCAAAAACGTGATTATAACAACAATTAATCGGAAATCCCCAAATCCAACTCGATATTCAAAGTGTTCTTGAATAAATCTCTCAATAATCCAATGAATCCTTATACAAACTCATAATCATATACATATCCCTTCATATAACATGATTATAACGTCCAAAACATCATAACTCAACACAAAATCGAAATCCAAGGTGTTGAAGAAATTACCTCTTGAAGATCCAACCACTACGATCCGAAGAACACGAGTTAAAACGAGTATCCAAGCTTCTCAAAGGAATGAAGATGATGAAGATTACACACTCAAGTGATTGATGATGATAAAATCTCTCTCTCAACCCTCTCTCTCGGATGAAGAAGGAAAAAAGAAGAAGTGAGGAGAAATGACCCGGCCAAGTCATTAAATACTACCGGAAGTTACGACCGTAACTCGGCCCTCTTACGGCCGTAATTTTCCAAGTCAACGGCCCTACGGCCGTAACCGGCCAACTCGTACGGCCGTAACTCGGCTTCGTCCGAAAGCCTGCCGACAGACTTACGGCCGTAACCGATCCTGAGTTACGGGCGTAACCCGCCTTCGTCAAAAACATCCGTCGACACCCTTACGGCCGTAACCGCACACCTTACGGCCGTAACTCGGATGATACGGCCGTAAGTCACCCTTGGTCGACAACACCCAAAATTCACGAACACCACTTACGGCCGTATCTCACCTTCCTTACGGCCGTAACTCACCTTCGGCCAAAAATGGCTCAGAGCTCGCTGACGCGCACGGCCAGACGCCGGGCCTTACGGCCAGACTGCTCGACTTACGGCCGTACCACAAGACCTTACGGCCGTAAGTCCCTTTCGTCCAAATGGCCTGAAAACACGAACCCTTGTTACGGCCGTAACCCAAAGTCCTTACGGCCGTAACTCGATGCTGGCCAAGTTGAAAAATTCCGATAACTCCGATTCCTCGCTACGACTGATGAATGATCCGACATAACATACGAATGTGAAAATGAACAAGTCTAAAACAAGCCACCGATGAAGCCCCGTGTATACGACTACCAATCACGATGAAAACAACAATACTCCCGTCGGTCTCTAAACGGAGATGACATGCCGATCGGTAACTGATATACGATTACAACAAGCCAACAGTGAACACAAATGAATGAATCAAGAATGATGAGTGATTATTAACGAGTGAGAAATACTGAGTGACAATTACAGACTGATAATTACTGAATGAAAATGAATGAATTACAACCGAGTATTACATGAAATGGGTCTAAATAATAATACATCATATTTTCACTTGAACAATCAGTCAACAAGATTATGATTATGAATTCCCTCCTTCTGTTTATGTTCACATGTTCTTTTCAAAAAGTTTCTAACACACGCATCAATTTCCCAAAAGAAAATGCCCAACTAAAAATGCTTGATTTATCATCATATATTGCTATTACTTTCTTAAGATGAATCAGGAAAGAATTTTCAATATCGTTGTCCTGACTGGATCACCGTACCACAGTTACATTATCAAACCTTACTTGCATGATTAACCATAAGGTTAGTTTCAAAAAGTCCGAATAAGATTAAAATTCCTTAGATGCCAGGTTTTTTTTTCTAATCACTAAAACCTCTGAGGAATATTTGTTGAGTGATTGCCATTATATGGTTCGTGATTGATGTTTGCTTGCTAGATTTTGTATGGTTATGATACTTGTACCAGCACGTTCGATTTGCTAACCCCTTAAATGGGGGAAATGAGTTTCATGCGTTTCAGGTATGCTTAGTTCGATGGAGCAGCCACAGAGTCGGCATGGGAGATGACAAGCTACGATACTAATCATTTGGGAATGAGAGTTCTTTGTATTGTTGAGTTGTATTCTAGTTTTGCTGCATTGTATTTTGACCCCTGTGTGGGTGATGGATTCAAATTAAATACTCGCAAGTGTACGGATCGCTCTTGTAGTAAGCGGCAAGTAACTCCGAGGTCGATCTCTCGAGGAATTGGAAACGGTTTAAAATTCGATAATGTTCGGCAAATAGTCGAATGAACAAAAGTAAATTAAATTAAAATACATCATTGGTTGATTATGATTACAATTACTAATGCACAAAATTTAAATTGAACTAAGTGATATCAACACCAATTTGATAGTCGGATAAATGAGAGATAACAATAATGAGATTAATATGGGAATTTAGAGTCACCGACACACACGTAATCAATTATTAGTTCCGATACTCAAATAAATAAAGTTAGGAATTATCGATTGCTCACGATTAAAAGAAATCCGTTTGATGGCGGAAATTCTAAAAATCACGATTGTTCTCAACGAAAATTAAGGGATACTCTTTTGATGGGGACGAAACCCTAGCTAACAATCAATTAACCGACTACTTTTGATGAGGTAAATCGTTAAAAGATCGCGAAAAAGCTCGAGAACATTCACAATCATTTCTTTCGGTCGTTTGATGGCGAACACCGATAAAAACCTCGATTCGAATAATAATAACAACAATGAAAAAGGTTTGATGATCTAATTCAAAAGTTCTTAAACGAAGAACGAACAAGAGGAACAATCCCAAACTTTATCCGAAAATCGAAAGGAACTAATAATCAAAAACATGTGTGTGGCTATATCTAAAAACCCATATGAAGTGTTTAGCCACACATGATTAATTCAACAACAATAATGGAAATCAAGAACAAAACATGGTAAAAACTTCCCTTGTAAATGCCGAAATCGAATTCGAAAAGGTTTGATGATCTTCTTACAAGAACTCACAACAAATTTATACAAGGAATTATTATATCTCACTAAAGTATTTTTCTCACTCCAAGAACACACAAGGAAGATGATGAAAATCTCTCTCTTTCCCACTCTTTTGGTGTTTTTCCTCCTAATCTTGTGTTTTTCCACAAAATATCTTCTTCACAAGACAAGTACACCTCTCAAGGGGTCACTCCACTTTGTTTTATAGCCAAAAATCAAGACAAAGGCTTAAAATATGCAAAGATGTCAAGGAAAGTGACATGAAACAAAAAGTGGCACGGCCGTGTCCAGGACACGGCCGTGTCGCATCAAGCCGAATAATCGAAAGTAGTCTGCCGAGAGGCTCGGCCGTGTCCGTGACACGGCCGCAAAAGACTATGCGGGAAAGGTGAAATGGCCGAAGTGACTCGGCCGTGTCCCAAAAGGCACGGCCGAGTCCTTCTCATCCGGAAAGTGCGATACTGAATGAGACCCGGCCGTGTCCCATGGCACGGCCGAGTTACTGATGCCGCCGAGCGCCTGCCGCACCCTAATTGAGTTGCACGGTGCAGCCTAGTCCGTTGCTCGGTGCACTTAGTCCGGTTGCACAGTGCACCTAGTCCGGTTTTTGGTCTTCTTGGCATGATCCTTCGTTCTTGTATCAATTCACCTCGGATTTTAGCATATGATATACCGTTTGAAGCTAATTTCACGAGGAATTTATATCAAAGGAGAATACATCTCAATTCGGAGTGTAGATTCTGGTATTTAGGAGATTCGGCCGATCTTGCTTAAATCTTTCATCGTTTTAGGCCCCGTTTTAGCTTTTGATTGTCATAAACTCCAATATTAGCAATGAAAGCGCATATTTCACCACAATCTTCGTCCGGATACCTACAAAACAAAAACACAACATACCACGCGTAAAAAGGGCAAAAACACTCGAAAACAAATGAAAGTGCGACTCGATAGAATGTAATGAGACGATCAAAAATCGACTCATCAAATCCCCCCAAACCTAAACTTTGCTTGTCCCCAAGCAAAAATAAATAAAACACACGACAAAGAAAACGAGAAGGTTTGAATAATCAAGTTAATCATCGGGTATACATACAATCAACCGGGGATGTAAAAGTATCGTAAAGTCTCGTAATTCATCATGGAAGCCTAAACTCACAAATGAGTGGAAAGCAATGGCACTAGATCGAACATGCAAGAAAACAAGTCTTAATAATCCCTCACTGAATTATATCGATTCACTCATCTCTCAAGTGTTTAGATAGGTCAATACGCTCAACTCGATTCAAATGGAAAGTTCTACTATATGCTTGCACTTCTTCTCTTCATCAAACGCATCAATATTCACAAAACATGAGTCATAGGGTCTTACTTTTGGTTGTAACAGGGCTGTGGCTCAGGTTGGGAAAATTTGGCTAGTAGTTACAAGTTCAGTCCAAGTAGAGCATATACGATCCTCATATATATGAAATAAAAACTCAAAGCAAGATCGATCATTCTACTTCAATTCTCCCGTATATACATCTCCCTCTTTTTTTTTCTAGGCCTTGTTAAGTGTAATTCTTATGATATTGGCCTATTTCTCACAACCCAACGACTTCCCTTTTGTTTTTCTTAGGCTCACTCCTCTCCTCCCCTATTTTTTCTATCCCACTATTATTATTAGGATGGGGCTTATTATTTTCAGGGGAACGGGAGAGAAGATTTTTGCCTCTATACACCACAAACTTTGCACACCTTCGTTTTTCAAATATACCCTCTCATGCTCTTACGTGGACCAATACTTGGGTAAGTTATGGCTTTTTGATATGGAGCAATAAGATGCGGGTTTTTCGAACAAAATTACGGCTAAAGGCTCAACGAGGCTAGCAAAGGATATTGATATGAATTGGTGGATATTTTTAGATAAGTAGGTTCAAGACAAAAAATGGGCAGCCCTAATCATTCCTCGTGTATGTAAATATCAACACGTCATCCGACAGAATCATGCAAGTTCTAAAGAATACAATCCATAAGAAGAGAAATCACTCATGAAAGAATTTCACCGCTAAAAGTGAACGGTTAAATTAGGCACAAGGACTCACGGCTTTTGGACTACCATACTCATTCCTTACACGTCAAATCAAGTAACCAAAAACTATACATTCACACGCAAGGTCAAGCAATCAATTAGATTTATTAAACTCTACGAGCCAAACACAAACACGATTAATCATTCATATACCCAACAGTTAACAAGGTTATTGCAATCCAACTACGACATCACGCAAGAAAAAAAAAATAAAGAAAGGAATCAAACATCACGCAAACAAAAAAAATAAATAAAAATCGAAGAAGTTGCACCCCCCCCCCCAAACCTAAACCTTTGCTTATCCCCAAGCAGAAAGATTAGGTCTGGAAAAATGCGAAAATGCAAATTAAAAAGAAAGAAAATAAAACTACCGGATTAAGATGTGTGGTTTTTGATCGCGGGGCACCATGCTTTTGTGCTCGGGTCTCTACTTTCAATAGGCAAGGTTTCTTCCTCAGATGAATACTTCCTTTATTAGATTACCTACACTCGCCATGCATAAAACAAAATTAATGCAATAATAATAATAATAAAAGCGATAAAAATTAAAACTCCCTTGGGTTGCCTCCCAGCCGCTTTTTATAGTCTTTAGCTCGACTTCTTGATTCTTCTATCCGGGATTAAATGGAAATGTGCTAGGTCCAACCATATAGCTCGTCATTTTTCGCTCGTTTTCCTTTGTAAGGATGTGGAGAGTGGTTCCATGGATTTCCATTGTGAGCGCTTTTGTCACCATTTCAATTTTCTGTATCATCGTCACCATGAAATGTCTTCCTTGAAGAATAAGTGACGTGATTTTTGTTGGTGATGTTTCTTCTATGTTTGGTATCACGAAATCCATCGGGGCTATCACCTCCCCCAAATCTAGTGGCGAGTATATTGATTTTTGTGTTAAATTAATACTCGCTCCTAAGTTCACAACGGGAACTTCTTTCTCCACGAAAAGAACTTCCATATCAAAGCTTTCTAGGTCCTCCTTTTGATGCATTGAGTTGACTGGTTCGCTCTTATTCTCTTCAATTGGCTTCTCGATTGGATCTTTAGATTTGTCCCAAGGAATTCGAGTCTCGCAAGATTGGGTAGTAGTTACTCGGATTTCTTCATCGTTCGACTCATCCTCATCAATCACCATAGATTTCTCTGATTGACTCGGCAATTCTTCTTTCTCACCGCCCCTCTCTTTCGCTTCGGAAATTGTCTCTTTATTTATCACTTTACCACTTCGGATGGTGGTAATAGCTTGAACTTGCTCGGGTTGACTTGGTAGTTTACCCGTTTCTTTTTTGCATGCCTCGGTAGCAAGTTGCCCAATTTGAATCTCCATTTTCTTCATCGAAACTTCTAAAGATTCAAACCTTTTATTGTTCTCCACTCGGTTTTCCTTGCCCTCCTTAATGAATGCCGCAATACTCTCCTCAAGAGAGTTCCTTTGTTGTGGAGGTGGTTCACTTCGCGTTGGTTGTTGGGCTCGGTTTCCTCCGTTGTATTGAGTTTGGACATTTGCGTCGTCAGCCATCGGGTGATAAGTATTTGGGAGAGGTGCATTTCTTGCGTTTCCGCCATAATTATTCCTCCTCTCCTCCCACTCGGGCCTTCCCGTGCTTTGTCCCATAGCCCAATTAACTTGTTCGGTTTGTTCATCCGGAAAAATATAAGGGCAAGAATTAGCATGATGTCCGGGTCCCCAACAAATTTCGCAAACTCGTGAGCTCGAAGATTTATTTTGAATCTTGAGTTGTCTTAGTTCCTTCATTAACTCATCGATTTTAGATTGCATCTCGTCCTTCTCGCTTACTTGGTTCACAACTCCTCTATGAACACGCACATTTTTTTGTTGAGAATTAGCCCCCAATAATTCAAATACGTCATAAGCTTGTCTCTCCGTTAACCCCCAAAACGACCCACCGGCGGCGTTATCTACCGCTCCTTGGCAATATTGTGTCAACCCATCATAGAAGAATTGATTAAGTAGTTGAAGCGGATAGTGATGGTGTGGGCATTGAATGAGGAGCATCTTGAATCGGTCCCATGCTTCATGAAATGCCTCTCCTTCTTGTTGTCCGAATGTTGAGATTTGGGCTCTCAATTGTTTAGTCTTCGAATGAGAGAAGTACTTGGTAATGAATTTGTCGTAAACTTCATCCCATGTTCTTAACGATCCAGGCGCCAAAGTCATCAACCATTGTTTCGCCCGATCTTGAGTGTATTAGGGAAACACTTCATTCGTAGTTGATCCTCGCTCAACCCGTTCAATGGGAAGTTATCAATCGCCACATAGAAATCTCGAATGAATGATAACGGATCCTCTCGTGCTAATCCGTGAAATGAGGGCAATTGCTCTATGTGAAATCCGCTTATGTGGTAGTTCCTTGCGGCCGGTGCTAATTGGATGCATGAAATGGCGGTGTTCACTACGGGCTTTGCATAGTCCCTCATAAGATGTTCGACCGGAGGTTGTTGCGGCATGTTATAGTTCGCCTCCATCCCATATTGAGGTCCGGGATAATAATTCGCTCCATATTGCATTCCGACGGGTGGTTGTCTCGGATAAAAGTACCTCCCTTGTTGAGCTTCCGGCATCCCTTGATTGCGCCCAACATTATCATATCTCGAAAACCTTGGTTGACGAATTTCTTCCTCATCTATATTTTGTGCAACATTCTCAACCCTTGGTTGACGAGTGTTTTCTTCTTGGATCAAAAGTCGCTCTTCAAAGTCCGGATTCACCTCGCTGCTTGCCATTGATGTTGTGGCCATTATTTTTGGTGCTCTAATTCTTTGAACTTCGTCTATCGGTGGAAGAATCGGGTTACCCAACGATCTCCTACCAAACATAAACAAAGGAAGTAAGAGCAAATTTTATCGAAATAGTATTGATCAAGAATAGCAATTCAACTATCATTAAAACAAGATTAAAAATTAAACGCCAATTCCCCGGCAACGGCGCCAAAAACTTGATGGATTCAAATTAAATACTCGCAAGTGTACGAATCGCTCTTGTAGTAAGCGGCAAGTAACTCCGAGGTCGATCTCTCGAGGAATTGGAAACGGTTTAAAATTCGATAATGTTCGGCAAATAGTCGAATGAACAAAAGTAAATTAAATTAAAATACATCATTGGTTGATTATGATTACAATTACTAATGCACAAAATTTAAATTGAACTAAGTGATATCAACACCAATTTGATAGTCGGATAAATGAGAGATAACAATAATGAGATTAATATGGGAATTTAGAGTCACCGACACACACGTAATCAATTATTAGTTCCGATACTCAAATAAATAAAGTTAGGAATTATCGATTGCTCACGATTAAAAGAAATCCGTTTGATGGCGGAAATTCTAAAAATCACGATTGTTCTCAACGAAAATTAAGGGATACTCTTTTGATGGGGACGAAACCCTAGCTAACAATCAATTAACCGACTACTTTTGATGAGGTAAATCGTTAAAAGATCGCGCGAAAAAGCTCGAGAACATTCACAATCATTTCTTTCGGGTCGTTTGATGGCGAACACCGATAAAAACCCTCGATTCGAATAATAATAACAACAATGAAAAAGGTTTGATGATCTAATTCAAAAGTTCTTAAACGAAGAACGAACAAGAGGAACAATCCCAAACTTTATCCGGAAAATCGAAAGGAACTAATAATCAAAAACATGTGTGTGGCTATATCTAAAAACCCATATGAAGTGTTTAGCCACACATGATTAATTCAACAACAATAATGGAAATTGAAGAACAAAACATGGTAAAAACTTCCCTTGTAAATGCCGGAATCGAATTCGAAAAGGTTTGATGATCTTCTTACAAGAACTCACAACAAATTTATACAAGGAATTATTATATCTCACTAAAGTATTTTTCTCACTCCAAGAACACACAAGGAAGATGATGAAAATCTCTCTCTTTCCCACTCTTTTGGTGTTTTTCCTCCCTAATCTTGTGTTTTTCCACAAAATATCTTCTTCAGAAGACAAGTACACCTCTCAAGGGGTCACTCCACTTTGTTTTATAGCCAAAAATCAAGACAAAGGCTTAAAATATGCAAAGATGTCAAGGAAAGTGACATGAAACAAAAGTGGCACGGCCCGTGTCCTAGACACGGCCGTGTCGCATCTTGCTGAATAATCGAAAAGTAGTCTGCCGAGAGGCTCGGCCGTGTCCGTGACACGGCCGTGCGGCAAAGACTATGCGGGAAAGGTGAAATGGCCGAAAGTGACTCGGCCGTGTGCGAAAAGGCACGGTCGAGTCCTTCTCATCCGGAAAGTGCGCCATTCGCTGGAATGAGACCCGGCCGTGTCCCATGGCACGGCCGAGTTACTCGATCCGCCGAGCGCTGCCGCACCCTAATTGAGTTGCACGGTGCAGCCTAGTCCGTTGCAGTGCACTTAGTCCGTTGCTCGGTGCGGCTAGTCCGGTTTTTGGTCTTCTTCGGCATGATCCTTCGTTCTTGTATCAATTCACCTCGGATTTTAGCATATGATATACCGTTTCGAAGCTAATTTCACGAGGAATTTATATCAAAGGAGAATACATCTCAATTCGGAGTGTAGATTCTGGTATTTAGGAGATTCGGCCGATACTGCTTAAATCTTTCATCGTTTTAGGCCCCGTTTTAGCTTTTGATTGTCATAAACTCCAATATTAGCAATGAAAGCGCATATTTCACCACAATCTTCGTCCGGATACCTACAAAACAAAAACACAACATACCACGCGTAAAAAGGGCAAAAACACTCGAAAACAAATGAAAGTGCGACTCGATAGAACAGAATGAGACGATCAAAAATCGACTCATCAGTGGGTATGTATTGTAAGGAGTTCTATTTCGGTATGATTTAGTCGTGTGACCTTGCGACTCCATGTATTTTGAATATTCAACCTTATCGGTCCATGTCGACAGGTAGTTTGACCCCGATCAGTCAAACATTTGGTTGTCTTGTAGTATTTAGCCTGAGAGATTCTTGTAAGAAGGATCTACGGCGTGTGGTATTCGCGGGTGATTTCTGGGGGTGTTACAACATTGAATGTTAACATTTAAGCTGTACATTAAAACATGTGCAAACTGAACAATAAGCATAATTTTGAAGTGGTTTTGGTTGACATATCATATAAGTCTCCTCATATAATTATTATATGATACTGGAATAAATTTGGTCGATCAATTATAAATTTGGAGTTGTCTATGAATATAACTACACATGTCTCATAACGATAGTCGTTTTGTTAGTTATATCTCATTAAGTAAGTTTAGAGATTTCGTCCCCCATAAATGTTACATTTGCACTTGTATCATTGCATACACACATAAATTCATTATTTAAAACCATTTAGATGGGAAATTAGAAAGCTCAACATAAAATTTAATAGTTAACATATAGATAATACATTGTAAGAAGTGCAAACTAAACATTAAGCATATTTGTGAAGTGATTTTGGTTGAGACATCATGAGTCTCTTAATATATATACGATGTTGGAAGAAATTTGGTCGGCTTATCAATTTTGAGTTGTTTACAATCACCGTGTTACATTTATCTCATAACGATAGTTGTTAATTTATTCATATTTTAAGTTGTTTTAGACATTTTTTTTCTCATTAAATGTTACTTTTTATTTGTATCACTTCATATACACCTATACTCATGATTTGAGACCATTTAAATGGAAAATTAGAAGACTCTACAACATAAAATTTAATAGTTAATTTATAATATGTATATTGTAAGAAGTACAAACTAAACACTAAGCATATTTGTGGAGTAATTTTGGTTGATATATCATAGAAGTCTCCTAATATAATTAGTATTATTATATGATGTTGGAAAAATTTGGTTGGTCAATTATCAGTTTGAGTTGTTTACGAACATAATTACACATGTATTTCGTAATGATGGTTGTTTCGTTATTTATATTTAAGTAATTTAGATATTTATTCCCTATAAATATTACCTTTGTACTTATCATTTCATACACACATAAATTCATGGTTTAAAACCATTAAATGGAAAGTTAGAAGACTAAACATAAAATTTAATAAGTTAATATATATGTTATACACTGCAACATGTACAAACTAAATATTAAGCATAATTGTGGAGCGATTCTGATTGAGATATCATGCATGTCTCATAATATACTTACTATATGATCTTTGAAAAAAATGATCGGTCAAATACGAGTTTAGAGTTATTTACGAACGTAATGAAAATATATCTCATAACAAAAGTTGTTTCGTTATTCATATTTTAAATCGTTTTAGACATTTCTTTCTCATTAATGTCATCGTTGCACTTGTGTCACTTCGTATACACATATATTCATGATTTAATATTATTAAAATAGGGAACGCATAATTTAATAATTAACGTATATATTTCACACTACAACATGTACAAAATATACATCAAGTATAAAAATTGTGGAGTGATATTGTTTGAGATGCCATATAAGCTTCATAATATACTTACTATATGATGTTGTAAACAAATTGGTTGGTCCATTATCAATTTGGTGTTGTTTACAAATAACACATGTATCTCATAACGATAGTTGTTTCGTTATTCATATTTTAACTAAATATAAACATTTTTTCTCATTAAATATTTTTTTTGCACTTGTAGCATTTCATATACACATAAATCAATGATCTGAAACCATTTAGTTGCATGCTCCATTATGTTTGCCGAAATTTTGTGTATATGGCAAGGTTTGGTTTATGCGGATGGCATGAGAGTAAGGAAGATAAAAGCTGAAAACAACAATTTGGCAGCCGTTGAGATGATTCATGACAGTTTTTATGAATGCGCTTTGCAGACCTATGCGAGCATTCAGGAGTTATTGTCCAGATTTGATACTTGTGAGATTCGATATGTCCATCGAGAAGGGAACTTTGCTGCTGACTTCTTATCACATTTTGCTTATGATTTTGCTAGAGGCATATACATTCTTGATGCAACTCGGGAAGGGATTCATAGTTGGTTACTTCGTAATTTTATTGGCGTTTCATATGATAGATAAACCTTGATGTAATCCGAGCATTGCCTGCTTTCTTTTATAAAAAAGAAGAAGACTCAACACAAAATTTGATAGTTAACATATAGATCGTACATCGTAACAAGTATAAATTAAACATTGAGCATATTTATGGAGCAATTGTTGTTGAGAGACCATGAAAGTCTCTCACTAGACTTATTATATGAGGTTGGAAAAAATTTGATCGGCCAATTATCAGTTTGGAATAGTTTAAATATAACAACTCTATAATCGTTATTACCACTATTCATCATCATCATCGTACCTATGGCTGTGAAAAATCATTGAGAAATTTTAAAAATCTAAATGATTCTATAAAAATATTAAAAAAGACACATATTTACTTCTTTCTTCAGATCTTTTCATTATTTTTTTAGAAATTCTAAATAAGAATCATTTTTAATTTTCAACTCGACAACTACTATACAAACTTTTACCAAGATAAATTTTAAGTATTTACAATATAAATGAAAAATAGATTTTCTTTTAACTAAAAGATGAACGAGTAAACAATTACTATTAAACAAGAATGGAAATAAGATTTTCTTTTATAATCGTATTATTTTGACATTAATTTCATATAAACAAACCAACCGAAATGGGGGACTCATTTTGACCTAAAATATTGGGTATAAAAACCCCTTCTTCCTCACGAGGTCGGCGGAACTCTCATTTTTTCTCCCGATTCTCACTTTCCGGCTCCTCTCTCTCATCCTCTCTCTCTCTCTCTAACCTATTGAAAAATACTGATTTTTTTTTCCAAGAACATTCCGGCGACACACACTCTGACATAAAAATCGGCCATCCATGCAAACTCTAATTGTTGCCTAACGAAACGAGAGCCTCTCTTCTTCCCAGATCGAGGGATGGTTCTTGCTGGCCGGACGCACATGACTGACCTTTTTTTCACACTGCGTAATCTGCCTATTCCCCTCCATCATGGCCGAATTTTTCTCTCTCTTTCGTTTGGTGTAAGTCAGTGAGTTTTCTCGCCAGTCTTCAATTTTTCTTATTTATTTATTTTTTTTGTTTTTTTTTTTCTGGAGATTATTGTTCTCGACGCCTACTTTTGTTTATGATCTTCCCTTGTCAAAACCTGCTTCTTTTTTATTCAGTTCTTCTCTCGAACTTAATTTTCATACTAATTCATGTATGTATAAATAATATTTTTTAAGGTGCTGTATCCTAGCCGTATCATGTCCTAAATTTGAAAAATTTGCTGTGTCGTTGTATCCATACGATATTTGTATCCGTATCCGTGCAACATAGGTGTCGACAGAAGTGTCATATCTATCATATCTAAAAGAATTATGAAGAGTTGCTCGAATTCCTGAGTTAGAAGTAACAAATATATAGGTAAAATGATACGCAGCTATTTTCACCAAAGTAAATTGCTTTTTTCGTATGTGTCGGTAAAGAAGGGATGACGCCTCTGCCTACACTTACAGAAAAAACAATATATGTTGGTGAAAATAGTTGTATATCCTTTCAGCCACGTCTACGTTTGCTACTTTTAAAGTATTGAATTCAATTCTTTTGAATAAAACACCTTTGACTATATGCAGTAAAAAACAATTTAAATTGTATACACTTTCACCCACATCTATATTTGTTATTTTTAAATTAAGGAATTCGAATATCTTATCATGATTCTTTTCCACTTGAAGTAAAGCTGAATCTAAATTTTGCCCAACGGGGGAATAGGCATATGCCTTTTTAAAGTTCATCCTTCGCATTCTTAATTAATTTATGTAACTATTCTTGTTACATTGACTCTCCCTAGATTTAACGACTTACATATCGAGAAGAAGATATAGAACTGTCGGTACTGTTTGAGGTATGAGTAATCCATAGGATGACTATCATCTCATTTTCCCCATAATTCAATTGTCGAAGGCTAGTTTTTACGGTTCTTCCTTGTGACTCGCCTTTAAGTTTGTCTCTCTTACGGTGCTAATGCTGTGTCACTTCTTTAAACTTGCAATAAAGGAAATTCCGTATTAATTTACTTTTCATCTCATTTTAAAAGTATAGAAAAAGGACTATCTTTGCGGGATGGAGGGAGTATTTATTTTTACGTAATAATAAGAGATTTATCTCTCTTTCATCTCAGACCTCCCTTTCATGGTCTTACACACAAACATCTCTCTCTCCTTTCGATCACCGCCACAACGACGGTGTTGCTTCCGCCGTTTGCTCCAACCCGTCGCCCTTTCGCACTTACTCTCAGCCCCGCCCCCATTTCCTTCACTTTCGTCTCCCTCTCCCTCTCTGGTGCAGACAGCACGTTGCCGCACATGCAGACCGATGGCTATTGTCGGTGCAATGGTCTTTACCTCTCTCATCCCTCTCTTGGCCTACAAAATTGAGATCACTAATTTCACATAAAATCTTTAAAACCCCAAATCTTCCTTCTTCTTCCCAGGCTAGGAGCGTTGTCGCGCCTCCTTGCATCTCCTCGTACGAAATCAGGCCAGTTACTCCATCGTTGAAGGAGACGTCGAAAATTCTAAGGTTGATTAGGTTATTCCAATTAGCAGTCGGTCCAGTCAACTTAACTGTTTTTTTTCCAAATACAGTGTTTTTGCCCGGGTTTTTACACGTCGAACTTTGCCCTCTCTTATTCGGAGTATTGATTGGTGGAATCGTCTAACACCATCCGAGCACTGGTACTTCGTCCACCACCCCAATTCCGTATCTTCGAAACATTGCTACTCTTCTACATCCCTCTTTCTACATCCCTCTTTCTCTTGTTACTCTTCACCTCTCAATTAAATTTATATGGAATTTCCTTCATATGCAAGTTTAAAGAAGTGACAGAGCATTAGTACATCAAGAAAGACAAACTTAAATCCATTGAGTAGGATTTATCTTAACGGTCGAGCTTCACGCTCTATTATTTGGAGCACCGGTACCTCGTCCACCACCCCGATTCTGTATCTTCGAAATATTGCTACTCTCTCCGACATCACTCTCTCTTACTTTCGGACATGCTCTCCGAAATGTGTTCATTTCTATCTCCTTCGCCGTCTCACTATCCATATTCACCCATCGTTTGTGAAGTGTGGATTCAATTAGCGCTGCCAAACTGCACCTAATAACTCATAAGCACCCAAAACCATCGTTTTTTCGATGATAAATGTGTATCCACTTTTGGGAAAGAACACAGATCCCTTGAACTTGTCGCCTTCAAATGTAAAGATCGTGCACCTGGAAGAACAGGAAACACTAGTTTTCGAAAAGAGTAATGATACTCTTACACACCATTTACACCAAAAGTTTACACACTGCATTAAACAGTATTGTACCTTGTGCTTTACGGATAATACAATATCAAAATATTAAAAATATTTACTAATATTACACATTATGTTACAACATCGTTTAATGCTTGGTGTAAAAGAGATTGTAAATGGTGCGTAAGGGTACCATTACCCTTTTGACAATTGAATTAGGGAGAAAAGCAAATGGTAGTCATCTCATGGATCACTCGTATCTTAAACAGTACCGGTATTTCTATATTCTTCTTCTTCCCGAAGTGTGTGAACAATAATTCGTAAGTTTTTAAACCTAGGGAAAGTAATGTAGCAAAAATTGTTACAGAATTTTAGCTGGGAATTGGGGTGGTGAATATAAAAGGACATATACCTAATCCCTCGTTGGTTAAATTTAGATTTAGCTTTACTTTAGATGGAAAAGTATCATGATGAAACTTTCAAATTCATTAACTTAGAAGTAGCAAATGTAGAAGTGGGTGAAATGATATACAATTGTTTTTATCAAACTAAATTGCCTTTTTAGTATATGTTGACCTATGTTGCACGAACACTCCAATTTTTTTAGGAATACCGTACATGGATACGGACACAGTATCCCAATATGCGTGTCTGACACGCGGAAATCCGTGTCCTTTACTTTTTAGCTGTTTTACCAATCAGACACTGCTGTGGACACGGTTGGAGCACGACTTTGGACACGACGAGGCGGAAAACTTATTCTAACAGATTAGATTGCAAGAGTTAGACTTTGTGGGGGCAAATATGAAAAATCCTCAAAATAAAACCGTAATTGTTACCTAACCAAACACGAGTCTCTCTTCTTAGCCCAACCGGACCACGGGAAAAATATCTGGTTCTTTCCGATGGATTGCACAAAATTGACTTTTTTTTATCTGACGCTATGAAATCTGCCTATTCTCCTCCCTTCCGGCTGAAATTTTCTCTTCTCTGCCTTTTGGTAAAAATCAGTTCTTCTCGTCAGTTTTGTTTCTTTTTATTTATTATTTTTCTTTTTAAATTTTTTTGCTCGTGATTATTATTCTCGATGCCTACTTTAGTTTAAGTTATTCTCTCTTGCTGAAATCTTGCTATTTTTTTGTTCAGTTCTTCTCTCGAACCTAATTTTTATACTAATTCATGTTATATATATATATATATATATATACAATATTTTCTAAGTTGCCGATCCTAGCCGTACCGTGTCCTATATTTTCAAAATTTGTCGTGTCTCTCTATTCGTATTGTGTTCGATATGATACAAGTACCCGTATTCATGCAACATAGGTGTCTAAAGAAGTGTTTGGCAGAAGTGTCATATCCAAAAGAATTATAATGAGATGTTCGAATCCATTAATTTAGAAGTAACAAAAGTAGACTTTGGTGAAAGGATATGTAGCTATTTCATCAAAGTAAATTGCTTTGTTTCGTACATTTTGGCAGAGAACGAATGACACCTCTGTCGACCCGTACGAAAGAAACAATATATTTTGGTTAAAATAGTTGTATGTTCTTTCACCCACGTCTACATTTGTTATTTTTAAATTTATGAATCCGTCGTGATTCTTTTGAATACGACACATTTGCCTACATGTACTAAAAAAGTAATTTACGTTGGTGAAAATAGTTGTATATTCTTTCACCCATGTCTACATTTCTTATTTTTCAAATGAGGAATTTGAATATCTCGTCATGATTCTTTTCTACCTGAAGTAAAGCAAATCTAATTTCCTCGACAACGGGTTAGGTATATACATTTCTAAATTCACCCTCCGCATTCATAACTAAATTTCTGTAATGATTCTTGTTACATAGCTCCTCCCTAGATTTAACGACTTATAGACCATCCCGAATTAGCCAAAGTCAGAACCCTATCGGACTGCTAATGACGCATTTCGGGAAGAAGAAGGATCTAGAACCGCTAGTATTGATCCGGACGGTAAAACTGTTAAGATGATGTTAACTTCATACTAGGAACTCAAAAATATTGTTGGATGATGAAATCCGGCCAAAATCCACACTTTCATACCCTCAAGGTCGCCCTAGTCGCCGGAAGGAAGAGAGGAGAGAAAGAAATGACGAAAATTGAACCATGCAGTCCTATATATACCAGTCCTGATTACCCGCGCTACGGGTAAGTGTAGCTTGCGCTATCGGGCTGAAAGGTGGTCCAGAGCCTCTGCATTGGCTGCGTTAGCGTGCGCTACAGTAAGGATTAGCGCGCGCTCTGTTTGTTCCCACAATTCAGAAACTTTCTGCATGTACTGATCGTTTAAATTAGCGTGCGCTACCATAGTTGATCACGTGTTACTCATGTAACATTAGCGCGCTAGCTATCAATTTAGCGTGCGCTAACTGCTCCTTTTCAGCATTAAAATCGTGAAGTCCGGTCAGAACGAATACATCCCAGTAGATACGGAACTAGATAATTACCAGCAATCAACACATCAGTTCCAACTCCAATTTACATACGGGTCCAGATACCAAACAATACAACATGGAAATTTCACAAACCAATTCTTAATGGAAAACGTCCAAAAATGACACACATACATAAATAATAAAAAAAATAAAACACACGGATATTACAAAGTTAGGCAGAATATGCAATGCAATGCAGTGTCATACAGTAACAACTCCCACTAAAGTACAAAATTATTATTTTAAAATTTAATAAAGATCACAATGGCACAACAACATGTGGTCAAAAAACATATACTTCTAATAGTGGTAGACAAAAGCTAGTGCTAACATGTAAATTAAAAATAAAAAACTAAAAGAAACTAGAAAGTGGAAAATAAAGAAAGACAGTAACAATGATAAACCAATGTCGATTTTTAATATATGCACATCAAAAATTTAATTATAATGGTACAGTAACAACATGCAATTACCCCTTTATAAGTACCAAACTCTGGGGTGTTGTGAAGAATTCCAACCACATGGTTCTCAGAGAACATGTAAAATGTTTTCTTCATTCATGTGCTCTCCCTCGAGTGGCAACTTGCCATATCCATCAGTTGTAATAGTCGGGTTTCGCTGCTCATAATTAACATATTATGATGAAGATGATGAATTCCATGGAAAAAAATTGCAACAATAAACCTACTTACATGTCTCATTCTTTGATTATCTTCATTCCTTAGAACATTCCCTCTCCAAGGGGAATCCCTTTCCCTGCATAGACCATTATTTACGATCTAATTGAAAACTCTTTCAAGCTGAGGAACTGAAGACTGACGATTTGGGACCCAACAATGCATTCACCAGCTCTTTGGTAATGATTGTTCCAAATGTTGGTGAATATGGAATGCCTCTAGGCAATGATCAATGGATATAGCCAAGCAAAAAACTATAACAAAACAAAAATTATAAAGTTGTAATAATATTTCATGACAGACAAAACAAGGAAAAGGGAAGAAGCTTACGATAATCTCCCTGGTTCATAACTTCACTTAGCAGGATACCACGATCCCTCCAATCAAAGCTCTTATTAAAGAGATTATGTAAATCTTGCATTAGATGGCGAACAGGATATTCAACTACGATGACACAGATTGCGTGGAAATAAACATCAAAAAAACTTACAGGAGGATACTGCTTCAACCTTTACCTTTTTAGGGTTCTTAAGGAAAAAAAGAAAAACATAAAATTCGAGTTATCAAATATGCTCTTTCCCGTTCATAATCAAATTGTCTATGGAATTAGGAATACTTTCACCTTCTTTGGCGCACCGATTCCCTCATTATCATTCCCTGTTATTAAAAGATATTCACATTTAGTAAAACTAGTAATAAACAAATAAAAGTGATTCATGATTAAACTTGTATCTCCCCTTCCTATTATTTTAATAGTACTTGCACAATCATCACTAGCAATAGCATAGGATTCCTACTCAATATTGCCATCAATGCTCTTTCTATCACTCATGGTGTCTAGCAAATGAAGGGTAGTGCAAATGGATGTTTTACGAGCACTTGAAAGTGTTCAGTGTTCCTGTCTGTAATAGTCTTTAATGGCCCATTCCCCTCCCTTAATATTTTTAATGACTGGTTATGTTATTCATTCTGTTGCACTACCCTTCATTTGCTAGACACCATTAGTGATAGAAAGAGCATTGATGGCAATATTGAGGAGGAAATATATGCTATTGCTAGTCATGATATTAGAATCGTAGGAAGGAAGGATTGAAGTTTAACCATGAATTACTTTATTTGTTTATTGCTAGTTTTACTAAACGTGAATATCTTTTAATAACAGGGAATGATAATGAGGGAATTGGTGCGCCAAAGAAGGTGAAAGTATTCCTAACTCTATAGATAATTTGATTATGAACGGGAAAGAGCATATTTGATAACTCCGTGTTTTCTGTTTTTTTTTCCCTAAGAACCCTAAAAAGGTAAAGGTTGAAGCAGTACCCTTTGAAGCCCCTATTCCTCTCACATTTAAAGCGAATCTTTCTGTAAGTTTTTTTGATGTTTATTTGTTTGTTTGTTGTTTATTTCTACGCAGTCTGTGTCATCGTAGTTGAATATCGTGTTGGCCATCTAATGCGGGATTTACAGAATCTCTTTATAAGAGTTTTGATTGGAGGGATCGTGGTATCCTTCTAAGTGAAGTTATGAACCATGGAGATTATCGTAAGATTCTTCCCTTTTCCTTGTTTTGTCTGTCATGAAATATTATTAGAACTTTATAGTTTTTGTTTTGTTATAGTTTTTTGCTGGGCTATATCCACTGCTCATTGCCTAGAGGCATTCCATATTCATCAACATTTGGAATAATCATCACCACAAGAGCTGGTGAATGCATTGTTGGGTCCCAAATCGTCAAAGTCTGAGCTTGAAAGAGTTTTCAATTGGATCGTAAACAATGACCTATGCAGGGAAAGGGATTTCCCTTGGAGAAGGAAAGTTATAAGGAATGAAGATAATCCAAAGAATGAGACATGTAAGTAGATTTATTGTTGCAATTTTGTTTTTTCCCGATGGAATTCATCTTCATCATAATATGTTAATTATTAACAGCGAAACTCGGTTATTACAATTGATGGATATGACAAGTTGCCACTCGAGGAAGAGCAGATGAATGAAGAAAACGTTTTCCATGTTCTCTTAGAGAACGCTGTGGTTGGAATTTTTTTCAACACCCCAGAGTTTGTTACTTATAAAGGAGTAATTGCATCATGTTGTTAATGTACCATTGTAATTAAATTTTTGATGTGTATGTATTAAAAGTCGACATTGGTTTATCATTGTAGCCAAGGTATATACATGGGTAGCACATTGAATACCGTACTGGATCATAAAAAATTCGTACGAAACTAATTGGGAAGACAAAGGCTATGGCAAACTTCTTCGTCAATTTGGCTCTCGAACAAAATCTTCTCTGTTTAGAAGTATTATCTATCCTACTCGTCACAATTAGAAAAGAAATCTTTTCTGTAGAGTTGTTTAGAATACAATACTCTTTTGGTGGATGATAGATGATACCTTTGTATGGATGTCCCAGTAGAAATAGTATCTGGTTAATATGTCATCTACTAGTGGTGTTTTCGTCTTTTCAAACAAATAAACCGTTGAGCAAAAGTATTAAATTGCTCTTTTGTCGTCCCAAATTGCTGGTTCAATTTGACTGCTCAAATGCCTAATATGATTGTGGCTGTTAAATTTGCTCTCTTTATGTACAATTCTATCTATTTTGCTTGTTTCGAGAATCATGAGATATTTTTTACCAATGGTTTTACGAGTTTAGTAATAATGAGAATTTGTATTTTAGTTTTCTTTTTTCTTTTGTCATGTCTTGGCTAAAGTTATTTATACAGCTATAAGAGTGTTTTGTCATGTTATGTTCTTTTCTAGTTGAAGCATGCGGTGTTTTGTTGGCATACAAATTTGTATGTAGGTTTGAAAGATCTACACATGCTGAGAAAGTTTGCAAGTTTTAAAAATCTATATAAATTGAAGTAAGCATTTTGGAGGTGAAATCTTCATTTTGATGAGTTGAAGAGAAATATTATGAAAGAAGAAAGAAGTCCTCTCCCTCTCATTAAAGAACTTCAAAATCCTCATGAATACCTCATACATAGGTTGGCAGGAACCCTTGCCCTTAAACCCCTAATAATCGCGTAACAAAGTCTCCCTAAACCTCTCACCCCCTTCCCCTCGCTCCTACCACAAAATCACCGGGGAGCGAACACGCACCTGTCTGTTTCATCATCAATTAGCTTCTTGCATCCATACAAGCTGCCTTAATCATGAGTCGTGGTACGTTCTCTCCCAATCTCTTTTTATAACCCTTTTTTTGGAATTTCTCCTTTTGTTTTTCTTGGTTTGCTTTAATCATATATATCAATGGTATGGATATATTCTTATTTCTTAACTAAAAATCTATTCTCACCAAAACTCACCCTATATGTATACACACACACACACATACATATATATATATATATATATATATATATTAGCTTGAAGGAAGCCATATATTTATTTATTGATGTTAGCTTGAAGGAAGCCATATATTTATTTATTTATTTTATTAATTTTTGTTTTTGTTTTCATTTTTGCTGTTGATATCAATTTCTAGGATATGGGAGCTACATGCAAAGAAAAGAAGAGATTGCTTCGTAGTGCTATCTGCTTGGATGATGCTCACTTAACATTTGCTGTGCTGAGAACTTCTGCTATGCTGAGATCGACGTCTGTTGTCGGTTCAGTGGTCTTCACCTCTCTCAGCCCTCTATTGGCCTACAAAATTGAGATCTCTAATTTCACATAAAATCCCTAAAAGTCCAAGATCTTCTTTCTTCTTCCCGGTCTAGAAGCGTCGTCGCGCCTCGCTGCATCTCCCCCTATGGAATCGGGCCGGTTACTCCATCATTGAAGGAGACGTTGAATATTCTAAGGTTGATTAGGTTATTCCAATTAGGAATCGGTCCGATCAACCAGTTGTTTTCCAAATCCAGCATTTTTGCCCAGGTTTTAGCACGTCGAGCTTTGCCCTATCTTATTCGAAGCACTGGTACCTCGTTTACCACCTCGATTCCGTATCTTCGAAACATTGTTACTCTCTTCGACATCCCTCCTACATGCTCTTCGAAATGTGTTCATCTCTATTTTCTTCGCCGTCCTCACTATCCATACTCACCCATCGTTTATGAAGTGTGGATTCCTGAGCATCGCCAAACTGTCACCTAATGACTTCATAAGCACCCCAAAACCACCGTCCTCAGGATAATAAACGTATATCCACTTTCGGTAAAGGATACTGACCCTGTCGCCTTCAACTGTAAAGACAGTGCATCCATAAGAACCGGACAAACTAGTCTTCGACAATTGAATTTGGGAGAAGACGTATGATAGTAATTCCATGGATCACTCGTATCTCAAACATTACCTGCAGTTCCATATCCTTCTTCTTCGCGAAGTGTGTCAACAATAGTCCATAAGTTGTTAAATCTAGGGAAAGGTAATGTAGCAAGAATTGTTACCAAATTTTAGCTGGGAATGCGGATGGTGAATATACTTAATCCCTTGTTGGTTAAATATAGATTTAGCATTACTTTAGGTGGAAAAAAATCATGATAAAATTTTCGCATTTATTAATTTAGGAGTAGCAAATGTAGACGCGAGTGAAAGGGTATACAACTGTTTTCACCAAACCACCCTGCCTTTATCTCTGAGCCACATCGCTATCTAGTTTTCCATCCTTTTGGATAATAGATCCAAGATACCGAAAGAAAGTGGATCCATTAACAACTTTCCCATCAAATGTGATCATCCCCGCCTCTCTACCACTGTTTTCACTAAACCTACACTCCATATATTCAGTCTTATTTTTGCTCAGCCTAAAGCCTCGAGCTTCCAAAGTATCCCTCCAAAGTTCCAATTTCTGTTGCATTCCAACCTTCGTTTCATCAATCAACACAATATCATCGGCAAACATCATACACCACGGAACGTTATTTTGAATTTCTCTTGTCAATTCGTTCATGACTATGGCAAAGAGAAAAGGACTAAGAGCAGATCCTTGATGCACCCCAATCGTAATAGTGAATTCTTCTGTCCCCCCAACATTAGTACGTACACTTGTACTAGCTCCCTCATACATGTCCTTTATAATGTCAATATATTTTCGCGATACACCCTTCTTTGCTAAGGCCCACCAAAGTACTTCCCTTGGTACTTCATCATATGCCTTCTCTAAATCAATAGAAACCATATGTACATCTTTCCTTATCTCGATAATATTCCATCAACTGCCGGATAAGATAAATTGCTTCTATTGCCGATCTTGCAAGCATAAATCCAAACAGATTTTCTGTTATCTTCACACATTTTCTGATCCTTTGTTCAATCACTCGTTCCCATAACTTCATGGTATGACTCATTAGTTTAATTCCGCGATAATTAAAACAATCTGGACATCACCTTTGTTCTTATACAAAGGGACTAGAATACTTTTCCTCTATGCTGATGGCATCTTATTGCTTCTCCAAATCTTATTGAAAAGCATAGTTACCCATTCGATCCATCTTTTCCCCAATCCAAACTTCAATAGGTATACCATCTGGTCCTTTTGCTTTCTTTGACCCCATTACTTCACCCTTTTGAATTCTCCTCTTAAACTCTCGGTTAACCATACTTGAGGGGATGTTTAAATTCCCAATATCTTGTTCTTGATGGCCATTGAATAGGGTATCAAAGTATGACATTCATCCCTCTTTTATCTCTTTATCTTGATCCAAAACTTTTTGGTCAGAATCTTTCACACATTTAACTTTTCCAATATCTCGCGTCTTCTTCTCTCTCATTCGAGCAAGTTTATAGATATATTTTTCCCCTTCTTTTGTATCTAATCTTGCATATAATTCTTGATTGACCTTTGATCGGGCATTTCGAACTGCCTTTTTAGCTTCCGTTCGAGCTTTCTTGTACTTCTCATAATTCTCATCGCTCGAGCATTTACCCAATACCCTATAACATCACGTTTGGTCTTTATCGCTTGCTTAATTTCATCATTCCACCAAGATATGTCTTTTCACCCACATCTACATTTGCTACTTATAAATTAAGGAATTCGAGTATCTCATCATGATTCTTTTCCACCTGAAGTTAAGCTAAACCCAAATTTTCCCGACGACGAATGAGGTATATGCCTTTCCAAATTCACCCTCCGCATTCCTAACTAAATTTCGATAATGATTCTTGCTGCATTGACCCTCCCTAGGTTTAATGACTTACAAACCATCCCGAATTAGCCAAAGTCAGAACCCTATCGGACTATTAGTGATGCATTTCGGGAAGAAGAAGGATATAGAATTGTCATCTTTATCGAGATGCGAGTAATCCATGGGGATGACCATCATCTCTTTTTCCCCCTAATTCAATTGTCGAAGACTGATTTTTTCGGTTGTTCTTGGTGTCCGACCTTTACTGTTAAAGGCTACAGGTTCGTGTGGCGGTGTGCTTTATCAAAAGTGGACAAACTTTTATTATCCCGATGACGGTGGTTTTGGGCGCCTATGAGTCATTAGGTGCCGGTTAAGGTCTAGCGAAATCCACATTTCATAAACGATGGGTGATATGGATAGTGAGGACGGCGAAGGAGATAGAGATGAACACATTTTGGAGAGCATGTCTCGAAGTAAGAGAAAGAGGACGTCGGAGGGAGTAGCAATGTTTCGAAGATACAGAATTGGGTTGGTGGACGAGGTACCAATGCTCTGAATAAGAGAGGGCGAAACTCGGCCGTTAATGTAAATCCTACTCATAGGGATTTAAGTTTGTCTTTCTTGAGGTGCTAACACCCTGTCACTTTTTTAAACTTGCATATAAAGGAAATCCCATATAAATTTTATTGAGAGGTGAACAATTAAACTCCGGAAATTTGAAAAACAAAAGGAACAAGACTCTTAACTTTATAGAAGCTTGAAGTGACCAGTTGAAATGCTTCATTGCTTTTGTTTTCACGGCTAACTTATCCCTTATCTGGCTGCTGTCATTTTGCCTTGATTCTTGCTTCGATCATAAGTACACAGTGTTGCGTATTTTTCATGTGATGGACGCTCTGAAATTTGTTTCCCATTCCCTTTCCATTCCTTCTTATTTTACCAGGCATCCCCTCAGTGAAAGTTGTACGCTTAGACTATCTATTGTCGTTCGAGCTCCTCGGTGGAGGTGATGCCGGCATATCGCAGTAATCGTGTAGTTGCGGCTTCGGCCAATGGTCATGATAAGATTCTCAATCACGTATTAGATTAATTTTGCTTGTGATATTTGTTTGGGGCCGGCTGTTATCGTACAATTGATATTAGTAATAGTGCGGAGGATGTGAATTTGTTTAGTGAGGTGGTCTTTGTGTTAGGGTTTTAACTTTGTGGGTTGATTGATCGGGATTGCTTTCAGTGTTTTTTCTTCTGTTATTTAACATAATGTAGTTGTTGTTTTATGTTAAACAATTCAGGTTTTTGTCTCCGCTAGTTGGGAAAATTGTAGGGATCATTAAGAGTTTAACGTGTTGACTTTGGTTCAACAACTTTACACGAGTTGTTTTACTGTTGTTGTATGCTATAAGGTTTTTTTTTTTTTTTTTTTTTTTTGAATCTCTCATTTATCACTTTTCTTTTGGTGTATGTGTGTACACACACTAGTCCTTTGCTCCTAAATTTGCTGTTTTTTCATCTTGAGGTAGAGTATAATTAATTAATATTATGATATCGTCCGTCTCGGGCTTTTGCAACTTGAAATATGATGCCCGATTTTTAAACATTTTTCGCCATGGGGTATCTTGAAATTAACGGATTCATTTTTCAAACGAGTTTTGAATCCTAACCCCCCTTTATTCAAGGTAAATTTTTGAACACCAAGCATTTGTTCAAATTTCTCGTTTCCGCGCGAGAATTTCTTTGTCAAAGATTTAAGCTCGGTTTGAATTTTAGCGAGATCATCCTTCAAAATATTTTCATTTTCCACTTTGAATGATCGATTTCAACAAATTTTTCCTTCTCGATAATTTTGGAATTTTCAATTTCCAAAGATTTAATTTTAGACTTAAGGGATTTTATTTCGGATAAAGCGTTTTGAAAATCCGTATGCAATAATTCAAATGCATCAAAAAGTTCGTCACGGGAGGATGTACTTACTTGGCTTTCGACGTTGCTGTCGTCGAACGAACTCCGGGCCATGAGAGCGAGATTATTTTGTTCGATAAATTCGTCGTCTTCGTCTTCATCGCTCCATGTTGCCATGAGGATCTCCTTCTTGGGTTTGGCACGGCAATGCTTAGCGAAGTGGCCTGGTTTTCCACATAGTCGACAAGAGTTGTCGAATTTCTTCATTTCGCTCGAGATATCCTTCTTCCTCCCGTTTAATAAAGTTTGGAATTTATTAATATTCTTGTCATAATATTCCGCTTCTTCGTCGCTTTCCTCCATCGGGATTTCTTCTTTCTTTCTCGATATCTTAGCCTTCATGGCTAACGATCGTTCCTTCGGCTTTGGCTTGACACTTCGTTATTTTAACACGATCTCATAATTAATTAGCGAACCAACGAGGGCACTAAAATAATAATTAGCGAACTTATTCGTGATGTGTTTATTCTCAATCATCCCCTCTTGGATTATATTATTTTGTTTTTTGTTTCAATGATATGAGGTTTCTTGGGATTGGAGAAGTTATGACGTTGGATAGGACGATGTGGAGGGAGCGAATTCGGGTAGTTGATTATATTTGAGGGTTTTTGTTTTTTCATAATGGCTATTACTATTTTTTATTTATTTTTTATTATTTATTTATTTTTGCATAATTATTTCTATTTTATTTTTTTATTTTTTTACCTAAACTTTTTACCTTCACTTTTGTTTTTTCATGGTTGTTCTATTGGAGACGACTTGACGTTTTCAAATATTGATTCTTGTTCGTCGACCCCAAAGCATTTTGTTGCTGTTGTTGTTGATAGTTATTTTTTCATACCTTTAAGTTAGGCTCACGTTCCTCATATATTAATTCATCAAGATTGTTGTATTATAGCTCGAGTAAAAGCTACTACGTGCTTTAACTGTATTCGACAAATTACAAATGCTAAGAAAATCTCCTATACGGTTTGATTTCTGGTCCTGTATATTATTTGTGTTTCTAAGTTTAGTAATTAGTTTGTTGTCTTTAAATTGTAAATCACATGTAATTCATTTAAATTTAATAATAAAAAGTAAAAAATGTAATGTTTTTAATGTGTTATTTTGTGGAGTTGATAATTAAACGTAATCCCTTTTTGGTAATGTGGTACTTATTTACAATTTTTTAGAAGTAACAATAATTATGTTGTAATTTACTACATGTTACATTTCTAATAAAATAATATAGTTTAAAGAGAGATTGTTATGCTTTTATTTCAAAGATATTATCGTCTTTATCTTTTGGCGTGTTTGAAATGATTGTGAAAATAATTTTTAGCCTGGTGGATTCCGGTGCGAGGACCACAGCGCTGTAATATTCCTTGTTGGCTTTGAGGGTGTTGCATCTTTCCATGTTTCACAGTACGTTGTCACATAACTTTGATGATGCAAGTCTCAAATCATTATCCAAAACTTTCAGCAACTTTGCTTTTCAATCCCATTTGAAATAACTTTTCTAGGCATCCTCGATAAATCGTTTATAAAAAAGTATTATTCCATAAGACAACAACCAATATCAATTATCTAGTATTTACAGAAATTTTTCTCAAATCATTTTCAAAAATTTTTTTGAAATCCTTTTAAAACACAGTTTATTTCAAAATCATTTCAAACACTAGAAGTCATTAATTCGAATGATTTTCGAATCATTTCAAAATATCAACGTAGAAGTGTTGAATTCATAGCACGAACAAAACCATATGAAAATCACAGTTTATATATATCCAGTTGCAATTTATACATAAAGCACGATCGAATACTTGTCTGGCGACTTTCAGGACAAGAACATTTCGAATGGTTTGTAATTAGATTTCGAAACTCTGAAATTTACGACCTACAACAAGGAACATGAGGTAATCGACATTAGGGATACTTATTCTAATCGAAATAACATCGAAAACCTTAATTGAATCCCTTAGGGGACTTTTATCGAACACTTCGCGGATGGTATCTGATTATGATGATTCAAACGAAAGATTTAATTCCGTTCCACTAAAATCGATAAGAACAGTCCCAGAATACTCGATATATAACTATTTACGAATTCTAAACAACAATTCATCAAGAATTTATAAAAATAAGTTTAAGGTTCAGGGCCAGATTACCTCCAATCTGGCGAAACCGTTGAAATCGGCTGAAGAGAACTTGCTAATTTGATTCTCGAGCATTGATTACATGTTTAAAGCATGCGGAATCGGGTCGGAATGGGATGACTAGGTGAGGGTCGGAGCTAAGGAGATTTGGCCTACAATGGCCATAACCAACCTTTAAATAGGCTGTTGCCCATTGTTAAGGCGGTGACAGCATAACATACATTATGCATAGTTGCTAACGTATATTATGGAGGTTCTGACATGAAACAGGAAAAATCTCGAAACCTTAAGGCGGTCACTGCATAATGTACGTTATGCATAATGGTTAGCGTACGTTATGGGAGTCCAAAATTAGAACAGGAACACTCTCGAAATCCTACTAAGTCGGTTGAGTACATCTGATAACGTACGTTATCCTTGGTCACATCTTGCCCATGGTCCAATTGGTGGTCACAGCTCGGACGTCAAGTCTAGGACGGATTTAAGAATGATAAAAGGACCTTCAAATGTTAAAGCAATTTCGTAAGGTTGAATGACAACGTCTAAGAACTCTAACGAATGTGATATGACTACTAACATCACGATAATACTCGGCATTAACACAGTTCGGGTTAACGACGCAAGTTGAAACTGAAATAAAATACAACACATAAAAGAAAATAGGTTGTTCGAGTGAAATCGTGAGTTTTGCAATGAGAATAGTGTCAATCAATCACTAGTCTCAAGATAGCACGAAGGACGTCGTATATTCGATACGTATCGATATTCAGAATCCCGAAAGTTTAACGATAGGTTAAGAATGAAGAGTGGCAACAGTTACAAGTTCAACAACACGGCAAATAATTCATAAAATGGGTCGCAGATTAGAAGTTATTTAGGGGTAAAAATCTGGGGTCTCACACCCTCTCCCCCTAAAAAGAAGTTTCATCTCGAAACTTAAGATGCAATAGGAAGAACGTTACAAGTTTGCAGGGAATATTGGGTGAAATGGGTCTAAATAATAATACATCATATTTTCACTTGAACAACCAGTCAACAAGATTATGATTATGAATTTCCTCCTTCTGTTTATGTTCACATGTTCTTTTCAAAAAGTTTCTAACACACGCATCAATTTCCCAAAAGAAAATGCCCAACTAAAAATGCTTGATTTATCATCATATATTGCTATTACTTTCTTAAGATGAATCAGGAAAGAATTTTCAATATCGTTGTCCTGACTGGATCACCGTACCACAGTTACATTATCAAACCTTACTTGCATGATTAACCATAAGGTTAGTTTCAAAAAGTCCGAATAAGATTAAAATTCCTTAGATGCCAGGTTTTTTTTTCTAATCACTAAAACCTCTGAGGAATATTTGTTGAGTGATTGCCATTATATGGTTCGTGATTGATGTTTGCTTGCTAGATTTTGTATGGTTATGATACTTGTACCAGCACGTTCGATTTGCTAACCCCTTAAATGGGGGAAATGAGTTTCATGCGTTTCAGGTATGCTTAGTTCGATGGAGCAGCCACAGAGTCGGCATGGGAGATGACAAGCTACGATACTAATCATTTGGGAATGAGAGTTCTTTGTATTGTTGAGTTGTATTCTAGTTTCGCTGCATTGTATTTTGACCCCTGTGTGGGTATGTATTGTAAGGAGTTCTATTTCGGTATGATTTAGTCGTGTGACCTTGCGACTCCATGTATTTTGAATATTCAACCTTATCGGTCCATGTCGACAGGTAGTTTGACCCCGATCAGTCAAACATTTGGTTGTCTTGTAGTATTTAGCCTGAGAGATTCTTGTAAGAAGGATCTACGGCGTGTGGTATTCGCGGGTGATTTCTGGGGGTGTTACAACATTGAATGTTAACATTTAAGCTGTACATTAAAACATGTGCAAACTGAACAATAAGCATAATTTTGAAGTGGTTTTGGTTGACATATCATATAAGTCTCCTCATATAATTATTATATGATACTGGAATAAATTTGGTCGATCAATTATAAATTTGGAGTTGTCTATGAATATAACTACACATGTCTCATAACGATAGTCGTTTTGTTAGTTATATCTCATTAAGTAAGTTTAGAGATTTCGTCCCCCATAAATGTTACATTTGCACTTGTATCATTGCATACACACATAAATTCATTATTTAAAACCATTTAGATGGGAAATTAGAAAGCTCAACATAAAATTTAATAGTTAACATATAGATAATACATTGTAAGAAGTGCAAACTAAACATTAAGCATATTTGTGAAGTGATTTTGGTTGAGACATCATGAGTCTCTTAATATATATACGATGTTGGAAGAAATTTGGTCGGCTTATCAATTTTGAGTTGTTTACAATCACCGTGTTACATTTATCTCATAACGATAGTTGTTAATTTATTCATATTTTAAGTTGTTTTAGACATTTTTTTTCTCATTAAATGTTACTTTTTATTTGTATCACTTCATATACACCTATACTCATGATTTGAGACCATTTAAATGGAAAATTAGAAGACTCTACAACATAAAATTTAATAGTTAATTTATAATATGTATATTGTAAGAAGTACAAACTAAACATTAAGCATATTTGTGGAATAATTTTGGTTGATATATCATAGAAGTCTCCTAATATAATTAGTATTATTATATGATGTTGGAAAAATTTGGTTGGTCAATTATCAATTTGAGTTGTTTACGAACATAATTACACATGTATTTCGTAATGATGGTTGTTTCGTTATTTATATTTAAGTAATTTAGATATTTATTCCCTATAAATATTACCTTTGTACTTATCATTTCATACACACATAAATTCATGGTTTAAAACCATTAAATGGAAAGTTAGAAGACTAAACATAAAATTTAATAAGTTAATATATATGTTATACACTGCAACATGTACAAACTAAATATTAAGCATAATTGTGGAGCGATTCTGATTGAGATATCATGCATGTCTCATAATATACTTACTATATGATGCTGAAAAAAATGATCGGTCAAATACGAGTTTAGAGTTATTTACGAACGTAATGAAAAATATATCTCATAACAAAAGTTGTTTCGTTATTCATATTTTAAATCGTTTTAGACATTTCTTTCTCATTAATGTCATCGTTGCACTTGTGTCACTTCGTATACACATATATTCATGATTTAATATTATTAAAATAGGGAACGCATAATTTAATAATTAACGTATATATTTCACACTACAACATGTACAAAATATACATCAAGTATAAAAATTGTGGAGTGATATTGTTTGAGATGCCATATAAGCTTCATAATATACTTACTATATGATGTTGTAAACAAATTGGTTGGTCCATTATCAATTTGGTGTTGTTTACAAATAACACATGTATCTCATAACGATAGTGGTTTCGTTATTCATATTTTAACTAAATATAAACATTTTTTCTCATTAAATATTTTTTTTGCACTTGTAGCATTTCATATACACATAAATCAATGATCTGAAACCATTTAGTTGCATGCTCCATTATGTTTGCCGAAATTTTGTGTATATGGCAAGGTTTGGTTTATGCGGATGGCATGAGAGTAAGGAAGATAAAAGCTGAAAACAACAATTTGGCAGCCGTTGAGATGATTCATGACAGTTTTTATGAATGCGCTTTGCAGACCTATGCGAGCATTCAGGAGTTATTGTCCAGATTTGATACTTGTGAGATTCGATATGTCCATCGAGAAGGGAACTTTGCTGCTGACTTCTTATCACATTTTGCTTATGATTTTGCTAGAGGCATATACATTCTTGATGCAACTCGGGAAGGGATTCATAGTTGGTTACTTCGTAATTTTATTGGCGTTTCATATGATAGATAAACCTTGATGTAATCCGAGCATTGCCTGCTTTCTTTTATAAAAAAGAAGAAGACTCAACACAAAATTTGATAGTTAACATATAGATCGTAACAAGTATAAATTAAACATTGAGCATATTTATGGAGCAATTGTTGTTGAGAGACCATGAAAGTCTCTCACTAGACTTATTATATGAGGTTGGAAAAAATTTGATCGGCCAATTATCAGTTTGGAATAGTTTAAATATAACAACTCTATAATCGTTATTACCACTATTCATCATCATCGTACCTATGGCTGTGAAAAATCATTGAGAAATTTTAAAAATCTAAATGATTCTATAAAAATATTAAAAAAGACACATATTTACTTCTTTCTTCAAATCTTTTCATTATTTTTTTAGAAATTCTAAATAAGAATCATTTTTAATTTTCAACTCGACAACTACTATACAAACTTTTACCAAGATAAATTTTAAGTATTTACAATATAAATGAAAAATAGATTTTCTTTTAACTAAAAGATGAACGAGTAAACAATTACTATTAAACAAGAATGGAAATAAGATTTTCTTTTATAATCGTATTATTTTGACATTAATTTCATATAAACAAACCAACCGAAATGGGGGACTCATTTTGACCTAAAATATTGGGTATAAAAACCCCTTCTTCCTCACGAGGTCGGCGGAACTCTCATTTTTTCTCCCGATTCTCACTTTTCGGCTCCTCTCTCTCATCCTCTCTCTCTCTCTCTCTCTCTCTCTAACCTATTGAAAAATACTGATTTTTTTTTCCAAGAACATTCCGGCGACACACACTCTGACATAAAAATCGGCCATCCATGCAAACTCTAATTGTTGCCTAACGAAACGAGAGCCTCTCTTCTTCCCAGATCGAGGGATGGTTCTTGCTGGCCGGACGCACATGACTGACCTTTTTTTCACACTGCGTAATCTGCCTATTCCCCTCCATCATGGCCGAATTTTTCTCTCTCTTTCGTTTGGTGTAAGTCAGTGAGTTTTCTCGCCAGTCTTCAATTTTTCTTATTTATTTATTTTTTTTGAATTTTTTTTCTGGAGATTATTGTTCTCGACGCCTACTTTTGTTTATGATCTTCCCTTGTCAAAACCTGCTTCTTTTTTATTCAGTTATTCTCTCGAACTTAATTTTCATACTAATTCATGTATGTATAAATAATATTTTTTAAGGTGCTGTATCCTAGCCGTATCATGTCCTAAATTTGAAAAATTTGCTGTGTCGTTGTATCCATACGATATTTGTATCCGTATCCGTGCAACATAGGTGTCGACAGAAGTGTCATATCTATCATATCTAAAAGAATTATGAAGAGTTGCTCGAATTCCTGAGTTAGAAGTAACAAATATATAGGTAAAATGATACGTAGCTATTTTCACCAAAGTAAATTGCTTTTTTCGTATGTGTCGGTAAAGAAGGGATGACGCCTCTGCCTACACTTACAGAAAAAACAATATATGTTGGTGAAAATAGTTGTATATCCTTTCAGCCACGTCTACGTTTGCTACTTTTAAAGTACTGAATTCAATTCTTTTGAATAAAACACCTTTGACTATATGCAGTAAAAAAAAATTTAAATTGTATACACTTTCACCCACATCTATATTTGTTATTTTTAAATTAAGGAATTCGAATATCTTATCATGATTCTTTTCCACTTGAAGTAAAGCTGAATCTAAATTTTGCCCAACGGGGGAATAGGCATATGCCTTTTTAAAGTTCATCCTTCGCATTCTTAATTAATTTATGTAACTATTCTTGTTACATTGACTCTCCCTAGATTTAACGACTTACATATCGAGAAGAAGATATAGAACTGTCGGTACTGTTTGAGGTATGAGTAATCCATAGGATGACTATCATCTCATTTTCCCCATAATTCAATTGTCGAAGGCTAGTTTTTACGGTTCTTCCTTGTGACTCGCCTTTACAGTTGAAGGATACAGCTTCGTGGGGTCAGTGTTCTTTTCCAAAAGTGGATTCACGTTTATCACCTAGATGACGGTGGTTTTGTGCGCTTATGAGTCATTAGGTGACATTTTGACGATTCTAACAGAATCCGCACTTCATAAACAATGGGTATGAATAGTGAGGACGATGAAGGAGATATACATGAACACATCTCGGAGAGCATGTCCGGAAATAACAGAGATGTCGGAGAGAGTAGCAATGTTTCGACGATACGGAATCAGAGTGGTGGATGAGGTACCAATGCTCTGAATAAGAGAGGTTAAAGGTCGACTGTTAAGCTAAATCCTACTCATTGGGATTTAAGTTTGTCTCTCTTACGGTGCTAATGCTGTGTCACTTCTTTAAACTTGCAATAAAGGAAATTCCGTATTAATTTACTTTTCATCTCATTTTAAAAGTATAGAAAAAGGACTATCTTTGCGGGATGGAGGGAGTATTTATTTTTACGTAATAATAAGAGATTTATCTCTCTTTCATCTCAGACCTCCCTTTCATGGTCTTACACACAAACATCTCTCTCTCCTTTCGATCACCGCCACAACGACGGTGTTGCTTCCGCCGTTTGCTCCAACCCGTCGCCCTTTCGCACTTACTCTCAGCCCCGCCCCCATTTCCTTCACTTTCGTCTCCCTCTCTCTCTCTGGTGCAGACAGCACGTTGCCGCACATGCAGACCGATGGCTATTGTCGGTGCAATGGTCTTTACCTCTCTCATCCCTCTCTTGGCCTACAAAATTGAGATCACTAATTTCACATAAAATCTTTAAAACCCCAAATCTTCCTTCTTCTTCCCAGGCTAGGAGCGTTGTCGCGCCTCCTTGCATCTCCTCGTACGAAATCAGGCCAGTTACTCCATCGTTGAAGGAGACGTCGAAAATTCTAAGGTTGATTAGGTTATTCCAATTAGCAGTCGGTCCAGTCAACTTAACTGTTTTTTTTCCAAATACAGTGTTTTTGCCCGGGTTTTTACACGTCGAACTTTGCCCTCTCTTATTCGGAGTATTGATTGGTGGAATCGTCTAACACCATCCGAGCACTGGTACTTCGTCCACCACCCCAATTCCGTATCTTCGAAACATTGCTACTCTTCTACATCCCTCTTTCTACATCCCTCTTTCTCTTGTTACTCTTCACCTCTCAATTAAATTTATATGGAATTTCCTTCATATGCAAGTTTAAAGAAGTGACAGAGCATTAGTACATCAAGAAAGACAAACTTAAATCCATTGAGTAGGATTTATCTTAACGGTCGAGCTTCACGCTCTATTATTTGGAGCACCGGTACCTCGTCCACCACCCCGATTCTGTATCTTGAAATATTGCTACTCTCTCCGACATCACTCTCTCTTACTTTCGGACATGCTCTGAAATGTGTTCATTTCTATCTCCTTCGCCGTCTCACTATCCATATTCACCCATCGTTTGTGAAGTGTGGATTCAATTAGCGCCGCCAACCGCACCTAATAACTCATAAGCACCCAAACCATCGTTTTTCGATGATAAATGTGTATCCACTTTTGGGAAAGAACACAGATCCCTTGAACTTGTCGCCTTCAAATGTAAAGATCGTGCACCTGGAAGAACAGGAAACACTAGTTTTCGAAAAGAGTAATGATACTCTTACACACCATTTACACCAAAAGTTTACACACTGCATTAAACAGTATTGTACCTTGTGCTTTACGGATAATACAATATCAAAATATTAAAAATATTTACTAATATTACACATTATGTTACAACATCGTTTAATGCTTGGTGTAAAAGAGATTGTAAATGGTGCGTAAGGGTACCATTACCCTTTTGACAATTGAATTAGGGAGAAAAGCAAATGGTAGTCATCTCATGGATCACTCGTATCTTAAACAGTACCGGTATTTCTATATTCTTCTTCTTCCCGAAGTGTGTGAACAATAATTCGTAAGTTTTTAAACCTAGGGAAAGTAATGTAGCAAAAATTGTTACAGAATTTTAGCTGGGAATTGGGGTGGTGAATATAAAAGGACATATACCTAATCCCTCGTTGGTTAAATTTAGATTTAGCTTTACTTTAGATGGAAAAGTATCATGATGAAACTTTCAAATTCATTAACTTAGAAGTAGCAAATGTAGAAGTGGGTGAAATGATATACAATTGTTTTTATCAAACTAAATTGCCTTTTTAGTATATGTTGACCTATGTTGCACGAACACTCCAATTTTTTTAGGAATACCGTACATGGATACGGACACAGTATCCCAATATGCGTGTCTGACATGCGGAAATCCGTGTCCTTTACTTTTTAGCTGTTTTACCAATCAGACACTGCTGTGGACACGGTTGGAGCACGACTTTGGACACGACGAGGCGGAAAACTTATTCTAACAGATTAGATTGCAAGAGTTAGACTTTGTGGGGGCAAATATGAAAAATCCTCAAAATAAAACCGTAATTGTTACCTAACCAAACACGAGTCTCTCTTCTTAGCCCAACCGGACCACGGGAAAAATATCTGGTTCTTTCCGATGGATTGCACAAAATTGACTTTTTTTTATCTGACGCTATGAAATCTGCCTATTCTCCTCCCTTCCGGCTGAAATTTTCTCTTCTCTGCCTTTTGGTAAAAATCAGTTCTTCTCGTCAGTTTTGTTTCTTTTTATTTATTATTTTTCTTTTTAAATTTTTTTGCTCGTGATTATTATTCTCGATGCCTACTTTAGTTTAAGTTATTCTCTCTTGCTGAAATCTTGCTATTTTTTTGTTCAGTTCTTCTCTCGAACCTAATTTTTATACTAATTCATGTTATATATATATATATAATATTTTCTAAGTTGCCGATCCTAGCCGTACCGTGTCCTATATTTTCAAAATTTGTCGTGTCTCTCTATTCGTATTGTGTTCGATATGATACAAGTACCCGTATTCATGCAACATAGGTGTCTAAAGAAGTGTTTGGCAGAAGTGTCATATCCAAAAGAATTATAATGAGATGTTCGAATCCATTAATTTAGAAGTAACAAAAGTAGACTTTGGTGAAAGGATATGTAGCTATTTCATCAAAGTAAATTGCTTTGTTTCGTACATTTTGGCAGAGAACGAATGACACCTCTGTCGACCCGTACGAAAGAAACAATATATTTTGGTTAAAATAGTTGTATGTTCTTTCACCCACGTCTACATTTGTTATTTTTAAATTTATGAATCCGTCGTGATTCTTTTGAATACGACACATTTGCCTACATGTACTAAAAAAGTAATTTACGTTGGTGAAAATAGTTGTATATTCTTTCACCCATGTCTACATTTCTTATTTTTCAAATGAGGAATTTGAATATCTCGTCATGATTCTTTTCTACCTGAAGTAAAGCAAATCCAATTTCCTCGACAACGGGTTAGGTATATACATTTCTAAATTCACCCTCCGCATTCATAACTAAATTTCTGTAATGATTCTTGTTACATAGCTCCTCCCTAGATTTAACGACTTATAGACCATCCCGAATTAGCCAAAGTCAGAACCCTATCGGACTGCTAATGATGCATTCCGGGAAGAAGAAGGATCTAGAACCGCTGGTATTGATCCGGACGGTAAAACTGTTAAGATGATGTTAACTTCATACTAGGAACTCAAAAATATTGTTGAATGATGAAATCCGGCCAAAATCCACACTTTCATACCCTCAAGGTCGCCCTAGTCGCCGGAAGGAAGAGAGGAGAGAAAGAAATGACGAAAATTGAACCATGCAGTCCTATATATACCAGTCCTGATTACCCGCGCTACGGGTAAGTGTAGCTTGCGCTATCGGGCTGAAAGGTGGTCCAGAGCCTCTGCATTGGCTGCGTTAGCGTGCGCTACAGTAAGGATTAGCGCGCGCTCTGTTTGTTCCCACAATTCAGAAACTTTCTGCATGTACTGATCGTTTAAATTAGCGTGCGCTACCATAGTTGATCACGTGTTACTCATGTAACATTAGCGCGCTAGCTATCAATTTAGCGTGCGCTAACTGCTCCTTTTCAGCATTAAAATCGTGAAGTCCGGTCAGAACGAATACATCCCAGTAGATACGGAACTAGATAATTACCAGCAATCAACACATCAGTTCCAACTCCAATTTACATACGGGTCCAGATACCAAACAATACAACATGGAAATTTCACAAACCAATTCTTAATGGAAAACGTCCAAAAATGACACACATACATAAATAATAAAAAAAATAAAACACACGGATATTACAAAGTTAGGCAGAATATGCAATGCAATGCAGTGTCATACAGTAACAACTCCCACTAAAGTACAAAATTATTATTTTAAAATTTAATAAAGATCACAATGGCACAACAGCATGTGGTCAAAAAACATATACTTCTAATAGTGGTAGACAAAAGCTAGTGCTAACATGTAAATTAAAAATAAAAAACTAAAAGAAACTAGAAAGTGGAAAATAAAGAAAGACAGTAACAATGATAAACCAATGTCGATTTTTAATATATGCACATCAAAAATTTAATTATAATGGTACAGTAACAACATGCAATTACCTCTTTATAAGTAACAAACTCCGGGGTGTTGTGAAGAATTCCAACCACATGGTTCTCAGAGAACATGTAAAATGTTTTCTTCATTCATGTGCTCTCCCTCGAGTGGCAACTTGCCATATCCATCAGTTGTAATAGTCGGGTTTCGCTGCTCATAATTAACATATTATGATGAAGATGATGAATTCCATGGAAAAAAATTGCAACAATAAACCTACTTACATGTCTCATTCTTTGATTATCTTCATTCCTTAGAACATTCCCTCTCCAAGGGGAATCCCTTTCCCTGCATAGACCATTATTTACGATCTAATTGAAAACTCTTTCAAGCTGAGGAATCAAGTGACGATTTGGGACCCAACAATGCATTCACCAGCTCTTTGGTAATGATTGTTCCAAATGTTGGTGAATATGGAATGCCTCTAGGCAATGATCAATGGATATAGCCAAGCAAAAAACTATAACAAAACAAAAATTATAAAGTTGTAATAATATTTCATGACAAACAAAACAAGGAAAAGGGAAGAAGCTTACGATAATCTCCCTGGTTCATAACTTCACTTAGCAGGATACCACGATCCCTCCAATCAAAGCTCTTATTAAAGAGATTATGTAAATCTTGCATTAGATGGCGAACAGGATATTCAACTACGATGACACAGATTGCGTGGAAATAAACATCAAAAAAACTTACAGGAGGATACTGCTTCAACCTTTACCTTTTTAGGGTTCTTAAGGAAAAAAAGAAAAACATAAAATTCGAGTTATCAAATATGCTCTTTCCCGTTCATAATCAAATTGTCTATGGAATTAGGAATACTTTCACCTTCTTTGGCGCACCGATTCCCTCATTTTCATTCCCTGTTATTAAAAGATATTCATATTTAGTAAAACTAGTAATAAACAAATAAAAGTGATTCATGATTAAACTTGTATCCCCCCTTCCTATTATTTTAATAGTACTTGCACAATCATCACTAGCAATAGCATAGGATTCCTACTCAATATTGCCATCAATGCTCTTTCTATCACTCATGGTGTCTAGCAAATGAAGGGTAGTGCAAATGGATGTTTTACGAGCACTTGAAAGTGTTCAGTGTTCCTGTCTGTAATAGTCTTTAATGGCCCATTCCCCTCCCTTGATATTTTTAATGACTGGTTATGTTATTCATTCTGTTGCACTACCCTTCATTTGCTAGACACCATTAGTGATAGAAAGAGCATTGATGGCAATATTGAGGAGGAAATATATGCTATTGCTAGTCATGATATTAGAATCGTAGGAAGGAAGGATTGAAGTTTAACCATGAATTACTTTATTTGTTTATTGCTAGTTTTACTAAACGTGAATATCTTTTAATAACAGGGAATGATAATGAGGGAATTGGTGCGCCAAAGAAGGTGAAAGTATTCCTAACTCTATAGATAATTTGATTATGAACGGGAAAGAGCATATTTGATAACTCCGTGTTTTCTGTTTTTTTCCCCTAAGAACCCTAAAAAGGTAAAGGTTGAAGCAGTACCCTTTGAAGCCCCTATTCCTCTCACATTTAAAGGGAATCTTTCTGTAAGTTTTTTTGATGTTTATTTGTTTGTTTGTTGTTTATTTCTACGCAGTCTGTGTCATCGTAGTTGAATATCGTGTTGGCCATCTAATGCGGGATTTACAGAATCTCTTTATAAGAGTTTTGATTGGAGGGATCGTGGTATCCTTCTAAGTGAAGTTATGAACCATGGAGATTATCGTAAGCTTCTTCCCTTTTCCTTGTTTTGTCTGTCATGAAATATTATTAGAACTTTATAGTTTTTGTTTTGTTATAGTTTTTTGCTGGGCTATATCCACTGCTCATTGCCTAGAGGCATTCCATATTCATCAACATTTGGAATAATCATCACCACAAGAGCTGGTGAATGCATTGTTGGGTCCCAAATCGTCAAAGTCTGAGCTTGAAAGAGTTTTCAATTGGATCGTAAACAATGGCCTATGCAGGGAAAGGGATTTCCCTTGGAGAAGGAAAGTTATAAGGAATGAAGATAATCCAAAGAATGAGACATGTAAGTAGATTTATTGTTGCAATTTTGTTTTTTCCCGATGGAATTCATCTTCATCATAATATGTTAATTATTAACAGCGAAACTCGGTTATTACAATTGATGGATATGACAAGTTGCCACTCGAGGAAGAGCAGATGAATGAAGAAAACGTTTTCCATGTTCTCTTAGAGAACGCTGTGGTTGGAATTTTTTTCAACACCCCAGAGTTTGTTACTTATAAAGGAGTAATTGCATCATGTTGTTAATGTACCATTGTAATTAAATTTTTGATGTGTATGTATTAAAAGTCGACATTGGTTTATCATTGTAGCCAAGGTATATACATGGGTAGCACATTGAATACCGTACTGGATCATAAAAATTGCACGAAACTAATTGGGAAGACAAAGGCTATGGCAAACTTCTTCGTCAATTTGGCTCTCGAACAAAATCTTCTCTGTTTAGAAGTATTATCTATCCTACTCGTCACAATTAGAAAAGAAATCTTTTCTGTAGAGTTGTTTAGAATACAATACTCTTTTGGTGGATGATAGATGATACCTTTGTATGGATGTCCCAGTAGAAATAGTATCTGGTTAATATGTCATCTACTAGTGGTGTTTTCGTCTTTTCAAACAAATAAACCGTTGAGCAAAAGTATTAAATTGCTCTTTTGTCGTCCCAAATTGCTGGTTCAATTTGACTGCTCAAATGCCTAATATGATTGTGGGTACATTAAATTTGCTCTCTTTATGTACAATTCTATCTATTTTGCTTGTTTCGAGAATCATGAGATATTTTTTACCAATGGTTTTACGAGTTTAGTAATAATGAGAATTTGTATTTTAGTTTTCTTTTTTCTTTTGTCATGTCTTGGCTAAAGTTATTTATCTGACTATAAGAGTGTTTTGTCATGTTATGTTCTTTTCTAGTTGAAGCATGCGGTGTTTTGTTGGCATACAAATTTGTATGTAGGTTTGAAAGATCTACACATCCGAGAAAGTTTGCAAGTTTTAAAAATCTATATAAATTGAAGTAAGCATTTTGGAGGTGAAATCTTCATTTTGATGAGTTGAAGAGAAATATTATGAAAGAAGAAAGAAGTCCTCTCCCTCTCATTAAAGAACTTCAAAATCCTCATGAATACCTCATACATAGGTTGGCAGGAACCCTTGCCCTTAAACCCCTAATAATCGCGTAACAAAGTCTCCCTAAACCTCTCACCCCCTTCCCCTCGCTCCTACCACAAAATCACCGGGGAGCGAGCACGCACCTGTCTGTTTCATCATCAATTAGCTTCTTGCATCCATACAAGCTGCCTTAATCATGAGTCGTGGTACGTTCTCTCCCAATCTCTTTTTATAACCCTTTTTTTGGAATTTCTCCTTTTGTTTTTCTTGGTTTGCTTTAATCATATATATCAATGGTATGGATATATTCTTATTTCTTAACTAAAAATCTATTCTCACCAAAACTCACCCTATATGTACACACACATATATATATATATATATATATATTAGCTTGAAGGAAGCCATATATTTATTTATTGATGTTAGCTTGAAGGAAGCCATATATTTATTTATTTATTTTATTAATTTTTGTTTTTGTTTTCATTTTTGCTGTTGATATCAATTTCTAGGATATGGGAGCTACATGCAAAGAAAAGAAGAGATTGCTTCGTAGTGCTATCTGCTTGGATGATGCTCACTTAACATTTGCTGTGCTGAGAACTTCTGCTATGCTGAGATCGACGTCTGTTGTCGGTTCAGTGGTCTTCACCTCTCTCAGCCCTCTATTGGCCTACAAAATTGAGATCTCTAATTTCACATAAAATCCCTAAAAGTCCAAGATCTTCTTTCTTCTTCCCGGTCTAGAAGCGTCGTCGCGCCTCGCTGCATCTCCCCCTATGGAATCGGGCCGGTTACTCCATCATTGAAGGAGACGTTGAATATTCTAAGGTTGATTAGGTTATTCCAATTAGGAATCGGTCCGATCAACCAGTTGTTTTCCAAATCCAGCATTTTTGCCCAGGTTTTAGCACGTCGAGCTTTGCCCTCTCTTATTCGAAGCACTGGTACCTCGTTTACCACCTCGATTCCGTATCTTCGAAACATTGTTACTCTCTTCGACATCCCTCCTACATGCTCTTCGAAATGTGTTCATCTCTATTTTCTTCGCCGTCCTCACTATCCATACTCACCCATCGTTTATGAAGTGTGGATTCCTGAGCATCGCCAAACTGTCACCTAATGACTTCATAAGCACCCCAAAACCACCGTCCTCAGGATAATAAACGTATATCCACTTTCGGTAAAGGATACTGACCCTGTCGCCTTCAACTGTAAAGACAGTGCATCCATAAGAACCGGACAAACTAGTCTTCGACAATTGAATTTGGGAGAAGACGTATGATAGTAATTCCATGGATCACTCGTATCTCAAACATTACCTGCAGTTCCATATCCTTCTTCTTCGCGAAGTGTGTCAACAATAGTCCATAAGTTGTTAAATCTAGGGAAAGGTAATGTAGCAAGAATTGTTACCAAATTTTAGCTGGGAATGCGGATGGTGAATATACTTAATCCCTTGTTGGTTAAATATAGATTTAGCATTACTTTAGGTGGAAAAAAATCATGATAAAATTTTCGCATTTATTAATTTAGGAGTAGCAAATGTAGACGCGAGTGAAAGGGTATACAACTGTTTTCACCAAACCACCACGCCTTTATCTACGAGCCACATCGCTATCTAGTTTTCCATCCTTTTGGATAATAGATCCAAGATACCGAAAGAAAGTGGATCCATTAACAACTTTCCCATCAAATGTGATCATCCCGCCTCTCTACCACTGTTTTCACTAAACCTACACTCCATATATTCGATCTTATTTCGCTCACCTAAAGCCTCGAGCTTCCAAAGTATCCTCCAAAGTTCCAATTTCTGTTGCATTCCAACCTTCGTTTCATCAATCAACACAATATCATCGGCAAACATCATACACCACTAACGTTATTTTGAATTTCTCTTGTCAATTCGTTCATGACTATGGCAAAGAGAAAAGGACTAAGAGCAGATCCTTGATGCACCCCAATCGTAATAGTGAATTCTTCTGTCCCCCCAACATTAGTACGTACACTTGTACTAGCTCCCTCATACATGTCCTTTATAATGTCAATATATTTTCGCGATACACCCTTCTTTGCTAAGGCCCACCAAAGTACTTCCCTTGGTACTTCATCATATGCCTTCTCTAAATCAATAGAAACCATATGTACATCTTTCCTTATCTCGATAATATTCCATCAACTGCCGGATAAGATAAATTGCTTCTATTGCCGATCTTGCAAGCATAAATCCAAACAGATTTTCTGTTATCTTCACACATTTTCTGATCCTTTGTTCAATCACTCGTTCCCATAACTTCATGGTATGACTCATTAGTTTAATTCCGCGATAATTAAAACAATCTGGACATCACCTTTGTTCTTATACAAAGGGACTAGAATACTTTTCCTCTATGCTGATGGCATCTTATTGCTTCTCCAAATCTTATTGAAAAGCATAGTTACCCATTCGATCCATCTTTTCCCCAAACACATCCAAACTTCAATAGGTATACCATCTGCTCCTTCTGCTTTCTTTGACCCCATTACTTCACCCTTTTGAATTCTCCTCTTAAACTCTCGGTTAACCATACTTGAGGGGATGTTTAAATTCCCAATATCTTGTTCTTGATGGCCATTGAATAGGGTATCAAAGTATGACATTCATCCCTCTTTTATCTCTTTATCTTGATTCAAAACTTTTTGGTCAGAATCTTTCACACATTTAACTTTTCCAATATCTCGCGTCTTCTTCTCTCTCATTCGAGCAAGTTTATAGATATATTTTTCCCCTTCTTTTGTATCTAATCTTGCATATAATTCTTGATTGACCTTTGATCGGGCATTTCGAACTGCCTTTTTAGCTTCCGTTCGAGCTTTCTTGTACTTCTCATAATTCTCATCGCTCGAGCATTTACCCAATACCCTATAACATCACATTTGGTCTTTATCGCTTGCTTAATTTCATCATTCCACCAAGATATGTCTTTTCACCCACATCTACATTTGCTACTTATAAATTAAGGAATTCGAGTATCTCATCATGATTCTTTTCCACCTGAAGTTAAGCTAAACCCAAATTTTCCCGACGACGAATGAGGTATATGCCTTTCCAAATTCACCCTCCGCATTCCTAACTAAATTTCGATAATGATTCTTGCTGCATTGACCCTCCCTAGGTTTAATGACTTACAAACCATCCCGAATTAGCCAAAGTCAGAACCCTATCGGACTATTAGTGATGCATTTCGGGAAGAAGAAGGATATAGAATTGCTGTACTGTCTGAGATGCGAGTAATCCATGGGGGATGACCATCATCTCTTTTTCCCCCTAATTCAATTGTCGAAGACTGATTTTTTCGGTTGTTCTTGGTGTCCGACCTTTACAGTTAAAGGCTACAGGTTCGTGTGGCCAGTGTGCTTTATCAAAAGTGGACAAACTTTTATTATCCCGATGACGGTGGTTTTGGGCGCCTATGAGTCATTAGGTGCCAGTTTGGCGGTGCTAGCGAAATCCACATTTCATAAACGATGGGTGATATGGATAGTGAGGACGGCGAAGGAGATAGAGATGAACACATTTTGGAGAGCATGTCTCGAAGTAAGAGAAAGAGGACGTCGGAGGGAGTAGCAATGTTTCGAAGATACAGAATTGGGTTGGTGGACGAGGTACCAATGCTCTGAATAAGAGAGGGCGAAACTCGGCCGTTAATGTAAATCCTACTCATAGGGATTTAAGTTTGTCTTTCTTGAGGTGCTAACACCCTGTCACTTTTTTAAACTTGCATATAAAGGAAATCCCATATAAATTTTATTGAGAGGTGAACAATTAAACTCCGGAAATTTGAAAAACAAAAGGAACAAGACTCTTAACTTTATAGAAGCTTGAAGTGACCAGTTGAAATGCTTCATTGCTTTTGTTTTCACGGCTAACTTATCCCTTATCTGGCTGCTGTCATTTTGCCTTGATTCTTGCTTCGATCATAAGTACACAGTGTTGCGTATTTTTCATGTGATGGACGCTCTGAAATTTGTTTCCCTTTCCATTCCTTCTTATTTTACCAGGCATCCCCTCAGTGAAAGTTGTACGCTTAGACTATCTATTGTCGTTCGAGCTCCTCGGTGGAGGTGATGCCGGCATATCGCAGTAATCGTGTAGTTGCGGCTTCGGCCAATGGTCATGATAAGATTCTCAATCACTTATTAGATTAATTTTGTTTGTGATATTTGTTTGGGGCCGGCTGTTATCGTACAATTGATATTAGTAATAGTGCGGAGGATGTGAATTTGTTTAGTGAGGTGGTCTTTGTGTTAGGGTTTTAACTTTGTGGGTTGATTGATTGGGATTGCTTTCAGTGTTTTTTCTTTTGTTATTTAACATAATGTAGTTGTTGTTTTATGTTAAACAATTCAGGTTTTTGTCTCCGCTAGTTGGGAAAATTGTAGGGATCATTAAGAGTTTAACGTGTTGACTTTGGTTCAACAACTTTACACGAGTTGTTTTACTGTTGTTGTATGCTATAAGTTTTTTTTTTTTTTTTTTTGTTTTTTTTTTTTGAATCTCTCATTATCACTTTTCTTTTGGTGTATGTGTGTACACACACTAGTCCTTTGCTCCTAAATTTGCTGTTTTTTCATCTTGAGGTAGAGTATAATTAATTAATATTATGATATCGTCCGTCTCGGGCTTTTGCAACTTGAAATATGATGCCCGATTTTTAAACACTTTTCGCCATGGGGTATCTTGAAATTAACGGATTCATTTTTCAAACGAGTTTTGAATCCTAACCCCCCTTTATTCAAGGTAAATTTTTGAACACCAAGCATTTGTTCAAATTTCTCGTTTCCGCGCGAGAATTTCTTTGTCAAAGATTTAAGCTCGGTTTGAATTTTAGGGAGATCATCCTTCAAAATATTTTCATTTTCCACTTTGAATGATCGATTTCAACAAATTTTTCCTTCTCGATAATTTTGGAATTTTCAATTTCCAAAGATTTAATTTTAGACTTAAGGGATTTTATTTCGGATAAAGCGTTTTGAAAATCCGTATGCAATAATTCAAATGCATCAAAAAGTTCGTCACGGGAGGATGTACTTACTTGGCTTTCGACGTTGCTGTCGTCGAACGAACTCCGGGCCATGAGAGCGAGATTATTTTGTTCGATAAATTCGTCGTTTTCGTCTTCATCGCTCCATGTTGCCATGAGGATCTCCTTCTTGGGTTTGGCACGGCAATGCTTAGCGAAGTGGCCTGGTTTTCCACATAGTCGACAAGAGTTGTCGAATTTCTTCATTTCGCTCGAGATATCCTTCTTCCTCCCGTTTAATAAAGTTTGGAATTTATTAATATTCTTGTCATAATATTCCGCTTCTTCGTCGCTTTCCTCCATCGGGATTTCTTCTTTCTTTCTCGATATCTTAGCCTTCATGGCTAACGATCGTTCCTTCGGCTTTGGCTTGACACTTCGTTATTTTAACACGATCTCATAATTAATTAGCGAACCAACGAGGGCACTAAAATCGAGCGTATTGAGATCTTTGTATATACGCATGTCACAATTTGGCATTATGGGTGTTTTGTTATATTATATATATATATATATATATGTGTGTGTGTGTATGTTTACAAATAGCGATAGAGAGATAGATATGCATACACCAATTTCTGCGTTGTTTTGTTTTTTGTTGGTTGAAGTATATCTCGCGATTGGTGACTCATACAACAATGATATTTTGCAATCAGACTCTGTTGCAAACGGTGAGACTCTGTTGCAAACGGCGAATCTTAGGAACCTGGATGATGATATTATTTCTTCTACTCATGTGACATTTTGATCATCAATGCCAATCAACAGTTGATTCTCTCATTTCAGCTTCACCGTCATTCAAGTTCGTTCAAGATTCGCCCTGGAGACGTGGTTGCAGCCCTCGCTCGCTCTTATTTCTCTGACATTAGTGTAACTTCTGGTCATCGTTTAGTATCATCATACACTTTTATTATAGCAACAATTGGTCGTTCATTTTTATGTTCTAATGCATTATTGCGTGTTTTTGTGTTCATTATAGCATCCAACTATAGTGTTTTTGCTCGCATTTGATTCCTTATGTTTCCTGCTCTTAGCTGGTTGACAAGTTTCTTCTCCTTATTCAGAGCGGGTTATCGGAACTTGACTGCAAAGAGCTGTATTCCTGTGTCAGCAACGAGCATCCGACAACAACCACACAAGTGAAATTTTTTGTTTGGTGGTTTTTGGTCCACTACTTATCATAGGAAGCATGCATTGTAGGTTGTGACGAACATATTTTATCGTGCTTTCTTGCTGAACTCATGATGATTCCTCTTTTTGTAGGGTGATGGAGGGTGCATTATTGAGGTAGAGCATTGAGGCATTCCTGAAAGAGGTGGCCCTGTCATCAATTATCATGGAGAAGTAATTGGAATCCAGGCCGTTTGATAACTACTTTCTACCTAGTAATATGGTTTGAAGGTGATGGAATTGCTATAAACCAGTGTTTTCAATAGCGCTTTTCATGTGCATAGCGTTTTTATTCCACCATAGCGTAGTAAGCTATTTGAACATGTCAATTAATTATTTAAAATAATATATATATATATATAATATTTATATTAGCAAATAAATGAGATAAATAACCATACAACCATAATAGTTAATCATTACATTACAGAATAACTCAATCTAATTATCCAAAAGCGCCAATATAAAAGGTTTTACATCATTACTAGAGGTAATCATTATCTTCCAATATTATATCACTGCCATCATCATCATCAATAGTATCAATAATTGGAAAATTCTCGCTATCAAAGTTTGTTGGAGCTTTGAAAATTTGATGAAAATCACGAGTCTCCTCTTCCTCGTCCAAGATTCAATCGACATATTTTCTCTTTGCCTTTCGCTCCACCTAATTTTACAAGACAATTGATAGTTAAAAACGCATGATATGTGAAAAAAATATGAACGAAAATTTGCATATACTTACTTGAACTTTCACCCTCTCTTTTTGAAATAAGATAGTCATGCTCGATCACATTTTCAACAATTTTGACTCGTTGCTGAATCCGAAAGACTTTTCAACTCATCCCTCGACACACTAATAATTGGATCACTCTCAAATAACTCATCATTTTCAAGTCATTTTGTGCCTTCGGGGAGGCCGAGGTCTTCTTTTTCTGTAATCCATTCGTCACCCGCTTCAGTTTCGTCAACTATTATGGGATCAACCTTGTTTCTCCTCCTTATACTTCTCTCTCGAAGTTTCAAGTTATACTTTACAACCAATGCATTCAACTTGGCATGTTCGAGTCTATTCCTCTTTTTGGTATGAATCTAATATTATAGAAAATGGTTGCATATAAATAAAAAATTAATGCGCAAAGCATTAAAAATATTTATATGCATAGTTACCGATTCAAAGGTGCTCCAATTTCTTTCACATCCTGAAGCACGAACAAGAGGAACAACACTCTTGACACAAAATGCAACGTGTGGCCAAAAGTTGGGATCGTTGATGACAGTCCTCTTTACAAATTTTCCTTGAATTGTTTGAGATAAACGAGAATTAACCCACTCATCCGAAGAGAATATTTGTTCGAGTTGCTTTTTGACCTTATACATGCTTTGAAGAGTGAGGAAACATGTAGCAACTCGAGTAATCGCCGGACGAAGACTTTCTTTATCATTTGTATATTTTCTCATTAAAGAGAGTATAGTCCCATGGCTATAGATGAACTTCACAACTGCCTTAGCAAGCTCTATAGTGTCCACAAAAAACTTCAACTTTGCAATATCTTCCAACATTAAATCTATGCAATGTGCCGCACATGGGGTCCACCAAATTCTCTTTCGTTTCTCTTCCTTTCGTTTCCCCGCATTAACACAATTTGAAGCATTAGCTGTGATAATTTGAATCACATTTTCCTCTCCTGCCTCATCAACAACATCATCGAGATATTTAAAAAGCAACTCACCATTTTTGATAGACGCCGATGCATCAATAGATTTAAAAAAGAAAGTACCGTCGGGACTATTGATTAAAAAATTAATCAAACTTCTACTCTTTCCATCGGTTCAACCAACGTATATAATCGTACATCCATGTGTATTCCACACCTTCTTATGTTCTTCAAGTATAACACTAATGTCATCAACCTCGGCCTTCAAATCCAAGTAAGCAATTCGTGCGTAGAAGGAGGTTTGAACCCTTTCCCATACTCGGCAATCCCCTCAACCATAGGAAACCAATGAGGATCATTTCTAATATTGAAACGAAGTGCAGCAGAGAAAATAAATCGACCTATGCTTAACATCAACAAGCAAATCTTTTTTAAATGCGGTATTAAGGGTCGATTGTCTAGGTTCGGAGCTAATAAAGCTATCAAGGTGCCTCTAGGTTTGCTACTATTACCGAAGCCAATTGAACTACCCCTCTCACTTGTAATTTTGATGATTGCATATTACGCTGGGGTGCTTGACCAACCTCTTTCAACAATTCCTTTCTCTTGTTTTTTGTGTCTTTAGTGTTGTTCAATGATTCTTCACTCTCTTTCTTGACATCATCCAGTACACTAACACAAGGAGAAAAACCTATACAAGTTCGAGCTAAGTGATGCTTCAAAAGAGTTATACCTCCATTGGTTCCATGTTGACAAAATTTACACACAATAACAATGTTTGAAAAAGCGGCGCTCCGCGCTTCGCCGGAAATGCCTTGATGCGTTTCGCGACCTTCGAAAGCAGGAAAGGCGTGCGCCTTTTGTACGGGGCGTACGCTTTTAAGGCACAGCGTGCGCCTTTAGCGCCTTCTGCACGATGTGCACGATTTTTGTGCTTTTTTTCTTAAAAGCTGGGCCTGAAAACGACGTCGTTTCCAAGAAGGAATAGAAAAGAAAGGGAAAGACGGGGCCTACCTGTTTGACCAAGACATAAATCCTAGGAAAAAAAACCCGCTGTTTCCCTTCTCCCGCCCGTTTTCAGCAATAAAAAAAAACTTCAATAAATAGGATAAGTTATACGGACCAGAAGGAAAAAAACGTATGAAGCTAAAACTTGTATCCTTAAACTTATGTTATTTTATTTTGTTTTGGTTGAATTTATGTTTTTAAACTTTATAAATGTTGCTTAAGTTGTAATATTACGTATTTGATTAAGACATTATTATTTTTATGTGTTATTCTATATTTAAAAAAAAGCACGCAGTGCTTACGCCTCGGCGCCCGAGGCTTACGCCTCGCTTTGTGGCAGGTCAACGGCTTACGCCTTCGCCTTTTCAAACATTGTACAATAGACTTTTCTCCTTTATTTTGTGATCCATACTTCCAAGCAACATCTTTTTTGGATGAATTTTTCGACATTTGAACCTAATAAAAGCTGCTCAGATTTTTCAAAAAAAAAAAGTGCTCAAAATATGCATTACAGTAAAAATCAAACTCTACATTAAAAATTAGATCAGTACCTAAGGTTTGGAATTTTGGGATTTTTGTTTAGAGCGATCCGGCCTGTGCTGGCTATTGGGGACGACTGGCGAATGCGAGGGTGGTTGCTGGGGGTGTCTCTCGATGGCAGGGTGGAGCGGACGGATGTGATTTAGAGAAGGGATTCGGTGGAGACATGGGACGGAGGTGTGAGAGAGAGAATACCTTTTTATTGGATTTCTGGAAGTTGAAGTGTCGCGAGAAGTTCTGAAGGGTTTTATTTTTGAATTTCAGCAGTTTTTCTTTTTGAACATATAGCGTACGCTATATGTTATTTCGCGTAATAGCATACGCTATTTATGCTATTACCTGCGCTACGGTAATATAGCGTGCACTATCCGAGCACCAAGTTAAAAAAACTGTGCTACGTAGCGCTTCGGCCCTGTAGCGCGCGATAGCGCGCTCGCGCGAGTTTGAAAACACTGCTATAAATAGTGCAAGTGAATTACTATAAGCAGTAGGGTACTCATTATCCTCTCCCTTGATCCACATGTGGAACTTATGACGTGATGATAATGATTATCTAGTGAGCACCTGCCCTTTTTTCTCTCCATGATTAGTATGACCCTTAAATCCTTATATTTAACTTGTATATTTTGTGGCATAGGAAATTTTGAAGACCTTCCAACTGCCTCCTCGGTCGTTATTGTCGCAAAGGTACTTTTTGATTTTTGAGTTCGTTTCCTTTGGGGTTCCCTTATCCTCATTTACCAAATTTTGTATTGATTTAGTTAAAACAACTACCGGTTTTGTTTGGCTAGTAAGTGAATATTACGTTCTAACTTGATTTTTTATTTTTCATTTTTTTCTTCTGTGTCGAACTGTCTGGTGTGGATTTGAGAACAAAAATGTTAAATACACAGTGTTAGCTTTTTCATATGTTTTACATTTTTCATTTTATTTTTAGTTTTATATTCAGTTCTCCTACGGTTGATTTTAATGAGACATCGTGATTATATCAGAAAAATAAAAAGCAACTAGTTATTAGTTGTGCACTAGTTTTGCTAAATTTATAGTTTGATATTATTTAAACGTTTTTACAATTTCTGAAATTGCCCCCGTTTTTATAGGTTTCGCTTTAAAAACTCAAACCTTTTGATTTATCGCCGATTTGCCTCTCCGGTTGAATTTCCCCAATTTAAAATCTACATGACAATGACCGGTGCCATGCTGGACACGTCGGAAGGGAGAGCATACGACGTCGTTTTAACTTAACCCAAACCAACTCAGAACGACGTCGTTTCTTCCTAACATATTCCACTAAAATTGCGAAAATCGCGATATGTTCAGTAATTTTTAGGGCAAAATCCATCGAAGTAAATTCATCGAGAACGGCAAAATCCTCTGTAGATTTTGGTGAGTTGTTGTGGGAAAGGCAAATCTATCGAAGTAATTTTCAGGGTTCGTGCGAAGTTGGCAATGGAGAAGGGCAGCGTCAGCGGGGTTTTTCAGGGTTTGGACATTGACTCCGACACCGAATGGGGTTCGTGCGAAGGAGAAGTTAGTAAAGAGCAGAGATATCAAGCAACACAAGTGGGGTTGGAGATGATTGAGTATGAGCAACTTGCTGCTATGTATGAGAATTTGATGACAGAATATGAAGTCAAATGTGTAGAGAATGAAGACCTTTGTCGAGCTGCTATGAATGAGTTCAATTATTATGGAGATAGGGAAGAGCAGTATGGCAGATTAATGCTCGATTTTGAGGAGTTAAAGAATGAACTTGAAGCCAAATGTGCAGAAGGTGAAATTCTTCTAGAGCAACTCAAAAATTATAAATTGCTGGAAGATGAGCATGAGAGAATGGTAATTGAGTTTCAGAAGTTGATGATGGATTTTGAAGCCAAGTGTGCTGATATTGCATAGCTGGTTCAATATTGCAGATTAATGAAGGAAAAGCATGAGAGATTTAATGATGATTATGAGCAGTTGATGATGGAGTGTCAAGCCTACCTTGCAGATAATGAAGAGCTTTGCCGCTTCACAAATGAACAAATCCATGTGAACAACAATTTGCAATGGGAAATTGGCTTATTGTACATGATATTAGCTGAGGGTCTTCACGGAAATAGCCTCCCTATCGTAATAAGTAGGGGCATGGTCTGCGTACATCTTACCCTCCCCAGATCCTGCTCTGAGCGGGATATACTGGGTATGTTTGGTTTGGTTTGGTTTTTACATGATATTAGGATTGGTCTCTGTTGTAGTTATTTGGATGACTTAGCTGATGTGTTGATGTTAGTATGTATGTTAGTAGATCTCAGTTGAAATAGTTGTAGTATGTATGTTAGTATGTATTCATGTTAGTCTGTATTGACATGGTTTGGATCTTAGTAGCTATGTAGTATTTTGGAAGTATTAATCAAATGACAATGTTGCAATTGTGGAAATTTTTGTATGTTTGAATTCTCAATAATGGAATCAACTCCAAAGAACATCAAAGTAACCAAAAAAATAATCAATGCAACAACCAAAACCAGTGCACTCAATTCAACAACCATTCAATTTGGATAACACAACATTCAATTCCAAAAATTAGATTGTTTGAACTACAAAGTCCTGTCAAAAATAAAGTAGAACTACAAAGCATAGTGTCTAAAAGGGAGGATGAGCCCTGCTCTCTTGAGTTGAAGGCCCTGCTTGCATGGTAGTTGAGGAAGAGGTGTGTAAGATTCTTCCCCCATGGTAGATACTGCCTGTCTCACCAACAAAAACACCAAATCCTCTAGATGCAAAGTTCCTTTATGCTTCTACATGTGCAGCAGAACCAAAGGGAACTATTCCAACTCCTCCTCTCCCTCTCATTGCTTCTCTCCCTCTCCTTGCTCCTCCTCTTCCTGCTTCACCTCTCCCTCTAGCCACATATATGCCTCTTCCAGCTAGGCCACCACCTCTGCCCCTTCCACCTGTTGTACTTGCACTTGAATTTCTGGATGGTTCAGCCTCATTTGCAGGTGTTTTTTCCTTTGCAGGTCTCCCTCTCTTGCGCTAAACAACAATCAAAGCAATGCAAGTGTATTAGTAAGAGGTAAAATTCATCTAAAATCAAGCAATACAAGTCATACCTTTGGCTGTTCAGGCCTTGCCATTGTTGTATTTCTACAAGTTCTGCTATTGTGTTTTGAGCCTCCACAGTTTGTGCAATGCATCTTCATCCCCTTCTGACTCATCTTGGTAGGATTTCTCCTATTGGGAGTATCCTCATTAGCAGATCTAATTCTTTTCTTCTTAGGCCTACCAGGGAGTGGCCTAATTCTTGGAGGTTTGACTGTGAATCCCTCAACTGTTGGCCACATGCTTTCACCATTCACAGGTTCCAACCCTTGCTCATATGCCCTTAAATACTTCTCCACAGTATAATATTCTGACACATAATCTGCAGCATCCAAACCCTTGTAATTGTATTTAGCTACTCTATGCACACAAGGAATACCAGTAAGATCCCAACCTCTACAGGTGCATGATTTGGTTGGCAACGATACAGAATATTGCTTTGCACCATGATACACTTCATATTTATCATCTAGGGCAGGCTTTGCCCTGCAATTTACAGTCTCAACTCTGTATTCTTCAAGTTTTTTCCTAATGTTAGGACACAACCTATCCTTCACTCTACTCATAGCTTCCTTCAGTTTGACTTGCCTAGACATTAAATTAGACCTAATCTCCTCTCACACATCTGTATCACATGTTTTCCTCTTGCAGCTAATATGTATCCATTGAAAGTCTCAGAAATGTTGTTTGTATAGTCATCACTCTTACAAGATGTGGAAAAGAAAGCCTTACAAAACCTATGTGTGTCTCTATTGATAAAGTCTTGGTAGGCAGCAACACTTTCTTTCTTCAGGTTTTCCAAAGCCATCTTGTACTCACCTGGATTAGTTGCAAGTACAGCTGCTGTCCAGTTCATCCAAACATGCCTTGCACAATTTCTATGCTCTGCATATGGGACAAGTGCTTTCACTGCATTTTCTAATCCCTGAAATGTAATCAAAGTAATCAAAAATCAGAAGTTGTAAGTTAAAAGTAAAAGGAAATTAAAGCTTAAGAAACATACATTTTGTTGATCACTTATGAATGTGTATCCACTGCCACCATCTGTAATATCAAGATCTGTAATCAAACACTTCATGAACCACCCCCAACAATCTTCATTCTCCACCTCCACAACTGCCCAAGCTATGGGAAACATCTGGTCATTCCCATCCTTGGCCACTGCACACAATAAAATACCACTTAGGAATGTTTTTAGATGACATCCATCAAGACCAATTACTGGTCTGCAACTCCTTCCGAATCCTTGCATCAATGAACTGAACCCCAGATACAAAGCCTTAAACACACAATCATCATCCAATAACAGTTCAAACCTACCCTCTCTGTTCACTCTCCTCAGCTCAGCTATATACCTCCTAATCAACCCATAATGGTGAACAACTGAACCCCTTATCCAATCTTCTGCAATAGCTTTTGCATTGTACAACCTATCTTTTGGTATATCATACCCATATCTTTCAGTCACATCAATCCTCAAATCATGAACCGTGTAGTTAGGCCTATTTCTGAATACATTAACATATTGCATTTCAATCCATTTAGCTGTCAGAAGTTTGTTGCTCATATGCCTTGCACAATTGTGGTCATCCTTGTATGTCTTCAAGCAGAATGTGTGATTCTTGGACCTATAACTGGCATAGACTTTCCATGGACAACCCACTCTGGAACACTTAGCATAGCAGAAATTTTTTTGCACTTTCCTAAACTGTATAAAGTTGCCATTTTCTATTGAATAAGTTGTCAAAGCTCTCCTGCATTCCCAACCATCTTGAAATCTCATCCCAATCACCAACTTCAAAGATTTATGATCACATTCTGGATCATATACCACCTTCGGCCTTGTAAATATTCCCATACCATCATCTTCATCAGAATCTTCAGAGTAGAAATCTGCATCACCTTCTACATATTGCTCTAGGGGCTCATGATCAAGGTCTGGTGGCAACTCTTCACTTAAAATTCTATTCACTTCCTCTTGCATAGACTCCCTAAGATTTTTCCTAGCCTGAATGTATTCCTCATCACTATGATCACTCCCAAATTCATCATCTTCATCATCCCCATCATCCCCATCATCTCCATTATCTTCATTCTGTGACTCATGTCCCCAGTGTACATCATGTTCTACCACATCATCTTCCAACCGACTCACTACCCCATCAGCATCAGCCCTATCTATGCCACCTAAATCAACTACAGGCTCAGGCTCTCTCTCAATAAACCCAGGCTCTCAATCATTAACCTCGGGCTCTCTCTCATTAACCTGTATCTTATCCACACCATCATAACCATTCAAATCAATCCTACCCATTGTATTTTTGTAATGCTAGTGCGTTTGAAGTCTCCCAGATCCATCATCCACACACCCTCCCACATATACATGCACAACTGAAATGTTAAATGTGGGTAGAAGATCCATCATCTGTTTAACCTGGACATCCCTTTTAATTGGCCTGAATGAGTGTGTCCTAGGAATTCTATACCAAATATCATCCCAAGAAGCATAACCAAATGCTCTAATCTGAAAATGCAGTCTGGAAAGATTGAATGAGCTCTGATCCAAATCATATAGTGTCCCACAAAACCCCCTATGATAAGTATCTAAACCCAAATGCTTAGCAAGATAGCCCCCATGGTGAATAAAAAGAGTAAATGATTCTCTGCAATAAACCCAAAATAAATCGAACAAACAAAATTCAATCACATATTAAACCCTAAACCCAAAACTCAAAACCCAAAATGCAATCGAACAATCAAAGCAGCAAGCTAAGAGAAATACCTGTCTTCTGTGTCGGAGTCAATGTCCGGGCTTCCGCTGCCGCTGCCCTTCTCCATCACCAACGTCTGAGAAACTTACTTCGCACGAACCCTAAAAATTAATGAACATATCGCGATTTTCGCGATTTTGGTGGAATATGTTAGGAAGAAACGACGTCGTTCTGAGTTAGTTTGGGTTAAGTTAAAACGACGTCGTATGCTCTCCCTTCTGGCGTGTCCAGCGTGGCAACGGTCATTGCCACATAGATTTTAAATTGGGGAAATTCGACCGGAGAGGCAAATCGGCGATAAATCAAAAGGTTTGAGTTTTTAAAGCGAAACCTATAAAAACGGGGCAATTTCCGAAATTGTAAAAACGTCTGTAATTTACAGACAATAAACCCTATTTAAATTTCTAACTAATAGATCCATTATATAATCTATATATTCAAGTAAGCATATTATCTGTTTTCTATATATATTTTTTCAAGCATGTCAAAGTCTTGTCATGCTGCTTATTTGGTCTCAATGAATGTTGAACGAACCAGGTCGTGGAATCGCTCCGGGTTATGATGTGATAGTGGAAAATGACTTATGGGTGAACATAAATTGAAGGTCTAATGACTTTTTGGATGCCCCCCAAATTAAGACAGACATGGGCGCTTGCAGGCTAAAAACTTACGACTTGAAAGTTTTTAGAAAGTAGCTACCAAACTGGAAAAAAGTTGAAAATTATTAAATATCAGTTTTCGGGATACTTGGAAATTAAAATATTTTTGGAAGTTTCCACGCCTCTGGGATATATTCAGAAATTTCCGTGAACTCTGGTTCAAAATATGAATTACCATTTCCCTACGTCGAGGCGAAATATGATAACATACAAATTTATGTAAAGAAAAAAATTATCGTGCATTAAGTTTTTCCACTATCACATCCTCATTACGTAACCCGGAGTGACAAGCTGGAGAGTTTTCCACAACCTGGTTTGTTCAACAAACATTCATCGAAACCAATAAGCAACATAACTAGAGTTTGACATACTTGAAATCGAGAATATGCTTGCTTGAATATATATAGATTATATAATGGATTTATTAGTTAGAAATATAAATGATATTAGACTACAAATTTAGCAAAACTAGTGCACAACTAATGAGTAGTTGTCCATGTTAACTGGGTGAACATAAACTTGATGGTCTAATGACTCTTTGGATAACCCTGAGATTAAGACAGACACGGGATGTTGCATGCTAAGAATGTATTACTTGAAACTATTAATTGGGTGAACATAAATTGAAGGTCTAGTGACTTTTTGGATGCCCCCACGATTAAGACAGACACGGGCCATTGCAGGCTAAGAACGTATAACTTGAAACTTTTAAGAAAATGCATATCAAAGTTGAGAACTATTAATACCAGTTTTTGAGGTACTTAGAAACTAAAAGATGTTGGAAGGTTCCAAACTTCTGGGATATATTCAGAAGTTTTCATTAATTCCAGCTCAAAATCTGAATTATGAGCATCCTAATTCAAGGCAAAAAATGATAACGTACAAATTCATGTAAATGAAAATAAATTAGTGTGCAATAAGGCGAAAAATGATAATGTACTCTGCATCTTATCACTCTGGAGTACTTTGATGTACAGTTGCTTCTCTGCTACTATTGTTTTATGTAGAATAAGGATTTATATCAAAGAAAACGGACTTTTGGTTGGGACAGAGTTAAAGAACAAAGATCATGGACTCGTGTCTATGACGCACTAGGGACTCCTGATGAATCGAATATATAAGAGATAAATGAGTAAATGACATAAATACTCTAATCAATTCATCCACACATGACATGTTTTGCTTTAGGGTCCAAATTGTATCATGAACTCAGGTGATGATATAACAACTCATATTATACGATCATTGGGTGGTTTACCATAACTTAGGAACCTATCATTGATGTTTTGCATGTGTTATCATACTATACGATCATTGGTTCTAACAGAGAGATCATTTATTTGTATATTTTTCCATCTCTTATTTTCTTTCCTCACTTCTCTGACCAAATATGGAACAACATGATTCTTCTAAGGTTGGGGAGTGGAGATTGCGTGAACCCAACAGTGACGATTGATGAGGCTACACCGAGTAATTTCTCTACGTGGCCAGTTCCTGACTCGGTATCAAGGCTAGTGTTTAGTTCGAATTTGGAGATGTCGGAGTTCTCCGACTCTGAGAGTAGGTTTTGATGAATATAGCAGCAAACTCTCCCATTGTGATCAAGTTTGACGATGTGTGGTTATATTAACGTATCCAAGTGAACTTATTAGTGATGTGTTTATTCTCAATTCATCCCCTCCTGGATTATATTCTTTTGCATATTATTTCAATAATAGTTATTTTTCATGTCTTCTTAAGCGGTTTAATTCTGGTCCCGCATATTATTTGTGTTTCTAAGTTTAGTAATTAGCTTGTTGTGTCTTTAAATTGTGAATCACAAGTAAATAATGTAATAATAAAAAGTAAAAAATATATCATAGTTAGTAGTTTTTTAATGTGTTATTTTTTAGAGTTGATAAATAAATGAATCCTTTTTTTTGTAATGTGATATAATTTTTTAACATAAGGTCTATTTGAAATTAAGTAATAATTACATTATAATTAACTACATATTTTATTTTTAACGAAACAATATAGTAATAAATTTAGATTGTTATGATATACTTGCGCACACACGCACAGAGAAATACCAGGACCACATCATTAATGTAGAACTAAGAACCAATTTGGAACCATTAATTCGGGAGCTTGCACCTTCGGAAAGACCATGGCCAACTATGGGGAAAGTTTCAGCTTAGTTCTCTTTCTTCCTGCTTGGTCGAGTCTTAGCCAATTGTGCTACTTCCCTTTAATTGAAAGAAAAAAGCAATTGGATCTCGTAGGTCCTTGCTCGTCATATTGAACCTGTCGTATCTAATAGGTCCTTGCTTTGTTATACTAGATAAGAAGGGATTGCTTTCACTATCCTTGCAGGGGCGAAAGACCCTCTTGGTCGAGCTTATTTGGGAGAACCAATCTACGGATAAAGGACCTGAGGTCGAGCTTAAGGCAAAATTGGACCTAGTTGGGACATGTTTAGTCATCGGTGTGGAAGACTACCAATTTAATCAACTGTTGCGCATGAAGAAGCTCTTTGTGAAACAAGAGCTCCACGAGGGCATGAATTCTCACATGATAAGTCCCTCTTAGGTATAGGCAAGATTTGGTACTACAAAGCTTGGGGACTGCAATTGATATATCTCATTCCTTCTAAGAAAAACTTAAAAGTTGGTTTGGTTGAATCAAAAATTGTACTAAGATGATGTTTGACTTCAATAACTTTTTCAAGTTGAAAGTTACATCTTCGTGGGTTCGGCCCTAAAGTGTGGATTATCGGGTTAAGTACTAAGTATGTATCGACCTTGAGCAGTTACATACTCTATTTTAGTACGATTGATAAAGTAGGAATCGATCTTTCTCCATTGTTGTCCCAGCTTGTGCCTGTATTTTTAAGGATATAGGTAGAGGTCGTTTTTTTCCTGCTCTTTCCGTTCACATGTTGATGAACGATAATGTCACAATGTATCCAACATATTTAATGTGCAAAATGTAGTTTCATCACATTACATACAGTCACCTATTTTTTCATCACATACAGTACCACTTGACTTATCATCCCCTCCACTTTTTGATTATGATAATTACATAAATATTTGTTTGAATTTGTTTATCATTAACTTGTTTTGTGACCTTTTAATTTGCCTATGATATGTTATATTTATTTATTTTATATTTTTTTCAATTATGTTTTTTTTTTCATAAAGCGCGCATATCGCGTTGCGCGTTGCGCTTATGCTCAAGGGGGTCCTTGCGCTTCGGTGCGCATATCGCGTTTAATAACACTTTTCCGGGATATACATATCAACAACCTTCATATTGAAACTCGTTGTGAGAGTATCTCTATATCACCTCTAATGAATGCGGCTGAAAGCACATCTTAGAAAAACTTACGAGTCAATCAAGTGGACCGTACGTCATTGTGATTAGGATTGTTGAATCCTATGCAATTACCTATAACGAAGTTTGGGACGTGACTCGTACATGCTTTGGCATGAACTACTGGAGCATCCATGTCGTGAAATGATGATCCATATTCTTAAGAATACGTACGGATATCCTTTCTTACGCATGCAAAGTAGAAGCGGACAGCGAACCCACATAACGAACTTTATTGGTGTTCCTCGAGCTACGTCGTCCAAAGCATCGGAGACATCCGCCCGTTCTACACGTTTGACCTTGTCAAATGCACATCGTCTCTTCTGCAAAGCATGCACTTTAGCCAAAGTAGGAGCGAGACTTTCCTACGCTAAAGAGGTGAAAATTTCATTCTTACATAGGATCCAAATAGATATTTGTGGACCGATTCAACCAGAGTGCGGACCATTTGATGTTTTATGATTCTGGTTGACGTTTCGACATGCTGGTCACATGTCGCCCCCTTATCCACTAAAAATGCTGCTTTTGCAAAGTCTTTAGCACATATTTTCTGTCTAAGGGCTCACCACCCTGACCATCATATTCGGTCTATAAGACTTGATAATTCTGGAGAGTTCACAACTAAAGTACTTGATGAATACTGCATATCGATCGGGAGCGACGAAAAGCATCCCATCCCCCGCGAGCATACGCAAAATGGTCTCGCGGAGGCAACCAACGAACGAATCAGATTTTAGCCCGGGCATTGGTTATGCACACCAATTTGCCTATTTCTGTTTGGGTTTATGTAGTGTTGCATGCAACTTTACTCATTTGCTCATTTTAGACCCGCTGCTATTATGCATACCAGTTGGTAACTGGATAAGTCCTGATTTTTATATTTTGGACTCAGACGAGCATGAGTGCCAATTGCGCATATTTGGTTATGTAGTATTGTGCCTTCTGCACCCCATAGTGCATGGGTCTTTAGAGACGATTAAGTAGTCACATTGGATACGGATCCCCAATAATTATTCGCTATTTAGAACCTTCGACAGGTGATCTCCTTACCGCTTGATTGCGGATTGTCACTTCGATGAGACAATCTTCCCGTCGTTAGGGGGAGGAGAGAAGACGAACTTTCTCAGTGAACGACAGGAATTGTCATGGTGTGTCCCTACTTTGTCTCATTTTGATCCCCAAATTTCGCTATGTGATAGTGAAAATTATCGATCTTCAGAACGTAGCAGATTTGATGCCACATGCGTTTACTGATATCATGAAAGTGACGAGATCATATATACCGGCTGCAACCTATAAGGTTGAAAGTCCTCGGTAAGGGGCGCAACACCACGAACCGAGTGCTGCCATCGCACATGGTGGACGTGTGATTTAGGCCATAGCTCCCTAAAGGATGAGGTGGAAGCTATATGGTTCGACTTAATACTCACCTAATGAGGAGATAGAGTAAAGGAACAGACTTATATATATCAAGTCATCAATGAACTCGTTTCATGAGATCATACTTGATTACTATGTCCATGAGTCATGACGAGGGGGATGCCCTGAAGATTGATATGATTCAGAAAATCAAGAAATCTCGATGAATTACGAGAGTGTGGACTGATCATCCACCCATTTTGATGATCTACCGTTGCTCAAAGCATAGAGCAAGACGATGTCGAACTTTGCTCTGTTGTATGATGTCAATATTGAGTTGATTGGTCTTGAAGGAAAAAACATTCAACGCAGAACTAGATTCTCTGACAAAGAGACAGGTAAATGGTAGGTAGTGCTACATCAAGGGTAAATCCTGTACATAAAATAAACCTTTGTCAGGAAGCATAATGAAAGGAATGAAGTCTTGAAGTACAAGGCTCGAAGGTTCTCATAAAACGCCATGGAAAATTGACTAAGGAGATATACTCTCCCCTAAGCTACTTCATTAGCTTAGTAATTTTCGAAGGACTGGAAATGCAGCTCATAAATGTGGTTAGTGATATCTCTACGGGGATCTTAATATAAAGGTATATATGAAAGTGCTCGATGGCATTTCATTACCCAAGTGAAGTGACTCTTGACCACGAAGTGCGTTTGTAGTACAGTTGAATTGCTCACTTTACGGATTAAAATAATCCGGGCAGATGTGGTATACCCGTCTAAGTGGCTACTTGATTAGAAGGGGGGTATAAGAATGACGAATTGTGTCCCTGCGTGTTTATTAAGAAAATAAGTTCTGGATTTTCAATTGTAGCTGTGTTTGTCGACGATAAGAACTTAATCGGTTCTCTTGACGAATTAAGAGGAATCGCCAGCTATCTGAAATTCGATTTTGAGATGAGTGAGCTGGGAAAACTCAGTCTTATCTAGGCATTGAGCTAGAACACCGATCTAGTGGAATCCTCACCCACCTGTCTGTCTATGTCCACAAGAAAATCAGGCGTTTCAACATGGACAAGGTACAAACGGTTAGCAATCCCATGATCGATCGTGGTTTGGACTTGAAGAAAGATCCATTTCTTCCGAAGGAATGTGACGAAGAGCTTTTAGGAGATGAAATGCCTTATCTAAAGTGCAATAGGTGCATTATTGTACTTAGCTTGGTGTACTCGACCTAATATAGCTTTCTTAGGCCCTGTTTACTTTTTTTTTATTAATATCTCAATGTGTTAAGCTGTCTGATTGGAGTAATATATCTGATTTGGAAAAATATGTTGTTGTTTCTTTCTTGTCTGAATAAACTATCTGAATGACAGAATGACCATTTCATCCCTCAGTATGAAATAAATGTTGTTTGATAAACTATTCCTTATTTTTTTAAGTTGAATAGTATTTTTGAATGACATAAACTACTTAAACATCAAAACATAATGTCAAAACTTTATTGATATCATCAAAAACAACATTAATAAGTACATGTAAATAAAATTATGAGTTGTTTTGAGGGTTTCAGCAACTTTGATCCATGAATTAGGCTTTAATGCACTACCTTCCTTCTTGTTTAATGAAACCTCAAGAATATAACTTCCAAAAAGGTCTTCATAAAATTGGGGTCTCTCCAACTTATCCTAGTTTGTTTATTTGGTTGTGTTTCCCCAATTTGTTCCATACCTAAAACAAGATGAAATCAACTGCCCTTTATCTCTATCATAAAGCAAAACAAGATGAAATCATCAAAATAACTAAAAAAGGCAATTGATATTTATCTCGAAGAAATGAAAAAATATATACATCATAACAAGCACTCCCTCAAGACATTGATATTTATCTCTACCAGAAATCAAAAGAAGATGAAATCAGCAACTAATATTTATGTCTACCAGAAAGCACTACAAGATGATATCATCTGTTGGGAGAAATAAATCTGAAAGCAAAACAAGATGAAAATTGAAAAGCTAATAACCTGGAAAAATAAAAAACACGAAAATAATCTAAGAACCTGGAAAAGCTAAGAACCTGGAAAAGCTAAGAACCTGGAAGAATCTGGAGAAATAATCTAAAATCTGAAATAATCTGAAATCAAAACAAGCATGTAAATTTGTAGAAATATGAAACCTGTAAATTTGTAGAAATATGAAACCTAAAAAATCAGAAAACGAACCTGGCGACGACGGAGAGAAAGGCGATGCGTGGCGGGTGACGCGAGGCGGGCGACGGCGATGGCTACGCGATTGAGTGACCGACGGAGACGCAGTGAGAAAGTGATGTGGGAGTGACCGAAGGGGAGAAAAGAAAGTGATAAAGTGGAACAGGAGAAAAAGAAGGGGAGAGAGGGAAGGGGAGAAAAGAAAGTGGAGAGAGAAAGAAAGAGGGAGCCGATGCGGTAGGTAAGGGTAGAAGATGTAAATTTTTGGACTGAATGGGAACCACACCATTTTGTTTGCTGAATCAAAATGATACATTTCAGCCCATTCAGCAAAAAGTAAACATCTAAAAAATCTGACCGATTCAGTTCACTAAGTATTCAGTCCATTAAGTAAAAAGTAAACATGGCCTTAGTGAACTTGTTGGCTAAATATAATTCTGAGCATCTTTTGATACTTCAAAGAAACCATTGACTCGGGACTTTTCTTTCCCTACAAGGCTAACGGAACTGTCGATGACTGTGCAATCACTAAAGCAAGTGTGAATACCAATGTTACTACCCCGAGAAATGTGTTGGTAGGTTTTGCTGATGCTGGGTATCTTTCAGACCCACATAAAGATCACTCCCAAATTGGCTACGCTTTTACCATTAGGAACATCACGACATCTTGGAGATCTATTAAGCAAACCCTTGTTGCTACCTCCTCGAATCACGCTTAGATTATCGCTCTACATGAGGCGGTACACGAGGCTATATGATTGAGAACTATCGTTATACATATTCGAGGTAACAGTGGACTAAGTAATGTCAATGATGCGCCCACATGCATATACGAAGATAATGCCGCTTGCATCGAAGAGATGAAGCTTGGGTGTATCAATGGATATAATATGAAGCATATATCTCCAAGGTTTTCCTACAATCAGCAACAATGGGCCCTCCTCAACATCCAAGTTAAGCAAGTGAAATCTGGGGAGAATGCGGCTGATTTATTTCATTGCCCAAGGCTGTATTTGAAAAATATGTGAGAAACATCGTAATGCATAAGATTTCCGAACTCTCGAGATCAAAGTAAGGATCGGATAGGAGGGTGAGGTATAATGAATTTTACCCACCAATATTATACTCTTTTCTTTGACCAACGTTTATTTTGTCCCAATGAGTTTTGTTACTTGGCAAAGTTTTTAATGAGGCAACATCACATGCACTGTTTTTCAGATTCCTTGATTGGCGAACGAATCAGTGGGAGATGTAGATTGAGGGAGAGTCTTACATCCACGTCGCAAGTTACACTCTTTTTGTTAACCGATGATTCTTTTTTTCCCACTGAGTTTTTCACTTGGAAAGGTTTTTAATAAGGTAACTAGACATTTAGCTCTTTGATCGACAAACTAATCACGTTCTTGAGCACATTGATCGACGAAATGATCAATAACGATTTTGGCTTAACGAAATTAGCATAACCCATATGTCTGGATATTGTACTTTTTTGCTATGATCAAGGCATTTTTTCGATGTGGTTTTTTCTTGACGAGGTTTTAACGAGGCAACTTGACATGTTGAAGACTCGACACAAGGGAGAATTTTAAAGTAAATACACAGTGTGTGCTTTAGTCTATAGGTTAGTGGGCTTCTACTAGTTAGTGTAGGACTAGGCCTCGTGAAATGTTGCGGAATGTGTAATCTCTCCCTATTTAAAGGGACCACTTCAATAAGAATACATACATCTTCTCCCCTAATTCTTGTCTTATTTACGTTTACTACAACACAGAAATTGTTATCCATTTGTACTTTCAAGCAGGACAAAAAAATTACCCCTCCCTCTCTAGGTTTTTACTATCTACATTTCACGTCTCTTCCGATTTCCACGTCGTCGGCACCTAAAATCTCATTTTGTTTAGAATTTTCACTCTCTCTAAGTCTAATAGAGGTGTGACCTTGCCGTTCTCTCCAGATTCCTCCATCGGATCCGTAGCCGAGATTGTGCCTTGTTTGGAAGGTGGCTAACTCACTTTGAGATCCTGCTATTCGGATTTTGATGTGGAGTTTGTTTTCGCCTATTATCTGCTTCTTTTCTGTTGTTTGTTTGCTTCATTTTTGTAGTCCAAAATGGCCTGACCATTTTTTATGTCTTTCACATCCTAATGATTGAGCGATGAGCGAGCAACAAATGGATGAGAGAATGCAGTCTAAAATATATTCAACTTTTTGGACTACAAGAATGAAGCAAACAAACAACGAAAAACTTTGGACTAGATATCACAGTCATTGATACCTAGTAAAAGTTATATACATGGATGGGAGAATACAGTTTCCCTCCCTTTTAAAAGATTGTCTAGTTTTGACTTTTTGTAGGATTTAAGGAAAGTCAACCAAATGACATTGTATTATTCTCTCATCCATTTGTTGCTTGCTCATCACTAGCTTTCATTGGTATATGCTTAGTATTCGCTTGACATGGAATTTATTGATAATTAAGAACAAAATAACACACCCAATAACAATAATGCTCTGAAACTCTATAATTAATGATTACGATATTTGACCAGATTTTTTGAAAATATATTTTCATTGTTTTTGACAAAAATTGGCTTCATCACCATGTATATATGTATGTATGTATGCATATACAATACAACAGCCCAAATCAACAAGGATTTGTTAACTTGAACAACAAAAAAAAGGAAAGAGGTGATATAATATAAGGGCAATCTCTAGATAGACATTGAAAAAACGAAAACACCACTAGTAGATATGACATATTCACCAGACACTGTTTCTACTGGGACATCCATCCAAAGGCTATCACCTAACATCCACCAAAAGAGTATTGTATTCCAAACAACTCTACAGAAAAGATTTCTTTTCTAATTGGGACAAGTAGGATAGATAATACTTTTAAACAGAGAAGATTTTGTTCGAGAGCCATATTGACAAAGAAGTTTGCCATAGCCTTTGTCTCCCCAAGTAGTTTCGTCTGAATTTTTTATGATCTAGTACTGTATTCCATCTTCAGTAGTACCCCATCCGATAATCAAAACCGCATGCTCATGTGGTTCGTACTTCAATGTGCTACCCATGTATATTCCCTAGCTACAAGGATAAACCAATGTCGATTTTTAATATATGCACATCAAAAATTTAATTACAATGGTACAATAACAACAACATGCAATTACCCCTTTATAAGTAACAAACTCTGGGGTGTTGAGAAGAATTCCAACCACAGGGTTCTCTAAGAGAAAATGTAAAATGTTTTCTAACTTGCCATATCCATCAATTGTAATAGCCAGGTTTCGCTGCTCATAATTAACATATTATGATTGTAATATCCGACTGTAATTTTTCATTTTTATCTGTCGTTGTATTATTCGGATAATTTGATTATCGTGGATCGTTGCATTCGGTATTATGTTGAGGTATTATAGATTTGAGCTTCATATCATTGTTATTTCATTTCATACTTGATGATTCGATGTTAATTGGAGAGTTGTATTTTTTGAACTTTTTCTGTTGGTGTAGCGTACGCTACGTAGCTTAACTAACGTACGCTAAACTTGTGATTTAACGTACGTAATACGTTGTCTGTTGCGTATGTTAAGAAGGAATCTGGCATTAGTTGACTTCCGCACGTGAACTTGTTATCTGTTGGCATGCATGTGTATGATGTCTGGGCTGTCGTGTCGGCCAGAGTCAACTTTTATTAGCGTGCGTAACACCCTTTTAATTAGCGTGCGCTAATGGCCTGCGGATTCAAATCAGTAGCTACTGTAAGCCGATTACGTACGTCATGCAGATTAGCGTACGTAATAGCGTTAACGTACGCTAAAATTGTTAAATAGCGTACGTTAAGGCTGTGTAGTCTATTTATAGACCCAACCTGTTTTTCATTTCTCTTCAGCCTCAACCCTATTTTCTCTTCGTTTATTCCCTCTCCTATCTCCTAAGACCTATAGTTACCTTCTCCAACTTGGTTTCGAGTCTTGTAACTTGGTTTGGAGCTCATTGATTCGAAGTTAGAAGGCGTTCTTGAGCTTGAAGTGTGTTTTTTGTGGTGTTGAAGGTTGTTCTTCGTTTCTGGAGGTAGGTGTTCATTCTTCTCTATATTGTTTTTCATATGTTGATGTTAGTAATGAAGTATACTTCACCTAGAGTTAGATTAATCAAGTAAAACATAGTTATAATTAAATTTTTTCACACTTCTTAATGAATATGCTAAATGAGGGTTTTGAAATGGATGTGATCTTGGTGTTATAATGATAGTAGCCATGTTTATAATCATCATGCTCACCTTTCTTGACGAATTCATCTCAGTAGGACCTTGATTAATTAGTTAGCTTCATCAGGGTTAGACTTGATCGATAGAATTATTATCATGAAGTGTTTAAACACCATGCTTGATATTCATTTACCTTGAGAAGAACTTGGCAATGTTTGAAGATAGTAAAATGTTTCCTTATTCAGAAACCTTAGAAATTTTATCATCATTATGGTTCAGATTCACAAGCCCATGAGGATTGATAAGAACACCTTGTTGAATGTTAGGAGATTAGTGTGGTAATTCTAAAACGTAAGCTAGGTGATTTCATAAATGATATTAATGGATCTTCCAGCTTTGTAAAGATGGTTTTGATAACTTCATATGGTATAATCTCATCACTGAAATAACCTTTTTATAAGCTTACTATTCAATTTAGATGAGATGATGAGCATAGTGGTGCAGATTTTTACCTTTTAACATTGTAATGTTTTTAGAAAGTTTTAATCAACATAAGATGTTATGGACAACATAAGCGGTTGTTTAACATGTTCTTGATAAATCCTTGGTTATAAAGAATCATGCGAACATTCGGTAATTGTCTTGTGAATCGATTTTAAGGATGAATTGAGTTAAAAGAATTGTAGGGTGTCGTGTCACTAATTTTATATCATTAAATATACGGATATGTTATTGAGTAAAATGTATTTCATTTAAGGTTGATTGTTCGAGTAAACAGTATTAGTCGAGGACCGTTCGTTTGTTTCGACAAGGGAGGATTTTCTCGTCTCCGTATCGAGGTAAGTTATCTTGCTTGGTTATAATGTTGATTAGATTCTTGTGATGTTTATACATTTCATGTGTATCAAATGTTTGTGAAATGTTATATAAGTTTGATATTGTCTTTGACGTTGTTCCATCGTTCATCATGGGATTTGCATTCCCAAGTCCGTCACTTTGAATCGTTGATCTTGGTGGTCCTTATTATCACTTCGGTGAGTTTTTCTTGATCCTTAATCGGATATGTATTTCGTTGAAATTCGTTTTCATGTTCTATCATGACATTTCTGGAATCATATCTGCGTGCCGATTGGATATTGTGTAGGATTTTTAGCCGGGCACTTATATAGTCATAGGTAGATGTTTCCGTATTGGACTGTGCACACGAGACGTAGTTCGTGAGGCTAATTAGGTACATTGTCACACGTATATTATGGATTCCGTATACGGGGTGGACATGTACACGCATTTCCGGATCGGGCGTACTGTGATGTCCATCTTGAGCCATATTGTTAATCGTTCATAGTCCATGTATGATTGGATGTGTTCGAAGGTTTGTGACTGATTGTTCATACGCCCGAGGGGTATATTCAATAGTCGGGATGTTTCCTTGAGATCTATTATATATGAATTGTATAATGTCGGAAGAATTAATTATCATGTATATCTGACCCTGTGTTTTGGGCGAAATACTTGTGTTGTATTTTAGGTCGAGGCAAAGGCAAGGCACGAGAAGAGCATGTTGACGGCGAAGGGTTCGAGGGATACTAGATCGGGGGCCCCATGTCTTTTTGTCCAGTTATTGTTCAAACCGTGTAATATCACTTTAATTCCGCTTTATTTATATTTTCGTTCGGTTGTATTTTGAAGTATATTCCATCTCCATATGGTTTGTACTTGTTTTTCGGGTCCTGTGTTTTATAAGGCCGTTGGCCATACTATTAGTGAACTCCTAATCGGAGAAATGACTATTTATTGTGGTTCGGTATCACAAGTAATACTTATTTAATATGTATTTTGATATCGCCTGGTGGGTGCCAGTGTGGGGTCTACGGCACTATAATAGTCGTCTTTTGGGGTGTTACCGAAGATGGTATCGGAGAGTGTGTTGTTTTCTCTTTAAAGAGTCGTTGTAGAATGAACTAGTATCCGAAGACCTTCGTGTCACGTGTGACCTGTGCAAGAATAAGTCCAGAGATCCTGGACGAACTGATGCGTTTGAAAATTTCAAGAAGAGCTTGATGGAAAGTGTTACTAGAATAGTCGGGTTTCTTGCTAGTAATGTGGAGCATATGTCAAATTTGTTGAAGGATTGTGGTGAAATATTTGAGAAGTCCGGGTTACTTGCAAGTGATTTTTCTGTTGATAATGGAAAACAATAATTATTTGAGTCATATTATGGATCTGCTATTCCAGAGAAGGATAAGTGTTTTACCACCGGATACAGTGAAAACCAAAGGAAGTGGTAATCGTTTGGTTTCTCGTAAGGAGAAGGCATTATGAGATATGAACAAACCAAAGAGAAAATGCAACACTTGCAAGCAAATCGCTGTTGAATAATTTTGAAAACAATTACTTGAAAAGAACAGAATATATATATATATATATATATATATATATATATAAGCCCTGCAGAAAATTTGTTAGCAAAAAGAAATCCGCCGATCCCGAATATAAAACGAAAGTTTCGCTGTTGAGTCCAGATATTCTGTCTCCTTAAAGCAAATTCGTCCTCACCACGGTGTTTGACGTCTGCCTCCCTAGATAAAACAACAACTCGATGTAACGAATCTGTGATCCGCTGCACCCTCAACGTACTAGAACAAAATCTGTCTACTATCACCGACCGAAGAAGAAAAACGAAGAAGAAAAATATTTGGCTGTAAAGGCTCTCAAAATTCGTCCGGAAAAAGGTATGTAAAAACGAGTCCCTCAACCCGGGTATTTATAGGCGAAGGCTGGAGGAGGTTGTGTGCTGGAAGAACTCTATACCGATCAAAGTTGGTATTTAGAGGAACTCTAAACCGACCGAAATTGGTATCTGGAGGAACTCTAAACCGATCAGGATTAGTATCTCAATACTTATCCGTTTAATTCGATTTTATCCGGATCCGAAAAATTCGAAATTTATTAATTGAGGTATTTTTGGTAAAATAAAATTTTACCGAATAAAATTGCAGTAAAAAGATAACTTCGAGACGCCGAGACATTTCGCCCAAATCGTCCTTCGACCAAGACCGACCCGACCCGACCCGACCCGAGCCGGCCGGACGGACGGCGGCGGCGGCAGCGCGTGTGTGTGTGTGTGTGTGTGTGTGTGTGCGAGGGGCGCCTAGTCACACATCCACACATGTCTCATTTTGAACATGCCTTTGTCCACATCTCCTTATATACTCATAATTTCTCCCTTCTTTTTCCAATGTGGGATAACATCCCAAATTTATTTTTAAAGGGTTCACTTTGGAACATTATATCTCGTTCATACCTCAATCACATTGAGTGTTCTTACATGTTTTGGAAACCTCGTACGGAGTACTACGTATTCCAACTAAGTCCCGACTTTAACTCATATTCGAGCCCACTCAAAATTTCCTCTCAAATGGGCTGCTCAAAACACCCAATTTCCTCCATTTTATCTTATATTTCCAACAATCCCCCACATGAATGAGATTGATGGTCCAGCAGCACACGTCAGACACGGAGTTGACTTGGTGATAGTTACTACGGTTAGGCATTGCATAGGATAGGTAGAGTATGCTCCTTGAACCTTCCCTCGAAAAGATATATTCTCCTTACTGGCTAGACAGTGTGACTAGATGCCTTTGAACTGTCCAACCGCTCATGTAAGTGATCGTATATCCTTCACAAGAGCCCTTCCTGATTTGTTCTGTTCTCATTATTGTGCCCATTTTGGCCGTGGACACCGTCCTGGTTCTGCGAGAGTTTCTAAAGAATTGTGCCTTAGCAATTCTCCTTTGAAGCGGCCCCTCTTCTCTCTAACATAGGTGATTCTCTTTAAGTGTTTTGAGTAAACCCGTATTTTACTCCACCCGACTATACGTTGTCGACTTAAGAATCATTAAAAGCATAAGCTTAACCTCTCCCTACGGGTATCACTGTTTTCATCCTAGGAATGGTCGGTTCGGGGTAACCCCCACAGTGATCGTGCCCAGTTTTATGGATTGGTTGTCCCATTGAACCTAGATCTTGGGATCTCCAGTGAGCTTAGGTTGGTTATCCTCCATAAAACCATTAGCTCAAGGCAATAGACCCATTCCTCTTGATGATTTATAAACAAGGTCTCTTGATAACCCTTTGGTTAGCGGATCCGCAATGTTATCCTTTGATGACACATAATCAATAGTGATAACTCCTGTTGATATCAATTGTCTAATGGTATTGTGTCTCCTCCTTATGTGACGAGACTTACCATTGTACATTATGCTCTGTGACCTGCCAATCGCAGATTGACTATCGCAATGAATATATATTGCGGTCACAGGCTTTGCCCATCTTGGAATACCTTCTAGAAAATGGTGTAGCCATTCTCCCTCTTCTACACATTTATCTAAGGCTATAAACTCGGATTCTATCGTTGACCGAGATATAAGTGTCTGTTTCGAAGATTTCCATGCCACTGCTGCACCGGCTAGTGTGAATACATATCCACTTGTAGACTTGGAGTCTTTTATATCAGATATCCAATTTGCATCACTATATCCTTCAAATACTGCTGGATATTTGGTATAGTGCAGCCCATACTCTCGAGTACCCCTTAAGTATCTTAGTACCATTATGATCGCCTTCCAGTGATCCTTTCCGAGGTTGCTCGTGTATCTACTTAGTTTACTAACTGAGTAGGCTATGTATGGTCTTGTACAGCTCATCAAGTACATCAGACTTCCTATTATGCGTGAGTATTCGAGTTGAGATATTCCTTCACCCTTATTTTTGGATAGTCTCAACGTCATATCCACCGGGGTTTTGGCTGTGCCCGAGTCATCTTTATTAAATCTTTCAAGGATTTTGTCCACATAGTGGGCTTGACTCAGTATGAGACCTTCCGACGTTCGTGTGATTTTAATCCCTAAAATTACATCTGCGAGTCCCATATCCTTCATATCAAATCTCGACCTCAGCATGTCTTTGGTCGATTTGATTATTCTTTCATTACTGCCGGAAATGAGTAAGTCATCTACATATAGACACAAAATGACATAGCCATCCTCTGTGTCTTTCACATATACACATTTGTCGGATTCATTAATTTTGAAGCAACCGCTTATCATGACATGATCAAATTTTTCATGCCACTGTTTTGGTGCCTGCTTCAATCCGTACAAAGATTTTACCAGCTTGCAGACTTTCCTTTCTTGTCCAGGAGCAGAGAACCCCTCGGGTTGTTCCAAGTAGATTTTCTCTTCTAAGTCTCCATTAAGAAAGGCAGTCTTAACATCCATTTGATGAACTTCTAAGCCTCGTAATGCTGTGATGGCAAGTATCATCCTGATGGAGGTTATTCTTGTCACAGGAGAGTAAGTATCAAAATAGTCTAGGCCTTCACGTTGGTTATATCCCTTCGCTACGAGCCTAGCCTTATATTTATCAATTGCTCCATCTTTCAATTTCTTCTTGAAAATCCACTTATTTCCTAATGGTTTACACTTAGGAGGTAATTCCACTAGTTCCCAAGTATGATTCTGTAATATAGAATCAATCTCTTCTTTGATAGCCTCCTTCCATAGAGGTCCATCCGTCGAGTTTACAACTTCTTTGTAAGTCTGAGGAGCCTTTTCGAGCAAGTAGGTGATGAAATCTGGTCCGTAAGATTTCTCCGTCCTTTGTCGCTTGCTCCTTCTAGGTTCGTCCTCATTATCCATTATTTGGTCTTCATTATCTTCATCCATTAGTTCAGAAGTCAGTTCGGATGAGGTAAGGGGTTCACTTGCAGTCTTGCAAGGAAAGATATTCTCAAAGAATGACTCATTCCTTGATTCCATAATCGTATTCTTGTGAATCGCAGACACTATGGATTCATGCACAAGAAATCGGTAAGCATTGTTGTTGTGTGCATATCCAATAAAAATGTAGTCAACTGTTTTTGGGCCTATTTTAACTTTCTTAGGAGTAGGTATCAGCACCTTTGCTAGACACCCCCACACTTTCATGTAATTGTAGGAAGGCTTGACTCCTTTCCACAATTCATAAGGAGTTTTGTCTCCGTTCTTACGACATATCTTGTTCAAGAGATAATTCGCCGTTAAGATGGCTTCTCCCCACATATTTTACGGCAGACCTAAATTTAGTAATATCGCGTTTATCATCTCTTTCAGAGTGCGATTCTTACGTTCCGCCACGCCATTTGATTGTGGTGCATATGGGGCAGTGACTTCATGAATAATCCCATGTTGCGAGCAAAATTCTCCAAATGGTTCCACATATTCACCTCCGCAGTCACTTCTCAAGATTTTTATCTTAGCATTCAATTGATTCTCAACTTCCGTTTTATAGAGAACGAATTTCTCTATGGCTTCATCTTTGCTTTTAAGCAAGTATACATAGCAATATTTAGTACAATCATCCACGAAAGTAATAAAATATTTGTTTCCACCTCTAGTTTGAACAAACTTCAAATCACATAGGTCGCTATGTATTAATTCTAAAGGTTTGGTGTTTCTTTCCACTTGTCGGAATGGAGATCGAGTTAATTTTGCCTCTACACAAGTTTCACACTTGTGGTTTAAATCAATTTTAAACTTTGGTATATGTTCTAATGCAATTAGTCTACGCATTGCATTAAAATTAACATGTCCTAATCTAGCATGCCATAAATTCGGAGACTCAAGCAAGTAAGCAGAAGAATTCTTCATTTCATTATTTTTGATAGTCATTACATTGAGCTTAACTAGCCCATCACATTCATATCCCTTGCCTATAAACACACCATTTTTTGACAAAATAACTTTATCGGACTCGAAAACTATTCTAAAGCAATGCTTCATCAACAAGGTACCCAAAATAAGGTTCCTTCGAATATCAGGCACATATAACACACGTTTAAGAGTCACTTTCTTTCCAGACATCATCTTTAAGATCACCGTGCCTTCGCCCAAGATAGTTGAGGTTGCAGAATTTCCCATATACAGTATATCACCGACATCCGTTTCTTCCAAGGAGGAGAACATAGTCTTGTTGGCACATATATGCCTAGTTGCTCCAGTGTCAATCCACCACTCTTTGGTGTTTGATCCAACTAGGTTAACTTCAGAGATCATAGCACAAAAGTCAAGATGTTCCACTTGTTCGGTAATCAGATGTGCTGCATTACCCTCCTTTTTCTTTGGTTTCTTTGGCAGCATGCAGTCGGCCGCCCTATGACCCATCTTTTCACAGTTGTAGCATTTTCCAAGGAATTTTTCTTTCGTTTTCCCAATTCCTCCTTTAGGTCCCAGCTTGGTTCCCTTTCCATTGTTGCCTTTCTTGGATGTCTGTCCAGTTTCCACAACATTGACCTTTGCCACAGCAATATTTATTTTCTTCTCTGATCCTCGGTTGTCTTCCTCTATGCGAAGTCTAACGATCAGATCTTCCATGCTCATTTCCTTGCGCTTGTGCTTTAGATAATTCTTGAAATCTTTCCAAGTCGGGGGTACTTTTTCGATCACAGCAGCCACTTGGAAGGATTCGCTAATGACCATTCCTTCAGCATGGATTTCGTGAATGATCACTTGCAGCTCTTGTACCTGACTCACTACAGTCTTGGAGTCCGTCATCTTGTAATCGATAAACCGTCCAACAATCCACTTCTTGGCACCGATGTCCTCGATTTTGTATTTATGGTCTAATGAGTCCCATAACGCCTTAGCTGATTTAGCACTGCTGTACACGTTGTACAGTGAATCGGCAAGGCCATTCATCACATAGTTCCGACACAGATAGTTGGAAGTTTTCCAAGCGTCAATGGCCATCAGAGTTTGTTGGTCACTGTCCTCGTCATATTTTGGCGCATCCTCCTTGAGGAATCGAGACAAGCCTAGAGTGGTCAGATACAACATCATCTTCTGCTGCCATCTCTTGAAATTCTGCCCGTTGAATTTCTCTGGTTTGTCCGCATGGTTTACCGGAACCGAAACCGAAGTAGTTATCGGAATCGAAGCTGTACCCGATCCAGTTATTAGAGCTGCACCTCCAGTCGCTGAACCCGAGCAGATTTTCTGAGGCGCACCTCCAGAAACGTCCGTAGACACTGGTTTTGAGAATTCATATTGACGAATTATTCGAAAATAGATCTGTTTTAATCAAGAAAAAAAAATTTGCTTTAAGATTGTTGAATAATTTGAAATTCGTTGTCATGTTCTATCGTGATATTTCTGGAATCATATCTGCGTGGCGATTGGATATTGTGTAGGATTTTTAACCGGGCACTTAAATAGTCATATGTAGATGTTTCCGTATTGGACTGTGCACACGAGACGTAGTTCGTGAGGCTAATTAGGTACATTGTCACACGTATATTCTGGATTCCGTATACGGGGTGGACATGTACACGCATTTCCTGATCGGGCGTACTGTGATGTCCATCTTGAGCCATATTGTTAATCGTTCATAGTCCATGTATGATTGGATGTGTTCGACGGTTTGTGACTGATTGTTCATACGCCCGAGGGGTATGTTCAATAGTCGGGATGTTTCCTTGAGATCTATTATATGTGAATTGTATAATGTCGAAAGAATTAATTATCATGTATATCTGACCCTGTGTTTTGGGCGAAATACTTGTGTTGTATTTTAGGTCGAGGCAAAGGCAAGGCACGAGAAGAGCATGTTGACGACGAAGGGTTCGAGGGATACTAGATCGGGGCCCCCATGTCTTTTTGTCCGGTTATTGTTCAAACCGTGTAATATCACTTTAATTCCGCTGTATTTATATTTTCGTTCGGTTGTATTTTGAAGTATATTCCATCTCCATCTGGTTTGTACTTGTTTTTCGGATCCTGTGTATTATAAGGCCGCTGGCCATACTATTAGTGAACTCCTAATCGGAGAAATGACTATTTATTGTGGTTCGGTATCACAAGTAATACTTATTTAATCTGTATTTTGATATCGCCTGGTGGGTGCCAGTGTGGGGTCTACGGCACTATAATAGTCGCCTTTTGGGGTGTTACCGAAGATGGTATCGGAGAGTATGTTGTTTTCTCTTTAAAGAGTCGTTGTAGAATGAACTAGTATCCGAAGACCTTCGTGTCACGTGTGACCTGTGCAAGAATAAGTCCAGAGATCCTGGACGAACTGATGCGTTTGAAAATTTCAAGAAGAGCTTGATGGAAAGTGTTATTAGAATAGTCGGGTTTCTTGCTAGTAATGTGGAGCATATGTCAAATTTGTTGAAGGACAGTGGTGAAATATTTGAGAAGTCCGGGTTACTTGCAAGTGATTTTTCTGTTGATAATGGGAAACAATAATTATTTGAGTCATATTATGGATCTGCCATTCCAGAGAAGGATAAGTGTTTTACCACCGGATACAGTGAAAACCAAAGGAAGTGGTAATCGTTTGGTTTCTCGTAAGGAGAAGGCATTATGAGATATGAACAAACCAAAGAGAAAATGCAACACTTGCAAGCAAATCACTGTTGAATTATTTTGAAAACAATTACTTGAAAAGAACAGAATATATATATATATATATATATATATATATATATATATATATATATATATATATATATATCGAATATATATGATATATAAGCCCTGCAGAAAATTTGTTAGCAAAACGAAATCCGCCGATCCCGGATATAAAACGAAAGTTTCGCTGTTGAGTCCAGATAATCTGTCTCCTTAAAGCAAATTCGTCCTCACCACGGTGTCTGACGTCTGCCTCCCAGGATAAAACAACAGCTCGATGTAACGAATCTGTGATCCGCTACACCCTCAACGAACTAGGATAAAATCTGTCTACTATCACCGACCGAAGAAGAAAAACGAAGAAGAAAAATATTTGGCTGTAAAGGCTCTCAAAATTCGTCCGCAAAAAGGTATGTAAAAACGAGCCCCTCAAGCCGCGTATTTATAGGTGAAGGCTGGAGGAGGTTGTGTGCTGGAAGAACTCTGTACCGATCAGAGTTGGTATCTGGAGGAACTCTAAACCGACCGGAATTGGTATCTGGAGGAACTATAAACCGATCAGGATTAGTATCTCAATACTTATCCGTTTAATTCGATTTTATCCGGATCCGAAAAATTTGGAATTTATTAATTGAGGTATTTTTGGTAAAATAAAATTTTACCGAATTAAATTGCAGTAAAAAGATAACTTCGAGATGCCGAGACATTTCGCCCAAATCGCCCTTCGATCGAGACAGAGCCGAGCCGACCCGACCCGACCCGACCCGACCCGAGCCGGCCGGCCGGCCGGACGGTGGCGGCGGCGGCGCACGCGCGTGTGTGTGTGTGCGAGGGGCACCTAGTCACACATCCACACATGTCTCATTTTGAACATGCCTTTGTCCACATCTCCTTATATACTCACAATTTCTCCCTTCTTTTTCCAATGTGGGATAGCATCCCAAATTCATTTTTAAAGGGTTCACTTTGGAATATTATATCTCATTCATACCTCAATCATTTTGAGTGTTCGTACATGCTTTGGAAACCTCGTACGGAGTACTACATATTCCAACTAAGTCCTGACTTTAACTCATAGTCGAGCCCACTCAAAATTTCCTCTCAAATGGGCTGCTCAAAACACCCCATTTCCTCAATTTTATCTTATATTTCCAACAATCCCCCACATGAGTGAGATTTATGGTCCAGCAGCACACGTCAGACACGAAGTTGACTTGGTGATAGTTACTACGGTTAGGCATTGCATAGGATAGGTAGAGTATGCTCCTTGAACCTTCCCTCGAAAAGATATATTCTCCTTACTGGCTAGACAGTGTGACTAGATGCCTTTGAACTGTCCGACCGCTTGTGTAAGTGATCATATATCCTTCACAAGTGCCCTTCCTGATTTGTTCCGTTCTCATTATTGTGCCCATTTTGGCCGTGGACACTGTCCTGGTTCTGCGAGAGTTTCTAAAGAATTGTGCCTTAGCAATTCTCCTTTGAAGCGGTCCCTCTTATCTCTAACATAGGTGATTCTCTTTAAGTGTTTTGAGTAAACCCGTATTTTACTCCACCCGACTATATATTTTTGACTTAAGAATCATTAAAATCATAAGCTTAACCTCTCCCTACGGGTATCACTGTTTTCATCCTAGGATTGGTCGGTTCAGGGTAACCCCCACAATGATCGTGCCCAGTTTTATGGATTGGTTGTCCCATTGAACCTAGATCTTGGGATATCCAGTCAGCTTAGATTGGGTATCCTCTATAAAACCATTAGCTCAAGGCAATAGACCCATTCCTCTTGATGATTTATCAACAAGGTCTCTTGATAACCCTTTGGTTAGCGGATCCGCAATGTTATCCTTTGATGACACATAATCAATAGTGATAACTCCTGTTGATATCAATTGTCTAATGGTATTATGTCTCCTCCTTATGTGATGAGACTTACCATTGTACATTACGCTCTGTGCCCTGCCAATCGCAGATTGACTATCGCAATGAATACATATTGCGGTCACAGGGTGTGCCCATCTTGGAATATCTTCTAGAAAATGGTGTAGCCATTCTCCCTCTTCTACACATTTATCTAAGGCTATAAACTCGGATTCTATCGTTGACCGAGATATAAGTGTCTATTTCGAATATTTCCATGCCACTGCTGCACCGGCTAGTGTGAATACATATCTACTTGTAGACTTGGAGTCTTTTATATCAGATATCCAATTTGCATAACTATATCCTTCAAGTACTGCTGGGTATTTGGTATAGTGCAGCCCATACTCTCGAGTACCCCTTAAGTATCTTAGTACCATTATGATCGCCTTCCAGTGATCATTTCCGGGGTTGCTCGTGTATCTACTTAGTTTACTAACTGAGTAGGCTATGTCTGGTCTTGTACAGCTCATCAAGTACATCAGAATTCCTATTATGCGTGAGTATTCGAGTTGAGATACTCCTTCACCCTTATTTTTGGATAGTCTCAACGTCATATCCACCGGGATTTTGGCTATGCCCGAGTCATCTTTATTAAATCTTTCAAGTATTTTGTCCACATAGTGGGCTTGACTCAGCATGAGACCTTCCGACTTTCGTGTGATTTTAATCCCTAAAATTACATCTGCGAGTCCCATATCCGTCATATCAAATCTCGACCTCAGCATGTCTTTGGTCGATTTGATTATTCTTTCATTACTGCCGGAAATGAGTAAGTCATCTACATATAGACACAAAATGACATAGCCATCTTCTGTGTCTTTCACATATACACATTTTTCGGATTCATTAATTTTGAAGCAACCGCTTATCATGACATGATCAAATTTTTCATGCCACTGTTTTGGTGCCTGCTTCAATCCGTACAAAGATTTTACCAGCTTGCAGACTTACCTTTCTTGTCCAGGAGCAGAGAACCCCTCGGGTTGTTCCATGTAGATTTCCTCTTCTAAGTCTCCATTAAGAAAGGCAGTCTTAACATCCATTTGATGAACTTCTAAGCCTCGTAATGCTGTGATGGCAAGTATCATCCTGATGGAGGTTATTCTTGTCACAGGAGAGTAAGTATCAAAATAGTCTAGGCCTTCACGTTGGTTATATCCCTTCGCTACGAGCCTAGCCTTATATTTATCAACTGCTCCATCTTTCAATTTCTTCTTGAAAATCCACTTATTTCCTAATGGTTTACACTTAGGAGGTAATTCCACTAGTTCCCAAGTATGATTCTGTAATATAGAATCAATCTCTTCTTTGATAGCCTCCTTCCATAGAGGTCCATCCGTCGAGCTTACAGCTTCTTTGTAAGTCTGAGGAGCCTTTTCGAGCAAGTAGGTGATGAAATCTGGTCCGTAAGATTTCTCCGTCCTTTGTCGCTTGCTCCTTCTAGGTTCGTCCTCTTTATCCATTATTTGGTCTTCATTATCTTCATCCATTAGTTCAGAAGTCAGTTCGGATGAGGTAAGGGGTTCACTTGCAGTCTTGCAAGGAAAGATATTCTCAAAGAATGACGCATTCCTTGATTCCATAATCGTATTCTTGTGAATCTCAGGCGCTTTGGATTCATGCATAAGAAATCGGTAAGCATTGCTGTTGTGTGCATATCCAATGAAAATGCAGTCAACCGTTTTTGGGACTATTTTAACTTTCTTAGGAGTAGGTATCAGCACCTTTGCTAGACACCCCCACACTTTCATGTAATTGTAGGAAGGCTTGACTCCTTTCCACAATTCATAAGGAGTTTTGTCTCCGTTCTTATGGCATATCTTGTTTAAGAGATAATTCGCCGTTAAGATGGCTTCTCCCCACATATTTTGCGGCAGACCTGAATTTAGTAATATCGCGTTCATCATCTCTTTCAGAGTGCGATTCTTACATTCCGCCACGCCATTTGGTTGTGGTGCATATGGGGCAGTGACTTCATGAATAATCCCATGTTGCGAGCAAAATTCGCCAAATGGTTCCACATATTCACCTCCGCGGTCACTTCTCAAGATTTTTATCTTAGCATTCAATTGATTCTCAACTTCCGTTTTATAGAGAACGAATTTCTCTATGGCTTCATCTTTGCTTTTAAGCAAGTATACATAGCAATATTTAGTACGATCATCCACGAAAGTAATAAAATATTTGTTTCCACCTCTAGGTTGAACAAACTTCAAATCACATAGGTCGCTATGTATTAATTCTAAATGTTTGGTGTTTCTTTCCACTTGTCGGAATGGAGATCGAGTTAATTTTGCCTCTACACAAGTTTCACACTTGTGGTTTAAATCAATTTTAAACTTTTATATGTGTTCTAATGCAATTAGTCTACGCATTGCATTAAAATTAACATGTCATAATCTAGCATGCCATAAATTAGGAGACTCAAGCAAGTAAGCAGAAGAATTCTTCATTTCATTATTTTTGATAGTCATTACATTGAGCTTAACTAGCCCATCACATTCATATCCCTTGCCTATAAACACACCATTTTTCGACAAAATAACTTTATCGGACTCGAAAACTGTTCTAAAGCCATGCTTCATCAACAAGGTACCCGAAATAAGGTTCTAAAGCCATGCTTCATCAGATAGTTGGAAGTTTTCCAAGCGTCAATGGCCATCAGAGTTTGTTGGTCACTGTACTCGTCATATTTTGGAGCATCCTCCTTGAGGAATCGAGACAAGCCTAGAGTGGTCAGATAGAACATCATCTTCTGCTGCCATCTCTGGAAATTCTGCCCGTTGAATTTCTCCGGTTTGTCCGCATGGTTTACCGGAACTGAAACCGATGTAGTTATTGGAATCGAAGCTGTACCCGATCCAGTTATTAGAGGCACACCTCCAGTCGCTGAACCCGAGCCGATTTTCTGAGGCGCACCTCCAGAAACGTCCGTAGACATGTTTTGGTTTTGAGAATCCATATTGACGAATTATTCGAAAATAGATCTGTTTTAATCAAGTAAAAAAATTTGCTTTAAGATTGTTGAATAATTTGAAATTCGTTGTCATGTTCTATCGTGACATTTCTGGAATCATATATGCATGCCGATTGGATATTGTGTAGGATTTTTAGCCGGGCACTTATATAGTCATACGTAGATGTTTCCATATTGGACTGTGCACACGAGATGTAGTTCGTGAGGCTAATTAGGTACATTGTCACACGTATATTCTGGATTCCGAATACGGGATGGACATGTACACGCATTTCCGGATCGGGCGTACTGTGATGTCCATCTTGATCCATATTGTTAATCGTTCATAGTCCATGTATGATTGGATGTGTTCGACGGTTTGTGACTGATTGTTCATACGCCCGAGGGGTATGTTCAATAGTCGGGATGTTTCCTTGAGATCTATTATATGTGAATTGTATAATGTCGGAAGAATTAATTATCATGTATATCTGACCCTGTGTTTTGGGCGAAATACTTGTGTTGTATTTTAGGTCGAGGTAAAGGCAAGGCACGAGAAGAGCATGTTGACGGCGAAGGGTTCGAGGGATACTAGATCGGGCCCCCCATGTATTTTTGTCCGATTATTGTTCAAACCATGTAATATCACTTTAATTCCGCTTTATTTATATTTTCGTTCGGTTGTATTTTGATGTATATTCCATCTCCATATGGTTTGTACTTGTTTTTTGGATCCTGTGTATTATAAGGCCGCTGGCCATACTATTAGTGAACTCCTAATCGGAGAAATGACTATTTATTGTGGTTCGGTATCACAAGTAATACTTATTTAATCTGTATTTTGATATCGCCTGGTGGGTCCCAGTGTGGGGTCTACGGCACTGTAATAGTCGCCTTTTGGGGGGTTACCGAAGATGGTATCGGAGAGTGTGTTGTTTTCTCTTTAAAGAGTCGTTGTAGAATGAACTAGTATCCGAAGACCTTCGTGTCACGTGTTACCTGTGCAAGAATAAGTCCAGAGATCCTGGACGAACTGATGCATTTGAAAATTTCAAGAAGAGCTTGATGGAAAGTGTTACTAGAATAGTCGGGTTTCTTGCTAGTAATGTGGAGCATATGTCAAATTTGTTGAAGGACTGTGGTGAAATATTTGAGAAGTCCGGGTTACTTGCAAGTGATTTTTCTGTTGATAATCGGAAACAATAATTATTTGAGTCATATTATGGATCTGCTATTCCAGAGAAGGATAAGTGTTTTACCACCGGATACAGTGAAAACCAAAGGAAGTGGTAATCGTTTGGTTTCTCGTAAGGAGAAGGCATTATGAGATATGAACAAACCAAAGAGAAAATGCAACACTTGCAAGCAAATCGCTGTTGAATAATTTTGAAAACAATTACTTGAAAAGAACAGAATATATATATATATATATATGTGATATAAGCCCTGCAGAAAATTTGTTAGCAAAAAGAAATCCGCCGATCCCGAATATAAAACGAAAGTTTCGCTGTTGAGTCCAGATAATCTGTCTCCTTAAAGCAAATTCGTCCTCACCACGGTGTCTGACGTCTGCCTCCCAGGATAAAACAACAGCTCGATGTAACGAATCTGTGATCCGCTGCACCCTCAACGAACTAGAACAAAATCTATCTACTATCACCGACCGAAGAAGAAAAACGAAGAAGAAAAATATTTGGCTGTAAAGGCTCTCAAAATTCGTCCGGAAAAAGGTATGTAAAAATGAGCCCCTCAAGCCGGGTATTTATAGGTGAAGGCTGGAGGAGGTTGTGTGCTGGAAGAACTCTATACCGATCAAAGTTGGTATTTGGAGGAACTCTAAACCGACCAAAATTGGTATCTGGAGGAACTCTAAACCGATCAGGATTAGTATCTCAATACTTATCCGTTTAATTCGATTTTATCCGGATCCGAAAAATTCGGAATTTATTAATTGAGATATTTTTGGTAAAATAAAATTTTACCGAATAAAATTGCAGTAAAATATAACTTCGAGACGCCGAGACATTTCACCCAAATCGCCCACCGACCCGACCCGACCCGACCCGACCCGACCCGACCCGAGCTGGCCGGCCGGCCGGACGGCGGCGGCGGCGGCGCGTGTGTGTGTGTGTGTGTGTGTGTGTGTGTGTGTGTGTGCGAGGGGCGCCTAGTCACACATCCACACATGTCTCATTTTAAACATGCCTTTGTCCACATCTCCTTATATACTCATAATTTCTCCCTTCTTTTTCCAATGTGGGATAGCATCCCAAATTCATTTTTAAAGGGTTCACTTTGGAACATTATATCTCATTCATACCTCACTCACATTGAGTGTTCTTACATGTTTTGGAAACCTCGTACGGAGTACTACGTATTCCAACTAAGTCCCGACTTTAACTAATATTCGAGCCCACTCAAAATTTCCTCTCAAATGGGCTGCTCAAAACACCCCATTTCCTCCATTTTATCTTATATTTCCAACAATTCCCCACATAAATGAGATTGATGGTCCAGCAGCACACGTCAGACACGGAGTTGACTTGGTGATAGTTACTATGGTTAGGCATTGCATAGGATAGGTAGAGTATGCTCCTTGAACCTTCCTTCGAAAAGATATATTCTCCTTACTGGCTAGACAGTGTGACTAGATGCCTTTGAACTGTCCAACCGCTTATGTAAGTGATCGTATATCCTTCACAAGAGCCCTTCCTGATTTGTTCTGTTCTCATTATTGTGCCCATTCTGGCCGTGGACACCGTCCAAGTTCTGCGAGAGTTTCTAAAGAATTGTGCCTTAGCAATTCTCTTTTGAAGCGGCCCCTCTTCTCTCCGACATAGGTGATTCTCTTTAAGTGTTTTGAGTAAACCCGTATTTTACTCCACCCGACTATACGTTTTCGACTTAAGAATCATTAAAAGCATAAGCTTAACCTCTCCCTACGGGTATCACTGTTTTCATCCTAGGAATGGTCGGTTCGGGGTAACCCCCACAGTGATCGTGCCCAGTTTTATGGATTGGTTGTCCCATTGAACCTAGATCTTGGGATCTCCAGTTAGCTTAGGTTGGGTATCCTCCATAAAACCATTAGCTCAAGGCAATAGACCCATTCCTCTTGATGATTTATCAACAAGGTCTCTTGATAACCCTTTAGTTAGCGGATCCGCAATGTTATCCTTTGATGACACATAATCAATAGTGATAACTCCTGTTGATATCAATTGTCTAATGGTATTATATCTCCTCCTTATGTGACGAGACTTACCATTGTACATTATGCTCTGTGCCCTGCCAATCGCAGATTGACTATCGCAATGAAGACATATTGCGGTCACAGGCTTTGCCCATCTTGGAATATCTTCTAGAAAATGGTGTAGCCATTCTCCCTCTTCTACACATTTATCTAAGGCTATAAACTCGGATTCTATCGTTGACCGAGATATAAGTGTCTGTTTCGAAGATTTCTATGCCACTGCTGCACCGGCTAGTGTGAATACATATCCAATTATAGACTTGGAGTCTTTTATATCAGATATCCAATTTGCATCACTATATCCTTCAAGTACTGCTGGATATTTGGTATAGTGCAGCCCATACTCTCGAGTACCCCTTAAGTATCTTAGTACCATTATGATCGCCTTCCAGTGATCCTTTCCGGGGTTGCTCGTGTATCTACTTAGTTTACTAACTGAGTAGGCTATGTCTGGTCTTGTACAGCTCATCAAGTACATCAGACTTCCTATTATGCGTGAGCATTCGAGTTGAGATACTCCTTCACCCTTATTTTTGGATAGTCTCAACGTCATATCCACCGGGGTTTTGGCTGTGCCCGAATCATCTTTATTAAATCTTTCAAGGATTTTGTCCACATAGTGGGCTTGACTCAGTATGAGACCTTCCGACGTTCTTGTGATTTTAATCCCTAAAATTACATCTGCGAGTCCCATATCCTTCATATCAAATCTCGACCTCAGCATGTCTTTGATCGATTTGATTATTCTTTCATTACTGCCGGAAATGAGTAAGTCATCTACATATAGACACAAAATGACATATCCATCCTCTGTGTCTTTCACATATACACATTTGTCGGATTCATTAATTTTGAAGCAACCGCTTACCATGACATGTTCAAATTTTTCATGCCACTGTTTTGGTGCCTGCTTCAATCCGTACAAAGATTTTACCAGCTTGCAGACTTTCCTTTCTTGTCCAGGAGCAGAGAACCCCCCGGGTTGTTCCATGTAGATTTTCTCTTCTAAGTCTCCATTAAAAAAGGCAGTCTTAACATCCATTTGATGAACTTCTAAGCCTCGTAATGCTGCGATGGCAAGTATCATCCTGATGGAGGTTATTCTTGTCACAGGAGAGTAAGTATCAAAATAGTCTAGGCCTTCACATTGGTTATATCCCTTCGCTACGAGCCTAGCCGTATATTTATCAACTGCTCCATCTTTCAATTTCTTCTTGAAAATCCACTTATTTACTAATGGTTTACACTTAGGAGGTAATTCCACTAGTTCCCAAGTATGATTCTGTAATATAGAATCAATCTCTTCTTTGATAGCCTCCTTCCATAGAGGTCCATCCGTCGAGCTTACAGCTTCTTTGTAAGTCTGAGGAGCCTTTTCGAGCAAGTAGGTGATGAAATCTGGTCCGTAAGATTTCTCCGTCCTTTGTCGCTTGCTCCTTCTAGGTTCGTCCTCATTATCCATTATTTGGTCTTCATTATCTTCATCCATTAGTTCAGAAGTCAGTTCGGATGAGGTAAGGGGTTCACTTGTAGTCTTGCAAGGAAAGATATTCTCAAAGAATGACGCATTCCTTGATTCCATAATCGTATTCTTGTGAATCTCAGACACTTTGGATTCATGCACAAGAAATCGGTAAGCATTGCTGTTGTGTGCATATTCAATAAAAATGTAGTCAACCGTTTTTGGGCCTATTTTAACTTTCTTAGGAGTAGGTATCAGCACCTTTGCTAGACACCCCCACACTTTCATGTAATTGTAGGAAGGCTTGACTCCTTTCCACAATTCATAAGGAGTTTTGTCTCCGTTCTTACGACATATCTTGTTTAAGAGATAATTCGCCGTTAAGATGGCTTCTCCCCACATATTTTACGGCAGACCTAAATTTAGTAATATCGCGTTCATCATCTCTTTCAGAGTGCGATTCTTACGTTCCGCCACGCCATTTGATTGTGGTGCATATGGGGCAGTGACTTCATGAATAATCCCATGTTGCGAGCAAAATTCGCCAAATGGTTCCACATATTCACCTCCGCGGTCACTTCTCAAGATTTTTATCTTAGCATTCAATTGATTCTCATCTTCCGTTTTATAGAGAACGAATTTCTCTATGGCTTCATCTTTGCTTTTAAGCAAGTATACATAGCAATATTTAGTACAATCATCCACGAAAGTAATAAAATATTTGTTTCCACCTCTAGTTTGAACAAACTTCAAATCACATAGGTCGCTATGTATTAATTCTAAAGGTTTGGTGTTTCTTTCCACTTGTCGGAATGGAGATCGAGTTAATTTTGCCTCTACACAAGTTTCACACTTGTGGTTTAAATCAATTTTAAATTTTGGTATATGTTCTAATGCAATTAGTCTACGCATTGCATTAAAATTAACATGTCCTAATCTAGCATGCCATAAATTAGGAGACTCAAGCAAGTAAGCAGAAGAATTCTTCATTTCATTATTTTTGATAGTCATTACATTGAGCTTAACTAGCCCATCACATTCATATCCCTTGCCTATAAACACACCATTTTTCGACAAAATAACTTTATCAGACTCGAAAACTGTTCTAAAGCAATGCTTCATCAACAAGGTACCCGAAATAAGGTTCCTTCGAATATCAGGCACATATAACACACGTTTAAGAGTCACTTCCTTTCCAGACATCATCTTTAAGATCACCGTGCCTTCGCCCAAGATAGTTGAGGTTGCAGAATTTCCCATATACAGTATATCACCGACATCCGTTTCTTCCAAGGAGAAGAACATAGTCTTGTTGGCACATATATGCCTAGTTGCTCCAGTGTCAATCCACCACTCTTTGGTGTTTGAGCCAACTAGGTTAAATTCGGAGATCATAGCATAAAAGTCAAGATGTTCCACTTGTTCGGTAATCAGATGTGCTGCATTACCCTCCTTTTTCTTTGGTTTCTTTGGCAGCATGCAGTCGGCCGCCCTATGTGTAATATCCGCAATTTTCGATTTTCGGTAAATTTCTTTTTCGGCCGGAGTCCGTTTTGACAACTCGCTCATGACCGTTTCGTCATTTCGAGAATGATTAATTCTGCACTTTTTGTCATCCGAGTTCGTTTCGGTGTCGTTTTGTTGAGTTCCGAGCTTTTTAGCGACTTTTCCGCACTTGAGTTTCATTCTTGCGAATCTCGTCCGAAACTATTGTTTCGAGTTTCTCGTAAGTTCATTTAATGTTATTATTCATGTTGCGAGCTTTGGTTTGGTGTTTCGATCGCGTATCGTGATTTTTGGACGTTTTGGGCCATTTTCGTAATTTCCCAAAGTTTTGGGTAATTACTTCCGTTGTCGAATTCCGAGCCTTTGGGTGGTCAGAATCGTGTGTTCTATTAGCTCTTAGATTCGTCTTTGCGAGTACTTCGTAATCGTAACTTCAATTCGTATTCAGGTTCGGGTTTCGGGGTCGTTCGGATCGTCGTTGTGGTTCGGACGTAATTTTCGGTCTGTCTGGAGGTGGCTGCCCAGACCTGTGCGACACGGCCACAGCAGCGCTGCTGAAGCGCCGTGTCTGCGCCGGGTCGGCCGGGTAGCGACTGCCGAGACACGGCCGAGACACCTGGCATTTATGCAGGCCGTTTCTTTGCGCCGTGTCCGAGCCTTATAAATATGGCCGAAAGCGATCGTTTTTTTCACTCATTTCATTTCCTATCCTTCCTTTCCGCGGCTGGAGTCTTTGGGAAGTAGAATACATGTTGTTATACTATGAATCCACGAAGTTTTGGAGTTCATAACATCAATTGATCATCACGTAACATCCTTCAATCCAGCGAATCAAGGCAAGTTTTCTTAAAATCTAGTTTTGGGGATTTTGTTCGATTTGTCCGTTTAATCCGTTTTAACTCAGAATAGTGATGTATTTATGATTGTTAAACAATATTATGTCGAATTACTTTCTGTTCCTCGGTTGAATCGCCGAGGATTCGTCGTTTTATTGAGTATCTTATCGACACCTTGAAGGTGTTCGATAAAATGTCGCAAAGAGGATTCGAGCGTTCTACGATTATTCTTCCTCGTTCGTTCGTTAATTTATTGATGGTATGATGTTAGGGTCAGATTTCTCGCAAAGAATTCGAGTCGGAACACTTCCGTTCGTCGTTTTCTTCAAGCTTTTCGATCGTGGGTGTATTCATTGTCTTCGCCGGAGAATTGTAGGTGTTCGAGGTGTCCCGACTGAGCCGTGTTCGTAGGAGTATCCGGTGTCGATTATCGAGGCAAGTATCTTGCCCATACATTACGTGTTTTGTGGATATAATGGTTGCTAAGTGTCGATATGTGCTAAATAAATATTTATAATCATTTTTCAAAAGAATCGGTATATTTACCATCATGGTTTTCGTAAAAGTGACCCGTGTGGGTTGGGAATTAATATGCTTAGTTGATTATGTGTGCTAGTTTCGAGTATAGGATCACCTTACTTTCGTGTGATGTCATTATGTATGATTATGGCGTCGGTAAATGTAAAGTGTAATTCTCTTGTCAAATTATGTGCTTGGAGTCCCGTGGTTATGGATGAATATGTGAGTTTTTGTGATATTAGTTGTGTCGTTCAGTGCTGTTGAGATCTTGTGCTCCCTTGTGAATTGATATAGTTCTGGGTCGTGAGTACGTGTTGGATAATTTGGCCATTCTAGCAAGGTACCTCGACTATTTATATTTTGTGTGTTTGACCTTTGAGAGTCGTGGTTTTGTAATCTGTGAATTGTTGTTCTTCCACCTGGGGATGGCATGTGGCCTCTGGGGGCCGATACTAATGGGTACGGCCACGTAAGTGGACTTGGGTGCGTGTGTTGATGTTCTTCCACCTGGGGACGGTTCGACGGGACCTCTGGGGGCCGATACTAATGGGTACGGCCGCAGAAGTGGTTTCCCACCTGGGGACGGTCCGACGGGGCCTCTGGGGGCCGATACTAATGGGTACGGCCACGGGTTACCAAGTGTGGTTTCTGTGATATTGACGTTGATGTTTTGATTAATTGTGATATTGTCCGGAGTATCACAATGCTTTGCGCTCAGGGTCGAGAGACATTATATATCGAGTCTTGGTGCTTGGCTAGAATGGCATAAGAATAATGTGTTATGTGTAATGTGTCCTTGTTAGTGAATTGAAGTGGATGATCGGGTCGTGGACCCTGTGTTTTGTGACCGTAATGGTTGGGTCGTGGACCCCGCGTTTTGTTAACGGATTTGCATTTTGGAAAAAGAACTTTGGGGCTCTGACCCTAAATGACTTTCGAGGAATTAAGAACTTTTTAATTTCTAATGTTTTCAAAACTCCCGAGATTTGGAAATGTTTTCAAAGTGCTTACTTGCTTCGTTTCTACTTTCAAGAGTTGAACTATTTTTAATTAAATATATCTCGGGAAGTCTTTCGTTGTATTCTCGGAATGTGTTGTGTATGGCTCGTATTTGCACTTTATACTTGCACTAGCGAAACAGTGGAGTTTTGCTAACCCCCGAGTAATCGGGGGGTGGATATCTATATTGTGTCCAGGTACATGCCGGTTTTCGGGAGCAAGACACAGGATCGGTACGAGGGATGATGAAAGACGAATGATACTAATCACACGAAGGCCAGTTTTGGGTTCAGTTAGTCAGAGTCCATTGTATTGTCTTTTCCGCTGTCTTATTGTTCGTTGTTGCATGTATTTTACCCTTGCGTGGGTATGAGTCTGGATGAGTTTATGTATTTTGATTTGTAAGACAGTGACGAAAGACCAAATCGGTCTGTTGGTCCGTTATTTTGATTCGTCGGTATGTAATGTAATGTGTTGTTTTGATGTCTAGCCTGGTGGATCCTCACGGAGAGGGTCTGCGGCGTGTAATATTCCCGGTTTGATGCGGGGTGTTACATTTATGGTATCGAGCTTAGGTTGTGGAAACCTAGATTGTCGGGTCGAGTTATGTGTTGTTGAGTCTTGTATTGTCGATTTTGTCAGTGAGTCGTGTCATGACGCATCAAATGCAGGATGTCGGCCGTGATTAGTATCAAGGTGCAGCCATCATCTTCGTGCGATCTGTGGATGTAAGTCTCCCTACTACATGTTGTACCACGAGTTATACGAGCCTGTATGATTCTGTGTTATGTAGTAGTATTTGAAGGTGCATCGTGAGTAAGTGACATATATTTGTTAATTCCCGTTTTGTGCTAGAATGAAGAATGATATGGCCAAATGTATCCTTGTATGAACTGTTTTTCTTGCAAGAGCAACAACCTTGGAATTTTTAGTTTCGAAGGCTTCCGGGGAGCCACGTAAATTTTTAAAATGTTCTCCAAGGGAGAATTTTTTTTGATTTTTGTATGTGACCTCAAGGTCGAAAATTTTTAGACTTCAAAATACTGATATTTCATTCTCATCTCATACTATAAGTTTTTAAAACTCGAGTTTTTAACTCAAATAAGGTCTTCAAAATATACTCAAGACGTGACTCTCGTTTGTAACTTTCGGTTTCATGAATGTTGGTCAGAAGATGCGTATTGATGATGCTCTCGTTGTTGAGCAGTGGTGCCAGTTTTATGATTAAAATATTAACGTGAATGTTGAGTCCATCAGTATGTATGTGTTGAGATAGTCCTCTTTATTGAGAAGTAAAATTTTCGTTTTTGTAGGATGATTTTCTTTTGATGGTTGCTTGTGAGATGTTAAAATTATGTGAATCGATGACATTTAGACTCGTATGTTGTTGCTTATTTGTAACCTTCGAGTCTAGTATTACCTCATATATGTTTGCAATCGTGTTGGTGATTAGAGCAGTTAGCACAGGCTTAATACGAGCCTAACGCGCGCTAACGTGGCGTGTTTAGCGCACGTTAATCTTTGTTGTAACGCGCGCTAATCAACCTGGGCAGAGGCTATGGAACCGCATTATAGCCGTTAGGTCGAACTTTTGCGGCCAATCACCTGTAGTTGTATTCTATACGTAGTGTCTAGTGATAACAACTATTGTGCGTGAATGTGTGTTAAGACTTTTCGTATTGCTAGGTGATATTTGATTGTGTTTGATGAATTGATAAATTATGTCTGCTGTGTGTGTTCAAAAACACTTTCCTGGAAACTTCACAAAGTTTTGACGGTTCGATTAATCGGCGGCTCCGTGTATACTTTGAAAATTATTTGGAATTGGCAAGCCGGCCTTGGATTCTCAAATACAACCTCGATGGTATTTGAAAGAGTTGTTTTAAAGTACATGTAGACATTTTGTAAAATATTACCGTCGTTGATGTTTGTGAAGTGTTGGAGAATTTCCGAAAATGATTTTTAACGTATTGTTGTATTTTCAAATAATTCGAGTGAATGATTTTCAAAAATCTTTCACACCATAAAAATATTTTATTTCAAAAACCAATGCGATTTTTATTTTCAAAAAAAAATATAGTGAAAGATGAAAAATCTCACTCGATGTAAAGTTCAAACTCGGATTTGGAAATGTTAGAGTATGTAAGAATGATTTGATGATCTTGCATGGTTAACTTGTTAGTTGTTAACGGTGATGATGATACGTAGAGGCATGATGACTTCAAATGATTTCAAATGAGACGGTTAAAGTATGTTGTTTACAAGTTTTGATGAAACAACCCGAGGTACCAAAAGTACTTTTAAAGTTTATTTTAAATAGCATACAAATCCAAGGATTTTCAAAAGATTTCCTTTAAAAGGATACCTCGTGGATTTTCTTTTCGAGTTGTTATTAGTGACCTTATGTGATATGTCGTGCTGAGTTGGTACTTTAGTATAATATTTTGCGAAGTTGTGCAATCGTATTGAGTGGGAATCCGCTTAGTATGCCGATGGGCAGAGGACACAGTCGTGACCACGATACTAATGGCCATGAAGATCGGATGTGGACCAAGAGGATATGGTCGGGAAGGTTGCTATTCCAGCACTTCGTTCTCGTTGTTTAGGTTTCGGGACGAAACCTCTTTTAAAGGTGATATGATGTAATACCCACATTTTTCTTTCTTTCTCTTCTGTTTCGTCCAACCGTAACGACTCGACTGTGTTCGTTGATACTTCTGACCTGGTGTTGTTTCTCACCTTTGTCATTCGAGCGAGTTCTGATATTGTCCCAAATTGATCTATATATCGTTGTGACCTTTCCAAGTTCGGAAAATTAGTCTCGTTTTCGATCTTCCAACCCTTGGACGGTGGAATTCCGTATTTGTTCAGCGATTGGCTCGCGTTTTGATTGATGTACCGTTGGGTTGGTCAATCGTATTGATTTTCGTCCGTTGTGTTTTGTGATTGTTCGGATAATTGACTTGATTGTATTATCCATTTTATGATGCTTGTCACTTTTTGGTTTTGTTATATCCCTAACGGCGACGTTGTGTTGGTCGTCGTGGAGCGTGTTTTCACGCCGTATATTCCTTTGCGTTGCTTGTAACGTTTCGCCGATGGGCGTAAGTTACGCGTTTCCTTGCGTATCTCGTTGGGTTTTCCTGGCAGGTTATTGCTTCTCCCTACTTGTTTTAAGTTTCGGGACGAAACTTCTTTTAAGGAGGGTAGAATGTAATATCCGCAATTTTCGATTTTCGGTAAATTTCTTTTTCGGCCGGAGTCCGTTTTGACGACTCGCTCATGGCCGTTTCGTCATTTCGAGAATGATTAATTCTGTACTTTTTGTCATCCGAGTTCGTTTCGGTGTCGTTTTGTTGAGTTCCGAGCTTTTTAGCGACTTTTCCGCACTTGAGTTCGATTCTTGCGAATCTCGTCCGAAACTGTTGTTTCGAGTTTCTCGTAAGTTCATTTAATGTTATTATTCATGTTGCGAGCTTTGGTTTGGTGTTTCGATCGCGTATCGTGATTTTCGGACGTTTTGGGCCATTTTCGTAATTTCCCAAAGTTTTGGGTAATTACTTAGTTGTCGAATTCGAGCCTTGGGTGGTGAATCGTGTGTTCTATCAGCTCTTAGATTCGTCTTTGCGAGTACTTCGTGTCGTAACCCGATTCGTATTCGGAGTTCGGGTTTGGGTCGTTCGGATCGTCGTTGTGGTTCGGACGTAATTTTGATGCATGCGGAGGTGGCCCCGGACACATGCGACACGGCCAAAACGGCACTCTTGGCGCCGTGTCTGCGCCGGGTCGGCCGGGGCAGCGACTGCCGAGACACGGCCGAGACACCTGTGGCCATGCAGGCGTTCTTCTTGCCCGTGTCCGTGAGCTATAAATATGGCCAGCGATCGTTTTTTCACTCATTTCATTTCCTATCCTTCCTTTACGCGGCTGGAGTCTTTGGGAAGTAGAACACATGTTGTTATACTATGAATCCACGAAGTTTTGGAGTTCATAACATCAATTGATCATCACGTAACATCCTTCAATCCAGCGAATCAAGGCAAGTTTTCTTAAAATCTAGTTTTGGGGATTTTGTTCGATTTGTCCGTTTAATCCGTTTTAACTCAGAATAGTGATGTATTTATGATTGTTAAACAATATTATGTCGAATTACTTTCTGTTCCTCGGTTGAATCGCCGAGGATTCGTCGTTTTATTGAGTATCTTATCGACGCCTTGAAGGTGTTCGATAAAATGTCGCAAAGAGGATTCGAGCGTTCTACGATTATTCTTCCTCGTTCGTTCGTTAATTTATTGATGGTATGATGTTAGGGTCATATTTCTCGCAAAGAATTCGAGTCGGAACCCTTCCGTTCGTCGTTTTCTTCAAACTTTTCGATCATGGGTGTATTCATTGTCTTCGCCGGAGAATTGTAGGTGTTCGAGGTGTCCCAACTGAGCCGTGTTCGTAGGAGTATCCGGTTTCGATTATCGAGGCAAGTATCTTGCCCATACATTACGTGT